>JANBXA010000726.1:24167500-24837500 GCA_030556225.1 Cricetiscus sungorus
CATATAAGCTGGGAATGCTAGCACATGCCTGGGCTCCTGACATTTGAGGGGCTGAAGTGGGAGGGTCATGGAGAATTTGAAACTAGCCTTGGCTAATGTAGCTAGTTCCAGGAAAGTTTGAGCCACAGAGTGAGATTTTTGTCCTCAAACCAAGTTATTTTATTAGTCTGGTCAGTGTATGTTATAAACTCAGCAGGAAACCAGAAAGTTATGCCACATAATGCTGTTCCGTTGCTGCTACTTTAGACTGTCCCACCTGGATGGGTTCTGCAGATGAGGTTTTACTCATAGAAATACTGCAGGAAAGGCCATGAGATGGCTCGGTGGGTAAGATGTGAGCTTCATGAGCTCTGTGACCTGCATTTCATCTCTACAACCCACAAGAAGTTGCAAGACCTCCACATGTACACTCTGGCACCCATACCCACAACACATTAGACACATACATACACAGTAATGGTATTTAATTAAAAAAAAACCCAGCCAGACCTGGTGATGCATGCCTCTAATCCAAGAACTCAGGAGGCAAAGACTAGTGGATCTCCCTGAGTTTGATGCCAGTCTGGTCTACAGAGTGGATTCCATATGTACACATGCCCAATATTCTGGCAAGGGAGACTGTGAGACTGGTGATATGTTCTGTGACAGGCTGGCCAGTATGTTATTTGACAGTTTTACCAACGAGCTGATGATAGATAGCAAAAAACTCACAGTAGCAATATTGCAAGAATTGTTACATAGCAGAAGCAGTAATGAAGGAGAATGCCAGCTTCATATTGGACATGGCTCTATGATATACAAAGAATAAATAAATGAGCATCTTCCACTGCAGGGCGATACAGGAGAAGTGGTACCTTTTATTTAGGGCTAGAAAGTGGCACAGAGGATATGAAGATGAAGGGATGAGAGAAGAACCATGACCAATCAAATGAGATGTATAAAATGAAGAGCCTTTATTAGCTTTTCTCTAAGCAGGGGACCTTGGCTACCATGGGGGATAGACATTTGGAGTCATAATTTTGATTTATCAGGGTGGAGTCCAGAGCCATCAACGCAGAAGTAGTGGCTGTGCAGATAAAATCAAAGCCATTACTGTGCTTAACTTCACTTGGGGGAAATGATGGCGGTTACAAAGTGAGGAGAACCTTTAAAAGGCTGAAAGGTAAAAGATGTTACATCCTAGAAAGGAGGCTGTCTTCCATCACATCAGTAAGCTACACTTTGAACCTCACTAGTTTAAAATTGTGTGTGTGCATGCTAGAACCCGGGACTTCGTGAAGAAACATTCTACCACTGAGCTACATCCTCACCTTTTACGAGGATTTCGTTTGCTTTTAGCTCCCCTCCCCCTCCATTTTTTTTTTTTTTTTTAATCTGAGCCTCATGTGTCCCAGGCTGGCCTTTAACTCCCTGTTTAGCCAAAGATGACCTTCAACTTCTGATCCTTCTGCCTCTACTTTTGAAGTGCTGAGATAACAGTCACGTGTTAGCACATGCCCAAGTTTGTGATGCCAGGAATTCATCCCAGGACTTAGCACCTGCAAGGCAAACAGTCTACCAGCTGAGCTACATCCTTAGCCGTCCCTGCTCAGCATGCCTTTGGATGACAACTTTCTGAGTCCTCTTGCAAGTTTGTTGGTGTTTCATTTTAAATATGTCTGTCTCTCGTTTTCCTTTGTGCAAATATGTATGTGCCTGTGTGCATTTGGGTATGAGCGTTTGTGTGATATGTGTGTGTATGTTTGCTGGGAATAGAAACCACAGTGGGCCTGGGTTGTATAAGAAAACAAATTGAGTAAGCCATGAGGAGTAAGCTAGTAGGAAGCACTCCTCCATGGTCTCTGGTTTAGTTCCTGCTTCCAAGTTCCTGCCTGGAGTTCCTGCCCTCACTTCTTTTAATGATGGACTCCACCTTATATGATTAAATAAACCCTTTACTCCATACGTTGCTTTTGGTCATGTTGTTTATCACAGCTATAGGAAGCAAAGTAAGACAACAAGTGTTCTCCACTGAGCTGCATCCACACTCTTAGACATCTTTTTTCTCAAAAGTTGAAGTTTTATTTGTTTTATGTGTATGAGTGTTTTGCCTGCATGTATGTATGTGTACCATATATATACCTTTTTGCCATCAGAGATCAGAAGAGGACATCAGATCCCCTGGAACTGGAATAACAGATCATTGTGAGCCACCGTGTGTGTGTGTGTGTGTGTGTGTGTGTGTGTGTGTGTGTGTGTGTGTGTGTGTGTGTGTGTATGTGTGTGTGCTGGAAACTGAACCCAGGTCTTCTGCAAGAGCAAGATGTGTTGTTAACTGCTGAGCCATCTCTCTAGCACTTTAGATATCCGTCATCCTTAGAGATCCTATCAAGCCCTGCGCTCTTGAGAACTGCAGTTTGTCTTTGTCTCTCATCTGTTTTCAATTCTGCCCCTTTGACATTTTTCCTAACTGCAGCAAAGTAAGCAATGCAACGGAAAGCCCATAGAGATCTTGAAGTAGATGTGAGTGAACCTGAAACTGTTTGTTGGTTGGCCTTGTTCTTTTCCTGTAGGATGAAGGATCCTTGGCTGAATGGGAGGGGCTAAGTCATCACCACAAGATTGTTGTGCTTACTGGATGAAATGGTAGACTGGAACCAGTTAGCACAGTGCATGGCAGAATAAGGCAAAATTTGGACAAAGCATCCTGTGTCTGTTGGGCATGGTGGCACATATCTATAATCTCGGGCCTTTACAGACTGATGCAGGGAGATTGAGAATCTGAGGCCATCTTGAGCTACTGTCATTGTGCCATTACAAACACCAAGAGCAGACCTTGTGGTGAAGTCGAAGTTCTGTTGGGCATGCCTGGAGTCGAGACAATTTACAAAGGTTGGGCAAGGCTCCAGAACTGAGACTGTGGTATGGGTGGAGTAGGTGTGGTGGCCTTGGGCATTGTCCAGGGCTAAGTGAAAATGCAGAGGCAGAGATGTGGAAAAGCAGAGCCCTATGAGTTACAGAAGCTCATGTGAAGTAGTTGAGTCCCATTAAGAGGATTAAGTAGTCGGTTTGAAGAGACGCATGGGTGCTGGCAAACAATTTCCTAGCCAGGTTGCTTTAGTCCCAAAGGTTCTCCCCTGGGTAGGTCTTTGAGGGTCATCCACTATGATCCATTACAGAGTCCACAAGTCTAACTTTGTACAAAGACTAAGCAGATAGGTTGTATGATAGGAAAAGGAAGGAGAGAAATGAGGATTTGATGGACAAGAAGAACTGGATGAGGGAATTTAGGATAGTAGAAAGTCTAGTTTTGACTGTGAGTAAAGGCATATGCCTGAAATAGACACTTGGAAGGTGGAGACAGGGGGTCCAGGACAGCCTTGGGTACCTAGTGAGTTTCAGTCCAACTTGGCCAACATTGGGACTGGAGAGACGGTTCAGCAGTTACGAACACTTGCTGCTCTTCAAGAGGACCTCCATTTGATTCCTGCCACCCACACAGTGCTTCATACTATCTGTAACTTCAGTTCCATGGGACCCAATGTCCTCTTCAGACCTTCATGGGCATACATGCATTCAGGCCAAACACTCATTCAGATAAAATAAAACACATTTTTAAAAAAGGGGACATAGTGTGTGTGTGTGTGTGTGTGTGTGTGTGTGTGTGTGTGTAGTGGAGAGAGAGAGAGAGAGAGAGAGAGAGAGAGAGAGAATGTTGTAAAGCAAAACAGAGTATAGGGTTTTGTGGGTTAGCCTATGACTGTGAGAAAGAAGAAAGCTAGGTTTGGTGATGCAGGCTTGTAAACCCAGCTACTCAGGGTGCAGAGGCTGCAAAATTGCAAGTTCAAGGTCAGACTTGGCAACTTAGTGAGAGCTGGTCTCAAAATAAAAAAGTAAAAAGAAGTTCTGGACTACAGCTCAGAACTAGAAAGCCTTGCTTAACAAAAAGAAGGCCCTAGGTTCATTTTCAAGTACTGGGGGTTGGAGGAGGGAAGGAGAGATTGAATGTGGGGGGTAAATATGATGAATACCTTATTTGAACATGTGAAAGCATCACAATGAAACACATTATTTGGTATAATTAATATATGTGAATACTAATGTTGAAAAAATATAATGGCAAATTGGCTCAGTTGAGAAAAACTTTACAAACTAATAAAAAAACAAGATATCTTAGTGGGTCAAATCACTTGCTGCCATGTCTGACCACCTGAATTCAATCCCCATGAGCTACTTTGTGGGAGGGAAAGACCAACTCCTGCCCTCCACATGTGTGCATTGTCATGCATGCCTACACATACACACAAGATAACACGCTAGAATTGGTAAAGTTAAAATATATCTCTGTGTAGATAGATAGATACCTAGAGCCCACATATATAAAATCTGGAAGTGTATTTCTAATTTTGAAAACTAGAAATCTGTAAAGTAAGTATTATTTATTGTGGTAAGGGAGAAGCCTGAAGGGAAAGCCAGAATACCTGATTAAAAAAAAACAGATTGGAGCTGGGCAGTGGTGGCTCACACCTTTAATCCCAGCACTTGGTAGGCAGAGGTAGGTGGATCTTTGTGAATTTGAGGCCAGACTGGCTCCAGATTTTGTTCCAAGACAGGCCCCAAAGCTACAAAGAAACCCTGTTGCAAAAGAAAAACAGCCGCCGCTGCCGCCGCCGCCGCCGCAGCAGCAGCAGCAGCAGCAGCAACAACAACAACAAAACAAAACCTGACAAACAAAGAAATCATTGTCCTGGTAGGCATGGTACATATCCCAGGGGTTTAGATCCATTATTACCGAATGGCTAGCAGATTAATAGGGGCAAATATTGGGGGTGGAGGCGGAGACTTTGTTCATGCCCCCGACAGCTCAGAATATAAGGAGACAACATGCCAAAGTCGATCTCTTTATCTTTCTATGGTTCCATAGTCAGGAGTAAGACATGGTCTCATCTGACCCAGTGCAGGCACTATGGAGAGACAGCCTCCCACTCAGGGCTTGATGTATGCTAATCAGACCATAGAGCTAACCCCAGTCCTCCATGGATGCTGTCCTCTGGGCTCCCCACTGTGTTCTGCAAAGCTCCCCAGTTCACACAACTTCTGTGACCCTAGCCTGCCCACGTGTCCCCATCACCCAAGAGTAACCTGGTGTTTCCTCTCTGTCACAGTGCCTCAAGGTGATGATCCTGGGTCCTCCCTTACTTCCTCACTGATAGGAAGCCCCTGTCACTGCACTCACCCCAGGTCTCCCAGGACAGGGCCATTCAGAACTGGCCTCCTCCCCAGCCAGAGGCCAGTGTGTTAGGAAGATCCAAAGGGAGGGAGTAGCTGTGACCTGCACAGGCAGTCAGGAGCTCCCACAGACAGGCAGCAGAGGGCACACAGGCCAGCACGCCCTTGGGCAAAGGCTGAGGAAGGAAGAGGCAAGAGGGGCTGTGAAATGAGGACTGCTCCCAGCACATGGCTCTGCTAACTCCAGAGGGCAGAGTCAGTGGGAGCTGAATTGGCTTAGGTACTGGTGCAGACTTAGCTATCATGAGAGGCCTGGAGGGCCCTCGAAGGCCTGCTGTTAGTGAGGGTAATTTGGCAGGCTTGAGAGAGCCAGGATGTCCTGGAGGCGAAGAGAGCCACACTCAGGCTGCAGCTCAAATGATAGTGATGGTCCTCCAATTCCAGGTCAAGTGATGTCTTCTGAATGCCCACAACAGCCAGGTCTCTCTGCATGCAGGAGCCCAGCATCCTTCTGGGCTGCGGTGGGGAGGGGCCCCATCACACGGGAGACACTGGGCCAGGCTTACCAGGTCTCCTGGGCCTGGAGAATTGCATAGGAGACAAGAGCCAGGCTTTGCATCTGAAACATCAGGATCAGCCAGGCATGAGTGATACAGGCCTGTAATCCCAGCACTAGGAAGGCTGAGGCGAGAAGGTTCTGGAGTTTAAGGCCAGCCAGGACTACAGTGAGACCCTGTCTCAAAAAAAGAAAACCCCAGCAACAAAAGCAAATCAGGATAGACTGCACAGAGGGACATCTGGTTCCTCCCAGGTGACACTGGAAAGCTTCAGTGTCAGAGCAGAGGAAGCTCAGGAGGCTGTTCTCTGAGTTACTAGGGTTGGCCTTGGAACACTGGTCCATGTCCTGTTCAGCCCTGGAGGTGGCATGTCTTAAGCCTTCATCTGGTAAGATCAACACTGGTAGAGGTTTTGTCTCAGCTCCGATTTGGGGATATGATTTGGTATATTTATAAATACTATAGGCTGTACTTATACCAATGTGTGAGGTTCTCAGCTAGGATTGCTGTGTACCCGACAATTGTATTGGGGATGCCTTAATCTTAGCACAGTTGCATACTATAGACTGAGTTTACATGGGTATGTGATCCCACTTGCAATCAGTGTCCTGTGTTCAGTGGGGAGGTGATCATACACTGGTCTCAATGAAGCATGTCTATTCAGTGGAGGCATGAGCAGTGTCTCAGGAAAGGTATTTGTGTGTCTAGCTAAAGGTTAGCAAAAAACCTTGGAAAGTCTTTATCTGGGTGTGTATGTGTGCCATGTCATTGGAAGTGATGTTTTTTAGTTTTTCCAGACAGGGTTTTTCTGCATTTCCCTACTAGTGGTGCTTCCTGAGACATGATAGAGATCAGGAAATGGGCTATGACTCTTAACACAACAAGAAAGGGTTTTTAGCCTGTTTTTTTTTAGCCTGTTTTTTTTTTCTAGACTTTGATATTCTTGGGACTCATGTACTTTTTAGTGACAGACTTTTTGTTTTGTGTGAGTCAGGGTGTCACAAAGCTGAGGAGGGCCTCACAGTCTGTATCCTCCTGACACCTCTCTACATTGCTAAGATTACAGGAGTGTGCCATTGTACCTGACTCCAGAATTTCATCTAAAGAAATAAAGGGTCATCAGCGTCTATGTCACCCCTGCCCTGGGACACTAGATTGGCTTCCTCTGTGCATCCATGGCATACAGTGCAGGTGGCAATGAAGGACACCCAGCTGTGCAGTATGCTGTGGCATTTGTCAAGGTCATTGTGCCATGAGGTGATGCTGGTAGTGGTTTCCAGGACAACAGATGGAGCTTCTTGAGTCTTGTGTACATGCAGTGGACTAGAGAGTCTCTGCAGCAACCACCCCTTCACCCCATGCCAGCAATAACCCTGAGCTGATATCTAGGAGAACCAGAAATGGCAACCTTGATGGCCTCCCACAGACCCATTAAGGGAACCCTGAAAAACAAGGTGTCTGCAGCTTCCCCAGTGGTTGCCAGGGGAAGAGATGAGTAAAAAGTCCCAGAAGTGGGATGAAATGAATATCCTGACAATGTATCTCCAGCTGACAAAGACAATGGTTTGATGCAGATAGATGAACCAAACACTGCTTACCGCAACATGATAGGTGATGATGAAGTTATCTATAGCAATTGAGAAGCCGATGATGTCATGGCTCCAGATACCTTAGCTAAGAAATAGGATGCTGCTGAAGGCTAGGAGCCCAAGTATCAGATTCTGGAATAGTAACACAGTGGAGAGGAAGAGCCAAAAACAGAAGCAAGAGTTTGGAATGAAAAGGAAGCCTCACTAGAACGAAGGACTGAGTATTAAATTAGCTGGACAGTTCAATAGATCTGTATGATGAAGACGAAGATGAAGAAATGGCAGAGACTGCAGATGGAGACAGCATGGATATTGAAGAGTCAAATCAAGGACCTACAACAAGCGATGACAGCAAAACAAATCACAAAGTGCATAGAAGAAATACTTCCAGCATTGTGGTCGTTTGTCAAATACAAACCTTGGTACTATAATAAACTACTTCTTGTTCGCTACAATTTTAGAGTTAAGTGTCAAAATACATGGCCAGTTATTGTCTATGCCAAAAATTAAGTGATAACCATGGAGAGTGACTAGACTGAAAATGCCTGAATGTATTCCTGTGCCTTGCACTTCACACAAATGCAGTATGAGATTATTAGTCCAATCCAAAACTGCTGTGTTTTTATAAAATGCTGGTTAATTTGTATAAGGCATTTCCTAGCTTTTATGCTTTAGAGATGAAATGTTGGGGACACTACTTTGTTTTTTGTCACTTCTAGATGGTGGTGCCTCTCATAAAAATTTTGTAAGGGGTTTGATTTTTCTTTTAATCAAAAATGTGTTGGTATAGTGAGATCAGTGGGATATATAGGTATATATTTAGGGTGAAAGGTTTTTTTTGTTGTTTTTTGTTTGTTTTTTCAAGACAGGGTTTTTCTGCATTTCTTTGGAGCCTGTCCTGGAACTCACTCTATAGCTCTATAGACCAGGCTGTCCTCAAACTCACAGAGATCCACCTGCCTCTGCTTCCCAAGTGCTGAGATTAAAGGTGTGCACTACCACCGCCCAGCAGGTGAAAGATTCTTTTTACCTATTTTCTTGAACTTGTTTGGCTAATTGAGGAGAGTAGGAGTTACCGCTGCAGCTTTATTATCTATGACCTCTAAAATTCCTGTTGAATTTTTTTTGTTCTTGTAAGGGAAGACCTGAAAGTTTTCTCTTTCAGACTAGTTTCCCCCCTCCCACCCAAACAAATTACTATGTCAAAGTGGTACTGACCGTTTCTGTTACAGCAGGTCTCCACGCTGGCTGTGCTTGTTTTGATGCACTGGGCAGATAAGTGGTAAAAAATAAAGTATAGGCTTGGTGATGAAGCTCAGTTGGTGGATTGTCTAGCATGCATAAAGCCCTAGATTTGATCACAACACTGAATAAATCAGGCTGGTGGCTCAGGTACCTATCATCCCCACACACATGAAGCAAAGGTAGGAGGATCAGGAATTCAAGGTCACTATGGCCACACAGGAAGTTCCATGCTAGCCTGGGCTACATGACATCCTGGCTTGACAAAACACAATACTACCCACCCAAACAAACAAAAAGAAAAGAAAAACTAGGACAAGTCCCAGTTGAAGTCCCTTCTCTATGTCTTGGCTCACTTTTCCTAACTCCAGAGGTAACTACATCCTGAAACTGGACTTCATGTTTCTCATGCTGGGACTCTTAGCTAGCCTTTTTATTTTGCTTTTCAGAATTTCATCATCCAGCAAGGACAAGAAATACTCGTTTTTCAAGCTCATCTAAACTCCCCAATCATTTTCCTTACACCTCTGATGAGGTGTACTTTGAACCTGGTTGTTTGGAGTCTAGTGTCTTTGTTCTTGATGATTCTAATCTATTCATGAGTGTCGTTGCCAGCAACCGAGGCGGGTAGTACTGAACAGAACTGGAGTCACGGCTAAGTTATGTCAGCTACAAATGAGTTCTACTCAGGCCTGGGAGATGGCTCTGATGGTAGGAGCACTTCCCATAAAGGGTAATGCCCCCAGGACCCACAAGGTGGAAGGAAATGACCTACTCCTTCAGTTTGATCTCTGACACCCCCCCCCGACATAATTTTTAATAAGTAGTTCTGAGTGTTGTCAAGTTTGACACTTTGGGCCAAAAGCAAACATAGCAGAGTCACTTATGAGAAGAATTGTTGTACAAATCATATTCAAGAGTACATGATGAACTGGGCCTGGTTAACATATAAAAACATCTCAGTCAAAGGGGTGAAGAATGGAGGAAACTGGAAGTTGAAATTTAAAGCAATGGCAAGTGTTCGCATCAGAGCATGGCCTTCAATTTGTAATGTGGAATTAGTTAAGGAGTAGTGACAAGGGAAGGTCATAGCTGGTGAAAAGTCCAGTGTAAGTCAGATTGTGAAGACAAGTGTGGTAGCATAGGCCTGAAATTGCAGCCCTTGGGAAGCTGAGGCAAGAGTATCCAGGTCTTCGAAGCCTACCTGGGTTGCACAGTGAGTGCCAGACCAACCCAGGCTGTATAGCAAGATTCTGTATACAAACAAACTGGCACAGGTTGAGTTAAAGAACTAGCTGACTCGAAGATGAAAGAACAGCAGGGACCTGGGGCATATCCTTTATTGATTTGTTCCTGTAGATTTACTCTCCATCTGAAGTGCTCCATGGCCTCTGGCTGTCACATTGGTTTGACCTTTGGAGTGGACTGGCAAGCGCTTGCAGAACGTTGTCACTTGATGAGTTTCTGTGGGCTAGTTGGTGGATTGTTTCCCACGTGAGTCTAAGCTCCTCCTGTCTGTGGCTCATTTCAAAGAATACTTGCTGTTCCCCTATCCAGGTAGAAGTCCTGCTCTTCCTCTGTTGTGTCAGGCAGAAGGGCGTTCACAGCCTGTTGCTTTGTTAGCTCATATTCTGCAATATTGCTTGTGGCTTCTCTGCACCCTGCCTAGATGTTGTAAATGGTTGCTTCATAAGGTGCTTCTTTCAAAAAATAGTAAGGTGGGTATGGTGACACAGCCCTTTAATCCCAACACATGGGAGGCAGAGGCAGGCGGATCTCTGTGAGTTTGAGGCCAGCCTGGTCTACAAAGTGAGTTCCAGGACAGCCAGGGCTACACACAGAAACTCTGTCTTGAAAAAAACCCAAAAAAGTACTTAATTAATAAATATTACATTAAGGAAATCACATCTTGGAAGCATGACTAATTGGCAGAGAACATGCTTATCATGCTGGCAAAGTTTTGGATTTTATCCCCAGTACAAAAAGAGAAAGTGGAAAAATAAATATATTTAAGAGTATTGAGCCCTCAATTTAGAAAAATATATTCTTTTTCAAATACTCAAATTTTTAAAATAATATTTGAGACAATTCTCATGTATCCTAGGCTAGCTTCAAACTCTATGTAGCTCAGGATGACTTTGAACTTCTGATCCTTTCTGCTCCTTTCTCCTGAATCCTGTGATTATAGATGTATAGCACTAGGGATAGAAACTGCATGCTAGGCTAACACTGCCAACTGAGTTACAACCCCAGCCCAAAATACTGAGTCATGTATATAATGTGCTTACTTGTGCAATGTCTGTTTCTCCTACTAAACTCCACGATAAAAGAGTCTTGCTTGTTTTATTTGTTTGTTCACTTAAGAAGGGTCTCCCTCTGTAGTCCATGCTGGCCTCAATTGTGTGATCCAAGCTGACCTAGAGCTCTCTGTAGTCTTCCATTGAAGAGGGAGGCCTCAGCCTGCCAACTGTTGATTTTACAGATGTGATCACTGCACTGTCCATGAGGCTAAGGATAACACCCTTAAACAGTACTTACAAACATTTCTGTTTGTTTACTTGTTTTGCAGTGCTAGAGAGGAGACACAAGGTTTTGTGTATGCTAGGCCAGTATACTACCATTGAGCCATACATCCAGCTCCAAGAAAAGTTTTAAAATAATTGTACGAGTAAAAGCCAGGCTTGACAGTGTATTCCTACAGGGTGAGACTATAAATCTTGGCTACATGAGACCTGTCCTAAAAAATAATAATAATATATGAGTAAAAAAATAATATGTGAGAAAAATAGAGAGACCACTGGATTGAAAACCTATAAAAATAATGAGTGAATACAAAAAAAGTTAAAAGCAGCAGTAACAGCCATTATAACCATGATGGATTCTTGATGAGTCACTGCCTTCATTAGCTACAGATTTAATGAGACAGACACTTGTTTGGACAGCTTTCTCAGAAGACTCTGTGACCTCTCCATGGCTTATAATCATATCTCCTTGTGAAGGCGGTGTGGGAGTGTCCACACATATTTCAGGGTTTCTGCTCAATTATAGAGATAACAGGAGATGGTCAATTTCAACACAGCCGACACAGAATTAGGGAAGCCTTCACACATTCAGGGCTGAGAAATCCAGAACACATACTTTACAGGGGTGTGCCAGCAGTATCACCCAAAGGCTGGAGGGAAGAGGCAGTCATATCAGGCAGTCTAGAAGTGCTTTCAGTGACAACACCAGCAGAGGGTGTAACACCTTTAGCTCACCCATTACCCAGGATACAACCTGTGTCAGCCCACCATCTTTCTGTGGAGTATTCACTTTTTCAGTGCTTCTGACCAATAAGCACACGTTCATACTATACCTATTATGCGTCCTGTCCCATGAAGGAATTCTCCCGCCCCCAGGCTCTGGCATGATGATTCAGACACAGTCTCTATGTGATTGCTCACAGACTCATGGAGCCACAGTTTCAGTTTGTTATAGTACTTGCTTTAATGAAGGCACAGTTATTGGGTTCCTTTTTTAAGATTTCTTTTTTAATCTTATGTGTATGAGTTTTTGCCTGCATATATACATGTCTGTCGTCCATGACTAGTTCCATCATTGGTGCTGGAAAAAAAAAACAAAAAACCAGTGTTTGTGAGAACTTTTTGTTGTTTTTGGTTTTTTGACACAGGGTTTTCTCTGGAGCTTTGGAGCCTGTCGTGGAACTCACACTCTGTAGACAAGCCTGGCTTCGAGCTCACAGAGATTCTCTTGTTTCTGCCTCCTGAGTGCTGGGATTAAGGTGTGTGATACCACTACTTTTTAAGGGATGTTGTGATCCTCACAAACAGAGCACTGAATAAAACAGATAATCATGCCAGTAATCTCAAGATGTGGGAGCCTGAGGCTGGAAGATTACACTGAACTTCAGGCCAGCCTGGCCATACAGTGACTTCACAGCCAGCATGGACTACAGAGGAAGACCTTTCTAGAAGTAAAAACAGGCAAGTCTCTATTTTCATGGAGTGCAGTGGGGGAAGCAAAACCAGGAGAGGGCATTGGATCCTCTGGAACTGGAGTTAAAGAGAGTTGTGAGCTTCCATGTAGGTGCTGGGAACTGAACCTGGGCCCTGAAAGAGCGGCCAGTGCTTTTAGCCACTGAGCCATCTTCCTATATCTTGTAGTTTGGTTTCTTTATTTTTCATTCAGAGAGAAATTCTTTTTTAGGCAGGGCCTTACTCTGTAGCCCAAACTCACCTCAAACTCAAGAGTGCTCCTCTTGCCTTGGCCTCCCAATTATGCGTCACCACAATAGGCTTTGAAGAGAACTTTTAATTTTAAGGAAGAGTACTAGAATAAAAATAGTGAAAAGGATACCTATATAGCAATTGCCCAGGTTCCCTTCCTGTTAACTCTTTACCTCAGGTGCTTTGTCGTTTCTGTGCTCATTCTCTTTCATTTAAATTGAATTGTGTGTGTGTGTGTGTGTGTGTGTGTGTGTGTGTGTGCGCGCGCGCATGCGCGCGCATACTTTTGACGGTCAAAGGACAACTTGTAAGAGTTGGTTCTTCCCTTCTATCCTGTGGGTCCTAGGTATTGTACTCATGTTGTCAGGCTTGGTGATAATTATCTCTACTCACTGTGTCATCTCACTGGTCCATCTTTTTTAAGCTATCCATCTGTCTGTTTGTGTGCCTTCTCTCAACTATTGGACTGTAATTCATATCCTGGCCCTCCCTCCCAAAATATTTCCATGCATGTTTCCTAACGGATATGGTAATGTATATGGTAAACCAGATGTTCCTATGCCTGTAATCCCAGCAATTGGGTTACTGAGGCAAGAAGCTTGCCACAAATTAATAAGCAAGCCTGGAATACATAATTAACTATACTCTGTAGCTAAGACCTGGCTATAGAATAAGACCATAGCTCAAAAAACAAAACAAAACAATACAGGGTTAGGGTTAGGGTTGGGGTTAGGGTTAGAGCAGCACACATCTTTAACTCTAGTACTTGCGAGGCAGAGGCAGGCAGATCTCTTAGTATTTTTTTTTTCCTTGCTTTTTCGAGACAGGGTTTCTCTGTGGCTTTGGAGGCTGTCCTGGAACTAGCTCTTGTAGACCAGGCTGGTCTTGAACTCACAGAGATCTGCCTGCCTCTGCCTCCTGAGTGCTGGGATTATAGACATGTGCCACCACCGCCTGACTCAGATCTCAGAGTTTAAGGCCAATCTGATCTATATAGAGAATTCCAGGCCAGGCAGGAATACATAATGAGACACTGTCTCAAGCAAAACAAAATGAAACAAACAACCCCTCCCAAAAAAAAAAAAACAGTGGTCCCCTTCTATACAAGCACAGGCCAGTGTCAATTTCAAATATTTGCATTTGTTTCGATTTTACTTAATCTAGTGTGTTGTCTTAAATTGCAGTTTTAGCAGTTGAGCCACTAACTTCCTTTATAGCATTTCCCTCCTCCAGTACAGAATGAAGTCAGGTACGGTTTACTTAGAACATTAAATAATCATTGTACGTGCCTAGTAGCCAGAGTTCCACTCATAAGAAAACATCATTTTACTTTCCCTTACAAAGTCTAAAAATTAAGATTTTTATTGATGTGGATGTGTGCCTGCCTGTGTGTGGGTATGTACCTATGAGTACAAGTGCCTGAGAAGGTCAGAAGAGGGCATCCGGTCCTCTGTTGTAGGAATTATAGGTGATCGTGAGCCATTTTGGGTGCTGGGAAGCAAACTCAGGTCCTCTGAAAGAGCAGTTAGCACTTTTAACCACTGAGTCATCTCTCTGGCCCCTAGGTTTTTTTTGTTTTTCTTTTCTGGATGGAGATGGCATTCACGACACATTGAGACATTTTCACTTTGTAGTTCAGATGAGCCTACAACTCAACTCTAAAGCCCAGACTGTCCTCAACTTGTGACATTTCTTTCTCAGACTTTCAAGTACCATACCTATCTCTTATTTATAGATTTTGAGTAACTGTTAAAAAAAACCCATGAAGGAACATACTTAAGCACTTGTTTGTTTTTAAGTATATGAGTGTGTTGCCTAAATGTGTGCCTGGTGCCTGCAGGTGTTTGATCCCCTGGAACTGGACTTTTAGAGCCACCCAATGGCTTTGGTCCATTTGATGTGGGTGCTGAGAACTGAACCTGGGTCCTCTTGAAGAACAGCAAGTGCTCTTAACCACTGAGCCATCTCCGTCAGCTGAAGGGAGCTTGCTGAATTGTAACATTGTGGGTGTCAGGAGGGCACTCTCTCCTGAATTATCAGACTGTAGCCGGAAGCTGTATTCATCACTTTTTGTCATCAGCTTTTTCCTCCACAGGGTGAAGACGTGGTATGTCAGAGGCTAGGCAGGGAAATCAGTACCCATGGAAAACAGTTACCATCCTCTCTCCAGATGCTCATTGAGCCCTCATTTACTCAGGGGCCCTGTGCAATTTGTTACTGATACCAAATCATTTTGGAGTTGCTTGCCTCACTAAGTCATGAGACATGCCCAAACGTGGTTAAATTGCAACCACGGGACCAATGAACACAAACCGGGAGGTTCACAGCCTTCATCTTCTTAGATGACTGCTTTCTTTCCAGGAATTCATCTAGCTCTCTTGGCTAGATTACAGTGCCATCTAGCTGGTTTTGGAACAAGGCAAATCCATCACCAAGTCCAATAGAAGCACCCAGTGTTGACAATGGCATTTTTATTTGTCTCTGTCTCTGGTTCAGATAAGTGGTTCTGTGCTATCCTGTTTGTTTCGGGTCTGGTACGTTTAGGCTTTGTCTTACTTTTCCACCAAATGTCCTGGGACCTTATAAGAAGCAATCAATGACTCTTGCATTCTTGCATTTGTCCTTCCTTCCTTCATTTGTTCCTTTGTTTCTTCCATTCCTTCATTCTTTTGCCCCTCCCTTTTTCTTTTCTTTTGGTTTTTGAAGACAGGGTTTCTCTGTGTAGTCCTGGAACTTGCTTTGTAGACCAGGCTGGCCTTGAACTCAGAGATCCACCTGCCTGTGCCACCATCTCTCTTCTCTTGCATGTTTGATTAGGGTTTGTTTTTGCCTACTTGTAGGACTCCAATCCATGCCTTATTTGAGGGATTGGAGAACCACCAGGCTCACTATAAATGTCACTGCCTGATGTCCGTTCTGTGTCCTCTCTTAGCCCTGTGTGTATAAGGCAGGTCCTGGAAGGAAGCAGATGGTTCATTCAAAGGGTTGATCTGAGTTGAATGCAGTTGTAGGTAGGGAGAAGGGAATCACTCTAGGCTCATAATGCCTTCTAGGCTATAACAGAAGAAAGCCATTGCTAGCTCTGTTAGTCAGGGTTCTCTAAAGGAACAGAACTTAGAGAATGAATGTATAATAAAAGAGGATTTATTACTGTGGCTTATAGGCTGTGGTCAGGCCAGTGCAATGGCATCTCTCAAAAGAAAGGCCAAGAATCTGGTAGGTGTTCATTCCACAAGGCTGGGTGTCTCAGCTGGTCTTCAGTGTATGTTGGAATCCCAAAGAAGTAGGTTCAAATACCAAAGAAGAAATGACTCAGCAACAGGGTTGATTAACTTACCAGGGAAAGTGAGGGCAAGCAGGGAAGAAGCCGAAACCTTCTTTCTTCCAGGTCCTTTTATGTGGTCCGCCATTTGAAGGTGTGGTCCAGATTTAGGCTGGGTCTTCCCACCTCAGATGATCCAGTCAAGAGAATTCCTCACTAATGTGCTCTCCTGCTTGGATTTTAATTTATTCCAGATGTAGTCAAGTTGACAACCAAGATTAGATATCACACTAGCCCTCACCTAGAAAGGGGAGAAAGAAACATGGTTAGAGTTGGGTGAGAAAGGAAGGTGTGGAAAGGGGATGCCCAATCGCCATTGTGGCCATTGGGGCATCATATTGTCCTCTCCTCACGGCATGGCCATTGTTGCTTTGAAGTAAGAGGTTCTGCATTTACCCACAGGACTCCCTCACAAGGTTTGGCCTATATACATTTCCTTGTGGAGAGGAGGAGAGCTCATGTGACCAGCTCTTGAGGCCCCATCCCTCCCAGAGGAGTTATAAGCAGTTAACGGTTGTTGGGGAAAAGGAGACATTTTCTTTGGTGGTAATTGTCCATGAACCTATGGGTAATTGTCCATGAACCTATGGGTAACCATTTACTCTCTTGCAAGTAGCCTGGCTAAATTAAACTTACCGTGTTAAGATAAGACTATGCCTTATTGTAAGGGATCCCAATATTAAATAGAACAGTGGTTTTTCAGGCCATATATGCATTGCTGTAGGAGACACCGTTTTCCAAGGAAGAAGGAAGACTGCAACTACTGGGTGGAGCCAGAAATTGCGCCATCTGTCAGGCACTACCCACCCAGCACAGACTGATAAGTGGCTTATTACTGGGAACAGGGAGGGAACCACCCTAGGCATTTATTGGGGAGACTTGAAACTGTGGGGGCACATAGGCATATTAAAATCTTATCAGGGAGGCCAAGCCTAAGAACGTATCAAACACACCAGATCACGGAAAGGGTGTAACTCCTTTACCTGTACTCCATAAAGTGATGGACACATAACGCAGGAATCGCATGGCCCCACATTAATGCATGTCTGATACCTGCTCTGTGCTCAAGAACTGATGGCTTCTCTATGTGGCTTGTTTCCACGGCGGGTGATGTAAGCTACTCTACTGTCTGCCCATCTGTTTGCTTGTCTCGACCTGGACAGGACCCATTTTCCACTCTGAACCTGCTTCGCCCTTCAATGTCAAAGCCACACTCTCAAACCTGACATCAGTTTCCACCAGCAGCTCGATTCCAGCCCTAGATTGGTTCATTATATCTTTTTCTATACGGACACTTTTTCAACTTACTTCTGGATCCCCTTGAGTGCTGTTGCTTTAACTTTTCATTTGAGTTGCTCTAACTATTCATTCTTTAACACACATATTCACAGTCACATGTACAGGGGTGGATGAATTTACTGTGTAGTGTGTGATAAATAAGATAGGAATGAAAGAAACTGCATTTTCCTCTGCCAAGCTACCAAGGTAGGCAGATATTATGACAAATTGCCATCATTAAACCCTCTAAACCATGCAAATTTATTTTTATTTAATACATTCTGACATTGTGGAAAGGCACGGGTTTGTTTGTACGTTTCTGGCATATCTTGTTCACAACACATTGAGTCAACAAGCTAGACTTGAGTGGAATTGTTTCCCTGCTCTGTCATTGGTACCCTATTTGGGGTGATTAGATGTTTGTTCATGTCTTTCCAGGAAAAGTTAATGTGATACATGGCTGGGCACGAAGAGAGCAGAAACAGTAAGTACTCAGATTGCTCTTTCTCTGCACTCAGTCTGATGTCACTGTATGCTGCCTATTATAGGATGAAGTTAAGTGCAAGGCAGTGATCAAGAGAATTCACGGTATTCAGACTGTGGCAAGGTCAGCTTCCAGGTAAAGGGCAAGGAGAGAAAGGCAGAGAATGGTATTTGAAGACCCATAAAAAGTATGCAGCATTTTGTTGGCATGAGTGGAGTTTTTGTGTTTGCACTATCACCCTTCCTGTCAGGCCCACATGGGACAAGTGAGGAAGGATGCTTCAGAGCTGCGGAAGACACAGAGATGAATGCTAAAGTCCAAGTTTTTGTTCTCGAGACAAGTCTCACTGTGGGGCTCTGCCTGTCCTGGAACTCATTATGGCTAGGCTGGCCTCGAACTCACAGAGATTTGTAAGCCTTGGACTCTTGAGTGCTGGGATTCGAGGTATAAACCACCACAACTGGCAAGATCCTAGTTTTTATCCAGTATATTGTGAAATGTGGGATAAAGGACATAGGTATTCAAGGTGACAAGATGACAACATAGAGATTAGGAGAAAGCCAGGTGTGGATGCCTGTGATCTGAACATCCAGGAAGGAAAGGCAGGAGGAGCATCACAAGAGCCGGGCAATGGAATTGACAAAGGAGACTGAGGGAACAGAGAGGAAGGAAAAGAAAAGACTTGTAGCCTCGTTTCTGTTGTTTTGACAAAAAAAAAAAAAAAAAAAAAAAAACCAACTTAGGGCAAAGGGAGTTGGTTTTTTTGACTTACAATTTCAAGTTACAGTCCATTATGTTAGAGGCAGAGCTCAAGCTGCTAGCATACCACACCCACAGTCAAGAGCTAACAGGGAATAATGTATCCTTCCTTGGCCGCTTGCTTATGCTCAGCTCACTTTCTCCACTCCTACGCCTCAGGACCCAGCTCATGAGTGGTGCCACTCACCCACATTTAGGGTTTGTCCTCTCGATTCAGTTAACAACCAAGACAGTCTCCTACAGGCATGCTAACAGGCCAACCTGATCTAGGCAATTCCTCAATAGAGGCTTTACATTCCCAGGTCATTGTAGGCTGTGTCAAGTTGACAGCTACAACTAGCCAGTACAGCCAGGCTTCACGGCACATACTTGTAATCCCAGCACTTGGATGATAGAGGCAGGCAGATCTCTCAGGGTTGGAAGCCAGCCTGGTCTACATAGAGATCCAGGCCAGCTACAGCTATATTCAGACGCTGTGTCAACAAAAGGCAGGCAGATTGTGTATGTGTGTGACAGGGATTGAGAATGGACAGAAAGGCTATAAAAGAGAAGGATGGCAAATGTGCACTTTGGAACTGGAATGACCTTGGGCCTTTCTTGCTTCTAGATGTCAATTAAATAGTTTTCATACTGTGCTGGTGTAGCTTAGTCTTACAATTGTCCTTCTTCCAAAAATTGACAGATAGCAGATACAGTTTCTACTTGAAGGTACCAAATGGGGTCAGATCGTTAAAGTAGACTTGAAGACTCCAACGTGACAGCCATTCCAAATATAAAGGTCCTTACAGGGAAAACCCCAGCACAGACAAAGGCTGTGTGTGGCCCAGCAAGGGTCTGAAGAGACCAGAGGCAAGCTGCAGTTGTCCCATGAGAGGACTTTCTGTCTGTAACATGAAACCACAGAAGTTTAACCCCAGAGGCCTGGGTGAGGGTGTATGTGTGTGTGTGTGGGGGGGGGGGAGGAGCACGACAGGGACTTATGGTAACAAAGCCAAGTTCAAGTCATTCATCAACTAATGAACTAGAATACTCCCATCCAAAATACCTAGAAAAATCTTATAATTTGACAAACATAAGAAACTTCAATTTAAAGCTGGCCAACACATCTGAAAAGTCATTTCTCTAAAGAAGACACAATGAATGCTAATGGCTTGAAAAGTCATTAATGGTAAACCAGAGCCACAAGATAGCACTTCACTAGGAAAAACACACACACACACACACACACACACACACACACACACACAGAGAGAGAGAGAGAGAGAGAGAGAGAGAGTGAGAGAGAGAGAGCAGCACATAGCAGACGAGGCCTATGTAATCCCAACAGTGGCTACTATCACTGTCATGAGTTTGAGATCAGTCTGGTGAGTACATGGCAAGACTATGTCTCAAAAAGAAAATCAACAAAATAGCAACAATAGAAATCAAAGAGGGAGACAAAAATAAGGAGTGAGAAAGAAAAATATAATGGGGAGTGAATATGATCAAAATATGCACACATGAAAATGTCATAATGAAACACATTATTACATAAAACTGATATATGCTAATGTTTTTTTGAATGTTGGCAAAGATGATGAAGAAAAGGTCCCTAACTCATGAATTTATGAAAGGGTATAATAACTTTGGAGATGTTATTTGGTTATTCCTCAAAATACTAGTGTTCTAATATAACCAAGTAATTTCATTCTTAGGTGTATGCCCAAGAAGAATGAAGACTTATGTTCTTGTGTGTGTGTGTGTGTGTGTGTGTGTGTGTGTGTGTGTGTGTGTTCATAGAAGTATTATCCAAATAGCTAAAAATGGCAACAAATGATGTATAGATAAACAAAATATGGTATAATGACAAATGGGATGCTATTTAGCCATAAAAATAATACTGATATATGCTAAAAGATGAATGAATCTTGAAAGCATTATGCCATATTGTGCTAGTTAGACTGAGGGTATTTGTTTTTTATTTTTTGAGACAAATTTTCTCTGTGTCATAGCCCTACCTGTCCTGGAACATGCTCTGTAGACCAGGCTGGCCTACGAACTCACAGAGATCCACCTGCTTCTGCTTCCTGAGTGCTGGGATTAAGACATGTGTCACCACACCTAGCTGTGCTAGTTAGTTTTAAATGTCAACTTGCTATAACCTAGAATCACCTGGGAGAGAGCCTTATTAACAAACTGTCTAGGTTAGGTAAGTCTATGAGCGCATCTCTGGAGAAGAGTCTTGATTGTTGATTGATATGGGAGGAGCCAGCCATTGTGGGGAGTACCATTCCCTGAGCAGGGGATCCTGAACACTATAGGAATAGGAAAAACTTGCTGAGTAGTCAAAGCAAGCAGGAAGCATGGGTGCAGGTCTCTCTGCTTTTGCTTGTAGATGTGATATGACTAGCTGCCTCAATTCCTGCCTTGACTTTCCCCTTATGATGGACTGACGCCTGGAATTGTAAGTCAGATAAGGCTTTCTTCCTCTATATTGATTTTGGTCAGGGTGTTTGTCTTAGTTAGGGTTTTATTGCTGTGAAGAGACACCATGATCATGACAATTCCTATAAAGGAAAACATGTAATTGTGGCTGGCTTGCAGTTCCGAGGTTTAGTCTATTATCAACATGGCGGGAAGCATGGCAGGACATAGGCAGAGAGTTCTACATTTGGATACACAAACAGCAAGAAGAAAGAGCTCCTGGAACTGGCCTGAGCTTCGGTAACCTCAAAGTCACCCGCAGTGACACAATCCCTCCATTAAGGCCACACCTTCTCTAAGGCTCTATCTCTAATGATGCCACTCTTTGAGTTTGTGGGGGCCATTTTCATTCAAATCACCACAATAACAGAAATAAAACAGGATATATGTGAATGGAGTCAATTCCTTAAGGCTACATACTATATAATTCACTAATATGAAATGCACATAATAATAAAATTCAAAGAGAAAAAAGCCCAAATCAGAAGTTGGCAGGGGATGGAGGGAAAATTGAGAAATACAGGGCTTCTTTTGGTGAGAATGAAAATATCCTGGAATTAGATAGTGATGATGACTGCACTACATTCTGAATACATTAAAAAAAAAAAAAAAGCTGGATGGTGGTGGCACACACCTTTAATTCCAGCACTTGGGAGGCAGAGACTGGTGTATATCTGTGAGTTCGAGTCTAGCCTGGTCTACAAAGTGAGTTACAGCCAAGGCTACACAGACAAACCCTGTCTCAAAAAATCAAAACAAAAACCTGAAACTGGCCTCCAAGTGGTGCAATACTTGCTTAATGAGCACATGACTGGGGGGTTATCCTCAACAACCTCCCAAATAAAAAAGAATTGTTTCTTAAAACAGAGAAATGTAGCGGGGCGGTGGTGGCACACAACTTTAGTCCTAACACTCAGGAGGCAGAGGCAGGGGGATATCTGTGAGTTTGAGACCAGTCTGGTCTATAAGAGCTAGTTCCAGGACAATTAGGGCTATTATACAGAGAACCCTGTCTCGAAAAACCAAACAATAAAAACATAAAAAAATAGAGACATGTGTAGTACAAACTATTCACAATTAAAACTAAGTAAGAACAATGATAATGTTGTACAAACTGTTCTGTAATGACTTTCATTGGAAACTAAAAACCACTACTCTATTTCCTTCTTTGATTTGGAAAAAGGCCTTGGAAGAACCTTGACAAAATCCTTTGGCTAATGTCATGATTGTTGGATGCTTCATTAGATGCAATCTGCATGTAGATAAAGGCCCTTCCTACAGGTTACTCCAAACATTATCCTCACAGCATGCCCAGAAGGTAGTGTCCAAATCAGGGCTGACACAAAGTTCCCTAGGGTGAATTCTCCCCAAAGAGGTCCCAAGCCACCCCACCTATAGGCAGGACTGGATAAGGACCAATGGTCTAAAGGACACATTGCTGGGCTATAACTCAGAAAAAGAATTCCTGAGCTTCCTATGCTCTGACACTGAGGCTTTCCAGTGTCACCTGGGAGGAACCAGATGTCCCTCTGTGCAGTCTATCCTGATTTGCTTTTGTTGCTGGGGTTTTCTTTTTTTGAGACAGGGTCTCACTGTAGTCCTGGCTGGCCTTAAACTCCAGAACCTTCTCGCCTCAGCCTTCCTAGTGCTGGGATTACAGGCCTGTATCACTCATGCCTGGCTGATCCTGATGTTTCAGATGCAAAGCCTGGCTCTTGTCTCCTATGCAGTTCTCCAGGCCCAGGAGACCTGGTAAGCCTGGCCCAGTGTCTCCCGTGTGATGGGGCCCCTCCCCACCGCAGCCCAGAAGGATGCTGGGCTCCTGCATGCAGAGAGACCTGGCTGTTGTGGGCATTCAGAAGACATCACTTGACCTGGAATTGGAGGACCATCACTATCATTTGAGCTGCAGCCTGAGTATGGCTCTCTTCGCCTCCAGGACATCCTGGCTCTCTCAAGCCTGCCAAATTACCCTCACTAACAGCAGGCCTTCGAGGGCCCTCCAGGCCTCTCATGATGGCTAAGTCTGCACCAGCACCTAAGCCAATTCAGCTCCCACTGACTCTGCCCTCTGGAGTTAGCAGAGCCATGTGCTGGGAGCAGTCCTCATTTCACAGCCCCTCTTGCCTCTTCCTTCCTCAGCCTTTGCCCAAGGGCGTGCTGGCCTGTGTGCCCTCTGCTGCCTGTCTGTGGGAGCTCCTGACTGCCTGTGCAGGTCACAGCTACTCCCTCCCTTTGGATCTTCCTAACACACTGGCCTCTGGCTGAGGAGGAGGCCAGTTCTGAATGGCCCTGTCCTGGGAGACCTGGGGTGAGTGCAGTGACAGGGGCTTCCTATCAGTGAGGAAGTAAGGGAGGACCCAGGATCATCACCTTGAGGCACTGTGACAGAGAGGAAACACCAGGTTACTCTTGGGTGATGGGGACACGTGGGCAGGCTAGGGTCACAGAAGTTGTGTGAACTGGGGAGCTTTGCAGAACACAGTGGGGAGCCCAGAGGACAGCATCCATGGAGGACTGGGGTTAGCTCTATGGTCTGATTAGCATACATCAAGCCCTGAGTGGGAGGCTGTCTCTCCATAGTGCCTGCACTGGGTCAGATGGAGAGCCTGGCTCATTCAATACTGTGAAAAATTGGATGCAGGGATACAGGCAAGTATCATCTATCACCATGGGCTCTGAGTTCCTCTAGGTCATATCTGCAACTCTGAACAAGGTCTTCCTTTTTGCTGATGATGTGATGTGCATGTCTTTGACAGGCAGATGTAGTACTGGGATTTGCTGCCATAGAAGCTCTTTTTGTGTATCTCCATTTTCCTCTTGGGATACTGAGGGTTGCTGTATGCCAAAGATTCTCTGTCAGGTCCTAGAGAGTTGTGTTTGAATTTTTGTGTTCCTTCAGGGAAAAGGCAGCTTGGACAGAGTAGAAGTCAGCACTATTTTTATTTTGTTTTGTTGTTGTTTTTCCTATTCTTAACAATGGGACAAAACCCATCCCTGTTTGCCCTTTGCATGGCCAGGAGAGTCCTGCCAAGGTACACACTGGCCGATAGCAGAGGAAGCTGGAGTGCATGTTTTTGAAGGACTCAGGAAAAGACTGGGAGGCCACAGAGATGATGCAGCTGGTGAAGGCACTTGTTAGTAAGGTGGGTAACTTGAGTTTGATCCCTGGGACCTACATGGTGAAACCAAACAACAAATTCCCTTAGATTGTCCTCTAAGCTTCATAGATGTCATGCTGTTTGCACACACTACACACACACACACACACAAAATATGATACATTTTATCTTTTGAGACAATGTCTTACTATGTCATCTTTTTTGGCCTGGAATTCACTATGTAGTCCAGGTTGGCCTTGAACCCACAGAGATCTGCTTGCCTGTGCTTCAGGAGTGCTGGGATTAGAAATGTGTGCCTGGCCAGATAAATGTCATTTTTAAAGAAAAGAAAACGAATAGCAGAAATGATCGCATTGTCCTGGAGGTCGGGGCGTAAAGTTGAAGGATGGAGAACGAGGGTGTGTTTGGGTACATTCCTTCTGAATAAAGAGCAGCCGAATAAGGAGAGCTGTGCTGTGGGGAGGAGGAGGCAGGGGAGGACTAGGCAGATCATCCCCCGTCACTGCACACAGTTGGGCCTCCTCAACTTTTTTTTCCTGTGGGGTGGTGTCAGAGGCCTGAGGTATTGAGCTTCACAGTTCTCAGGTTCCCCTGCTGAGCCTAGGGTGGCAGATCCTTCAGGATGGTCATCTTGGGCCATGAGCTGCCTGCCCTCTGATTTGCCAGAGTTAACCCTAAACAATTGTGATACTACAGAGATGACTTAGCACTTGGAGGGCCCTTGCTGTTCTCCCAGAGGTCTTAGAACTCATTATCAGGTGGCTCACAACTGACTCTAACTCTCGTTCCAGGGGATCTGACACCCTCTTTTGGTCTCTGTTGGCACCTCTACACATGTGCATACTCACTCGTGGGCACATGCACGCACATGAATAAGAATAATCTATAAGTTGCAATGATAAAATAAGAATACAAACAGGATAAACATATCCAGGTATGGTGGTGCACACCTGTACTCCCTGCACTTTTGGGAAGCAGGCAGAGGGATCGGAAATCAAATCTATTCTGATCAACTAGTGCATTTGATGCCAATGTGGGGTGCGTGAGCTCATATTTCAAAAACAAAACTAAACAAAACAACAAGCAAACCATATGCAGGTTAAAATAGTACAAGGTTTTGAGAGGATAAATTCAAATACTTGTTATTTGCATTTGAGATAACAATGCGTACTAACATCTACAAAGTATTTACAGATCAGTGATTAGGATTAATGAGACAGTTCGACCAGGGGGCTTATTTATTATATTTTAATTTGTTTTATTCTTCTTGTGGTACTGAGGATTAAATTCAAGGCTTTGTGCATCCTAGGCAAGCACTGTACCAACTGCATCCCCAACCCTTCAATTAAGATTTTTGGCAGAACTGTACAGTGTTCAGTCTTGTTTCCACATAATAGTAGCAAGAAGTTAGCAACTGGGAACTAGAAAAAAAGAAGAAGAGGATGTTGAGGAATTTAGAAATAAGTGTACTGGTATAGTGTGGTTTTCCAAGCGGTTCTTGGGGCTGAACCTCAGATCACCAGGCTCCACAGCAAACACTATGCACCCATCCAGCTTGCTTCCATTAGGCTTTCTCTACTTGTAATTTGCTAAATGTGATGAACACAGTCTGTTTTCTGGGCTACATTAGAAATACCCTAGGGATTGAAAGTAAATCTTTTGAGGTTTGTGTTGTTGTTGTTTTAAAGATTTTTCTTTCTTCGTTTTTTGAGATAGGTTTTCACTATATAGCCCTGGCTGGCCTGAATTCACTATGTATCCCAGGCTGGACTCAAACTCACAGCATACTTCTCCATACTGAGTGGTGGGATTAAGCACATGTGCCACTACACCCGACCTTATTTATTTTTAATTATGTATGTGTGTTTGGCAGGAGAGATGGTTTGGAAAACAGGCTGCTCTTCCAGAGGACATGGGTTTGTTTCCCAGCACCCACATGGTCACTCATAACCACCTGTAACTCCAGTTTCAGGGATCTGCCACCCTCTTCAGACACCAGGCATGCACGTGGTGCACGGATATACATGCAGGCAAAACACCCATATACCCATAACATAATAATAAATGTTAAAATAAATAAACAGATAACTAAGCCTTAATTGTGCATGTGCGTGTAGGGGTGTGCACTTGAATATAGGTACCCCAGGAGGACAGATAATGCCATTAGATCACTTGGAGCTGGAGTTTCAGGTGATTTTGAGCCATTCAATTATGGGCATTGGAAACCAAACCGGGGTCCTGTGCAAAAGCAGCTAGTGCTCTTAATTACTGAGCTATTGCTCCAGCACTATACCACGTTAGATCCTCAGCCAAAGCCCTGTAATCTCAACCCATTGAGTTAAAAAGGAAGAAATCGGCATAGACACACCTAGCTTGATTGATACAGTAGGTCTCACCACACAATAGTCCACTTTCAAAGGTAGCCTATAGGAAATGCCCCCTGCAAAGACTAGAGACTGTGTACAAACTGATATAGCCCTGAGTGTAGCACATATATCCAGAACAAGGTGTGTATTCTACTACTCTAAGGCTGAGATCATTATTTGATTTAGGCTGCAGACCAGTCTCTCGCATTGCCACTTAATTTGCTGTGGAATAGTTATCAATAAAACCAATGTGTGTATCCATGTTATTAGTTGAGTAAATCACAGAAAGATATGACTCTGGGTTTATCTCTTATAAGATGAGGGACCTGACTTCACACACTGGAAATTTGACTATCTAGTATGAACCATAATGTGTCATGAATGGCAGAAGGAATGCAAGTTTTGTTTTGTTGGTATTTATATTAGTTACTTGCCTTGTGTTTTTGTTTTTGTTTTTTGAGACAGGGTTTCTCTATGTAGCTTTGGAGCCTGTCCTGGAGCTCACTTTGTAGACAAGGCTGGCCTTGAACTCACAGAGATCTGCCTGCCTCTGCTTCCTGAGTGTTGGGTCTAAAGGTGTGTGCCACCAAAGCCTGGCTAATTACTTGTCTTGTTGCTGCAAGCAAGTGCCTGTCCAAGAGCGTCTTGAAGATGGAAGGATTTATGTGGTTATAGTTCTGGAGCATACAGTTCATTATGACAAGCAAGGTAGGAGCAGGAGATGGCTGGTCATATTGCACCCACAGTCACGAAACAGGCAATGATGATTTCTTTGCTCAACTCGCTTTCTCTTTTGTTTTCAGTCTGAGACACCAGCCCATGGAATGGCACTACTCTTCTTTGGAGTGGGTTTCCCCACATCAACATAATCTGATAATCTCTCACAGACATGCCCAGAGACATACATATATATATATATATATATATATATATATATATATATATATATATATTTAAATACTGACCCCAGTTCTCTCTCCCTCCCTTCCTCCCTCCCATGCCCCACAACCACCCTCCCAGCCCATCCTCCCCACACTCCACAGGGAGGGTGATGCCTTCCAGGAGGGATCAACAAAATCTGTCAAGTCATTTGGAGTAGGGACTAGGCCCTCCCTCCTGTCCCAGAGACTTATTTCTATAGAATTTCTTTTTTCTTCTTTTTCTGAGACAGGGGTTCTCTATGTAGTACTGGCTGTCCAGTAACTTGTTATACAGACCAGGCTGGCCTCAAACTCACAGAGATCCTCCTGTCTCCCAAGTGCTGGGATTAAAAATGTGTGTCACTATACCTGGCTGTCTGTGGTGATTCTAAATCCCATCAGGTTACAATCAAGGTTGACTGTCATAGTACAATCTTATGATTTGTCAAACTCTGTCATATTTATATACCATAATGTCTTTAAGATTTTCTGTATTGTTTTAGTAAAATACTGAGAGCTCATAACTTTATGCAGGAAAGAAGTTTATGTAGCTTCTAGTTTTAGAAGTTTGAGAGCATAGTACCAGTGTGTGCTAAACTCTGGTGAGAGTTGTCACAAAGTATCACAGCATGAGACATGGCCTCAGGGTGTGAGTTCAGAATAGAGATCAGCTAGTGAGACAGGAAGCCAGAGAGAGCCCAGGAAGCTGAACCCAGTTGTAAGTAACCCATTTTCACAATTTCTAAGGTTCAGCAAACATAAACCCCTTCTAAGCCTACTTCTGTGACAGCCTGATTGTCTTCTACTAAGCCCCATTTCCTCTTCTTTCTCTTCTTCTGATACAGGGTTTCTCTGTGTAGCCCAGGCTGTCCTGGATTCACTCTGTAGACCAGGCTGGCCTTGAACTCAGATCTTCCTGCCTCTGACTCCAGAGTGCTGGGATTAAAGGTCTGAGCCACTACCGCCAGAACATTGCTTTTTATTTTGTTTTGCAATTTTCAGATAGGGTCTTACCCTATCACCCTGATTATCATGCTGGACTTGCCTCTGTATCTCCAGTGTTGGGATTAGAAGCATGCACCACCAAACCTGGCTGTAAAAGTTCCACTGTGTCTCAATAGGGGGATAGGCAAGCATGGGGATAGCATGGTAACCTGGAGCCCTGCTTGGTGTGGGCTCTGCACACTGCTTCCTTACAAGGCGCTTGGTGATCCAAGACCCATCAAGCTTGAAACAAAACAACTGGTCACTCTGCCCCAATAGTTCCATAGCAACACATTTATACCCCTGCCCCTGCCTTTTGTGGCTAAACACATTCTGTAATATATCCTAAAACTAGAGACAGTGGGCCAACCCAGCCTGGACTTTTTTTTAGATGCATGTGTGTAGTAAGACAGCCTGTGCCCTCTGAATGAATTTTTAGGAAAATCGGTATATTTGTCATCTTATGCCTATGCACGATTATGCACGCATATGATTAAAATATGATACTTGAGAAAGGACATGCACAGTGAACAAAGACTTACATAACCTTAGCCTATCAATCAAAACAGAAGACCACTTACACCTCGCTCCCAGTGTGCTAGCTAGTGTTTGTCTTGACACAAGGTAGAGTCATTTGGCAAGAGAGAACCTTAACTGAGAAAATGCCCCTACCAGATTGGCCTGCGGGCAAGCTTGTGGTGCCTTTTCTTGATTAATTATTGATGGGGGAAAGCTCAGCCATTGTGAGTGGTGCTAGTCTTGAGCAGATGAACCTGGGGTCTATAAGAAAGCAGGTGGAGCAAGCCATAGGGAGCAAGCCAGCGAGCAGCATTCCTCCATGATCTCTGCTTTAGGTCCCATCTTGAGTTCCTGTCCTGACTCCCTTCTATGATGGATCGTGATGTGGAAGTATAAGCCAAACTACCCCTTTCCTCCCCATGTTTCTTTTGACCATGGTATTTTATCACAACAAGAGAAATCCTAAACACCTAGCAATCAACTTTCCCTTCTGGACCTGAAAAATGATGACCCGGATAGTGACCAGTGCTCTTGAGTAAAATCTCCCCCAGAGCTCGTGGATTCCTTACAGTTTCTCTACTCTGTGTTTTGGCATAAAATCCTTGTTACTTTTTAGCTTATGTGCAATTCCTTAATTTTCTAAATAAGACCCAGAGACATTTGAATCAGACAGACTGAGAGTAACAAGACTACCACTGTGAAGATCAAAATTCTAGCACATGAACCTTCAACATACATACCTAAAACTATCTCTAAACTGCAGCATGTAGTCTATAAAGATGCTGTTTCAGGCCAGTGGGTTGGGGATATCCACATGACTACTATATGGGGAGGTACTGATTTATTTTGAATGAGCACAGTCATAGAATTTAGGTCCATACCTGTCTAGTTATACATGATTATGTACATGGAGGTACTAGCTCATATTTGCTGAGTAGTGGGAATCATTAACTCACATGTCTGCAGGTAAATGGATAGATACACAGATTGGTCACTTATATGTTTAACTGTGGGCACATTAATTATTTGTATAAATAAATCATCTATAGTGCTGGAGAATGCAGCTAAGGAGGTAGAATTCTTGCCTGCCATGCTGAAAACCCTGGTTTCTGTCCCCAGTGCTATATAAACTAGGGCTGCTGGTAGATACATAGAATTCTAGCATCTTCTTTGGAGGTAGAGTCAGGAGAATCAGAAGTACAAGGTTATTCTTGGATACAGGGCACATTTGAGGCCAACCTGGGATATCTGTAACCCTGTCTCAAAGTAAGAAGAGAGGGGGAAAACAAAAAACAAAAAACAACTATACCTCTCTTCCTCCCTCTTCTCTCTCTCTCTCTCTCTCTCTCTCTCTCTCTCTCTCTCTCTCTCTCTCTCTCTCTCTCCTTTCTCTCTCTCTCTCTCTGTCTCTCTCTCTCTAGTAAAACACATCTCATGGGAGCATGGACTCAGAAAATTGTCTAATATGAGAGGAAAAACAAATAGTATAAGCACAATGGTAAATGGTAGCCAACATTGGCACTGAATTGTGAATGGAACGAAATAAAGGCAGCTGCTATTGTGATGTCGCCGTAGAGGAAAGCAGTTGAGCGGTGCCATATTTTCTAACTTCTGAGAGACTCTGAAGAAAGCCAGATTGTGTTTTTAACAGTGAAATATTCTGATTTTTAAAACTTGGCTCAATTTAAAAAGAAGGGGAAAAATAAGAGGGAGGGAGGGAGAGAGGGAGGGAAAACGAAAGGAGACAGAAAGAAAACATTGTGTGTGGACAGAGTGTGCAAAGTAGATCCAACCTGAAGGATACCAGTTTCTTTTCCTCTTGCTCTCATGTAGCCTGGGCTGGTTTCACAGTCATTATGAAGTGTAGGCTGGATTTGAACTCTTGATCCTCCTGTCTCCATTTCCTAAGAGCCAGGAACCTAGCCATGCACCACCATGCCCAGCATGCCCTACAATTTCTCATATATTGTGTATGGGACCTGTCACTATCCCCATATCCTGAACTACATTAAGGATCTGGGCCTTGACTACTGTTTTTGCTTTGTCTGCTGGGAGGATTGCTTAGGGAGTTCAGGTCATCTAGGTCTGGATAACAACCCTGAACTAGGAGGAGAGTATATCCCGTCTTTCTGGATACTGTGATTGAGGACAGTGGGTCATGTGAAGGCTCCATACTTTCTGTTAGGACACAATGCATGCAGGGTTCCTGGCCATGGCAGGGCCCATGTTCACTGTGCCCGGTAGTGATAATCCATATAAGTTTTCTTCCATTGGTAGTGATAATCCATATAAGTTTTCTTCCATTTGTTCATCTTTTTGTTTTCAAACAGGGTCTTGCTTCAGCCAAGGCTGGCCTAGAACTCATTATATCCATCAGGCTGATGTTGAACTTTTGATGATAGACCTGTTGCTGCCTCCCACGTGCTGCAGTTACAGGCATGCATTACCCACCTGACTTGAGCTCTCCTCTTCTTGCTCCTCTCTCTTCTGCCGCCCTCTTCTTGTTTATAGAAAGGTTCTCACTGCATAGTCTTGGCCATCCTGGAACTCACAGAGATCTATCTGTCTTGCTCTGCTTCCTGAGTGCTGGGATTAAAGCTGTGCACCACTATGCCATGCCCTTGAGCTCTGTTTTTGATACAGATAATGACTGGTTAGAAAACAAGTAAATCAATATAGAATTGACTGTTAAAACCAAGTTTGATGAAATATCATTGAAAATATTGCTACAAGCTGGACGGTGGTGGTGATGGCACCCCCTTTAATCCTGGAACTCAGAAGGCAGAGGCAGGTGGATCTCTGTGAGTTCCAGGCCAGCCTGGTCTACAGAGATAGTTCCAGGACAGGCTCCAAAGCTACAGAGAAACTCTGAAAAAAATTGGTAAACCTGGGTATAGTAGAATGCACCTGCATTCACAATATTTCTAGGGCAGAGGCAAGAGGACAAGTTGAAATTCATTTTTGGCTACATAAGTAGTTTGAGACCATCCTGGGCTACATGAGAGGCTGTCTCAAAAATTGCTATAAAAATCCTTTAAAGAAATTTAACAAAGAGAATATAATAGTTCATTAACCAGGATCAATTGAGGATCATCTATAAAATCTGATAGTTCTGTATGATGAAACGTGTGTGTGTGTGTGTGTGTGTGTGTGTGTGTGTGTGTGTGTGTGTGCGCGCACGCCTGCATGTATCAATAAACATACATATATTACTTGTGTGCTAGGCATAAAATGCAGGACCCAGTGCATGCACATGCCCCATCAGTGAGTTATGCACCTAGCTCCTTCTAATAGCTATGGAGTTAGTATATGAAAAATAGAAAACCATATGATCCTCTTACATTATTGGCTTTATTACTTACTATTAATTTGTCTGGGTGTTCAAGTCAGAAACATGTGCACTGGTCAGAGAACAACTCACAGGAATCAGTTTTCTCCTTATAATTGAACTTAAGACCTGTCCAACAAAAGTGAGTCCATGTCTCATATTGGAAACCTAGCCAACTATGCAGGGAAAGTGAGATCATGGATCTTTGTTTTCTAAGATGGGCCTTCTCTGTCCAACAGCCCTGGCTGTCCTTGAACTTACAGAGCCCCACCTGCCTTTTCCTCCCAAGTTCTGGGATTAAAGGTGTGTGCAACCACCCACCTAGCTGAGATCATGGATCTTTGAGAAGAAACTAAAATCATCACTTTAGTAAGCCACCATAATCCTTGTATTATGTATTTAGGACTATATATGTATATACATATGTGCATTTAACAATACTTAATGAAAAAAGAGTCCACGAATTTGAAAGAGATAGAAGGGAGGCATATGGGAGGGCTGAGAGTGAGGAAAGGGAAGGGGGAAGATGATATAATTAAATCATAAATCACAAAAATAATAGAAGTAATAAACGTCATCCCAGCAAGTATAATATCCTGAGCGTTTCCCTTTCCATATGCATCAAATCAGAATGTGAAGTCGAGCTCACACCAATGGCATGAGACACTGTCACCATGTTACTTGTGGGGGAAAGATGGACGTCATCTTGGTCAAGTGTACTTGGTAGTCCAGTTTGGGTCTTTGTACAAAATGAATTGCTTTTTACAACAGCAGCTCTGGGCTTGGAGAGATAACTTAGTGCTCAAGAGCACTGGCTGTTCTTTCAGAGGTCCTGAGTTGGAATCCCACACTGTGGCTTACAACTGCCTATAACTCCAGTTCCAGGGCATCTAACTCCCTCTTCTGGCCTCTGCAGGCACCAGCCATACATGTGTTACAAAGGCACACAGGCAAAACACCTATATACAGAAGATAAATAAAAATTAGAAAAAAGAATCTCATTGGTGGGTTACTCTGGCTTAACAGTCTACTGGGGCACACAAACAGCTTGCTCCTTTGTGTGGCACCCATATTATTCTTTGTATCTGTGTGCCATCTCACTAACACCCATATCATCATCTTAATTAATGTGCTCTGAGAAGAATTTGGACGAATTCCATGCTTATTTATGTTACCATTCCTTTTGAGACAGGATCTTGCTGTGTGGTTCTGGCTTGCTTTGGAGCTCACTGTGTAGACCAGGCTGCTCTTGAAGTGAGGGCCTTGAACTTCTGCCTCTGCCAACCAATTCCTGCGATTATAGGCATGTGCCACAGTGCTTGGCTGATACTATTTTTTGAAACTTTTAATTAAACAGGGACAGATGGATATTGCCTTGACATGATTAAAAAATAAAAAAGCAGGCCTCAAGTAAAAAGCCAGAATCATATTTTATTTTTTTTTCTCCTGTGTGTTCTTCTGTGATGAATAAAACACTAAAGCAGATGCTACAATTTGGAATTTAAAAAAAAAATCTTTTAACTTAACCATCTACTGGAACAGAGAAAAATCAGTATGAGGCTCTGACTGAATTTGTTGTGTAAATAACCCTGCCATGGGAGAGCTTTAACACGTGTGAGAGGCCCTAGATTGTCTGGAAGTAGGGCAGCTGGTTCATCAGGAAGGGTCAGTTTTTCTGTGTGGGCTGATGTTAGTGACCACATCAGATTACAAAACAGAGTCAAGTGGTATTATGTAATGAGCGGCCTGGGGCTGAGTGTGTGTGTGTGTGTGTGTGTGTGTGTGTGTGTGTGTGTGTGTGTGTGTGTGTGTGTGTGTGTTTGAGACAGAGAGACAGAGAGACAGAGAGACAGAGAGACAGAGACAGAGAGACATAGAAAGAGACACAGACAGATAGGCAAGAGATAGGTTGCTAACATGGAGCCTGTCTGATACATGAAATATTTATAAGGAGGGGCACAAGGAGGCTTATGGGAAACTATTAGCTAGGATACATGAATATTTAAGGAATAGAGCTCACACCATACTTTCTTTACCTGGGTGTCTACTGTTTGGTTTGTTGGTTTGGGGGGCACTTTTTGCAGTTGGATATCAAATCCAGGGCCCATATATACACTGTATCCCTGAGCTATAGCCCTAGTACTGTGCTTGCTATGTCAGACTACATCCTTTGACTGTAAGCTTTGCCCTTTGCAGCAGTCACTGAGCTTATTCTGTTTTTCCTTTGTTGCCGTTTTCAGGTGCTTATAGTGTCTATGTTGTTTACATTCTACAAGCCTTCGGTGTCTCAGGCTGGCCTCAGACTTGATGTAGTGGTAGTAGTTAGTGGTGGTGGTGTCACCTTGAACTTCTGGTCCTTCTGTCTTTCAGCTTCTGAGTGCAGGGATTACAAGGATGGACCAGCATGCCTAGAATGTGGTACTGGGAACTGAATGTTGGGTTTAGTACATGCTAGGGAAGCCTTCTGTCAAGTGAGCTTCATCTCCATCCTGGAGCCTATGAACTTATTCATGGTAGGCAAGTATTATACAGTGAACTATGCCCATAAGCCTAAGCCTATTTTTACCTTTTTATTTTGAGGTTGTGCCCACATTGGCTGTGAAAATAGTAACTCACACAGGCCTTAAACTTGGGATCCTCCTCCTTCAGCATCTTGAGTAGCTAGGATTATAGGCCTGTGCCACCTAGGCTCAGTTCCTATATTCTGAAACTCCTAACCACTTTTTTTTTGTTTGTTCTTTTTTGTGCATGGTAAGAGTTGAAGAATGTGGCAATGTGTAATGAAACCTATAAAACTCCAAATGTCTAGTTCTTTGCCAGGCTTCTAATCATCTCTTAGATAAAAATTGTCTAGGAGAATCTTTAGAAAGAGCTATTGAATACAAAAATTTCTTGTGTCTTTAATGTATAAAACAGAAATTTTGATTAATTTTTACTTGTTTTTAATTTTTTTCAATGTTAGTGTGTGTGTGTGATTTTACTTGTTTTTATTTTTTTTCAATGTTAGTGTGTGTGTGTGTGTGTGTGTGTGTGTGTGTGTGTGTGTGTGTGTGTGAAAGAACAATTTGCAGGAGTCAGTTCTCTCCATGTGGATCCTGGGGATTGAACTCAGGTCATCAGGCTTGGTAGCAGACACTTATACCCTCTAAGTCATCTTGTTGGCCCTCACACTTTTTGTTTGTTTGTTTCTGAGACAGGGTTTCTCTGTGGCTTTGGAGCCTATCCTGGAACTAGCTCTTGTAGACCAGGCTGGCCTCGAACTCACAGAGATCCACCTTCACTTGCCCTCTTTTACTTGAGTTTCTTTACAATAATTTCACTCCACATCTTTCTTTCAATATTATGTCAGGTATATTGTTCCCTTCTGTTTTTCCTTTCTAATAGGTCTTGTAGGGCTATTATTTTTTGGTTTATAGGTTATTTTATTTTTCTTTATGAGATGGAGACTCACTGTGTTGCCCAGGCTCACCAGTAACTTGTGATACTCCTGTGTCAGCCTCCTGAATGCTGGGATTTCAGGCCTGCTTAATCATGCCTGGCTGACTGTATTTGCTTCTTTGTCATCAACATCTGTTTGGCTTAGCCGTGCTCCAGTTGACTTGTCAATGAGTTACCAAACACAAGTTTGCTATTTTCTTCTAGAAAAGGCTAATGAATCAAGGATCAGTGATTGTGGCAAGGAAAAAGATTTATGTGGAAAAGCAGGAAACAAAGAACTTGGAGGGTATCAAGCAGAGTGGCCTATGCCTTTTCTCCCAGAATTCAGGAGGCAGAGGCAGAGTATCCTTGTGAGTTCCAGCCTGGAACTATAGGCCAGCCTGGTCTTCAGGGCAAGTTTCAGGCCAGCTAGGACTACACAGATGTTGCGGGATATTTGTTTACACTACATGAAAATGTATCTGTGCTCTGCCTCACCGGCCTAGGGCACCTGATTGGTTTAATGAAGGGCTGAGTGACCAATAGCTAGGCAGGAGGGGATAAGCTTGGACATAAATAGAACTCTGGGAAAAAGAGAGGTGGGATTTGCCAACAACATACATAGGAAGTCAGATGTACATTATGGAGGAGAGGTAACAAGCCATGTTGCAGAACATAGATTAATATAACTGGATTAATTCACATTATAAGAGCTAGTTGGGAAGTAGCCTAAACTAAGGCCAATTAATTAATAAGAAGTCTTTGTGTCATTATTTGAGAACTGGCAGCCCAAAGAAAGTCTGATGACACACAGAGAAACCCTGTCTTGATAAAACCAAATCAACCAAACCAAACCAAATAAAACAAAGGCCACGTAAATCATGTTAGAGAGCTCAGGTTTGCCAAAGGGCTTTATAGGGAGAAGCTGGGGGGCAACGGGCAGGAAAGAATTAATGCCTGGATGTTTCCAAGGTTTGTTTCAAGAACCTGGAACAAGATGCTGTCTTAATCACTCTTATCTTGGTGCACTCATTCTTAAAGGAGGAGAGATTCAGTAACTTGAGGTCAAATTAACCTTGTATAGTCCTGGACAAACCGTTTTTTAAATGGCTCATCTATCTACATGCAAAATTGAGAAGATAGAGTCTGACCCAAAGGTCAAGGCAGCCAAGGAGATGTGCAATTAGAAGGCAGAGAGGCTAAGCTTTTCTATTGAGTTAGTCACTCATTGGACATCTGCGGGGCTCAGAGCTTTCAGCAAAAGTGGACTCTATGTTCCTGAAAAGTAACCTAGGCAACCGTTATCCTCATTACCCACACAGCAGAAGTGGTGTTGACAGCAAGGCTAATGGGAGACTAATAATATATTGCCCAGCTGCATGACCTCCAAAAATTAGGAATTTTAAAATCAACTGAAAGCAAGCGAAGCCAGCAGGTTTATTGAGGGTTTGTTGTTGTTGTTCTCAGTTACAGATGTTCTCAAGAGCATGGCAGGATCTTTTAGTACATACATTTAGATTTTTTTTTTTGTTCCTGAGAGTTCTGCTTCCATTGTGATAAATTTAAACATGAATTTTGTGCCACGATTTGCTTTTTCTTAACTTCTTTTCATGATCATTTCTTCCATCTTTTACCTGGTTGTGTGTTTTGTTTTGCAGTCCCGAGGCATGGCCCCAGGCTCTCTTGTATGCTAGGGAAGCAGCTCCACCAGCCCTATTCAATTCATTTTCACAGAGTCTCACTGACTGTTGAAGCTGGCCTTAAACCTGTGTGCCTCCTGCCTTGGCCTCCCAAACAGCTGGGATTACACTCACATGCCACTTGTCTTAACTTCTTCTCCTTCTTTTTTCTTGACACAGGGTTTCTCTGTGTAGATGTGGCTGTTCTGGAACTAGCTCTGTAGGCCAGACAGGCCCGGAACTCAGAGATCCCCCTGCCTCTACCTCCTGAGTGTCGGGATCAAAGGGGTAGTCACCACTGCCCAGCTTAGTCTTAACTTCTTACTATGTGTGCTCCCCGCTGACCTTCAACTTGGTGTGTAGCTGAGAGTGATCTTGAACTCCTCATGCTCCGGCCACAGCCTTGAGTGCCTTTTAATTTAGTATTCTAGCCTGAGATGATTTTGGTTTTTTTTCCCCTTCAGTGTCTTGAGTTCACATAACATTCGTTTCATGTTTCTGTTTCTCACTGTTTGTTTGAAAAGCATTCATTTATTGTTATGAGTGTTTCTGCATGCATGTTTGTGCATACCTGGTGCCTATGGAGGCCGGAAGAGGGCATTGGATATCCTGAACTGGAATTATAGGTGGCTGTGAGCCAGCATATGCATGCTAGGAGTCAAACCTGTGTCCTTTGCAAGAACAAGTGCTCTTTACCACTGAGCCATCTCCTCAGCTCCAGTTTTCCACATTTTGTTCTTTCATATTTCTATTGATTATTTAAGGATATTAATTTGCCTTCTCCCCTGCTTTGTGGTTCTTTTTATCACAAGATGATTATTTATATCCGCTGAAAAGTTTTGACTCTTAGAGGCTGGGGTGTAGCCCAGTGGTAGAGGTAGAACACTTGCCTAGCATGTGTAAGGCCTTGACATCAATTGCAAACACATTATACAGGCACTAAATACATAAAGATAAAACTATAAAAAGTTTGGAGCGATGTCCCAGTAAATAAGAGTACTTGTTGCTCTTCCAGAGAACCTGGGTTTAATTCCCTAAACCTACTCGGCAGCTTGCAACCATCTCTGACTCCAGCTCTAGGGAATCCGCTGTCTTCTGGCTTCCCTGGACACTGGACACACACACGGTGCACAGACATACATGCAGGCAAAACGCTCATGCACAGAAAGTAAAAATATGTAAGCCCTTGAAAGAAAGTTTGACTCAGCAGAGTGTACTGTCACAAGCGTAGTACCAGCACTCAGGAGATGGAGAAAGGAGAATCAGGTGTTCAAGGCCACCATGAAATCCTGTCTCAAAACCAAAGCAATCAAGCAAGAAAAAAGAAATAAAAAGGGAAAGAAATATAAAGTTAGGACCAAGGACATGTCCCCATGGGTAAAGGGGCTTGCTGCCAAGCCAGAAAACCCTGGCAATCCCTGGGTCCTACGGAAAGAACTGCCTTAGGCAAGTTGTCCACTTGTGATAGCCACTTGTAAGTTGAAAGGCCCTGTCTCCGAAAGTTAAAAATGACAAGCTAATGAAAAGTTTGGACTGTTGCTTTTCCCTTCTCTTATTGTATCTTCATACACATGCTGTTTTGTTTTTTGTTCTTCTCATCACAATAAAGTGTACCCAGGTTTCCTAGATCAGTGGTACTAGTGCTGTGGAGCCAAAATGTGGATGCCTTATTTGATTGATTGTCTCAAGAGCACCCTCTTCTGTTGGTACAGCAAGGTACAATTTCCTTACTAACCCTAGCTTTGGGAGGAGGGCCATTTGATTGGTGGCTGTGATGCTATTCCACCAGCAGCCATTTTTTTTCTGTCTTCCTGCCTTCATAAGATTTCTAGTTCTTTTTGAGTGTTCTGACTCATTAGACTTCACACATGTCGTTAGTATTCACTTAGACAGGGTGGGCCTTTTCCCCTTCAAGTGCAAACTGTAGGTGATGAAATGTTTTCTTACTGATAGTCCGCTGCAGAGCTCCCGTCTCGTTCTCCCATTTCCTGCCTGACATTTCAAAGAAATGGAGTAATATCGGCAGTGTTTCGTGACTGGTTTCTGTATACAATTTCTTCAGTGTTTATCTGTGCACTAAGTAGTATGTATCATCAGTAGTTTATTCTTCTTGTATGTGTATAATCTTCCATTGTACAAATATCCCATATTTTCTTGTTTGTTCACATGTTGGACCATTCGCAGTATTTGGTTATTATCTGGTTTTTGTTTTATTGGTGCAGGGAATTGACCCTTATACATATAACCTGTACTACTGCAGTCCAGCTCTCTTTTGGCTATAATGAATACTGCCATTATGAAAATTAGTGCACAAGTTTTGTGTGTGTGTGTGTGTGTGTGTGTGTGTGTGTGCAAACATATGCTTTCATTTATGTTGGGTATATTGCTAGAAATAGGATTAGTAGGACTTAAAAGAGTTATGTTTGGTATTCTGAAGAATGGCTAAATGGTAATTCAGAGTGCTTATATGAGAGACTAGGGATGTGGCTCAGTAGGTAGAATGTCTGTCTAGCATGCATGAAGGCCCTGTGGTTTCCCCCACCACATAAACAATGTGTGGTCATGCATGCCTGTAATATCAGCAGTGAGGGAGGTATAGGCCTGAGGTTATGGAATTTAAGGTCATACTTGGCTAAATAGTGAGTTTGAAGCCAGCCTAGAATACAGGAGGCCATGTCTAAAAAACAAAGCAAAACCAAGTAGTTGTACCATTTTACATTCCTACCAGCCATGTCTGAGGGTACGCAAATGTTTGCAATATTTCCAAATATTTTTCTTATTTTCTTGCCTTTCTTTTTACTGCCTCTTACTCATCTCTTTGAGGTGGGTTTCTGTTATATAGCTAATCTGGTCTGTTGCATAAATTCTAATTGTTCTTAATAATAAAAACCTGGAGTCAGATATTGGAGGGGGGATTGAAAAATCAGAGAAGCCAAGCAGCCAGCCACTGGCTCTTACTTCTAACTCAGACCAAAGGGTTGGTCCTGTCCTCAGACCACTTCAGAATAACTGCTGCTCAGACTGCTGCTTCCGGCTGCTAAGATTGCCATGAGCTCCTGTCTCCTCCTACCTTATATTCCTCTCTCTGCCCAGCCATTACCCCTTTCTGTCTCCACCTCCTTAGTGCTGGGATTCAAGGCATATCTCTCCAACTGCTGAGATCACCTTTGTGTGAGCCCTGTTTCTCTTTCGGACTGACTCAATTTTGTGTAGCTCAGGGTGGAATTGAACTAACAGCGATCTGTCTGCCTCTGTCTCCAGAGTGCTAAAACTAAAGGTGTGTGCCACCACTTGCTGGCCTCCATGGCTGACTATTGTGGCTAGCTTTGCACTCTGATCTTCAGGCAAGGTTATATGTTAGATAATAAACAAAATATCACCACACTAAAACTCACTGTAGCCCAGACTGGCCTCTAACAAATTGTCTTTCTGCTTTAGTTTCCTGAGTGTTGTGATTATTGATGAACACCACCATACACAGCTATCTTTTCATTTAAAAATGTTACTTTCATCATTCGTGGGGTGGGGTGGGGTGGAGGGTGGAGGGTGGAGGGTGGGTGTCAGATGACAACTTGCCAGAGCAGGTTCTTTCTTTTTCACAATGTGGATTCTTTGGCTTGAATTCAGGCTGTAAGGGTTGGTCGTAAGAGCCATCTCACTAGCCTCTTTTCTTTCATTTGAGTGTCTTTATCATGCTCCATCTTATTTTTTGAGACAGAGTCTCTCACTGAACCTGGAGCTCATTGGCTTGTCAAGAATCACTGGCCCCTGGGCTGGAGAGATGGCTCAGAGGTTAAGAGCACTGACAGCAATTCCAGAGGTTCTGAGTTCAATTCCCAGCAACCACATGGTGACTCACAACCATCTGTAGTGAGATCTGGTGCCCTCTTCTGACATGCAGGCAGAATACTGTATACATAATAAATAAATCTTAAAAAAAAATACCAAACAAACAAAACTACTCTTGAATTTAAAAAAAAAAAAAAAGAATCACTGGTCTTCCAAGTGTTAGGATTACAGTACCCTGTGGGTACTAGGGGTCTAAACTGGCATAGTAACTACTTTGCCAACTAAGTCATTTTCCCAGCCCCCTGTTGAGGTAGAGTCTGCTGTAGCACAGGCTGAGTTTACAGGCTGAGTTTGAGCTTTATAGCTGACACTGATGTTGAATTCCTGATCCTCCTGCCTCTACCTCCTGAGTACTGAGATTACAATGAAACACTTCCTCCAACAAGGCCACACCTACTCAAACAAGGCCACATCTCCTAATAATGTCACTATTTATGGGTCAAGTATTCCATTCCTATTCAAAACACCACAGATAGTGTTTAAATGGGATACCTTTCCTCATATTTTTGTTTGTTTTTGAGACAGGATGTTATGTAGTCAAAAATGATCATGAATTCTTGTCTCTCCTACTTCCAAGTGTTGGTATTACAGGCAGACATGCCTAGTTTTATCCAAGATTTTAAATATTTCTATAAATTTTTATAATACATGCATTTCTTAATTAAAGTAAGCAACTGTGTGTGCACCTGCATATGTATGAGTGAATGTAGGCTAACAATCTGTTTTTAATTGATGCATTTAGTAAAATTGCAGTTAATATAATTTGGTGTACATTAATTGATCTTTTTTAATGTACTATCTCTTTGTGCCACCTGTTCTGTGTTTATTTTCTTCCTTCTAGCTTTGGATGTTTACGGTTTTAAAATTATTAATGAAATAGGGGCTGAATAGATCAGTGTATGAGGCTTTTCTTAGTTTGTGTGAAACCTTGGGTTTAATTCCTAGGAGCTCAAGAAATTTATTTCCTCTTCCTATAACTTACAACTTTTAAAACTTTTCGTGGTGATCGTTGTTGTAATACATGTCTTTAATCTTAGCATTCAGGGGACAGAGGCAAGCAGATCTCTGTGAGTTCAAAGCCAGCCTTGTCTACATTGAGTTCCAGGTCATGCAGAACTACTCAACGAGACTGTATCTTAAAAAGAAAAAGTTTGTTTTTGTTTTTGTTTTTTTTCCAGTTGTGATAGAACACAAATATCTGAAGAGGCAGAGGCAGAGAGGCAGGAGACTAACAAGGTTTAGAACAGCCTAGGCTACATATTCTCAAGGTGTGGTGACATACTACCTTAATCCCAGCACTCAGGAGGAAAACACAGGCAGATCTCTGAGTTCAAGACCACTGTGATGAGTTCCAGGTAGAGAGACCTTTTCTCAAAAACAAATTGTTTGACAGTTTAATATATTTATATAATGAATTCTGGTTATTTTTGCTCTGTGTTCGTCTATAAACTTGGTCATGAACCCCTGAGGGTTGAACACAGGTCATGAACCCCGTGGTTGGGTGGGGGTGGACTACTACTGGTGCTTTACTAAATAATCAGGGTTTCTTTAGAACCTACATAGTGACCACTTTCTTTGTCCTTTATTTCTGCTCTAATCTGAGCTTCTGTCTGGAATCATCTCTTTGCCTTAAGAATGGTGTTTAAAACTTTGTTCACTGAATGATAGGAAATGCGGTCATGGGAAACTGTCTTCATTTTATTTTCTTTATTCAAATATATTCCAGTGGCGTACACTTGTAGGTGGGCAGTCACTTCCTTATAACATCTTTTCCTTTTCTCTTGTGAGCTTAAGTTCCTGGGGGGGGGTACTGCGTGTAGCAAGTGGAGACCACTACAGAAAAACACAGTCAATCAAAATGCAAAGTTGTGGAGCCCGGTCTAAGGTTAGAACCACAAAACACCCACAGCTAAGGCTCAGGGAACATGACTGTAGACAGGGCAGAAAGACTGGAGTAGCCAGAGGATCGAGGAGATTGCTGTAAGACTATACCTACACCTACAGAAGCTACACCTCCACCTACAGAAGCTATACCTCCACCTACAGAAGCTACACCTCCAAAGCCTCACCAGCACGACTGCCCAAACACGTGCAGAATAAGGATGACACCAATGAACATATCAAACTGCACAGGGGGAGGGAGCCCATGTAGCCTCCATTCCACACAAAGAACTACAAGCAGCCGAGCAAAGCTGCCCCCCCCCCAGGGAAAAGCAAAGCAATTGGTTATCCTGTGTCAAATGGTTAGCCCTGAAAACATACATGCAAATAGTGTCATATGGATTCACCAGGTTATATTTGGGAATATATTTACAAACACACGTATGCCTGCAAGAACAATTGATGAACAAAGAGAACATGATTTTGAAGGAGAGTGGGGAGGGGTATAGGGGAGAATTTGGAGGGAGGAAAGGGAAGACAGAAATGTAGTTAAAATACAGTATCAAAAATAAACAACAAAAAGCTATGTTTATATTAAACATTCTATAAGGGTGATTGATTGAGTGTAGGAATGTTACAGGTTGGGAGCCAAAATTATCTTAGACTAGCCTAGTCCCCTAAGTAGCCACTTATTGCCCACCTATGTATGTGGCCTAACTTCTTTGTGACTGTGAGGTAAATATTTTTTTGGAGTATATAGACTCCCTAGCTTCAGTAACTCAAAGGCTAAGAATTTCACCAGGTAGCATCTGAAGACTATTACAAATTGCCCTGTTTTGCAATAACTGGCTATCTGATTTTTCCATCATTGTATTTGAAGTCTCTTGATTTATGATTGTCTTTGTTCTGTTACTATAAAGCTTTATGAAATTGTTACTACACTGGAACCTGATAATTGGAATAACAAGTCCATGTTCCTGGGCCTGGGGTCACTTATATTTGGCTCCAGAATAAACTATCTCTTATTGACTTTGAAATGTGAGCTGTAATTTTTTTTGTTTCACTGCTTTGTAGTTCTAATTGGCCTGGAACTCACTCCATAACACAAGCTGGTCTTAGATTTGCACTAATCATATTGCTTCTGTTTGCGCTCTCCACATGCTGGAATTATATGTCTGTATCTCTGCATCACTGAACGTGTGTGTGTGTGTGTGTGTGTGTGTGTGTGTGTGTGTGTGTGTGTGTGTGTGTGTGTGTTTGAGACAGGGTTTCTCTGTGTAGCCCTGGCTGTCCCGGAGCTTGCTGTATAGACCAGGCTGGCCTTGAATTCATAGAGATCCACCTGGCTGCCTCTGTTTCTTAAGTGCTGGGACTAAAGTCATGCACCACCAAAGCCCAGCTGTTTGCTTTTTGTGAAAGGGTTTCTCTGTGTGGCCTTGTCTGTCCTGAATATTCCTCTGTAGTTCAGGTGGCCTTGAACTCATGGAGTTCACCTGCCTGCCTCCAGAAAGCTGGGATTAAAGGTGTGTAGCCCTCCTCTCACCCCCACAAGCAAACAACAAATCAGACATTTCATTCCTTTGTATAAAACCACCTTGTGGCTTTTGAACCCAGTCAAAATAAAGAGACGTACTTAACTGACTCCCAGGTTCCCACTTAGATCTTACCAGGAATCCAGCCACCTAGCTGCTGGCTGGATTATGCTTGTGCTATGGACCTCCCTCTTCCCTGCTTGCACTGTTCTTTAGTAAGATATTTTCAACCTGGTTTGACTAACTCCAAGTTTCTGCTCAAATTTCACCTGTCATCAGAAGGGCTTTCCTGACCACTTTATGTAAAATAGCACATCTCCCTTTATTCCTGTGAAACCTTTTTCAGTTATAATAAAAGATGTGTTTAATTCAAACTGAAAAAGAAAAACCACATGATCATTTAATTAGATGCTGAAAAAGCCTTTGACAAAATCCAACACCCCTTCATGATTAAGTTATTGGGGGCATCAGGGATAACAGGAACATATCTAAACATAATTGAAGCAATATACAGCAAACCAACAGACAACATCAAACTAAACGCAGAGAAATTCAATGTATTTCCTCCAAAATCAGGAACAAGTCAAGGCTGCCCACTCTCTCCATATCTCTTCAATATTGTACTTGAACTTCTAGCTAGAGCAATAAGAAAACAAAAGGAGATCAAAAGAATACGAATTGGAAAGGTAGAAGTCAAACTCTCGCTATTTGCAGAAGATGTGATAGCTTACATAAGTGACCTGAAAGACTCTACCAGGGAACTCCTACAGCTGATAAACACCTTCAGTAAATTAGCAAGATAAAAGATAAACTAAAAAAAAATTAAGTAGCCCTAGTATATACAGATGATAAAGGGGCTGAGGAAGAAATCAGAGAAATAACACCTTTTACAGTAGCCACAAACAACATAAAATATCTTGCAGTAATACTAACCAAACAAGTGAAAAACCTATATAATAATAACAACTTTGAGTCTTTAAAGAAAGAAATTAAAGAAGATATCAAAAAATGGAAAGATCTCCCATGCTCTTGGATAGGTAGGATCAACTTAATAAAACTGGCAATCTTGCCAAAAGCAACCTACAGTTTCAATGCAATCCCCCATCAAAATCCCACCACAATTCTTCACAGACCTTGAAAGAACAATTCTCAACTTTATATGGAAAAACTAAGGACCCAGGATAGCCAAAACAACCCTGTACTATAAAGGAACTTCCAGAGACATCACCATCCCTGACTTTAAGCTATATTATAGAGTTATAGTCCTGAAAACAGTTTGGTATTGGCGCAAAAATAGGCAGGAAGATTAATGGAATCACATTGAAAACCCTGATATTAACCCACCTACACATACCTGATTTTTGACAAAACAGCTAAAAGTATGCAATGGAAGGAGGAAAGTATCTTCAACAAATGATGCTGTCATAATTGGATGCTGATTTGCAGAAGACTGCAGATAGATCCATATTTATCGCCATGCACAAAACTTAAGTCCAAATGGATCAAATACCTCAACATAAACCCAGCCACACTGAACCTCTTAGAAGAGAAAGTGGGAGGTCCCCCTGAAGGAATTGGTACAGGACATGCTTCCTAAACATAACATCAGTATCACAGACACTGTGATCAACAATTAATAAATGCTACCTCCTGAAATTGAAAAGCTTATGTAAGGCAAAGGACACAGTCAACAATACAAAATAAGAGCCCACAGAAGGGGAAAAGATATTCACAAACCCCATATCTGACAGAGGGTTGATTTCCAAAATATACAAAGAACTCAAGAAGCTAGTTACCAAAAACACCAAATAATCCAATTAAAAACTGGAGTACAGAACTAAATAGTGAATTCTCAATAAAGGAATTTGAAATGGCTGAAAGACACTTAAGAAAGTGCTCAATATCCTTAGCTATCAGGGAAATGCAAATCAAAACAACTCTGAGATACCATCTTACTCCTGTCAGAAAAACTAAAATCAAAAACACCAAAGACAGTTTATGCTGAAGAGGATGTGGAGAAAGAAAAAACACTTCTCCACTGTTGGTGGGAGTGCAAACTCATACAGCCACTCTAGATATCAGTATGGTGGTTCCTCAGGAAAATGGAAATCAGTCTACCTCAATTTCCAGTAATTCCACTCTTAGGCATATACCTAAAAAATGCACATCCATACAACCAGGGCATCTGTTCAACTATGTTCATAGCAGCATTATTTGTAATAGCCAGAACATGGAAGCAACCTAAATGCCCCTCAACTAAAGAATGGATGGAGAAAATGTGGTACATTTACACAATGGAGTACTACTACTCAGCAGAAAAAAACAAACAAACAAATAAAAAACAATGGAATCTTGAGATTCGAATTCAAATGGATGGAACTTGAAGAAACCATCCTGAGTGAGGTAACCCAATCACAAAAAGACAAACATGCTATGTATTATAGATTTTAGACATAGAGCAAAGGATCATCAGCCTACAATGCACACAGCCAGAAAACCTAGGAAACAAGGAGGACCCTAAGAGAGACATACATGGTCCCCTGGAGAAGGGGAAAGGGACAAGATCTTCCAAGCAAATTGGGAGCATGGGGGAGGCGAGAGGGAGGCATGACAGAGCAGGAAGATTGAGTCAGAGAAAGAATAGTGGAGAGCAAGAAAAAAGATACCATAATAGAGGGAGCCATTATAGGTTTTATGAGAAATCTGGCACTAGGGAAATGTCCAGAGATCTACAAGAATGACTCCAACTAACAATCTTAGCAATAGTGTAAAGGCTACCTTAAATGTCCTTTCCCTATAATGAGATTGTTGACTACCTTATATGCCATTCTAGAGCCTTCATTTAGTAGCTGATAGAAGCAGAAACAGACACCCACAGCTAAACACTGAGCTGAACTCTTGGAAGCCAGTTGCAGACAGGGAGAAACCCACAGAAACTGTTAACTTGAACAAGGGGAAGCTCATGGACTCCAATCTGATAGCTGGGAAACCAGCATAGGACTGACCCAGATTCCTTGAATGTGGTGTTAGTTTTGAGGACTGGACAGTCTATGGGGCCTCTTGCAGTGGATCAGTATTTATCCCTAGTATATGAATGGACTTTGGGAGCCCATCCCACATAGAGGGATACTCCCTCAGCCTAGACACATGGGGGAGGGCCTGGGCCCTGCCCCAAATGATATGACAGACTTTGAAGATCCCCATGGAAGGCCTCACTCTCCCTGGGGAGCTGAAAGGGAATGAGATGGGGGTTGGTGGGGGGAACAGGTGAGGGCAGGAGAGTGCAGGAACTGGAATTGACATGTAAAACAAGCTTGTTTCAAATTTAAATAAAAATTATTTAAAAAAGTAAGAGATGTGTTTCACTGTTACATTTTCTTAATTGTACCTTGTATGTGTTAACTACCTTTACTACCCTTCCTTGTCCCTGCTTCCCACCTCCTTCTGCTTCCCTGATTCCCTATAGACTGTTCTCCCACTTTCATAACACCCTCCCACACACACACAGACACACACACACACACACACACACAGAGAGAGAGAGAGAAGAGAGACAGAGAGATGGAGAGAGACAGAGACAGAGAAATTAAATCTGATTTCCATATGAGAGCAAACAGTCACCATTTTATCTTTTTTCCCCTTTTTAAAAATGTATAAAGACAAAAACAAAAATGAAACAAACAAAAAACAAACAAAAAACCAGCGCTCATTTTGAAAGCAATGAGAGATAGTGTATTCTGCAGTCAAATAAGAGTGACCATGACCCACGTTACAGATTTAGGTCACCACAAACTTCACATTCTAACATGTTAACAGTTTTTTCCACATTTCTTTTATGTGTAGTAGTGTTTTCTCTGCATGTGTATATGTATACTACATGCGTTTCTGGTGCTTATGAAGTTGGAAGCGAGCATCAGAACTCCTGGAAGTAGAGTTAAGGGTGCCTGAAAGCTACCATGGAGGTGCTGGCAACCAAGTTCAGGTTCTCTGGATGAGCTGCAAGTGATCCAAACCATTTAGACATCTCTCTTGCCCTAAATGAATATTTTGTCATGGAAACAATTTGAGCAGAAACTTGACACAGACTTTTGATATCAGTGAGGTAGACTTTTATATCTAAAATGTTTCTCAAAAGTTTGTTTTAAAAGCTTATCAGGCTTGCTGCTATTGGGAGGCATTACAAGTCCATAAGATGTACTTACAGGATGAGCCTTCTGGTCATTGAGAGTGGACCCATCGATAGGATATTAGTACCTTCACCTCTTCCTTCTCTTTTTGCATTTTCTAGTGAGCTATGCAGCTTCTTGTACGATATACTCCTGCCTGCTGTAGCTTACTGCCTTGCCATAGACACATAAACAATGAAACCAAATTTACCATGGACTAAACCCCCAATGCTGGTGTGCACTCCTGTGATCCTATTCCTTGGGAGGATCAGAAGCTCAAGGCCAATAGGAAGTTCAAGACCAGCCCAGACACTATAATACCGTGTCTCAAGAAGCCAAACCTAATGAAACTAGTCTCCTTTGAAACTACGAATCAAACAAACTGTTCTGCTTTCTCATTTCTGCTCTAATGGGCCCTAGGCAAGTGTCTTTCCTCATTTAAAGGTAATTATCTCAGGCATTTGTGACATTAATGAAAAACCAACTAACATTAAAACAAAATTCAATGAGGAAAGAACAAAGAGTGTAGCATCTGTATAAAGGAAACTAAAGTTTCTCAAAGCAACATCAAAGGACTGAATTTTGTAAAGATATTACCTCAAGTTTATTCATAAAGTTATTGAAATTAATTTTAAAAACTTACACTGCTTTTTTGTGTAGTCAGAAAGATCTTAATGTTTTATCTAAATAATTACATGTATCAATGGAGTTTATGAAAACATACTTAATACAGGGGAGACCAGGGACTAGAGTCATAGCTCAGCCAGTATAAACTGCTTGCAAACATTTAGACCTGTGGTTGACTTCCACAATCCAAGCGTGGTCCTGGGGAGGCAGAGGCAAAAGACTTCCCAGGACCCACTGGTTAACCAGCATAGCTGAATCAGTAAATCCCAGTTCCCAGTGAGAAATCCTGTTTCAGAAAATAAAGTGGGTGGCTCCTGTGAGCTGACACCCAGGGTTCCCACGTGCATACTTGTGCACCCCACACACATACAGAAATCTAGCTCTACTATACTTTAAAACAAATTGTAAGTCATAGCTTTAAACTTATGACTAAATTAATGTAGTATAAAATAATAAACTAAGTAATACAATAATTTAGATTTTCGTAAAGGTGGCATTTTGAAACTAGTAGTGAAAATATTAAACTGTCAAAAAGAAAGAAAGAAAAAAAGCAACACTGCCTGGAAAATTGGCTGGCATTTTGGAAAAATAGAGATGCTTTTCTACCTCATTTCTTACTCTGGAAAAAATTCAAACATCTCAAGGACTTAATTAATACAACCCTAAAAGTATTATAGGAAGAAAAAAGTAGTGAGGCATTTGTAAACATAACACAAAGCCAGAAACTCAAAAGGCAAAATTCAACTGCACTCAAGTGAAAAATAAATCTATGCAGCATAAAATGTCAGAAATAAAAGTAAAAAAGATAAATTGGATGTAATACACTATAGATGATAGAAAAATGTTTTATCTAATGAAAATATCCCATACCCTTATGACTAATAACCAAATAATTAGGAAAATGGACAAAAGATAGACATATAGGTAGCTAATAACTGTATGAAAAACACTCATTATTGCTAATAACTAATGAAGTGAAAGCCAAAGGTTTTAGATGGGCAAAGCCTGCCCTTTGGTGGACCAAACTGTGTAACACGAGCAGGCTCATCAGGGCAAGTAAGAGCTCTCTCTTACATGTTTATTTAGTATTCTGTGGCCTTAAAAGTGTTCTGAGATTCCTTGGTGGTATCTATACCAGGAGAAGTGGTATCTTGCAAGAAAAGATGGTACAGTGTGGATGGCCAAGAAGAGTTTTGTTCACAGTCTCATCCTGGTGTTATAGGGCTACAGAACTTTCTAGGTGATGATGCTTCCTCATGCCACATTAAATGCTGGTGTACAAGTCATGTTTCTTTCAAAACTTGTTCCCAGTCAACCAAGTAATGATAGGATGATGGTCTTGGTTTAAACGGGCACTTTTGGTTGGTGCAGTGAGAGCTGGTATAGAACTTACACTGGTGCTGTTAGAGACCTCAGCGGGGCTACAATGCAGTTTTCTTTTTAATAGGCAAAAGAGTGGTGGTGTCTTCCACCTTTTTGCTACATGATGAATGTAGTATTTGTATGGAGTTATAGTTAATAGGTAGAGTGTGGAGACAGATGTCTCAGTGGTCAAGAACACTTGCTGCACTAGCACGAGGATCTGAGTTTATATCCCCAACACCAACAAAAACCAAAAACCAAAGCAAAAGCAAAAGCACCACCAACTGAAACCCAGAGAGAAGGTTCACTGGAGCTTTCTGGCCACTGGCCTAGGTCCAGATTCAGAGAGAGACCTTCTTACGGCCATCATATGCAACCTCCATGCATGTATACAATACTTATAGGGAGGGAGGGAGGGAGGGAGGGAGGGAGGGAGGGAGGGAGGGAGGGAGAGGGAGAGAGGGAGAGGGAAAGGGAGAAGGAGGGAGAGAGAGAGAGAGAGAGAGAGAGAGAGAGAGAGAGAGAGAGAGAGAGAGAGAGAGAGAGAGAGAACAAGAAAGAGAGAGAACAAGAAAGAGAGGCTGGAGAGAGGGCTGGATTGATTGCTCAATGTTGCTCAATGGTTAAGAAAATTTGGTATTCTATTACTCTGGGATCAGAATTTGGTTCCCAGAACCCTTGTGGAAGGTTCATAGCCACCCTTAACCCAGGCTCAAAAATATCTGAAGCCCTGTTCAGTCCTTCTCAGGCATCTACATGCATCCACCCAGACCCAGACACATAAACAAAAATAAAATCAATCATTTATAAAAGGATGTTGCTTCTAGGTTATTGCAGTGTATTCTGAGCTCCATAGCCTATCATCTGGAGCTCACCCCAGTTCTTACTGCTTGTTCTCTAAATGCATATGCACCTGCTCCTGACTCTTTCTTCATGCCCTTACCTGTCTGACTCTAATCTTTCAAGATGCCAGTCTTGCTTTAGGGAATTCAGGTTAGTCATTAAGGTGTTGATTATTTCTCTCAGAAAACTGCTGGTGCAATGCTGTTTTATTTTTCTTCATTTTTTTTTCCAAATCAACTCTGATGCAATGTATAGTATTTAAAATAAAGAAAATATTGGTATTTTTATCCTCAAATTTGAGAAGATAGTAGCTTGAACACATGCCCCAGATATCCTCTTTTTACTGAATCCTGTTTGCAAGTAACACCACAGCTGCGTGGAATGATGGATCCTCGAGGGTGTATCTAAGGCTGTAATTCTTAGAGGATCGTCTACAGGGGATGGAATGCACATTTGAGGAGTGTCCAGCCAATGACTGTGTGTAGCCATGATGTCAGCTCATGACAATTTCTGCTTTGTGGAAGACACTTAGGCAATCTTTACTCTGGGCTTCTTCACTAACATTGCCAAATTATTCAATCTGCTTATTGCTGGGAGATAGTGTAGGGACAGTATGGAGAATACAACATATCTCTTGAGACCTGGGATAATGGTGGTTATTCTGTGGTTCTTCTAGACAATTCTCCATGTGCAGTATGTAGACCTCCCTACCAGATTCTCTGAGGTTCTAGCGTTTCTGTCTGATTCTGACAATGTGATGGGCCTTGAAGAATACTCTTTGGCTGGCCAGAGTCAGAATTGTTTTCAGCTTCTCCAATTTGAAGAGATGGCCACTTAGGCTCTGAGGACCTGAGGCAAAGACAGTTCCTCTTGTGTTTCAGCAGTGAGATAATAGCTCTTGTCTAATTGGGAACCAAAAGAGCAAAACCTGTGGAGTTTTCTACTGTTTACTGGGTAACTACTGCTCACTGGACCATAATAATCTGACATACCTGCTCAGAAGTCTAAATCATGACCAGGCAAAGGAAATGACTCATTCCACAGATGTATTAACTAGATGAAGGAAGACTAACTTGAACAACAAGAAAAGTGGCTTCTATTGACGTTGCACTACAGAATGAGGCAGAGAAAATTATTAACTGATTAAACAAGTTAATATTTGTAAAATGTTTATGTATTTGTGTAAAATTTGTAAAAATGTACATGTGTATATGAGTTATGTACAAATGACTGCAAATAAACTGTAACAGGAAAGTCATGTGATGTACTGCCAAGCTCTCAAGGATGTACTGTCAGAGCACACACACACACACACACACACACACACACACACACATACACGCACACACACATGCACGCATGCACCATAGAACTAGAATTTAAGAATTTAATTCTAGTCTAATGATTTCAGCATTACAAATTTCACATACATACTAATACTGAGCTGGGCTGCAGAGATGGCTCAGTGGTTAAGAGTGTGCACTCCTCTAGCAGAGGACACAGGTTTCATTCAGTTCCCAGCACCTAGTTCAGTTCTCAGCACCCTTGTGGGATGACACACAATTGCCTGTAACTCCAGCTCCAAGTCTTTGAGCACCACACTCAAGTGCGCGCGCACACACACACACACACACACACACACACACACACACACACACACACACACACACGGGGACTAGAGAGATGGTTCAGCAGTTAAGAACCTGGGTCATCTAGAGGATCCAGGTTCAATTCCCAGCACCCATATGATGTCTAACAACCACCCTGTTTTGGTCACTGTGGACACCAGGTATGGATATGGTACACAGACATACATGCAGGCAAAAGACTCACACACATAAAAACTTTAAAAAAAATCTTTAAAAATAAAAAATACATACGCAGAAAAATAAAAGGATGATCTTTAGCACAGAAACAAGTCAATAATCTGAAAGGTCAAATAGGAAAAATATCACTTAACAGATCTTTCAAAGAAATAGAAATCATGAGGATCAGAAGAACAGACTCAAGAGGCTTGTCATGAAAGCAGTAGGAGTCCAGAACAGCCAAGTGAAAGAAGGGGAGATAATTAACTAAGGAGTCAATTCATTCAAGACAAGAAACTTTCCCTAGGTAACCAGGAGCCTTTTGTTTTGGTAAATAGAGAGGAAATGACATCTTAAAGAGGGTCTGTCTCCTGGAACTTTGGTGAGAGTAGAATCCTTTTTCCCAACAGTGATTCAAGTGGGCATCCCAGAAATTACTGAAGAGATGACTACAGGCCATGAATAGTGTGTCCAGGAGAGTTAATATGTTTCTACAACTGTAGAATTGTGGGCTATAGATTTGCCATCTAACAATGTCATGGAAAAGCAGTATCTTATAATTTTAGGACTGATTTCAGAAATAGAAGAACAACAGAACATTCACAGTACTTTGGTGAGAAATGTCTGTGGTGGTGGTTTTCCAAATTACTCTCTGTATGTACAGTTAGTTTAACCACCTTCACCTTGTTATTCTTCTGAGATTAAAAAGGGGGGGGAAGAAACTTTCCCTAAATTGAACCAAGATCTTAGCTTGCCAACTAAAGGTATTCACTAAATCTCATGAATGAAAATTAAGAGAGAGAAGAGAGACCCAAACCCACCCTTGTCAAGTCCCAGAGAGAAAGAGAGAGAGAAAGAGAGAGAGAGAGAGAGGCAGAGAGGCAGAGAGACATAGAGGGAGACACAGACACACACAGAGAGGAGAGAGAGGGAGGGAGGGAGGGAGAGAGGGAGAGAGGGAGAGAAACAGAGAGAGAGAGAGAGAGAGAGAGAGAGAGAGAGAGAGAGAGAGAGAGAGAGAGAGAGACCCAAATCTATCTTTGTGGAATCCCTGAATTCCAAGATAAGAAGAAGGTCTAATAAGCTTCAGAACAAAAGGAACACATCATGGCTTGCAGCTGGCTTTAGGTAGTGGGGGGCACTGGCAGAAGGCTGGAGACAGGGTTTCAGGAGAAGGTAAGGGGCTTTGCCTTCCTCTTTACCTCAACGCCTCTGTGTAGTATCTATTATATACTGCCATATAGGCCTCCACTGGATAGCCTTGCTGTCCCCATTGTATTTACCTTTAATTACTTTTTCAGACTCAGTCTCACTGTGTAGCCCAGGGTGGCTTCAAACGTGTCATCTCCCTGCCTCTATACCTCCTGGTCTACCCTTTTTATTTTACTTGGAGGAGTTTCTATTTTGTGGTTGGACTGTAACTGACAGATCTACCAATGAAAACAAATTGGTATTAGATCTTTTATACATAGCAAAAAGGCTACAAAATGGTGGGGTACAGTATTAACCAGGGTTCTCACAAATAGAACTTGCAGAATGAATATCTATCTATCATCTATTGTCTGTCTGTCTGTCTGTGTATCTACCTATATTATATATGAATGACTTAAGGCTGTGGTACAGCTAACTTAACAGTACCTGCCTATGAATGCAAGGTCCAAGCACAGCAGTTGTTCAGTCCATAAGGCTGGATGTCTCAGTTGATCTTCAGTATATGCCAGAATCCCAAAGATGGAGGCTATAATGCTAGTGAAGTAAAGACAAGTGCAGACAAAAGAACAAAAGCTTCCTTCTTCCATGTCCTTATATAGGCTTCCAGCAGAAGGTGTGTCCCAGACTAGAGTCGGCTTTTCCCACTTCAAAAGATCTGTATTAAAGGTGTGTCTTCTCACCTCAAAGATTCAGATTAGAAGTGGATCTTTCCACTTCAAATAAAGCAAAAGCCCCTCATAGGTGTGCCCCATTTGGGGGTTTTAGTTAGTTCCAGATGGAATCAAGGTGACAAGCAAGAATAGCCATCACAAATACCAACTCCAAACTGTTGAGAGAAAAGAACTAAAAATCCTTTACTTGGTTGTGGTTAGCTGCTTTGAAATGATTCCAAGTCAGGCCTAGTGACCCACGCCTTTAATCCCAGCATTCAGGAGGCCGCTCTCTGTGAGTTTGAGGTCAGCCTGGTCTACAGAGTAAGTCAGGACAGCCAGAGCTGTCTAGTGAGACCATGTTTCAAACAAACAGAAAGCTTTCCCACTTGTAGGGTGTGTGTGTTGTGACTAGTAAATCCTGACTGTAGAAAATGGAGGGGCTGGGCCATGAAAGTCTAGTTTCCATACTTTGCTCACCTTACCTGTCGGTCTCTTCTTGTGTGGTCTTCTTTTGGAGAGGGTCACCTAGCAAGGAACAGAACACTTCAACAACCATGGAAATTATGTCCTATTCCAGATGAGCCTTGAGCTGAAACCACAGAACATTGATTGCAGCTTGTGAAAGACCCTAAGTGGACACTGCATACTGGTTGCGATCTTTTGAGGCAGTCTGAAGTAAATCAGGCCATGCCTGAATTCCTAAAACTCTGAAACTATGAGACTATATGTAATGCATGCCAATTCAACCAACATGTGTTTGTGTGTTTTTTCTTTTCTCTCTCTCTCTCTCTTTTGCTTTTGTTTGTTTTGTGATGCTAGAGATTGAAACCAGGGTCATATGGAGGCTACACACATGCCATACCAATGAGTCACATCCCCAGATCAGCAATTAAATTTTATGAGGTAAAAAAATAGAATTAAAAATCAAAAGCATTAAGCAGTTACGCCTCACTTTGTTTTGTTTTGAGACAGGGTTTCTCTGTGTAGCCCTAGCTGTCCTGGAACTCGATCTGTAAACCAGGCTGGCCTCAAATCACAGAGTTTGCCTTTGCCTCCTGAGTGCTGGGATTAAAGGTGTTTGCCACCAGTGCCCAGCACTTTATATATATTTTTTATGGTTTTGTTTGAGACAGGGTCTCATAGGCCAGGTTGGCCCTACAACATGCTATATAGCCATGGATGACCTTGAACATTTAGCCCTTCTGCTTCTATCACTCCAGTTCTGGTATGACATGCATGAGCCACCAAACCCAGTTTCTGTGGTGCTGGGTATTGAACCCAGGTCTTTCTGAATGCTAGGCAATCACTTTACCGACTGAGCTATATTCCCAGCACTGCTTAATACTTTTGATGTACAATTTGGGAGACATAGAGCTTGTGGAGAATTGGAAATTATGAGACTGGCCTAAAAGCATTCAAGTTTAGCAACTTGTAATAGCCCATTACCGTAAATGCTTTTATCGTTAAACAAAACACCACTACTACCACCACTACCACCACCACTACCACCAAAAAACAAAACAAAACATGAGCAGGGCAGAGACAGGTGGGTCTCTGTGGGTTCGAAACCAGCCTTGTCTACAGAGCTAGTTCCAGGACAGGCAGGACAGGCTCCAAAGCTCTTGAAAAAAAAAAAAAGCAAAAAAAATAAAGACATGCAAACTATGTAATCTACAAAGAGCACAAAAATTATCAAAGTCAAGCAGGCAGCTAATGAAAGATAACCCTCAAATAACCAAAAGAGAAACTTGTCACTGGTTGGCTTCTCTGGGAAACAGGCTGGGGGCTTAAGAGCATCGAGAATTTTAGAGGAGTAACCTGTATGGCAGGTTGTGTTGTGAGAGTCTCAGCTGGCCCAGCAGGGAATTCTGGAGTCATTCCTGCCCACCAAATGACCTGTGCATCAAATAGGTCAGACCCCAGCGCCTCCCCTCATTTCATCTGTTCCGTGGGCATTCTCAGAGGGAGATGACCTCAGCTCAAATGCTGAGGCAGACCCTGGAGGGAGAACAGCCTGTGTAGCACTAACAGCTGCTCACAATCCCTGCAGGGGAGCAGTGAGACCCCCTTTTGAAGCAAGGCTTAGGTGGCTTCTCTTGGTGTTTGCCACAAAACAAACATCATTATAAGCTCCAAACCAAAGGCTACAGGTAAAAAGGTAAATTTGATTTATTAAAGCATCCACCTATTTGTCTGTATGTAATTTGTAAAATGGTTCAACACATGGAATATATATGCACGAATCTGCAGAGTGGACATTTCAGGTCTGTCAAATGATCTATTAAGCAAAACCAAGTAATATTTGGAGGGCTGCCTGCCATCATGGGGCCTTTAAATGAAACTATTTTGATGCCAGCCTTCCTTGCGTTGCCCTTAAACAAGGTAGAAAATTGTGACAAAATGAAAAGGGGCTATTCTTTTACAAAAAAGCCCATTTTGTTAGATTGAGGTTTCTGCGTCTGCCAGAATCAAAAGCAGGTATTTTGTTTTTTGGACTTTTCATGTTTGGGTTTTGTTTTGACTTTCTGAGACAGGGTCTTACTGTGCAGCCCTGTGGAATTGGAGCCCTCTGTGTTGATCAGGCTGTTCTCAGACTCACAGAGGTCTGACTGCCTCTCTCTCTCCTGAGTGCTGGAATTAAAGGTGTGCGCCACCACGCATGGCAAGGGGGCAAGGGCAGTGTTTTAACATGTAGTAGGAAAGCAGAGGCGAGGTTACTTGAAGGGGGAGGGGAGAAAGGCGATGGGAGAAGGGGAATAGGAAGAGTCCTTAACAAAAGCAAAGCATGTGTGAAAATGCCACAACAAAAACCCTTTACTTTGTATGCTGATTTAAAAAAAGAGCAGTATATGGGGAGGGATGGGCTCAGCTGAGCCCATCAACAGAATTTGACTACACATAATGGAACTCCTGAGAATGGCGAGCCCCACAGGACAAGACTGCTCCAATTGCTCAACTCACTGAGCAGTCCTGACTCTTTCAACACTGACTCGACTGGGTCTGAACCGAACATGAAGGCTTCGTAGATGCCCTCATGCTCTGGAGCTCTGTGACAGAGATACCAGCTAGCTTAGTGGCTTCTTTCTGTCAGTCAGTTAAGAATCAAAGCAATAGCTCAGAGTAAAGTGGCAGTGAAGTTTATTGGCCAAGACTTCAAATACACAAAGAAGGACCACAGAGCGTGGAATCTACTGATTCTAGAGGACACTGGGGCTTTTATTTTGGGCTTAAGTACCTACTCCTGGTGATTTCTTTACTCTCCTACTGGATCTAAAGTTTCAGACATCCCAACTCTTTCAGAGATTGGGTCACTCTTTCTGTCCATGGCATGAAAATGATCACAAGAGGGCTTTCTGTTTTGGTGCATGAGCGTAGAAGCAGCTACAACAAGGTCCCTTGCCTTGGTACACAGGTATGGAAACAATTGACGGTTGGGAAAAGGGGTCTCCCAGCCTCTCCTCTCCTCCGTAATGTGATGAGAAGAGAGGCAGATGTTGTGGGTGAGGGGAAAATGAAATTCATTATTAGAGAGGAAGATCCAGAAAGGCCATTGAGTTCCCATTCTCTCACCTAGGGACTCATGGTCTCAACAGCATTTAATGACACCCATTGGGATGCAGTCTGTGTATTGTTCTGAGGTGTTTCTCCAAGTAATTGATGAAACATATGTGGTCCAATTATTTTATAGTACTCTGACATGCCTTATCTATATTTGACTCTGCATAGTCAATAGACATAAATCTCTTCTGTACATTCTTCAAAATAAGTGTTCAAAAATTTTACCTCAATGACAGGAATGGAAAAAAAACCATGCTGCTAAAAATGCAGGCTGCTATCAAATACCTGGAATGCAGCTAATCCAGGAAATGTGCTGAAAGTATAAATGCACACATGCTTTCAAAAAGTTAGAATGAGAGCTGCTGCGATGGCTTAGCAGGTAAGAGCACACATATCACCAAAGCCTGCTGACCAGAGTCTGAATCCTAGGACCCACATGGTGGAAGGCCTTTTGAAAAGTATCCTCTTACCTCCACGTGTGTGCATATACACTACCAGAAAACAATGCAATAAAACATTTAGGATGAAAATTTAAGCTGTCTCTTGAGTGAATACTGAATAATTTTGTATTTTGTGCATATGAACATATATTCTTAGATAGTCTCACATATATCCATATACAGGCAATATATACACATTGTTCTGTTACTGCTGGAGATTGTCCCCAGGACTACCCTGACTCTTGTGATTATTTTTTTAAAAGACAGGGTTTCACATCACTTGCTCTAAGTACACACTGTACTATTGAACTTTGTGTCCCCAGACAGAGATATGAATCTAGTTTTATTCTTTACATGGGGATCTCCTGTTTTTTGAGCACCCATATTCTAAATTCTCTGGGTATGGAAGCAGGAAGATACAAAATTATCAGACTACATGAAGAGTTTAAGTTGGAGGCTAGAGTAGGCTCCATTGGACTCTGTCTCAAAAAAAAAAAAAAAAAAAAAAAAACAAGGGGGGAAGGAAGGGAAGAAGGAAGGAAAGAAAGAAGGAAGGAATTTAGAATATGGGTACTATGATTTGTTTAAAGGTAGAATTGATAGCTTAATGCATAGTAGGTATCTACCAACTGAGCTACATCTCTAGACCCAAAGCTTTATTTTTAAACATGGTAGGGGAGAACAAGTTTGGAGGCACAGCATGAATATTACTTTGTATTTGGTGAATTAGAATATTTGAAACAATGCTGAACAAAAATAATGATAGTGAGAGTGCAAACTTGTACAACCACTTTGGAAATCAGTATGGGGTTTCTCCAGGAAAATGGGAATCAGTCTACCTCTCAAGATCCAACAATTCCATTCTTAGGCATATACCCAAAAGATGCACATTCATACAACAAGGACATTTGTTCAACTATGTTCATAGCAACATTATTTGTAATAGCCAGAACCTGGAAGCAACCTTGATGCCCCTCCACTGAAGAATGGATAAAGAAAATATGGTACACTTTCACAATGGAGTATTACTCAGTGGGAAAAAACACAATGGAATCTTGAAATTAGCAAACAAATGGATAGAAAGAGAAAAACCATCCTGAGGTAACCCAGTAGCAAAAAGACAAATATGTTATGTGCTCACTCATATATGTATATTAGACATAGAGCAAAGGATCTACACTTCTAGCCTACAATCCACACTTCCAGAGAAGCTAGGAAACAAGGAGGACCCTAAGAGAGACATGCATGGTCCCCTGGAGAAGGGGAAAGGGACAAGATCTCCTGAGCAAATTGGGAGCATGGGGAAGGGGAGAGGGAGTTAGGAGAAAGAGAAGGGAAGAAGAGAAGGATGTGAAGGACTAGGAAGACTGAGTAGGGGGTGGGAGGGAGAAAAAAAAAAGATGTCAACACAGCAGAAACTGAACTACAGTATGGTTTTTGTGAGCTTGGCAATGTGCCTGTCCAGCTCTGAGTGTCACAAGCTATGATTCTTACCCTTTGTGAAATAATTAAACCATTTTATTATGTAAATAATTAAGTAAATAAATAAGCAAAAATTATTTTTATATTTTTATAAAAAGGTATTGTGATTTAATAAGAATCAGGATAAACAATTAGGCCGAACAGAAGTTTATTAAGGGAGAAATAACTCACAACATAGGCAGATGCACGCGGCGGGTTCCAGCAGATCCTGAGCCTTCCAGCGTCCACCACCCAAAAAGGGGCGGCCTGACCCTCTCCCAACCTTTTCTCTCCGCTCCCATCCGGCCCTGTCTCCGCCCCAATGGGCATGGCCTAAGCCACAGGTGCAGACAAGGTGAATATCTCGCTACAAAAAGGACTTTATATTTTCACCATTTAGTGTAATGCTTGCTGTTGAGTTTTCATAAGCAATTTAATTATATTTCATTGTTAAATTTTTATCTGTATTACTGTGAATATTAGAATTGCTGCTGCATTTTAAGTGTCCTTTCAATGTCTATAGACACAAGAATATGTATTTTCTTCTTTAATTGCTTCATATGCATTATGTTGATTGACTTCCTAATGTTAAATCATTTTTACATTTCTGAAATAAAGTCTACTTGTTCAAGGTGTGCTATTCTTTGCCACACTGCTAGATTTGCTTTATCATTATTTTATTTGGAATTTTTTATGTGCATATTTTGTACAGATATATTTTAATATGTCATATTTAACATTAAATAATAGATGTGAGTTCTTTTCATGTTTTTCTGTGGTCTGAGAACCCATCATGAGATAAACACAGAGTTGGAGAGAGTCCAGAAACCTTCACAGTAATTTGATTATCATAATGACAACCAGATAGTGATCAGTGGACACTTCAATGAATCGCATATTCTTTCCTAAGTATTTCCTGTGTCTCTATATTACATTTGTTCTGATTATATTTATTGAAAAGTAACTTTATTTTGATGATTCAAAACATTAGATTTGGAAGAAAACTAGACAGCTAGTAGTCTAAACTAGACTGAAAGGCTTTTTAGTCTTTTTAATGTTAGCATACAGAGAATGTTTTTTATTGTCACATGTGAAGACTGAACTAAACAACTTTTTCATAATTTTCCGTTAAAATGTTGGGCGTGGAGCTGGAGAGCTAGCCCAGTGGTTAAGAGCACATACTGTTCTTGCAGAGGACCTGAGTTTGGTTCCCACTACCCATGTCCTGAAGCTCACAACTGCCTGTAACTCCAGCTCCAGGGATATCTGCCTCTGGCCTTTGATGGCATTTGTACACACTATCCCACACAAATTAAAAATAATAAAATAAAAAGAAAGTTGAAAAGAAAGTTGGCTTGAACCTAGTTGCACAACCAAGTGGGCCTGAGGATTTTCCATCCTCTTTCATGGTTATTACTCTATTGATAGTTTTCTATTTATTGGTTTACTCTGTAGACCAGGCTGGTCTTGAACTCACAAAGATCCTCCTACCTCTACCTCCTGAGTGCTGGGATTAAAGACATATGCCACCATGATTGGCCATTTTTAATTAATTAATCATTTAAATAAATTTTTTAAATTATGTGCATGGGCATTAATTATGTACATGTGAGTGTGTGTGCTCTTGGAGACCAGAAGAAGGCATCAGATCTCCTGGACATAAAGTTACAGATGGTTATGAGCTCCTTGACACAAGCTGGGAACTGAATTCTCTGGAACAGCACCAAGTGTTCTAGACTGTGGAAAGTTTATTGGGGGGAGGTAAGGGAGTAAGGGAAGGGAAGAGGGAAGAGAGAGAGAAAGAGACAGAGACAGAGAGGGCTGGCCCCTCAGAAATGGCACGAACAGAGCCGCTCTAGCATTCTTAGAATTCCTATTTTGTGCTATAGTTAAAAAGCCCTGAACTTCCATAGATTTCAGGATTATTTATATTTACATTTTATTAAATTTATTTGTTTATGTGTGCCGTGGTACATGAGTGGTGGTCAGAGGACAACTTACAAGAGTCAGCTCTCTCCTTTTACCATGTGGGTCCTGGAGATCAAGCCTAGGTCATTAGGCTCACAGGAAAGCACTGTTACCTACTGAGCCATCTTACCAGCCCATAGTTGGGGTTTTGTGAACTGTTAGCTTCTATCATTCGTCCACTATTCTTAGTGCTTTCTCGCTTCCTTATTGGTTATAGTTAATATGTATTTATGGTAGTAGATATTAAAATCACTTATAAGGACTAGGTGTGGTGCTGCACCCCTTCAATCCCAGCACTCAGGAGACAGAGACAGAGTTTGAGGTCAGCTGATCTACATAATAAGTTCCAGGTCAGTCAGGATTACATAGTGAAATAGATCCTTTTGTAAGGAAAAAAGAATATGCCAGGCATATTAAAGGTGCATGCCTTTAATCCCAGCATTTGGAAGGCAGAGGCAGAGGCAGGTGGATTTCAGTGACTTTGAGGCAATCTGGTTTACAGAGCGAGTTCCAGGACAGCCAGGACTACACAGAGAAACCCTGTCTCAAACAAAACAAAACAAAACAAAAAAAGAAAGAAAAGAAAAGAAAAAAGGAGTATTTGTATGGGCCAGACCCAGATATGGATGTGGTGGGCTGGTGGTGGCTAGTGCCTCTATGTAAGGCTTTTCTCAAGTTAAGTGACATAGTGTGCTATGTAGCGGTGTGGGTAGAGTGGGTGTACTGGCATCAGAAAAAGCACATCCCTCTCTTGGCCATGACTACACAGTGTCTTCAACTACCAGTGCCTAGTCCCGTTGGAGCCTCTGTGGTTCTCTCTGGACCACCTCCCTTTGCTTTCCACAGTAATATATGATGATGCATTTAAGTCAGTGTGCACATTCTTTCTTAAAGAGAACGCCCCAACGCAGTGAGATGTCCAACATTCCCTTCCCATGACTAAGTTTTGTTCCTATGTTTTACTGAACTTCCTACAGAGAAGATAATCTACAAGTGGTGTGTTCCATTTTGAAACATGACAAATCTACTTTTTAATTTTTTTTTATTTTTTAAAGATTTATTTATTTATTTATTATGTATACAGTATTCTATCTGCATGTATCCCTGCAGGCCAGAAGAGGGGAGCAGATCTCATTACAGATGGTTGTGAGCCACCATGTGGTTGCTGGGAATTGACCTCAGGACCTCTGGAAGAGCAGACAGTGCTCTTAACCTCTGAGGCATCTCTCCAGCCACCCAAATCTATTTTTTTAAAATACATTTTCTAAATTTAAATTTAAAACAATCTTATTTTCCATACCAATCCCAGGTCCCTCCCATCCTCTCATGTCCCCCATCAACCCCCCCATCCCATCCCCTTTCACTCCCCAGGGAGGGTGAGACCTCCCATGGGGGTTCAAAATATGACAAATCTCAGGTCCTCTTATTTTTGTTTGTATCATCACATTTTTAAGGCACTTTATTTTCATTTAAAAAAAAAATGAGTCACTGTCTCACTATGTAGCCATGGGTGGCCTAGAACTTGCTGTATAGACCAGGTAGCCTTGAACTTAACAAATATCCACTTGCCTCTGCCTCCTGAATGTTGGGATTAAAGGTATGTGCCTCTTTGCCTAGCCTTAAATTAAAATTTTAAGTGAAATGTATGGTATATGTGTGTGTGTGTGTGTGTGTGTGTGTGTGTGTGTGGAGAGAGAGAGAGAGAGAGAGAGAGAGAGAGAGAGAGAGAGAGAGATTATACTTTGTTCTTACTCATAACTTTCCTGCAGTACCTCCCCCATACTCCTTTCTTCCCTATTGCTGATCCTTTCCTCAGAGTCACCCTTTCTGTTTTTATGTCCCTTCTCTTTTTCCACTATCCTCTTCCCAAAGGATCTCTTTATTATCATGATCTGTTTTATACTTTTTTGACTTCTACACACATGCTATAATGTATGTTTAAATCTAGATTCTTTGTATGAGAGAAAACATGAAGTGCTTGCCTTTGTGAGTCTGAGTTATTTCACTTAATATTAACTAGTTCCAGTTTTATGCATTTCTCTGCAAATGACATGATTCCACTTTTCTTTATGGGTGAAAAATTCCACTGTGCATATGTACTACATTTTCTTTAAGCATTATTTATTGATGAATATCAAGGCTGGTTCACTTCCTGCATATTTCAAATAGTCCAGGAATAAACATCAATGTACAGGTAACAATGCAGTATGATTTCCATAGTTGGCACACCAGTTCACATTATAATCAGCAATGTATAAATGTCACTCTTTTTCCATGACCTTGCAAGCATTTTTTGTCATTTGTTTTGATGATAGCTATTCCAAGTGGGATGGCTAAGAATGTTAAAAAAATATTTTCCGTGTATTTATTGGCTATGTTTTTATTTTTATCCCATTTGTTAGCCCACTTATTGGTTGGATGGTTTGATTTTTTTTCTGTGTTTATTTTGCATTTTAATATGCTAGATATTAATCCTGTCTGATAAATAGATGGCAAAGGTTTTTTTCCATTCTACAAGTGATGTCTTCAGTCTGGTGGTTGCTTTCTTTCTTTCTTCCTTCCTTCCTTTCTTTCTTTTTTTCTTTCATTTCTTCATTTCTTCACTTTTGAGACAGCGTTTCTCTGTGTAACCATCCTGGCTGTCCTGTATGGTGATTGTTTTCTTTGCTATGAAGACATATTTTAACAGCATGCAACTCCTTTTGTCAGTTACTGGCTGTGCTATTTAAATCCTTTCCAGAAAGTCCTTGCCTATGCATAATATCTTGACATGTTTTATCTGTGTTTTGCTCTAGAAGGTTTAAAGTTTCGGGTCTCACAATAAGGGCTTGATCCATTTTGAATTGGTTTCTGTGCATGGTGAGAGATGCAGATGTAATTTCATTCTTCTGTATGTCGTCCTAGCATTGTTCATTGAAAAGTCTGCCTTTTTTTTCCTCTGATGTATGTTGGTATTTATTTGTTTGGTTTTTGAGACAGGATCTTATGTAGGCCAGGGTACTTTCAGGCTCAAAAGTGTTTTTGACATCACTGTTGAAATTAGGTGTCTATAGCTGTGTGAGTTTATTTCCAGGCCCCTATTCATTGGTATACATGTCTGTTTTTGTGGCAGTAACACAAAGGTTTTGTTAGTGTGATTCTGTAGTATAATCTGAGCTCAGATATTGTGTTATCTCCAGTGTTACTTTTTATGCTAAGGATCGCTTTGCTATTCATGGTCTTTTGTGCTTCCATATAAATTTTAAGATTTTTTTTTGAAGAATTGCATTGGAAGTTTGATGGGAGTCTTGTTAAATCTATAGATTACTTTTCATAGTATAGCCACTTTTAATTCTGCAAATCCATGAGTATAGAGGTCTTTGCAGCTTCCACTGACTTCTTCAATTTCCTTCTTCCATGCCTTTAAAAAAATACAATTTAATGTTTTTACATGTAAGGTGTTTTGCTGGTATGTATGTCTGTTAAACACATGCATGCCTGGTGTCTGTGGGGGGACAAAAGAAGGTGTAGAATCCCCTGGAACTGGCGTTGCAGACTGTTAGGAGTTGAGTACTAACTGCTCTGGAAGAGCAGCTGGTGCTCTTAACCATTAAGCCATCTTCCCCACCCCCTTTCTCTTGTGTCATAAAGTTTTCATGGTAGAACTCATGGAAATCATACATCAGAAAGAAAACAGACTGTTCAATGAACAATGCTAGGACGACATGTAGAAGAAGGAAATTACATCTGCATCTCTCACCATGCACAGAAACCAATTCAAAATGGATCAAGCCCTTATGAGACTTGAAACAACATTAAACCTTCTAGAGCAAAACTTAGGTAAACCATCTCTTTAGATTAGGTTATTCTAATGTGTTTCATGTGTATATATTGATTTTATTTGTTTTATGTGTAAGAATGTTTGTGTGTGTGTGTGTGTGTGTGTGTGTGTGTGTGTGTGTGTGTGTGTGTGTATGTGTGTGTGTGTGTGTTGCTTTTATATCTGTTGACTATGTGCATGGAGTGCCTCAGAGTCCAGAAGAGGGCATCCGATATCCTGGAACTGGAGTTATAGACAGTTGTGAACTGCTATATTGATCATGGGAACTGAACTGTGTCCTCTGGAAGAGTAGCCAGTGTTCTTAACTGCTGAGCCATCTCTCCAGTCCACGTATGTATGTATTTTGCTGCTAATTTTTCGAGACAGGGTTTCTCTCTATAACAGTCCTGGCTATCCTGGAACTCTCTCTGTAGTTCAGGCTGATCTCAAGCTCACAGAGATCTGCCAGCCTCTGCTTCCTGAATACTGGGATTAAAAGCATGTGCTACCAACACCCAACATATGTATGTATTTTTAAAAAGATTTTGTGAATAAGATCCCCCTCTAATTTGTTGTTTGATTGAGGCAGAGTGTCTGTCCTCAAATTTGCTATGTAGTGAAGGATGCCTTTGAGATCCTGATCTTCGTCTCTCTGCTGGGATCACAGGCATGAGCCACTGCACCCAATTTTTTTCTGATTTCTTTTTTTTTGGCAAGATTTTTGTTAAATGCTAGGGATTTTGTATGTTGATTTTTGTATCCTACATTATTGAAAATAAGTGTTAGGTGTAAGTTTTCTGGTAGAATCTCGTCTGAAACTAGGGATACTAGGCTTCTTCCTTTCCTATTTGTATCCCTTCTCTTTCTTTCCCTTATTACTCTAGCTGACATTTCACATAGTATATTGAAAAGGAAATTGGGCAGCCTTGCCTCTTTCCTAATTTTAGAGTATATGGTTTAGTTTTTCCTCATTTACTATAGTGTTAGCTATAGGTTTGCCATATATTATGTTGCTATATATTCTTTCCATTCCTAGCTCCTTCAGAGCTTTTTGTCATGATTTCTGACCTTATGTCTATTTAGATTTTTATTTGTTTTGTTTTTTTAAACCTTTTTTTTTTTAATTTATTTTTCGAGACAGGGTTTTTCTGTGTAAAAGTCCTAGCTGTCCTGTAATTCACTCTGTAGAACAGACTAGCCTTGAACTCACAGAGATCTGCCTGTCTCTACCTCCCAAGTACTGAGATTAAAGGCATGTGCCACCAGTGCCAGGTCTATCTTTTTAAAAAAAGATTTATTTATATACAGTGTTCTGCCTGCATTATGCCTGCAGACCAGAAGAGGGCACCAGATCTCATTACAGATGGTTGTGAGCCACCATGTGGTTGCTGGGAATTGAACTCAGGACCTTTGGAAGAGCAGGCAGTGTTCTTAATCTCTGAGCTATCTCTCTAGGCCCTAAATATTAACTTGTGTGTGTTGAAAAAACTTTGCATAGCTGGTATGAAACTAAGGTGATCATGGTGTGTAATCTTGATATGCTCTTGAATTTGATTTGCAAGAATTCTTTTTGGAGAGATTTTGGACCTATGTTCATCAGGTTTTTGATATATCCTTTTCTTTTGTTGTGTCCTGATCTGGTATTGCTATAAGGGTAATACTGACTTTATAGGATGAGTGGTATGTTTTCTTGTCTTTCTATTTTGGGGAACAGTTTGTGGCAATTTGATGTCAGTACTTCCTTAAAGGATTGGTAGAATTTGACAATGAATTGATCCAGTTGAAGGCTTTGTTTACCAGGGGACTTCAAAATTAAAATATAATATTATCATTTATTCCCCTTCCCCCTCCAACACCTCCCAAGTTCACTCCTTATAATCTCACCCATATCTCCTTCACTCATTTTCCAATTCATAGAGTTATTTTCCTTGATTGCTACTATTATACACATATAAACACACAAACAAATAATATAACATGTGGTGTCCATTTATGTGTATATGAGTTCAGGATTGACCACTTGGTATTGGATAATCAATTAGGGAGGCCAACCATTGGAAAGACTAATAGTCCCTCTCTCAGCAGTCATTAGCTCCCTGTAGTTCGTTTGTTAAGGGTTGGATCCCAGGAGATACATGATGAGACCCTGTCTCCAAAAACAACAAAAAGAACTTACTTAATTGCATCCCAAAGGTTTCTATAAATGGTGGTTTCATTTGAGTCTAGGATTTTTTAAAATTTCTTCTTGACTTCTTCGATGACCCACTGCTGATTCAAGAATATATTATTTAGTCTCCAGTTACTGTACTGTTTCTTGCTATTTATTTCTAGTTTATTTTCATCATGTTCTTATTTTGATTCTTTTGCATTTGTTAAAAAATATATATTCTCCATTTGTTGTATCTATCTGTTAAGTCTGTGTGAACTATGCTACAGTTTAACCCAGAAGCTTTATTTTTCACTTTTAGTTTGAGTGACCTATCCAAAATGTATGAAGCACTTCTAAGATTTGAATGTTGTGTTTTGTTTGTTTGTTTGTTTGTTTCGTTTTGTGCTGAGGCCATGCTAATATCCAAATTTCTCTGATTTTTCTATATGTATTGCAAAGTGAGAACTCCATTTTCTTTATTGAGAATTATTTTATGTTTTATCCACACATATCCTCTCATTTGAGACTAAAAGGTGTTACTTTTCTAATATTTTCACTCCTGTACTAGTGTTACTTCTCTAATATTTTCACTTCTGTACTATTTTAGACAAAATTGACAACAGTGGCAAATGGAAGTTTAAAATTATTATATCTGGGTAAACATTTTAATGCTGGTGGAGTTGAGAAACCCTAATTCTGGTTGTTGAAATACAAATTTCAATTCCTTATTTAAGCAGGAGAGTAGGCCTAACTCCAGAAGTCTTACCAGGATATTAAATCCTAAGTCATGGGAGTGTTCCATTATTAACACTCATATACTAATATTCATATCCTTCACATATCCAACCTTCTAAGATCCATCCTCAGCTTTTTTCTTCTTATCCCTACAAATACAGATACATCAAGTTATACAAATAGTCAGTGAATACTTTTTAAAGATTCATTTGGGGAATGGAGAGATCAAGGAGTGCTTAAAGCATTGGGCACTACTTCAGAGGATGAGTCCCAGCATCCACCTGACAGCTCACAACTGTCTGCAACTTCAGTTTCAGGGGATCTGATGCCCTCTTCTGGCATCTGTAGGAACCTGCACCCATGTTACACATATACATACACAGCACATACACATTGTGGTGGGGAAGAGGGTGAAAGAGGCATATGTTGTGTATGTGTTAATAAAAAGAATGAAACTAAATATTCAAAAATAAATGCAAACAAACAAACAAACAAAAAACCCTCTACCTTTGTTCACCATCCCACAGATATAGTATATGCTCCTCAAAGACAAACCTGTAAAGTATGATTCTTGAGGTTATATTCATTTTGTGAGTGTGTACTTTAAAACAAAACTTCCCAATATCTTCCTTTGTCTCATCATACAGGTCTTGCTTTCATTGTGACAATAATTTCAAAGCTTTTGGTAGAGAGTCTTTCTTGTTTCTCTACCCCAAGGGTGTACTTCAAAGGATTACTTCTGATCTAGCTGTCTTATTTTGACTAAAACAGACCCCGAGGTAAGTATCAGAGAGCATAAGTTTTATCTGGTAGGCAATCCCAGGGAGAAATGAAGGGAAGTTAGGGAAAAAACTAAAGCAATACAACTTCTTTTAATGAGTAGGTTGGTGCTGTGGGCAAAGGGCATTCAACTCCACTGGGATCTCAGGAAGACTGAATAGAAAGAACATGCCTTAGAGTTTTCCACTTAACAAAGCTGAAGTAGTTTCCTTCCATTCACACAGTTGTTTTGCTGTTGATTATGTTTTTTGGGGGAGGGGTGTTTGATACAGGGTTTCTCTGTATAATAGCTGTACCTGTTCTGGAATTCACTATGTAGACCAGGCTGGCCTTGAACTCAAAGATCCACCTGCCTCTGCCTCTGCCTCTGCCTTCAAAGAACTGGGATGAAACGCATGCACCTCCACTACCCGGCTCACACTGTTATGTTCTGATAGGAAATGTCCCTCGCAGGCACATGGAGTTGAAGGCTTGGTTCCCAGATGGTGGTGCTAGTCGGCAGAGACTAGCTGGAGGAGGTATATCACTAAAAATGCATTTCAGGAAGCTATATCTTGTCCTTGGCTCATTTCTCTCTTTTTCTGTTTGGTTACTATAAGGTGACCAGTATTAACCTTCCCAGCTTTTCCCATCACAATACTGTGCATCACCACAGCCCATAAATAATGGAAACACACAACTGTGGACTGAAGCCTCTGAAAGTTCAAATACAGATTTCCTGCTTTTAGGTTGTTCGGCCAGGTTGTTCATTAAAGGTAAGCTTCAGAACAGCATGTGTTGTGTGACCTTATTTATGTTATAGAAAATAAACTGAAACTTACTGTCCTGGGAAAGAATGAACACAAAAATAGCAACTTCTTGGTTTGGAATCCTATATGTGGCAGCACACACCTGTGATCCCAGCAGTGAAGAGGCAGAAGCAGGAGAATTCAGAGCTCAAGGTTAGCCTTACAATGTAACTGATTCAGGGAAAGCTTGTGCTAATGAGAGCCTGTCTCCAAAAAAAGCATAAAAACAATAATAAAATATTTTTTAGGGCCAGCAAGATGGCTCAGTAGATAAAGGTGCTCCACCAAATCTGACAGCCTGAGTTCAGTTCATGGGACTCACATGGTGGATGGAGAAAGCCTACTCCAGAACGTTGTCCCATGACCTGTTGACATACACTCTTCATATTCCAAAGTAAGTGTAAAAACAGAGAAAAGAACCCAATTATTGGTTTTGAAGTATTCCAGAAACACATACCATATTCTTATGTCTTTTCATCGATTTTTCTTCCTTTTTGTAATACTTTTCTATAAATGTATTAAAATATTAATGTGGGAGAGAGGGAGAGAGGGAGGGGGGAGAAGGAACTGGGATCGATATGTAAAATAAGAAAAAAAATTAATGTACCTCCAACACAGAAAAAATAGAGGAAATATTAATATAAATAGTCATAATTGGTAGTTATATTCTCTATTTATTAAGGTCTCTGTACAATGTTGTCTTCCTAGACACATCATGTAAAGAAACAGGTTCTATCACTCCCTCATCCTTATCTCCACTCTATTTTCATGACATTCCGTGTCTATTTGTATGTCCCATATCATGAGGCTGTGTGGGTCTAGGATGTGCATTCACCTAGGTGTTTGTGATCTGGGCTGCTAGACTACCTTAGTTTTCAAACCATTTATAACATTTAGTTAGGGCAGTAGTTCTCAAAACATGGTCTCCAGGCCAACAACATCAGCATCATCTGGGAACTTGTTAGAAATGCAAATTATCTAAGTCCCACCCAGAACCACTAAGCAAAAAGCCTTGGGAATTGGTCCCAGTAGTCTGTTTTAACAAGTCCTCCAGAGGATTGTGGTACCTTGGCTTTTTTTTTTCTAGTCATCACTTTCCCAGTTTGCTTCTTAGGTATCTTTCCCAAGAGGAAATATGTTAGTTGTCTCACCTATTCTGTCCTCCACAATGTACCTTTCTTTTATAAGATTCCTTTTTCTTTTTCATCATGTGTATTTGTGAGTGCCTGAAACCAGGAGAGTGAGAGTCATATCTTCTGTTACCATAGTTACAGGTGGTTTCGTGTGCTGGGAACTGAACTCAAGTCCTCTGCATAAGTAGTACATACTCTTAATTACTGAGCCATCTCTCCAGCCCCCAGGCTTCATCTTTATGTATGTAATTTAGCTGCTGTTGCATTCCCAAGAAACCAGCAGCAGAGACCAACGCAGAACTCTTGATAAAGTATCAGTGATTAATAAGATACCAACCAACTGCTTGTGAGTGTTAATCGCATTGGTGCCCTTCTACCTTCGGAGAGAGGGGAACAAGTGAGTTGCCCTCGATGCAATCAGTAAACATTTCAAGTTAGTAATTGCTTTGCCTGCTTGTGTTTCCTCTGTCGAACCCTACAACATCTTCTCTTCCTTTGTATGTTTCACTCTTCAGTAAATCCTTTGCACTGCTCATGTGGTTTTAGTTCGTCCTTCCTAAAGAATACAATTTGCAAGAACCTCTTTACTGCCAGGCGGTGGTGGCGCAAGCCTTTAATCCCAGCACTGGGAGATAGAGGCAGGCGGATCTCTGTGAGTTCAAGGCCAGCCTGGTTACAGAGCTAGTTCCAGGAGAGGTTCCAAAGGAATGCAGAGAACTCCTGGCTTGAAAAAAAAAGCAAAAACAAACAAACAAACAAAGAACCTCTTTGCTAATGAGAAAGGGGATGCTCATAATGGGGCATGCACTGATGGTGATTACTCCAATTATCACCCATGGTGGCTTAAAACTGAATGCAATTTTAAGTCAAAGCTTTGCAAATTCAAGTGGCTAGACCACCTAGTCCCTATGGTGATGGTAATTGCAAAGAATTCTCTTATGGCCAACTCTTTCTGATACCCCTGGAGAGCTTGCACAGAAAAGAGGACAAATTGCAAGGCTTGAATGTACAATGCAGAATACACTGGAAAATTAAAAAGCATCACTGCCAGCATTAAAGTGAGGTCACAGAACAGATATGCCTAAAGATCATGGCCAGGGACTGATTATAAATGTTACAGAGGTTATGCATCGATTAAATGAGCAGACTTACCAGGACTCATAACTCAAGTTAAAGGTACTGCTGGGGAAAGAATAAGATCCTAAGAATAAGTATCCTAATAAGATACTGGCTGGAAATATTTGGCATAAACAGATGAGGCTAATAAAATAAATAACCTCCATAGTCCCCGGAACCTTACTTTCCCTTTATCCTTTCTAACGATACCTCTCTACCTCTTTGATGAGTTCCACTGGCGTGTTCTCCTTCTAATAAAAGCTGATTCTCCTCATGACACCACACTGCCCCTCTCTCAGAAGAATTGTTAGATCTCAAGCCAAGTGTGGCTGTGCATGCAAGCAATCCCTGTGTGCCCGAGGTGGAGGCAGGAGGATCGGGTTAGTGAAGACATCCTTGGCCATATAGTTCAACTTAGGCCAGCTTTGGCTGAATGAGATCTTGTCACCAAGCTGAACCAAAAGAAATAGATTTGTTAGATATTATCCACGCTTATGCCTATATAATCCCAGAGCTCAGGAGCCTAGAGGCAGAAGAGTTTGAGGTGGGTTACATAGTGAGTGGGATATATAGAAAATCCCTGCTTGTCTCAAAAGAAAAATTGTTAGGTTTCAGCATCTGCCCCATTGCCCAAGGGGAAGGGGAATATGGGCATATTATGTAGGTCTGCTCTGAACCTACCATCTCCCTCAATTCTATTCTTAGAAGTTCTTGGCATGACTCTCTCTTGAGCAGCCAGCACCACAATTGGATGTGCATTAATTTTTTCCTAAGTGTCTCCCCCTACTAATGTCCATTAAAAGCTGTTTTAAAAAGAATGCTGTAATTTTAGGTGCGTGCGTGTGTGTGTGTGTGTGTGTGTGTGTGTGTGTGTGTGGAGAGAGAGAGAGAGAGAGAGACAGAGACAGAGAGACAGAGAGACAGAGAGACAGAGAGACAGAGATGTGTAAGGTGCCTGAGGACTCCAGAAGAGGGCATCTGATCCCCAGGCCACCTGACGTGGGTTCTCTGGAAGAGCAATACGTGTTCTTGACTGGGAAGCCATTTCCTCAGCCTTGAAAACCTCTTTTTAAATAAATTCTGACTTTGGTTTTTGTCTTGTTTTGTTTAAAAAAAAAAGCTCTGTGTCATAGGATGACCAGCTACCTTTGTTTTCACTGATCTTAAGGGTGCCCTAGATTGTGGCATTTTCAGACTTTCTTTTGAGACGGGGTTTCTCTGTCCTGGAACTCGCTCTGTAGTCCAGGCTGGCCTGGAACTCACAGAAATCTGCCTGCCTCTGCCTCCCTAGTGCTGGGATTAAAGGCATGCGCCACAAACACCCACTATTTTCAGATTTTTTTAAATTAAAAATTACTTTATGTTAATGAGCTCACAAATAAAAACATTATGCCACTATATTAATGTAGCTACTCAAACAAATGCTTGCCCAGGACACTGTATCAAGAAACACATTGGTGAGGGGCTAGAGATGTAGCTTGGTGGTCGAGTACTTGTGTAGAATACTCCACCACCATCACCACCACCACCAACAAAAAACAAACCAAAACAAAAAACCACCAGCAAAGACAATAAACAGTGGGCTTATGGAAGTAACAAACCACTTTCTGATTGGATATGAGAACTGTTCTACCTGAGGTATCAAATGTCTGTTACTATACATCTGACCCAATTCCTATGACTGGGGAAATCATAGCCCCTATGAGAGAATCTACTGTTGTTGTGCTAAACAATACTCACACGGTGAAATTATCTAATATGTAAGCTTGTACCCATAGATTTGTATTGGTTTAGTCAGAGAACATGGTCAATATTTCCTTTTGCCCTTTAGCGGGAGATTTGCTATCTTTATGGTGATCTCCTTGCCCTCTGACGTGGTCCTTGATGGCCCGGGGCCAGCATCGATGAAAAGGAATCCATAATGTTTCAGTGGATCCATCTGCAACAACAAATGCATACCCCTTCTCCATGATAAACATTTCAATTTTGCTGAAATTTCACAGGAAACGTAAAGCTCTTGAAGCCAGGGAGAAATCGGTAAATTCATTCCTTTTCCCTGTTGTGCTCTCGATTGTGTAGGTTGTAAATTTAGCATTTCACAAGCTTTCCAAAATCCTCATTAGGATGTGGAGAGGATTTAAGATTAGACTGATTATTCAATTCCTCACTCAGTGGTTCAGGGTCGTTTTCCGACAATGGTGGATATATAGCTAAAGGACAAGAGAGTTTATCAGTGGCACTGTGTTTACTTTCAATTTTGCCTGAATGGGGAAAACCTCCTTTTTTGTTGCCTTTTACCAGTTTTAAGAGTTGAGCGTTCAGTTTATATTCATTCAAGGAATTAGCCATCACTTCCTTGTGATCAATATCCTCCTCATCTTCCTTGACTATTGCTTTAATAGTCTGAATCAATGTCCAACTGACCCCAAATTGAATGGTGTTATTTTCCTCTTGCTTGTATGCATTTTCAATATTCTTTTGGACTGTCACAGACTTATTCATCTATACTTCCTTCTTCTGAAAAACCAGGGATCATAAACAACTTCAAAAATCTAATAGTTGTGATTTTCATACTTGTGTTCCCTGGTTTCTGTTCTCATTATTCGCATCCACCTCCATTCTCTTATCTTATAGCCTACTTCAGGTCCTTGATTCGGGGGACACTTGTTTACCACTCTAGAGGTGGTGGGACCTGAGTAAAGTGTACCACCACAAAGGCAAGCCACACATGGCAGACAAGCCACTTGAGGCAGGCTAGCTGCATGTGGCAAAAACATGTTTTTCCATAGAGGCATATAAATGAATAACAATAGCCAGTTGTAATGAATAATCTGAAGTAAACTCACTCCTATCCACTACACCTGGGAGGGGCCTGAGAACACATTGTAAGAATAATTTCATGCTTTGGAAGAGACTGAGGTCACAAGACTATTGCTTTCTTTTCTTTTCTTTTCTTTTTTTTCTTTTCTTTCCTTTTATTTTGGTTTTGAGATAGGGCTTCTCTGCATTGCTTTGGAGCCTGTCCTGGAACTAGCTCTGTAGAACAGGCTAGTCTTGAACTCACAGAGATCCGCCTACCTCTGCCTCCCGAGTGCTGGGATTAAAGGCATGCACCACCAACGACTGGCGACTATTGCCTTATTTTCTTGGAAGACAATTTCTTGGCATTTCTCACAAGCACTCAGAATTCTGACATGACTCTGTTCTTGGGCCATGTTCTGACAGGTAGTAGTTATTGGAGAGACTTAAAACTGCTCAGTAATCCAAGCATAAGTCACTGAGTGCTCAGCTGTGGTTGAATCATCTGTTTCCCAGCTAAGGCTGAAGGAACATTGGTGGAAGTTGGGCGAAAAGAATGCCAAAGCTAGTGGATAGGGAGGAGAGCTGTGGAATGCTGACTTGTAGATATGACATATCGGTTGCTCTTTAGGCGGAGGTTTTCTGTGTCCAGGCAGTCAGCTCTGTCCTTCCAGCTGGCTCCCAAATAACCACACAGAAACTTAATATTAAGTATAAACGCTCGGCCCATAGCTTAGGCTTGTTACTAACCAGCTCTTACAACTTAAATTAACCCATATATATATATATTTTTTAATGTTTGCTCTGCCATGTTGAGGTACCTTTTTTTCCAGCACCTTCCTAATCTTTCTCTGCCTAGCTATTGGGCAGTCAGCTCTTTTATTAATCCAATCATAGACACATCTTCACAGTGTACAAAAAGATTATGACCTAACATTGTACACAGCAACTCACTGCAGCTATGATTTCTTCAATAAGACCTGCACAAGATCAAGCCAGCATGGCTGGGGAAGGGGCTTCCAAGGCACCATATTTATTTGAGGATTTACTGATAGTTAAAGGCCTGTGTAACCATGCCCAACTTATGTCAGATATTTTTAAAAATAAGTGAAATATTGTTTAAAAATTCAACATTGGTAAGAGTAACATCGGTGTTAACAAAATAGCATCTGTAAGCTAGAGGTGATGATGGGAGTTACCATGGTGAGTATGGGTACCCTGATTTCAGTAGAAACCCTAGAACCATAAAGGGTACAGTCTAGGAAATAACAAATATCAGAGCTAAAGTTGGCACAATTAACATAATCAAGCACGGGGATGGGGTGGTGACAAGAGTATGTTCACCTGTAAAAACTGCTGTGGTTGCCTGGAATTCCCAAGGGGTTAGTTCATGCCATATAGACACTGACTTGGTATTTGACAGACATCTAGATACTGTTCCCAGAATTAGCTCAGTTCTACTAAGCCAATTTACAGATCTGGGATTGCTACATGAGGACAGAATCTAAATACCTTTGAAAAAGAGCCCCATCACTACACTATCATACACACATGTGCTACAGAACCTGCAGACCTTCCTCAAATTGGGACCTGTTGTCATTTATTAGAGAACCAACCAAGGAAAAAAAGAAATACCTCCCTTTTCAGAGTTATCAGATCCTATCTTTGAATTGATGCTAACTTTTCCATGTCTTTTCTTACTGCCATTTGTGTTCTTTTGATCCAAGGTCTCACTATATAGCCCAAGCTGTTCTGGGCTCACCATGTAGCCCAAAGTTGGACTTTATCTTGCCAAAAGACCACCCTAACCTACCAACTACTGGGATCGTAGATATGTACCACCATGCCTGCTTTGAAGCTAATTCTTGATACTCTGTATGACACTTTGGTTTTTCACATTGTGGAATCAACTGAAGTCACCTCCCAAAAGCCCTGCCTACATTAAACATTCTGCAAAGGCTGATTGATTGATGAACTTTAATTATTGTAGGGAGTTGGGATATTGTATTCCCAGAGCCAAATCTTAGGCTTAGTTGCCTCAATAGCCACATACTAACTACCTATGAGTGTGACCTAACATCCTTGTTAATATTAGGTAAATAGGTTTTGGCTTATACTAACAGACCCCTTAGTTTCTATCAATCCAAAGGTGAAGAATGTCATCAAAAAGCTTCTGAGGCCTACATCAGATTACTGTTTTTTTGTTACTGGTCTTCCTGATGTCTCCATCATTGTATTTGAAAAATGTCTTGATTTATGATTTTCTTTATAGTCTGTGGCTATAAAAATCTTCATGAAACTATTACATTGTTGGAAGATGGTATTTGATATAACTTAAGTCTGTGTTCCCAGACTTAAATCACTCTCATATTTGGTTTTAGAATAAACAATCTCATTTTCTTTGTTTGATTTTTACAATACCCATTTTTAAAAAAAAATATTAAACATTTAAAAATATTTATTTTTATTTCACATGCACTGGTATTTTGCCTGCAGGTATGTCTTTGTGAATGTATTAGATCCCCTGGAAATAGAGTTACAGACAGTTGTGAGATATCATGTAGGTGCTGGGAACTGAACCAGGGTCCTTCAGAAGAGCAGCCAGTGCTCTTAACTGCTGAGCCATCTCTCCAGTCTCTAGAGTAAACAATTCATATCCCATTTGAATTGAGGGCAAAGTTTTTTGCTTCAGTAATGGGGACATACTAAATGAAGTCTTGGTTTTATTGTTTTCATTGTAAACTTGCACCCACCTCAACAGCATCTGCACACACTATTTTTGTGACACAATGACCCTTGTAAAGAGGACTTTATAGAGATTAAATAACCTCTGCCTCCTTTCACCCTTGATACCGAATCAATACTGAATCCCAGGAACAATCAAAGTGAGTACAGCCATATGCAAGAACTTAAAACATGGAAACATAGTGACTTCAACCACAAACTCTCACCTTTATCTTGCTTAATCTGTGGAAAAACTAAGATTTTGATGGATGATTATGGATTATTGCTAGTTGATCAGGTGCTGATGTTGCTAATCAGAAATGTGATTCCTAAGCTAATGTCTTATTTTAGAAATTTATTTCTTTTTTGAGACAGGATCTCAGTATATAACACTGGCTGGTCTAGAACTCACTATGAACTTTGAGTTATCTGCTTAACCCTGCCTCCTGAAAGCTAGGATTAATGTAGCCTTTATTTGTGTGTGTGTGTGTGTGTGTGTGTGTGTGTGTGTGTGTGTGTGTGTGTGTGTGTGTGTAGGTCTATGTGGATGCCCTTGGAGGACAAAAGATTTCTTGGAACTGGGATTACGGGTAGTTGTGAGCTCTTCAACATGTATTCTAGGAACCAAGCGCAGGTGCTCTGCAAATGCACCAAGTGTTCTTAACCACTGAGCCATGTCTCTAGCCTCACAAGATTATATCATTTGGCATATGCTGCCTTAGCAAATATTATCAAAACCTGCTTGCCTTCCTGGATGTGAAGCTATGTAGTAGTAAATAAAAAAAGGTTGCGGGCTGGACAAGTGGCTCAGAGGCTGAGAGTCCTCACTGCTCTTATGCTAGATGGGCCTTCAGTTCCGAGCACCCACTTGGTGGATCACAACCATTTGTAACAGTTTCAGGGGGGATTGATGCCCTCTTCTGACATCCCCAGCAACAGGCATGCACTCAGGTAGTGCATATACATATATGCAGGCAAAACACCCAGACACAAAGAACAAAATTATTCTAAAAAACAATCGTAAGAAAATAAACAGATTTACCCTTATTCTTTAACCTCAGTATTATCTAATCCAGAAAGAAGTTGGTTGTCATTTTTGTCCCACAGACATTATTCTAGTGACTACATTGAACAGGAAGAATGAAGCACACTACACGCATTGTCACAAAGGATAGAAGATAAAACCCATGAAAGCGCAAGTGTCTGTCTTATGGATGTTTCTAGGGCTGAGCCATTTGGAGTATGGAAAGGTGCGTTTTTTTTTTTTTTTTTTTTTTTTGCTTGGCAGAAGGCTTGTCCAGCATGCATGAGGTTCTGGATTCAAATGAAAGCACCACACAAACCCAATGTGTTTCAGACGTTGCTTCTTGTGCATCAACCACCACAAATAAATCCATCTTCTGGAGCCTCTAGGGGTTAGGAGCTAATATATATCGTTTATAGATACATGGCTTTGACCCATGTCCTGGGTAGACTGTGAGATGGCCAATTTTGAGAGGTATGAGAAGAAAAGGCTCAGCAACAAATCTGCACTGCTGCGCAGTCAGTTCTGTGTTCCTTGAGACTCAGGACTCAGCAAACTCATACGATTAATATATTAATACATGAAAATACAAGAAGAGAAAACATGCACTAAAATCTCCAAATCCTCCCAAGTAATAAGTTTGATTGTCAACTTTGGAGGAAACAAAAACCAAAACAAACCAGCTTGATACAATGGCTCACATCCCAGCACTTGGGAGACAGGGTAGAAGCAGGAGGTATCTTTGAGTTCCAGGGCAGTCTGGACTACACAGAAAGACCCAGCTTGAAAGAGAGAGGGGGAAGGGAGTAGGGAGGGAAGGAGGGAGGGAGGCACACAGGGAGGGAGGGAGAAAGGAACAACGCTACACTTATTCATGTACAGAGACTAGCAAGATGGCTGCTGAAGAACGAACAAAAACAAGATAGGAATTTGATGATAAGGATGCCCAGTAGAGAAATAGTATAGACCTCTCTAATGGGCCCCGCTGTGAAGATAGATTTGTGTCCAAGTGTATCTGCCATGGAGGAGGTCCCTGTGATCTAATGACCTATTTGAAAGACGTTAGTTGACCTGTTTCCTCAGCTACCCTAGTGCTTGCTCAGGTGGCCCAGGATGCAAGAGACTGTTGAAGTGGGGCCACTGTGTGGACTCAGCAGCAGTTTTTCCTGCTCTGAAGCTATCTGCACACCGCCACTGTTGAATAGGTAGTCTGCTTACCAGCAGGGGCCAAACACTGAAGCAGCAGAATGACGCCATGCTTCAGGGGGAGCCATAGTCAGTCTCCTAGTTGGTTTTTCTAGAAGTCTTCCATCGCATAGCCAGTAGTAAATGTCTTCAGAGGACGACAAACACGCTTTGCATACAGACTTGCTTTCCATGTTAGTAATGCTTGCGCTGGCACCATCCTGTGGACTCTCAGAATATTTTATTTTTCATCATGGTAGTCCATTCTCACGTTGTCAATGGCAATTCCTTTTTAGGATGTAGGACATGTTGTGATAGGAGGGTATGTTGAGCATTCTATCAAGCAGAAAAACGTGGCTTGATGGAATGGTGGAAGCACAGTTATGGCATCAAAGTAGAAGACTGCAACTAGCAGGGGGTGGAGCACGCCTTTAGAGCCGGCACTCAGGAGGCAGAGACAGGCAGATCTCTGAGAGTTCAAGGCTAGCCTGATCTACAGAGAGAGTTTCAGAACAGCCACAGCTACAGAAAAACCCTGTTTTGAACGCCACCCCTGCCTCTGCCCCAAATAAGACTACAACTAGCCGGTTTAGGGTATTTACCTAAAGAACCTTGAAAGTACTTTTTTGTTTTGTTTTGTTTTTCGAGACAGGGTTTCTCTGTGGCTTTAGAGGTTGTCCTGGAACTAGCTCTTGTATACCAGACTGGCCTGGCCTCGAACTCACAGAGATCCACCTGTCTCTGCCCCCTGAGTGCTGGCGTAGAAGGCGTGCACCATCAATGCCTGGCTGAAAGTACTTTCAATAGCACTTTAAAAAAAAACCTTCTAATAGCTCCATTTTTATTTTTGCTTATGTGCATGTGCTTGTGCCACATGTGTGGGTGCCAACAGAGCCCAGAACATGTATCAGATTCCCTGGAGCTGGAGTTACAGGTGGTTTTGGGGCCTGGTGAAGAGCAGCAAGAGCTTTTAACCATCGAGCATCCCCTCCAGTTCCCTATTAATGCCTAAACTAATAAAACTCCCTATTCCTTTTGCATCCAAGATTCAAGGGGGAAGAATGATCCTTTTCTAAAAAGTTTTTTTTTTTTAAATTAAATTTTGTGTAGGTGTATGTGTAGGGGTATATCTATGTGAGTGTGGGTACCTGTAGAGGCCAGCAGAGGGTGTCAGACATCCTGGAGTTGGAGATACAGACAGCTGTGAGCCACTGAACTTGGATCATCTGCAAGAGCAATACCTGTGCATAACCACTGAGCCCTCTTTCCAGCCTTACAGAGTGATCCTTCTCAGTAAAGAAATACTTGCTTTCCAGCTTTACCATAGGCATCAGAGAATTGTAAGGTTTTAGCAACATAGGGAGAGATGTTTTTATTAGGGAAGCACCAGGAATGTAGTATTTTAGGCACTAGCCCTGATCCCAGATCATTTTATACTTCTCATGGTGTTGTATTAATAGGTGGCCAGAAGTCACAGTACAGAGTGTGATGATTGCCATGGTTAGTGTGTGTGTGTGTGTGTGTGTGTGTGCGCGTGCGTGCGCGTGCGAGAGAGAGAGAGAGAGAGAGAGAGAGAGAGAGAGAGAGAGAGAGAGAGAGTGAGAGTGTCAAGGCTTAGGCTTTCCTTGAAGTCAGTGTGTAGTAGAGGATGAGTTTGAACTCCTGATCCTTGGCTTCTACTCCCCTGAGTGCTAGGATAAGAGGCATATGCCACCATGCCCAGTGTGAGCATTGATAGGGACCGAATCCAGGGCCTTTTGGATGCTAGGCACCCATTCTATAAACTGGTCCACAGCCTTAACTCTGAACATTTTTTGAGACACTGGGACTCACTATATACATTGGGTTAGCCTTGAACTCACAGCAATTCTCCTCTTTCAGAGTCCTGTGTTCTAGGATGACATGTAACATCTTGCTAGGCTTATGTGTTTGAAACTTTTAAAGTCGGATGCTTAGTTTTTGAATTTCCAATCTTATTTTTTTTAATAATAAAGTTTAACTACACAATTTTTATCTTCAAATCCCATTTTAGCTTTGAGGCTTTCATTAGTTGTCGAGGTATAATATTTTCAGTGGTTTTGGTGTTATCTTTTTACTGTGAATTTTCCCTGAGCCGTGGTTTATTTCAAAGGATGTTTTTGAGTTTCCAAAAGTGGGCGTTTTATTTATCGTTTTATTATTGGTTGCCAATTTAGTTGCATCAAGGTCAGAAGATTGTGATTTGAATGAGAGTGATTCTTTGAGATGTGCTGACCCATGCTTTCTTGTGTCTAGTTTATGGTTTTCACAAATGTTTCCTGTGCTGGTCCAACAATAGATGACACATTGCTTTTGTGTAGATTAGAAAAATGAGCTGTTTTTCAGGTAGATGCAGTACCGTGCTTTATAAGTGATTTGGCAAGCGGAGCGTTCAATCAGTGTGGCCCCATTTGTTCCTTTGCTTTCATAAGTGAACACCTGTGACCTTGTTCGTGTGTTCTTTCAAAGGATATTTGCTTTCTAGTTGCTAGGTACAGTATTTTACAGATATATTAGCACCAGAAAAAGCTTGTCCCAATTCTCTACATCATCACTGACTGTTTTGTGTGCTTTCATCTATCAATTTCTGAGGAAAGTCTCTATTTCTCTGTGTAGTACTGTTAATTTTTTCTTTCACATATTTCAGAGTTGTAACTGAATACAGTTAAGATCAGGATTGTTTATTTTATTATTAATTGAAAATTTATGAATAGCAACCATTTTTTCCAGATGAATTCAACTTCTTATAGACCTCTGTTTTTGCCAGGAGTGAATAGAGAGACTCTGTCTCAAACGACAACAGCAACAAAAAGACTTCTGTTTTTTAAACACATAACTCTCACAGCATTTACATTTCAAGTTCTTTTTACAACATGTATGGGCCATTTAGGAAAAATAGCATTAAGATCATGATCTAAACTACCTCTTTTTTTTCTTTTCTTTTCTTTCTTTCTTTCTTTCTTTCTTTTTCTTTTTTTTTTTTTTTGAAACTGGGTTTCTCTGTAGCTTTGGAGGCTGCCCTGGAACTCACTATGTAGAACAGGCTGTCCTCAAACTCACAGCAATCCACCTGTCTCTGCCTCCCAAGTGCTGGGATTAAAGGTGTACTCCACCACCACCAGGTTCTAAACTTGCTCTTAGGGTTTAAAAAGAATTCGTAGTATAATTATCACTGTATAATTTTAAAATAATCATTCAATAATCAGTTATCCAATTCACTGTACAATGATGTATACCAAAACATGTCTGAATGTCATGATTTACCCTGGCCCAAAAAAAAAAAGAAAAGAAAATGTCAATTTTCAGTGGCCTGACAGTGATGTTCTGTACTGTACACAAAACCTGATTATTGGTCTCTTTTTGTATGGGGTTTTACTTTAATGGGATGTTTAAAAAACAACTAAACAAAACAAAAAAGAATATGGGACAGAGACACATATGCCTTAAAATTATTTATCATTTGGTTTTACACAGAAAAAGGTTGTTGACCCCTTTTCCGTACAAATCCAATTGAAAGAGAATACTACTGGCATATCCTTATGCATATTAAACGAGACGCCGCAATAATGGACTGGTGCCAGCAGCACGATTCACTCCGCAAATGAGGCACTTTTGTTTGAATATGTACATTTCCAAAACAATTTCAGCTGGAAAGCCGCACAGCTACTTAACTCTACTCCTTGGTAATTAGGCCCACATGTGAAATCACAGTGTGCTCAGGGACTACAGTGAAGCAGAATGGAGTGTTTCCAATGTCAGTAGCTATTAGTGGCTTGAGACCACTTCAATGTTAATAAGATCTATAATTTAGATATTGTTGATAGGTGACATCAGTGCTTTATTTAACCACCACCCACAAAAACATGTGTGAACATCTTGATTAATTATTTGCAGAAGTAAACCAGGGAACTTAGTAGATACTTGCTTTTAAACACAGGAATTTGAACATAACATGAATGCAGTAGGGGGACTAATTTGAGGGAGGAGGGAGAGTTAGGGGTAGGAAGTGAACCAGTGGGGACGGACATTTGAGGGCAGATATGGAGCAATAATGAGCAAAATATGTATAAAAACACCATGAAGAAATTCAATATGTTCTATGCTTATTAATTTTTTTCAAAAAAGGAAATGAATAAAAAAGAAAACAAAATTTAAAAAATTGGAACTAAACCCACTGGGACCCAAAGATGAGGGTCTCTCAGTCATTGCTCCCTACATGGCCTGGGCTTCTATATTAGTCTACAATGGTTGCAGAGGAAAGCTTGTCGCTTCTCAGTAAGGCTTTTAACAAATGGAACAGGCCCTCGAACGAGTGCAACTAGCCATTCAGAAAAAAGAATAGATCATCAGTTTTGCCAGCACACAGTAGGAAAATAACCCCCCCCCCACTTGGTCTCAATACATCCTCTATGCCGAAGCTCATGAAGGAAATGGTTTTGATGTTCTCTTAGTAGTTTGAGCTGGGAAGGTGTCCCTGAGGATGACTTTATGATTGGGGTCAGTGTTGTCATTCTAATGTCATGTAATGCCATGTGAGAATCAGCATAATTAATCATTAAAAAAAATATTTAGAGCTGGGCGTGGTGGCACATGCCTTTAAACAGAAATAGGTGGATTTCTGTGAGTTCAACACCAGTCTGGTCTACATAGTAAATTCCAGGCCAGCCCCAACTACATAGTGAGGTCTTGTATGTTACCAGATGCCATGGAGTATCATTCATTTAGCTGAGTTATATCAACAGGAAGCATTTTTGAGCAATTGATAGTCTATGTTCCAGACTTGTCAAATGCTGTAAACTTAAAGTCAGGACATAAATTCTGGTACCCAGTGTTTAGATTTTCTGTTAGACAAGATATCATTTTGGTTTGTATCAATTTCATAAAGATTTGTGTCCTGGTTGGTTTTGTGTTAACTTGACACAAGCCAGAGTTATTTGGGAAGAGGGACTTTTATTGAGAAAATGCCTCCATAAGGATGGACTGTAGGCAAACCTGTAGTGCATAGTTTTGATTGATGATTGATGTGGGAAGATGTAGCCACATCTTGACTGAGTACGGTCAGTGTCATCCCTAGCCAGGTGTTCCTAGGGTGGATAAGGAAGCAAGCTGAGTAAGCCATGAGGAGAGCAAGCCGGTACACTTAACTCCTCCATGGCCTCTGCATCAGATCCTGCCTCCTGGTTTCTGCCCTGCTAGCGTTCCTGTCCCGACTTCCCTCAGTGATGGAGTGGAACATGAGAGTTGTATGCTAAAATACACCTCCACCCCCTGCTCAAATTGCTTTTGGTCATGGCACCATCACCAAGCAACAGAAACCCGAGAAAACTTGGGCCGGGTGGTGGTGGCAGCAGCGGCTGTGGTGGCTCATGCCTTTAATCCCAGCACTCCGGAGGCAGAGGCATGCAGATCTCAGTGAGATCAAGACCAGCCAGCTCTACAAAATGAGTTCACAGAGAAACCTTGTCTGGAAAAAGGAAAAAAAAAAGCAAAGAAAACTTTTGAGACATTCGGTCATTGGACCACACTTATGAGGTAGGACAAATAGGAAAGTGCAGCATATCCTCAGAATGACACTCTGTGAGATAACATCGTGTCAGATTCTTCAGGGAACATGTCTTGCAGTTCTTGCGCAACAGTCAGTCCTATGTGACATTTGTGCAAGGGATTTCGGAGATATGAATCCGAACTTGCTATTTATAATTTTCTTAACATATTCCAGGGAGCCTGAAAATGCTTTTTAGTTGCCTTCTAATATGTTGACTCTCAGCAAAGTGTGCCAGTTGCATCTTCGACAATACCATGGAAATATTTTTGCTCCCCTAAGCAAAGAGCCCAGGTAACTTGCCATATGGTGTTGTGTCCTTCCAGTCAGTAGGTCATTTGCAGCTAGGTGATCTTCAGCCTTTCCCTCCTTGCTGTTTTTCTCTCCCCCCTTCCACTGAGTTTTACTTTTCCATATGGCCTTCAGGTGGAAGAATTAGACACCTTTCTATTGATGCACCTCATCCTGCCACACTTTGGGTCTTAATTTCTAATTTCGATCTGACTTTGGTTGCCAAAAACCAGTTGTGGATTCTGGTCCTGGTTGGTGCTCACACACTTTTATTGTCCCTGTCGGGAATGCTGGCCTCTGTAATCTTTGAGATGTCCCAACATTGCTTGGATTTGGTGAACTGGTTTGTTCAGGAGGGACTTACACTTGTCATTTGTCTTATCTGAGTAAGTCATGAATTTGAGTTTTACTTTCGTATCTTGTGAGTTCATTAGAGACTACCTCAGCAAAGCCTGAATTGCATAGATTGTAACCCTTCAAAGGGATTTTTCCTTGTTCCAGTTTCAAGTCCAAGTTGCCGAGACTCAAGCCTCTTTTGGAACAAGTTAAACATTTACGGGCGGGGAGGGGATTTTCACCTCCTCTGAGACTCCCTGTCATGTTAACACCATGCCTTTATGCAGTGTTTTTCTCTGAGAACATCCTGAAAAGGGATTTTTGCCTTAGAAAAGTGTTACAGGGCTGACCAACTTTTAAAACAAGGTTTCTGGGTTGTAGAATTTGGTTTTGGTGCCTCCCTACAGTTACCTCTACTTTTATCTGGATTTTGAACTCTTCATCTGCACTTTGAAATGTGACATGAAAATATATTGTGGTTGCATTCATTCCACTATGCATTATGAGGCAGATAGTTCACTGCTTTTTTGTTTGTTTGTTTGTTTTTGTTTTTCCAGCCAGGGTTTCGCTGCAGTTTTGGAGCCTGTCCTGGAACTAGTTCTGTAGACCAGGCTGGCCTCGAACTCACAGAGATCTGCCTGCCCCTGCCTCCTGAATGCTGGGATTAAAGGCGTGCGCCACCAATGCCAGGCTATAGTTCACCACTTACTGGCAGAATCTTTTTGGATTATTGGATTGCCACTGAAGGCATCTCCAATTCCTCTGTGGAAAGCTGCAATAAGGGAAGAACTCACCTTTGGGATTGCATAGTCAGTGTGGTTTGAGAGATGAGTTGCTTCATACAGTTCATGAAAACATTCTTGCTCACTAATATCAGACCTGCAGTGAGCCAGGAGTCTGCATGTTTTTGGTCACAATAAGAAACACTATTTATTATTTCTGAAACTGCCAGGTCTGATACCAGTATTTTTGATACCTCTGCCTCCTGAGACTCCCTCTGATGACTCCCTCCACTGCTACCAGAGAAATCACCATCATCCCAAATTTACACAAGCCTTATTAAAATAGACTTTTCTCTCTCCCTCCCTCCCCCTTCTCCCTCCTTCATTCCCTCCCTCCTTCCCTACATCCCCCATCTCTTTAATTTTAGTTTCAAGTTTCCAAAGTGAACTGTACCCAGTACTCAAGGAGAATGCAGGGAGGGGAGGGGAGGAGTGAAGAGGGGAGGCAGGGAGGCATCTGGAAATAAAAGGAGCCTGACAGTCCAGCTGTTTGAAACTGCATAGCACATCCCCCAGTTACATGGCAGAAGAGGGGGTGAAAAGAAAAGGGGAGAAAGAAGAAAAATAACTTAAATAAACACACACACAGACCACCCCCACACACAGAGAGAGAGAGAGAGAGAGAGAGAGAGACCCCACACCAAGACAGCATTAATGGAGATGAGAGGTGGACAGAGAACTTGTAGGCCCCACCCCACCTTCCTCCACTATACTCCCAATTATCCCTTCTGAGACAAAAAATAAAAAATGTAGGAAAACCTCTGAAATCTCTGCACAGATCCTGAGTGGGAAACCGGGTTAGTGATGCTGGTTCTTCCTGGAGCCCACTCCCCACAAATGAATTTCCAATCCACGTCCATAATTCAAAAACAAAATCCACAAAGGCAGTGCTAGACCACAGCCCTAACCCTGCCCATGCTCAGTGGATGCTCAGAAGGCCGGCAGCTGTGCCAGGCTGAGGCCACGGTGCATGCCCAGCTGTCCTGGCCCATGCAGGACAGGCCCAAGGGCTCCATGAAGGCCCTGCAGGCAGCCTAGCCCTAGAAGGCCAGCTGGGCTGGTAGGAAGAAGATGGGCAGTGCAGGACAGAAAGTTTTGATCATGGCCTTGAGCTCCTGGTCTGCAAACTTGTCTACAAGGCAGACAGACATACAAGGTAAAAGGGCAATAGGGACTGAAGAAGCGAAGGTAGTTGTCTAGGGCCCAGGATACCCTAGTGCCAATGCATGGGACACACAAGAGTCTGCCTTCAGCTCCCTTGTGAGGTATGGCAGCTCAGTTGTGTTGTCTCCAGAGTTCTTGGGAAAGATGTAGTCAAAGATTGGGTGTACAGTAAATTCACCCACATTGCCCTCCAAGTTTCCACATACTGCGACTTGAACTGTGACTGGCACTGGTTGAATTCTTCATGGTCACCCTTCTCCAAGGCAACGCAGGCAGAGATCTCATACAGCTCCACGGTGAACTCGGTGCAGATCAGTCAGGTCCTGCTCAATGGACTTCATCTGCTCACAGGCGTAGTTCTGCTTCTCCTTCCAATGGATTTGACCATTCAGAGACATCTTCAAGATAGCCACAGGGCAGCACCGTTGATGGGTCTGGGGCACAGGTGAGATGCAGATGGTGCTTTGTGATGTCAGGCTAGGCGCCCACAATTTGCAGCTCCTGCCAGTCAGGGTCAGCCACACTACTTTCCAAGTTAGTCATCTGCAGCAGCAAAGGTTCGATGCGCAGGAATGGACTACCCTCTTTTGCTTCTTAAGCTCTCGCCCTGGGTCCTCATGCTCCAGTGCTGCTGTATTCTTGCGGCTGCATTTGGTGGGAGCTAGGTTGCATCCACGCTGATCCCTGTCTCAATCCCATCCATATGGACCACACGACCACACCGACCCTTGGAGGATAGGTTCCTGTGGCCTATGTGGTGACTCTCGTTCCCTGAGTAGGAGCTGACAGAGTCTGCGTGGGTGTCACTTCTCAGGAAGTGGTGGGTGGAGGACCTGGATGAAGGGTGGGAGCGCGAATCCGTGCTGAAGGAAGACTTTCTCTCTCTCTCTCTCTCTCTCTCTCTCTCTCTCTCTCTCTCTCTCTCTCTCTCTCTCTCTCTCTCTCTCTCGGCTTTTCAAGACAAGGTTTCTCTGCATAACAGCTCTGGCTGTTTTATTTCTTGAATATGTTGTGGTTGCCAAACTTTGCAAAGCTGCTATCCCGGGCTCAGCCAGCACCCGTAGCCCCAGATGTCCCTCATTGGGATTGGCTACCCCCTCCCTCATCTCTGGTCACTAAGACCGCCTCACTGGCGGGGGGGGGGTGAAGGCTGCTAGGGGCCTCCCATTGCTTCTTCTTGGGGCTCTCAGCCACATTCTCCCTGGACAGTCCGGATAAGAGGTTCATGGCTCCAGTTGACGGTATAAGCAGAGCCATCCTGGAGCGGGGTCTGCAGCAGCTCCTTGAGCAGCTTCTGTGTTCAGTCCTTGTCCTCTTCTGACTCTTAGGTGGTGAAGCACGGCGCCACATACTTCTTTATATCCTGCAGCCAATCATCTGGCTCCCCAGACAGGTACTCCCCCTCCCCCCAGAAGGCCCACTGTGATTCCGAGCTTTCCCAGGGTTGGGCTGGGGGTCGAAGCTGCTGTGTTGACCCTCTGCATTGGATCAGGAGTTCTGGTTGTTGACAACAAAGGGCCTCTTCTGGATGTTGAACCTGAGAGCTTCAGCCCCAGGGGCTGCTTTCATGCACGTCCACAGCTGCTCACCCTTTTGGGGCTTGGCAGCCTCTCTGCAGCTGTGTGGCCTGGAGGTCTGCCCTGCAGGTGCACCTGCCTGCCTGTGCTGAGTGGCTGGGGCTGTTTCCGGCTGAGGGCCGTTGCTTAGACATGTGTCCCATGCTGAGGGGTTGAGCACTGAGGGGCCTGGACTGCCACTCGCTGCTGAGGAGGAAAATCTAGTAAGCCATACTCTCATCCATGCCAGGGGACTGGGGGTTGGTTCAGATCCCTTGGTGCTGGGGAGCTGACAGCTGCTGGGCTGTGGTGAGTCTCAGGAGATGGCCATCTCATACTGGGAGGGGGAGCTGGAGCTCTGGTACATGCTCATGGCGTAGGAGTAGTAGCTGTAAGGATAGGTATAGTTGTATTGCTGGTACCATTGGTAGTACTGTTGCTGCTGCTGCTGCAGCAAAGCTGACTCTTCTTGCCAGAGAGACATATTGTGTGCTGGCCACAGGCCCACTGCTGCTGGCTTTGGAGCTGCTGGCAGCCTCTGCTTTACTGATGCTGGCCAGGACCTGGTAGGCCTTCTGCCACTCTGATTCTTGTGCATGGGAATCTCCATATCATTCTCTCCGCTGGCCCCGACCACCATTCTGCACTGAGAAGACAATCTGGCTGCCATCTGGGCCTGGGGATGAAGAGAGTGGACCTGGGAGCCACACTGCTTTTTCACTGTCAGCTAAATAAATGTCTGTGACAGTAGTTGGCTATGATGGGTATGACTTTGAATAGCAGGTGAACTGAAAGTAGGCAAGTGGTTTAACTTTTGAAAGACACCCTGGGATGTGGTACTATTGTCAATCCGGGATTGCCAACATTCAGCCAGGGTGGAATCTGCCCATGGGTGGCAATAAAAATATTCTGAACCCGTGGTGCATATCTTCATACATCACAGTGATTATCTCAGCTCTTCATTATCTTCAAAATGGACAGCAGAAATCACACACACACACACACACACACACACACACACACACACACACACAGACACACACACACACACAGACACACACACACCGCCATAACAAATAAGTGGAACAATCAATTCTGTGACAATGATGGTCCTTTTCTTCCGTTTGCTTATAAAATTTCTGGAAATCTTGGGAGTTATTCCATTTATAAAGGCCACAGTGGCCTCTGAATACAACTGCAACAGTTTTGGTTTATCTCAGTTCCTTTATTTATATTTCTTTATTTGTGTGGGTTCGGCTTCATATGCCCTGCCCGGTGTGTGGAAGTCAGAGGTCAGAGGACAATTTGCAGGAATTGGATCTCCACTTCTACCATGTGTTCCTGGGATGGAACTCTACTTGGTAGGCTTGGAGGTAGGCACTTGTAGCTGCTGAGCCATAGGGACAACCCCAAGTCTTGTTTTAGAAGAAAGGCTTTCTGACAATTTTCCTTTCAATTGATTTGTTACTGGTGGCCTGAGGAACATACACCGAAGAAAGCTAAATCTTCCATTACTAATACCCAGGGACTTCTTTCTTTGGTGTCAAGCAGCTTGCCTTGCATCAGTCCAGTGCGGGTGTCTTCTGCATCCTTGGTACTGTTGCAAACAATAGAAACAACAGTAGTAGAAACTTTTGGGTTTGCCAGTTGAGTACATGGAGAAAAGGAGAAAAAAATATCAGGTCCTCCAGGGTGTTTTGGACGGCAAGGGCGTGTCCAGGACAAGCACTGGCACCTCAGTGCAGTTCATCAGCGGCTATCCCGGCTGCTCCTTAACTCTAGGTTGCTTCTGTTATGTGCCTCACAAGCGTGTGTTCCCTTCTTTCTGACCCTCTTCCACCTGTTCCCCTAACCGTTGTTTTCTTCTGTGCTCAGGATCTGAGGTGTAAACCGCTCAATTGGCCTGGGCAGCAGTCAGAGCCAACTGTGAAAGCGGTTCCTAGCACATTGTCTTTACAGGAACCAAACAAAACATTCCAGAACTACCTCTTGGGCCTGGAATGTGGCAACGATGGATATAGTGATGCCCCTAAGACAGAGTTCGTTCCCATACCTGTGAGACAGAAAGGTATAGGTCTGTCCCTGCAGCAGCTCGAGCGGCAACATTGCCCCAGTGTCACTAAGGGAAGAATGGAGGACGCCTATGCACTGCTGTTCCAGGGATTCTCAAGCCCTGGGTGCAGTGGAAGCTACAACACAGGCCCGCTCCAGGATTGGTGGGCGCCCTGGTTGTTGGGGAGGAGGAAGGGAGGTGTTGTCTCCTCAAGTCTATTGAAATTTCTCTTCAATTTGTGTGTGTGTGTGTGTGTGTGTGTGTGTGTGTGTGTGTGTGTGTGTGTGTGTGTGTGTGTGTGTGTTGTGCTGGGGATTGAAACTAGGGCTTAACACATGTTAACCAAACACTCTGCTCTTGAGCTACCTTCCAGACCCTAGTCTTTAATTTAATACCAAACTACCTATCATAGCTTTGTTCTCATCCATCTCAGTATTTGCCTGGTTTCTTTCCCCATTAATTTATGTCCCCGTGCTTTAGGGCTGTCTCTTAAAAATAGCCGGACTTCTTTAAGACAAGACTATACTCTATTTTTTTTTTCAAACTAGGCTATTTGGTGTATTTACGTTTTAAGAAATTACTGTTATATTTATATATATATAAATAAAATATATATATATATATATATATATATATATATAAATCCTCCTTTATTCTATTTGTTCAAGGTTTCCATTCTCCTCCTTTGCTGTTTTTTAAAAAATGCTTTAAATATGTAAATAGATTTTCAATTTAAATTGCAGTTTTAATACTAATTTTTAGATATAGTGTAATTACATCATTTCTCCTTTTAACTCTTCCCCCCCCCTTGCCTTCTTTCTAGTGACTATTTTTTGTTTCTCTCCTTAAAACAGAGTTTCACTATCTTAACCAGATTGATATTGAACTCAAAATCCTCCTGCCTCAGCCTCCCACATAGCTGGGATCACAGGTATGCAGCACTGTGCCAGGCAGAAAAGCCTATGTTCTGGATCCTATTTATGAGATCTAAAAAAAATTCTTCCTTAGCCCCTCCTTAGAACTGCTTCTCTTGTACAATCTGTCTTGTTTGCTTTTCTTCTCTTAGCTCCTTTAACTCTTTGTCTCTTTTGGGTTCTTTAGTTTTTGGGGGGCCTACCACTCAGCTCCCAAACAAATACACGGAGGCTTGTTCTTACTTATAAATGCCCAGCTTTAGCTTGGCTTGTTTCTTGCCAGCTTTTCTTAACTAATTATCCTGACTACCTTTCGCCTTGGGGCATTTTCCCTTTCTCATTTCTGTATATCTTGACTTCACTCTTTCTCCAGGGCTGGCTGGGTGGCTGGCCCCTAGTGTCCTCTTCTTGTTCTATCTTGTTCCTTCTGTTCTCAGATTTCCCCTCCTATTTATTCTCTTTGTGTGCCAGCTCCACCTATCCTTTCTCTTTCCTCACTACTGCCTGTTCAGCTCTTTATTAGACCATCGTGTGTTTTACACCGGCGAAGAATCACAGCTTCACAGGGTTAAACAAATGCAACATAAACAAAAGCATCACATCTTTACATCGTTAAGCGGAAGTTCCACAGCATAAACAAAAATAACACATCTTAAAATAGTTTTCTACAACAGTCCTGGGTACACTTCCTTAATAAACTGCCTGTTCTTGAAACTTTGACTTAGTGCTTACATACATGAAAACTCCTTTATAATAAAGTATATCTATGCAATAAGGCTCCAAGTACCATTAATTCAAAACTCTTCAATTTAGCCTCAGGCACATTTTTAGGATAAGGAGCAAAAAATAGTTACATTCTTTGACAAAATATCATAGGAATGATCTCTAAGCCATTTGTTAGTCTCCTCTGCAAGTATTTTTTTGCAAGTTCTTTTTTTTTTTTTTAAAGATGCATGTATTTATTATGTATACAGCGTTCTGCTTGTATGTGTGCCTGCAGGCCAGAAGAGGACAACAGATCTCATTACAGATGGCTGTGAGCCACCCTGTGGTTACTGGGAATTGAACTCAGGATCTCTGGAAGAGTAGCCAGTGCTCTTAACTGCAGAGCTGTTTCTCCAGCCCAAAGTTACTTAAGAGTATTTTTGTTTGTTTGTTTGTTTTTCAAGATGGAGTTTTTCTGTATAGCCCTGGCTGTCCTAGAACTCAAAATGTAGACCAGGCTGGCTTTGAACTTAGAAATCCATGAGTTGGGTCATCAGGTTTATGGAGCAACAAAAACCATTGAGCTACCTCACCAGCCCCTCTTTGCAAGTTCTTGAGCTGGGTTTAGTTCACAAAGCCACAAAGTCCCAAAGTCTTGCATATTCATCCACTGAACAGTATGGTCAAGCCTCAGCAACAGCCAACTATAGTTTGAATTAATGGCGTTGATAGAGGAGATTTCAAGATAGCCTAGTTAGTATTGACTGTTATGTGAATGTTAATAGTTACTCTTAGGCAGATCTACAATGAAAAGGAACAAGTTGGACAAAGAGAAACACAAAATGTTCAGTATGAGGAGAAAAGGAACACCAGGAAGTATTGTGGAGCTAAGTTCAGTGCTCAAGGAAATACACATTTTAAAGAAAAGCCTGTTTCTAAATGGAATAAAGGGAGTAGTAACCTCAGGGCAAGACCTCACCTAGCTAAGCTTCTAACTAGAAAAAAGAATTAAAGAAACACTTAAGCAGGAAGGAAAACCATTAACAACAGAAAACTAATGCAAATGTAAATGAATGACCAGGTCAAATTTCAACCCCAGCAAGCAGCAGAACTCGGCAGCTTTGACCACCTGGTTCTGGCTGTTACATCAAGGAGAGAAGAAAGGGATTATGGAATCTCCCTCTACTGTTAAGGAAAGAAGCTGATGCCAGGAGTATGTCAGGGTTGTCCCTACATGGTAGCCCAGACAGGCCATTATGTGAAGTTGTACAAGTGAAGCTTGAATTGTGTTAGAGATGCCAGAGCTGTGGGCTATCTACTGATGGAAGCTGCTGACAGGGAGTGGAACCAGCCCAAGAGGAAGAAGTGTGCTGCAGTCAACAAATCTCAAAGGAGGTAGAGATCTGAAGAGCATTTTGACATCAGCTATGGAGATTCAGAGTCTGGAGTTTGCCCAGATTTTTTTTAAACTTGCTTTGGTCCAGTATTTTTTTCACTAGGTTCCTTTTGGAATGGTAATATATATCTTATGCCATTGTATGTTGGATGTATGTGATCTACTTTTTAATTCTGATTTTACATGGAGTTACAGTTAAGAAATTGCATGACACTCACAAGAGACTGGACTTTGACACATTGGTGAGACTGTGACAGACTACGGGGACTTTAGAAGTTTGACTAAAAGCGTTCTGCATTATGATGTGGCTCCATTCCATGGGAGCTGGGGAGTGGAATGTGGCTTTTCACAGTAGTAGAACAATGACTAAGGCGAGGAGTATGAGTCATATGGCCTCTTCCAGAACCAATAGATACGGTTTGCCTTATTTGCTAAAGAAAGAAACAGAATCATAGAGAATAACTTATGTGTCCAAATCTATGATGCCACATAATGAAACCTAAGTTAGTATTCCAGTTTAGGGCTGGGAGTGGAGCTTAGCAAAGGATTATTTACTTGTCCAACATGTGTGAGATCTTGAGTTTTGTGTGTACCATGGACAAAAGACAAATGAAACAAAGAAACAAGAAGACCCAAACAATACAGTTAAGAAGGTGGTTCTATTACCTGACTGAGTTGTAAGTGAGAGAGAAGAGGAAAATAAAATTGAAGGGATAACAACAATGAAAAACTGATAGGAGACAAGAGCCTTTATAATCTGGGCTCTGATAATGCCTATCAGATATGTAGTAAGGTCATAGTTATCAAACTGGTTGCTTTGGTCCTGCTGATGTTGATAACTTTCTCTCTAAGGATACTGGACCAACCTCTACCCTGCTGTTTCTTTCCTCTCTGCTTCCTCTATGGGAGTCTAGTTCCAAACTGTATTTTACTTCTAACAGACAGTGAAAAGGTAATAGTCACACCACAAAGCAGCTTAGATAGGATGGAGCTAAGGAGACTGGCCTGGCATAAATAGCTCGGGTCTAAATACAGAAGTTATCAGGTAGGTTGTGTTAAGGAACTTTACTTCATTTTGAATGTTATGAAAGTTTTCTACTCCACTTATTCTTTTATTTGTTTTTATGTGCATATTCTTTGGTTCCATCTTCTGAACTGTCATATGCTATCAAGACTGCTTGATCTTAAAATTACCTAAAATCTACCCACCACTCAATGCATGAGTTTGTCAACATAGTAAATATTCCAGTCCTAGCCTTTTTCACAGACTGCAGTCTCTCATTTCCTTGTTGGCACTCCTGAGTTGTTGAGATCACCAGGGAACAATACTTTCATCCACCGAGCCAACTGCCAGATGTTGATAGCAAAGAACAAGCAAGAGAAGAAGGATACAAAAGATATGATAGCTTTGCAATCTTATGGGGTAAGAAGCCAATTAGCTCAGAGTAATTCCTAAGGGAGTCACCATATCATATAAAAATAGCTCTGCTGGCTCCATGAAAAGGGAAAACCAAGGCCCCAAAGGCCATCATTGCACTCAGGTCATACTGCACTTGCATAGTGCACACAGTTCAGAGTTTGGGACGAGAGATCACCATGACAGGTGGCAAGGTAAACCATAATGTAGCAGAAGGGAACAATTTTGCCCTCCAAGTGACGTGTGTGTGTGTGTGTGTGTGTGTGTGTGTGTGTGTGTGTGTGTGTGTGTGTAACTGGTATCTAGTGGGTTGAGCCTACGGATATTATTCAGCATCCTACAATGCAGAGGGCCCACCTCCAAAACACACACACACACACACACACACACACACACACACACAGAGAGAGAGAGAGAGAGAGAGAGAGAGAGAGAGAGAGAGAGAATGATTGCATCTAAAATGTAGATGAACCTCAAAGTTGGAGAGGAGATCTCTACAATAGATTATATAGAGAAGTATACATAAAAAAATAAAAAAATATCAGTGCTTCTTTTCACATGCAAACTACCTGATAACAGTGATTTTAAAATTTTTCCAGGGAGAATGGTACATGAAGATGCACATCATTTTTTTTCCTTTACATATATTTAGATTTTTTTCATAATAATGAAATATGAAGAGATCTGAGGGTAATACCATATTTGGACTCTCTTTGAAATAGCATGTTTTTTTAAATGAGCCCAAGTTATTGGAACTCAATGCTATATAGCTTTCCATTGACTAGCTTTAGAACATTAGAGTTAGACATTAAGAGATTACTTATAGGTGCAATCTAAAACCAGATAGTACTCTGAAATATTTTGTCTTCAATTAAAATCCAATGCTTGGTAAAAACATTTGCTACAGCTGGTGGAAAACAATAATAAATATTTTTATTTTTCTTCAGATATAGTTAAAACATAGCCCATTCCTCAGTTTATTAGCACCAATAAACATGAATCATTTGATAAAACTTGCTAAATTTAGCAGGTAATACTAATTCTAAATTTCCTATGTTAGAGCCTGGTGTTGTATGAAAATTAAAAGACCCAGAGACCCAAAAGAATAGATTTTGGGGTTCTAGATGCAAGATGAAGATCAGAGAAGTAAAACAGCCGAGCCAGTAGATGTTACCTCTATCCAACAGAAATGGCTGATCTTGTCTCTACAAATCCTCAGAGGCAAAAGATTCTCAGATCCCGAGACTGAGGAATTACATGGAGAACCAAATACAGCATTGCATTTTCAGGTTGAAAAGGAACACTCTAGGTCTCAAGAGAACCACCTTAAATATATCCAGTAACCTTACAGGAAGTGCCAAATGAAAGAGGTTCTATAAGAGCTACTTGGAAGCCTGTGACCGTGTTAGGTTTAGGGAAATTCAAGGAAGCTATAGTCTCATATGACAACTATTCACCATTTGTGAAGCAGATGATAAACATGTGGCCTGTTTGTAACAGGGCTATCCCTATAGATTGGATAGATTTGTTTAAAGCTGTCCTAGAACCATAAATAAATAAATAACCATAAATAAATAAATAAATAAACAAACAAATAAACAAATAAATAAATAAAGCTAGGTGGTGGTGGCACACACCTTTAGTCCCAGGAATCTGTGAGTTAAAGACCAGTCTGGTCTACAAGAGCTAGTTTCAGAACAGGGTCCAAAAAAACTACAGAGAAACTGTGTCCTGAAAAACCAATAAATAAATAAACAAATAAATAAACAAATGAATAAATAAAAGCTGTCCTGGGGCCTGGATCACAATTACAGTGGGTTTCCTGGTTCAGAGAAGAGGCTAAGAATATTGAACAAAAGTCTAAAGGTAGAGTCATAGATACCTCCAAAGATCAAATTCTTGGAGAAGAGATTATACTACTTTAGAAAGGCAATGTGAATATGATGATCATCTAATGGGTTTAATCCATGCATCAGCTTTGAATGCTTGGGACAGAATGCTTTGAGAAGCAGGAAAAAAAATTACAAACTCATATAAGGCCCAAAGGAAACATTCATGGACTTCTTATAACGACTGTCATTAGCAGTCAATAGAAGGCAATCAGACTCAGTTGCTAGAAAAATAATAATTGAAATAATGGTTTTTGAAAATGCAAATTACCAATGCAAAAATATAATTAGGGCTTTAAATGCAAAATCAGCACCTTTGGAGGACTGGAGCAGAGATAAAGTTAATATTGAATTTCCTGGCAATGATGATGCATGGATAGGAGAGGTGATTTCAAGGGGTTTAAAGAAAAATCAAAATGTCAAATGTTTTAATTGTGGCAGAGAAGGTCACCTGAAAAGAGATTAGAAACAGGGCATTTCTAGAAACAATGCTTTTTCTAAATATAATCCAAGCAGAACAACCCTCCCTTCTGGATTATGCAGAAGGTGTGGCAAAGGCAGGCATTGGACTAAAGTATATAGGTCAAGAAAAGATTATCAAGGTAATCCTTTGCCTTCAGGAAATGCCTTGAGGGACCTCTTGAAAGCCCCTAAGCCAAATCCAGCACAATCCCCTCTGGTTATTGTGGATGAAAGTTCTTCCCAGAGTAATTAAATAATCTAATGCCTATTGAAAGAAAACCATACTGCCATGGATGACAGGAGAGCTTTAGAAGCTAAAACAAAAATGTCAGGAGAAACCATAAATCAAAACTAATAAAGATTAGATTAGAAACCTCCTCAAAGTTAGGGTTGGGGAAGGGTTTTGTTTTTGTCTTTTCAAGAAATAAAAGCAAACATCTTGAGTAATTTAAGACCTTTGGACAAATAAGCATCCAAAGAGGAAATGAGAGCTATCCAGAAAAAATTTCCAAGGAAGAAATAATCTGATCTAATGAGATCTTTGAAGTCTCCAAAAAAAGAAGATTGAACCCAAGCTGGCAGCGGTCACACATTCCTTTATTTATCTTTCTTATAGTTTTTCTTTTTTTCTTATTTATTTATTTATTTATTTATTTATTTATTTATTTATTTATTTATCTTATTTTACATATTGATCCCAGTTCCTCTCTGTCCCTCCCTCCTTCTCTTCCACCCTCCCATCCCATTCACCCCCACTCCACATGTTGGGTGATGCCTTCCAGGAGGGGTCATCTAAATCTTTCAAGTCATTTGGAGTAGGGTCTAGGCCCCCCCTCCTGCCTCTAGGTTAAGGGAGTATCCCTCCATGGGGAATGTGCTCCCAAAGTCCTTTTGTGCACCAGGAATACGTCCTGGTTCCACTGTCAGAGGTCCCTTAGACTGCCCACGCCTTCTAACTGACACCCACGTTCAGGGGGTCTGAGTCAGTCCAATGCTGGATTCCTAGCTATCAGTCTGGGGGCCCATTAGCTCCTCCTTGTTTAGGTCAGCTGTCTCTGTGAGTATCTGTAGCCTGGTCTTGCCCTCTGGGTTTCAGTTCAGCTCAGTATTTAGCTGTGTGTGTCTGCTTCTGTTTCCATGAGCTACTAGACGAGGGCTCCATGATGGTGGATAAGTTAGTCATTAATCTCATTATCAGAGAAGGGCATTTATGTTAGCCTTTTCACTGTTGCTCAAATTGTTAGTTGGGGTCAGTCTTTAGGTCTCTGGACATTTCTCTAGATTTAGTTTTCTCTTCAAACCTATAATGGCTCCCTCTATTATGGTCTCTCTCTCTCTCTCTCTCTCTCTCTCTCTCTCTCTCTCTCTCTCTCTCTCTCTCTCTCTTCTCTCTCTCCTCCCCTGACTCAATCTTCCTAGTCCCCTACTCTTTCTCTTAGCCCCTCTCCACTCACTGTCCCCCCCCACTCCCAATATGCTCAGAAGATCTTGTTCCTTTCCCCTTCTGTGAGGGACCTTGTATGAATCTCTTAGAATCCTCCTTGTATCCTAGTTTCTCTGGCGGTGTGAATTATAGACTGATGATCCTTTGATCTATGTCTAAAATCCATATATGAGCCAGTACATACCATGTAATCCAAGCACTTGAGAGGCAGATGCAGTCAGATCTCAGTGAGTTTGAGGCAAGCCTGATCTACAATTTAGTTTCAGGACAGCCAGATGATTAAAACAGAGAAAGCCTGTTTTGAAAAACAAAAACAAAGAAAATGGGACTCACAGATGATAATTTCACCAGGACTATGATAACACCATTAAGCTGAACAATACCAACTAAAGACCAACTTTTGTACTACAAACTGCTCAGAACAAATTCGAGGAGCCTAGCTGAGATGATCCAGCCTCACAAACTGCTCTAGCCAGGACATGATACAAGTCCTGCACTTTCCTATTATGCAGAGACTGAACAAAAATGATACAGCTTGACAGTTAACCCAAATTTTTCTTTTCAGGATTCCCTAAAGCTGGAAGTAACTTTAAGAACTCAACGCACACATTCCCAAGTGTGTGTGAGTGGGGGGATGGTTTTTGGTCACTCATTGGGTTATGGATATTTGTCATTGTTTAGGGGATTGGTTACACAATGTTGTTGGTCATGGTTGGGAAGAAAGTTGAAGGAAGTGATTAGATTCGAGGATTTTTTTTAAAAGGGAAGACAGATATAGTTTTTAAAAGGTAGATTATTGAATCTACTTTTAAAAAGAAACTAGTAGTTTTAAATATTTTACATTGGATAGGACTTTTGTATATTGTATCCAAGTACTGTATATTGATACAAATGTGAAATTAATTGGTTAAAACATACTTCACATACATAACTAATATTGTTCAAGGCATTGTACCTATATAGCTCAATGTAATGCAAATTTCTAGTCCTTGAAAGTTATTATTACCAATTGTTTCAGATAATAAGAAAATGTAGGTTAGTAATTAGTCAACTATTACAATTGAACTTTTAGTAATATTAGGCATGTTATCACAATCAAACATATATTTTAGATAGACAGGTTGTCTTTAACACCAGAGATCTATAGAATATGGCATTTAAAATATTTTAATAATATAGTTTTTTAATGACAATTTGACATGTCTGCTCCTGGCAGCACCAATCTACTTCAGTGAAGATGATGGACATTGAGGAAACTCCACATGGTGTTTACTTTCTTTGTGGCAAAAGTTAGGCACTAGGCAAGAAAGTGCCCTTGTTTCGACTGTTAACAGTATGCTGTCCAACTTGGACAAACAGGTCACCAAAGACAGTGACTGCAAACTTTGCCAAGACAAGGTGGGACACATTGCATGTGCTTGCATGTGCTTCATGCAAATGTCTGTCAGATATGTTAGGCTCATAGGCCAAAGATGGATGCCCCAACGTTGCAGAGGATTCTTGGGTGAATGTCCAGACAGCCAATTGTTTTTTATTATTAATCACTTTTTTTTTTTGAAGTTGCTTGCTCAAGCTTCCTGCTTACTCAGGTAATTTTATTTTCTTCTTGGGTCTCTGAGGGGGTAGAAGACTAGATAGTATCATTATAGTTTTCCTTGTTTACCAGACTCAGTAAAGAAACTCACTAAAGATGTGTTAAGTATAAATGGTTTGAGACATTAAAAGTTAATTTGATAATGCAAATTAGAATAGAAAATAAATTATGCACAATACTTTGTACTCACTAAGACAGAATAGATAATGGAGTATTTTCTCTGAATTTATCAAATGCAAATGGACTAGGTATTTTCTCTAAATTTGTCAAATGAAAATGAACTAGACATTGTTGGCAAACTTATTGCTGGTATATATCATATATACTTATTGTACTTATTATATATAAATTTTCTTACTTTAGTTGTAGTTTTCCTTTTTGTATTAGAGGGAAAAAGGGGGAATTGTGGTGATATATTGTTTATGATTTATTAAAGCCAAATAAATAGCAAAGCAGCCATACTAGCTAGCTATAGAAGCTAGGTGGTGGTGGCACACACTTTTAATCCCAGGATTCAGGATTAAGTGGTAGACAGATCTCTGTTAGTTGAAGGCCACACTGACTACATGAAATTGATCCAGTCTTAAAAGAAACAGCTCACACAAAGGTGATCTGAGCACCTGGAATCACACACCTTTAATCTCAGCACTGGGGAGGTGGAGATAGGAGCGATATGTCCAGGTGAGTTAATACAACAGTCAAGATGTCACGCCTAATGACTTGAATTCCATCCCGAGGATCCACATGGTGGATCAAAGGAACTGACCGCCACACACTGTCCTCTCACCTCCACACATACACTGTGGTTTGCACACTAGTGCACATGCACACACACTGAAAATATATGTAAAATAAAGTTCATATATTAATATATGCAATAAAATTCTTTATTTTCTTATGTGTGTTCAATAAACTTTCTGCCAAATGTATATTTCTTTTAAATCTGTCTATTTATTTTTGCACAGGTTGTCAGGCTATCTCCTTGGCTCCAAGTATGTGTTTCTAAAATGCTTTATATTTTAAAAAGTTTTACAAACAAAAGCACCCTTGGATGTCCTTTATTCTGAATAGGAGGAGAAATTTTCCCACTATCCTGTTAGTGTTCATAATTGAACTAATAAAATAAATTGACATTAGATTAGCGAAAGAAAGTTACTTAAATTTGCTTTGTACACAAGGACATCATAGAAAAGCAAAGTAAATGCTTTGACTAATATGATCTGGAATTTTATATATCCTCATTATAAGTTGTCATTACTATTTGGACTGGGTATATGCCCCACCCCAACCCCCTGCATCCATATAACGAGCCATATGAGCAATACACATTTGTAACCCAACCACTGATGAAATGAAGACAGGGGTATTCAAGGGCCCAGGGAGTCTAGCCGATTGGTGAGCTTCAGGATTGGCGAGAGACTGTTTTATTTTTTTAAAACCAAAAAAATAAAATGGATTCTGGATGGTGTTAGCACACACCTTTGATCCTAGCACTCAGGAGGCAGAGGCAGAAAGATCTCTGTGTGTTGAAGACCAGCCTGGTCTACTGAGCAAGTTCCAGGACAGCCAGAGCTACACAGAGAAACCATCTTGAAAACAACAGCAACAAATAAATAAACAAAAGAAGTGGAAAAGTAAAGAGGAAGAGATAATTAATGCCCACTTCCCTACCACACACACTAACACTTATTGGACAGGCAAATGGCTCAGTCTGATAACTTAAAGGTGTGTATGTGTGGCGGGGGGGGGGGGAACGGAACTCCCGACATTTGTCCTCTGATCTCCCCATGCATGTTCTCATATCTCATACCCACGTACAAAACACACTCACATACAATAATAAGTTAATATTTTTAGACATGGTCTCCCCACATAGCCCTGACTATCCTGGAGCATACTATGTAAACCAGATTACATGCCTCTGCCCCCCAAGTGCTGAAATTACAGGCATATGCCATCACACCTGGCGGAATTAAATTTTTTGATTAACTTTTTAGTTAGCATGCAAAATGATGTTTTCTTGTGGCATTTTCATACATACCACGCATTGTAGTTTGCTCATATTTACTCTCAATCTTGTCTCTTGTTCACCCTATTCCCATAGTCACCTTTCTGATTTCATGCTGCACACACACACACACACACACACACACACACACACACACACACACACACACACCTATATTCTCCATGGGGGAAAACATGCAAGATTTGTCTCTTCTTTGCACCTTACAAATTTATTCTACCCAACCCAACCCCAATAGATTTTTTTTCTTTTAACTCCTGGGCTGATAGCCTATTATTCCTTCCCACTGAATACTTTCTGTATTTAATCTGTTTTGGAGCTGTTTTCATCTTTGATTTGTATTTGAGCATTTTCTAATACCAAAGTTGAAGTGGTAGCAACTGGAGATATCTATTTGTCTGTCTGTCTGTCTGTCTGTCTGTCTGTCTGTCTGTCTGCCTGAATCTCACCATCATGGCCCCGAATTTCTGACCCACTGTTTTCAGGCATGAGAGGAGGCGAATCTTTTCTAGGTTAACATCAGGGTCAATAGGAACCATTTTACACATTTTCATGTCATTATTGGTTACTAGTGATTATTGGCTATGACCCAGAATGGCAGATGGTTGGATTGTCCTATAAAGGCCATCTTTTCTGGCCACAAATTTCCTTAAAAGGCTCTTTTCTGTTAAATGCAATTATTTCACCATATCACCTACTTGAAGTTGCTTCCATACTATGTGTCTGGTTGGCCAGGGGACACATCTTTTGAAAGGAAGTAGTGACTCTTGCTTGTTTTCAGGTCCCTGCCTCTAACTTCTCTTCTGGAATTCTAAGTAACCAGTATTCCCATTGACCAGGTCCACTCAGTTGCCTCTTCACATTCTCGTATGTCTGGCTGCTTCTGTTCTGTGCCCTATAAGCAGATACACCAGGTAAAGCCACCCAGATGTATTGGATGTATATCCCTTCGGGTAAGGCACCATTTATGTATCTGCTATATTCCTCTCTCTTCTGTCTCCCCCTCTTCTATCACTTTAGACCTTTTCCTCTCCACGCACTCACCTATCTATCGTTTTATATTTAGCTATCTTAATCAGGATTTACATATGCTCATAAATGTTTGACTAAAGCTTTCTCTTCCATGATAAGAGAGGTTTGTATTTGTTTTTGTTGTTGATTTTTCTTGGTTAATGTGTTTTCCACGGAGAATGATCCTTGACAATTGAACAACTGAGAGTTTTATTTTTCAGACAGGGTTATTCAAAGACGGCCCCTCCCTGTTGAAATTTCTTAAGCAGGGTGGTCCCTGGCACCTGTAAACTCAGTTCTCTGTAGACTGTGGCAGGCTACTTAGCGATATTCCAGCTGCTAGGATGTAACACGTATACTAAAGGTGCACATTTCAGATTTTAGCATAGCCGATTCTAAATGCCTTCAATTCACATTCCTAAACTGTTTGCTTACTCAATTTGAAATCCCCCCCATCAATACATATTTGAGTATAAGTTGCAAAATGTGTCATTATTTCAATGAGACCTTTTATTTATTTTCTTTTTCTTTTTTCCTTTCTTTCTTTCTTTCTTTCTTTCTTTCTTTCTTTCTTTTCTTTTCTTTTTTCTTGAGACAGGGTCTCCATATCCCTAAGATGCCTTCAGCCTGGGGATCTTTCAGGCTCAGCCTTTGAGTCCTTAGATTTCAAGCTTGTGCCACCATGCTTGGCTGAGTCTTGTTTATTTCTTTTCTTTTTTCTTTCAGTGCAGGGTTTATCTGTGTAACAGTCCTGGGGGTCCTGGAACTTGCTTTGTTGACCAGGTTGGCCTTGAACTCACAGAAATGACCTGCCTCTGCCTCCCAAGTGCTGGGATTAAAGGTGTGTGCCACAACCACCTAGCCTATTTATTTGTTTTTATTTTATGTGTACGGATGTTTTGTCCGAATGTTAAGTCTGTGTACCACATATGTGCACTGTCATCTTAAGTCAGAAGAGTGTGAGGGTGTCTTATCCTTTGGGACTAGAGTTACAGATCCTTGGAAATCATCACTTGGGTGCTGGGAATTGATCCTGTGGCCTCTGGAAGAGCAGCCAGTGCTCTTAACTGCTGAGTCATTGCTCCAGATAAGACTTGTTTCTTAAAACAGGGATTTTTCTGTAACAGTCACAGTATAGGTTTTTCTGTCAAGAAAATAATTATGATAAAAATATTATTACTTAATCTAAAGATATCCAAAAGATGTCAGTTGTGACAGTAATACTCTTCAAAAATTTATTTATTTTACATTCCAACTGCAACTTCCCCTCTCCTCTCCCTCCCTTTCTCTCCCCTCTGTCACCCCCTTAAGCCACCTGTACTGCATATTCACTCAGAAAGGGGCAGGCCTGCCATGGTCGTCAGCATATCAGGCTGCCATAAGACCAAGCACCACCCCCTGTGTTCAGGCTGGGAGAGGCAATCCAGCATGAGAAATAGGTCCCCAAGAGCCAACCAAAGCACCAGGGACAGCTGCTGCTCCCATTGCCAGGAGTCCCACAAGTAAACTAAGCCACATAACTCTTACATATGCAGAGGGCCTAAGTCTGACCCATGCAGGCACTCTGGTTGTTGGTCCAGACTCAGAGAGTTCCAATGAGCCAGGCTAGCTATTTTTGTGGGTTTTCCTTCAATGTCCCTGTCATCCCTGTTTCCTACAATCCCTCCTCCCTTTCCTCAACTGGAGTTCCTGGAGCTTGGTCCAGTGTTTGGCCCTGGACCTCTGAACCTTCCTCTGTCAGTCCCTGGATGAAGGCTCTCCACTGATAACCTGGGTAATCACTAATCTGATTATAGGGGATGGCCAGTTCAGGCTATGTATCCACTGTGGTCAGGAGTCTTAGCTGGGCCATCCCTGTAGACTCTCTCAGAAGTTCCCCTTGCATGAGGCTTACTCCCTTTCCACTCATCTGTGTTATCACTCTCTTTCTCTGCACACCGTAAACTGATCAATCCCCCAATTTCTCATGCCCACCTGCCTCCAGTCCAACCAGTAGATCTCTATTCAGCAAAAGAAAAACAAATTGGTGGTGGTGGGGAAGAAATCCCTTATACTTCTTGTCTCTATTAATTTTTTTTGATAGTCTCAGTATATAAACTTGGCTGGCCTGGAGCTTGCTATGTAGATGAGGCTGGCCTTGAACTCACAGAGATCCTTCTGCTTCTACTTCCAGTCTTCATAAATCTTGAAGAATTACTATCTTCTATGAGCTTGACAATTTTGAAGAGTGCAAGTCAGTGATTTTGTAGATTGTTCCTCAATAGTGGATATGGCGGCTGCTCCTACAATATCAAATTAATATGTAAAATTTGGGCATTAACAATTTAAAAAGTTGATTAGTGGTTTTTTGTTTTGTTTTGTTTTTTGGTTTTTTTTTTCTGGTACATCATTGGCAGTCCCATGATGTCCATTTCTTTGCACTCACTTGCCCAGCTTGCCTATTTTCAGGCTGGTGGGAAGTAGCTATGCACCCGCCTGAGTGTTGGAATTATATCCGTGTCATCCTGTGCCTGGTTCACTTGTTATATTTCTGAGATAATTTAGTCTTTTTTCCCCCAGTGGTGAGGTTCCAGACCAGAGCCTGCTGCAATGTAGGCAAGTGCAGTAGACCAGAGCTACAGCGTCAGCCCTGGCGAAATTTGTGTTCTCCAACACAGGGTGATATCTTCCATATTTTCCTACAGTAACGTTTTTACTTTGTAATAACAAGTATGTTGTGGAGCGATTTTGAGACTGTAAAAAACCCTTTCTCGTTCTACTAATGCTTGTTAGTTTGACAGCTAAAGTAAGCAGCTAGAATTGAGGGATCCTGCGTTTCCCAGGGCTACCTTTGATCCATTATGAGAGCATGCTACTTGTCATACCACGTATTGTTGCCCTGTCCGTGACAATTTTCTATCGGTAGTTAGTTGAACTATTTCTTAAAGCATGTTTCTCTTTTTGAGAGGGTCATGCCATTCACGGCTTGCCGTTCGAGAGCTTGAAAAATACGTGTTTGAATTAGTGGCTTGGGGGAGATCATAAAGGATACAAGCGGTCCCGGCCTGGCATTTTTTTTTTTTTTATTATTACTATTATTCCAAAGGGAAGTAAAACGCGCAAAGCGTTGAGGGTGCGGTCGGGGCAGGTGTTAGCAAAAGGGACCCCCGGCGTGTGCCGCCTCTTTGTCAGCAAGGCCCGAGGCTTCCGTTGGGTGGGGAGGTAGGTGGGGCGGGAAATCTAAAACCGAACTCCCAGCTTCCGTCACTGCCCGTGGGCGGCGCTCCCCTTTGACCCCTCGCTCGCTCGCTACACATCCGGGCCACTGTTACTAGCGAGGGGAAGATGGCGGCCGCAACCGTGGTGGTTCCCGCAGAGTGGATAAAGAACTGGGAGAAATCAGGGAGAGGCGAATTGTGAGTGTGGGGGCCTGGGGCGGGCGCTGCCGGGGCTGAGGCTGGGGCGTTGGGCAGGTTCGGAAGTGGGGCGCAGGGGCCGGGGACAGCGGCGCCCCCTCCCCCACCCGGGCGACGATTGGGGATGGTTGCTTAGGAGTTTCGAACTGTCTGATGAGCGGAGCCGGCAGCCTCCGCCGAGCGCCCGCGTTCCGCGACCTCCCCGAAAGCCCCGCGGGCCAGCGGAGCTTTGCTGCCTTTTGGTCGCTAAGCAGAACTTCCGTCTCGTCCCCCCCGGGTCCCCCGTGCTCCTGCTGTCTCTTTTTGTCTGTCTCTTTCGTTTTGCCTCAGTTCACTTAGCTGCTTTTCTCTCCGTGGGTTCGCGCCCGGGGCTGTTGGGGCCGTACTTGACATTTTTCTCTCGGTTCCGTTTCATCACTCTGCATCTAAAGCGACTCCCGCAGTTTGGCGCCCGGCCTCTCGTCTACCCGAAGTCTTAGGAGGGCGAACTGTCCCGAACTCTCTCCGCTTCTAGGCGCCAGGGGCGGAGGAGCACGGGGCGTCGGGGACAGCCAGGCTTAGCACCTCTGGTTTCTTGGGGCGCGCCAGCTTGCACTGCCCTGGCCCTGCGGTCCTTGGGGAAGTGTGGCAGGGATTGCCGCTTTTGCCAAGTCCCTATGGCATGTCACCTCCGAGTGGTTTCAGGCTGCATTCAACTTTTCATCATCAAGTGTCGATGAAATCCCATTTTGGCGGGGATCTTTAGCTAATTCTAGTCCCCGTCGAAGCTTTTTTTTTTGTTTGTTTTTTGTTTTTGTTTTTTTTTTTTTGTTTTTTGTTTTTAGTACTTTAGGACATTTTTGGAACCCCCTCCCGGTAGACGTTTTCTGGCCCCAAATAGCCACCCCACCCCAACCCCCGTTCAAATAGCAAAATTGACCATACATTTGGGGGGGGTGAAGGTTCTAATTTTTTTTTTTTTTTTTGAATCGCTTTGGAATTTTAGTAGTCCATCGTCAATGAGATTAATTCTTGGTAGCTGTTTGGGTTGTCTGCCTTCCCGCACTCCAGTGAGTGTCAGGTTCCCAGTTGCTAGCCAGATGATAGTAATCTTTGAAACTCTGTTACTTCTAAAGAAGCACGAGACACGCACTGCAGGGTCTTACTTTTCTTGTGAAATGACTTACTCCCGCCGCCGCGACTCTCTTGCTGTTCCCTGAAACTTAACGGTGTGAGTCCTGCAATTGGATTGTGTGAATAAGCCGCCAGTTTAGCCCACTCAACTAGCTGAGTGACCTTGGTAAATTCTTAACTACTTTGACTGTTTCTCCTTAAGGAAATTGGGAGTAGTAAGCACTCTATAAAGCACTTGGCTTATAGTAAGTGCTCAAGTGATAGCTATTAAAAGTAATATTATTCCAGCTTTTAGATATTTAAACTTTTTGGGACAGCTCTTGCACTTACAGGCTCCATTCCTTTGCTTAGCAATTAATTGGCCTCTGGTTTCATGTGTATTTACTCTTGTATGCCAATAAATTTAGGGGTTCTTGAAGAAAAGCGATGGCATCTTTCTTTTGGTTCAACATCTCCTCCAGCATATACTTACAGGGCCCTAGGATTTTGTGAACTCACAGGTATGTATGTCTCACATGTAAGATAAGCACTCATTTTTAATTTTTATGTGCTACTTACTTATCAAATACCTATCAGGTGCCTTGAGTGCTGAGAAGGCAGGATGGGAAGCAACTCAATTGAACCATCCTATATTTGGGGGAAATCTTCCCCCAACAAACAATCCAGTTGTCGTTGACTGTCTAAAACCTATGTGTTCATTTTGACGGTCATGTTTGTGGGATGCTCAGCTTCCATTTCTGGTTAGATTTCGTGTGTGTGTGTGTGTGTGTGTGTGTGTGTGTGTGTGTGTGTGTGTGTGTGTGTGTGTGTGTGTCTAGTGTGTGTGTGTCTAGTGTGTGTGTGTCTAGTGTGTGTGTGTGTGTGTGTGTCTAGTGTGTGTGTGTGTGTGTGTGTGTGTGTGGTGAGTGTGTGTGTGTGGTGAGTGTGTGTGTGTGTCTAGTGTGTGTCTGTGTGTGTGTGTGTGTGTGTGTGTGTCTAGTAAATGCTCCATCACTGAGCTATAACCACAAGCCTAGCTGTTTTCTTTTTTCTTTTTTGTTTTTAACAGTTTAATGTTTGCTTCCAGCTTAAAATGAATATTAGGAATAGGATGAGTTCTGTGTGCTTTGCTTCTGACTGGTAATGTTTGGAGAAAACGTAAGTGATAATGTGAAGTCAAGACATCTAGTTAAAATGGAATTGTTGAGTTTATGCATTTTTACATGATCCATGCGACCTAGTGTTAAAAGAACTACTTAAAAACTGTACCTAGGGTTTTCATGTGTGTATTTTAATTGCATAGCGTGTAGAATGTGGTTTGAATTATAGTAGATCCAAGTCAGTGTGATCAGCTTAAAGATTACATAAGAATATATCATTCCTGTTATAAAGAGGATTTACCTCACTTTTGACACAATGACCTTGAAGCCCATGCTGACCTTGAATTTATAATTCTCCTTTGGGTGCTAAGGTTATAGGCATGTAGCACTATACTAGCTGAGAATTTAAAAGTCGGATGTAGCTGGGTGAGGTGGCTAACCCTGCAATGGTAGCACTTGGGAGGATGAGAGAGGAGTCCATTGAGTGTGAGGTCAGCAAGGGCTACCTTTTCTCAAAGCAAACAAAAACCAAAAGAAAATTAAAGCTACACTGGAGTTTAGAAGTGCTTATTGTGATTCTAGAGGGCTTAAGTTCAGTTCTCAAAACCCATATGTGATGGTTCAGTTGCCTGTAACTCAGCTCCAGGGGGTCTAACACCTCCCTGTGACCTCTTCAAGTATCCATATTAATATCTTTAAAAATCCCAAAAGTAAAAGAAATATTTTATTTAAGTTTGCCTTACTGGTGGGTGAACTTAGAGGCCTTGTACATATTAGACAAGTATCTTCAACCCTTTACAAAATAGGTTTTATTGTGGCCTTTTCATATATACATATGACATACTTTAATTTGCTGACTTCCTCCCTACTATCCTCTATCCCACCTCTTGCTGGTTACCTTTCTCCTAACTAGTCTTGTTGTTTTTATGTCACATATATTCCAGTATCTACTCTTATTTCTTTTTAATTTGAGATAAGAACTCACTATGTAGCCATGCCTGGCCTGGAACTCACTTTGTAGACCAGTCTGCTAAGTGCTGGGATTAAAGGCGTATACCACTATGGATGGCCTCCATTACCTACTCTTATTCTTCCTGTTGCTTTTAAGATCTCTCCTCTCTCTTATCTCTTTCCATTTTCATGACGTATGCACATCTATATGTACACAAAAACATGGTATTTTCCCCGAGATAGGTTTTTTCCTGTGTAGCCCTGGCTGTCCTGGAACTCACTCTATAGACCAGGCTGTCCTGGAACTCACATAGATCCTTTTCCTGTGTTACAGGATTAAAAGCAAGCCACTGTCAGATTGGTGGCAGCTGTGTCTATGGCTGTGACTGCTGCCACTACTACTACTGTACTGCTATTGCTGCTTCCTTTTTTTAAAGTGTCGCATGTATCCCAAGCTGGCTTTGAACTGCTATACAACTGAGAATGACCTTAAATCTATGATTTTTCCTCTGTTTCCAAAGTGCCTGGTTTATGCAGTACTGGGGATCGAACCCAGGCTGGCATATTCCTTTAATCCCAGCATTTAGGAGGCACAGGCAGACAGATCTCAGTGAGTTCGAGACCAGGCTACAGAGCGAGTTCTAGGACAGCCAGGACTATTACACAGAGAAACCCTGTTTCAAAAAAAAAAATCAAGTTATAGATATTAGCATTTTCATTTTGTTAAAGCAAATGATATTGAAACTATACAGCAAAAACTTTCTTTGAAAACTGCCTCTTAAATATAAAACAGCAGTTGGAAATAAGTTTTTGGAGTATGACCATATGTAAAATTATTTTTTAGGTGGAGTTTCTCTTTTCACTTAATAATTTTAGATGCTTTTTGTGTTTTTAAGACAAGGCCTTGTGTAGCCCAGGGTGATCTTGAATTATTTTCCTGCTTCAGCCTCCTTGGTATTAGAATCACAGGTGTGTACCACCATGCATAGCTGATTATTCCTTTAAAAAGAGCAACAAGTGCTTTCCAGCCCTGAACATTTTCTTAAAAGTGTGTTTTGTTTGTTTGTTTTTTTTCTGAGTAAGGGTCTGTCTGTGTAATCCTGTCTATCCTAGAACTCAGGCTGACCTTGAACTCAGAGATCTGACTGCCAACCCTCGTAAGTGCTTGATCTAAAGGTGTATACAGTCACTGCCCAGCTTTTTAAAGTGTGTTTTTAAAAGTTGTGTTTCATGATATTGTCAAGTTTTTCTTATCTGTAGCATGTTACCAGTATATGGCTATTGTGAGAGTTATAGTGTCCATAGTGCTAAAAGCAGTATAATGCTGGAAATAAATTCAGAGGTAAAGTAATTTGGATAGTATGCTTAGAGTCCCTGGGTTTGTTCCTCAGCACTGAAAAAAGGAAAAATAAAACCATACCATAACAGCAGCAACAACAACAAAACCCAACACAAACTGTGGGGGCATTTAACTTTTTAGTGAAATATTGCTTACTTTTTTTTTATTCCTGGTACCACTACCACAATCTGCAGGGCAGTGTACCTGATAGGAATGTATACCTAATTGACATTATACTGTATTAATCAATAGTAGCATTTTTTGCAAAATGTGCCTGTGGCAGTCATAGTCAAGAAGGGCTTCCTATTCAAGCTGCAGTAGTAACTTCTGACTATAGATCATCATTGCTTATGTCTCAGACTGTTAGACTTTTTAAGTAACCTGCAGTTTTCCTGACAACTGTACAGCTAACAGCTGTAATCCTTTTCTGGTGTCTTAAAAACCTTCTTTTACTGTGTCCAACACTATAGGGACTACCAGAGTTTTGAAAAGATTGTTTCTTTAATTTTTTGAGATTATAATGTGATTACATCATTTCCCCTTCCCTTTCTTCCTTTCAAACTCTTCCATATAATTATTCTTGCATTCTTCTACATTAATGACTGCCAGCGCTTTTGAGGAGGAGAAATATGTAACTTTGCTCTCTTAGATAGAAGATCTTAGCTTTGAAGAATAAGCTTTATTAGGTAATAAAGCAGAAAAGTAAAATGATAATTTTGTCTATCAAAACAGTCCGTCCCTCACATACTATACACTATTAGTTTCTAGTAAGTATATGAGTGTATATATATTTAAAGTTGTCAGTTATGTTTTAACATTTTAAAAGTGTGTGTGTGTGTGCGCGCTGGCGCACGCACATAATTGTGCATGCTAGGATGGAGGTCAGATGATAATTTGTGATAGTTGGTTTTTTTCTTTCACCATGTGGGACCAGGGGATTGAATTCAGGTTATCAGGCTTGGCAGCAAGTCCCTTTACCCACTAAGATACCTCTCTGGCCCACCAAATATATTTTTAGATGATAATTCTAGAACGTCTAGGTTTAGAAAAATGGCTCATTGTGAGTACATGGACTGTTCTTCCACAGGACCAAAGTTTTATTCCCATTGTCTGTGTTGGGCGACCAGTTTCAAGTGATAACTCCAGTTGCAAAGGAATCCATCACCTCTAGCATCCTTGGGCACTTGTACATGACATGCACACACTCAAAGACACAATACACATAATTAAAACTAATAAAAGTAATCTTTAGGGGCTGAAGAGATATCTCAGCAGGTAAGAACACTTAACTTCCCTAAGGACCTGGGACTCCAGTGCTAGGTTGGGAGCCCACAACTGCTCATAACAATAGTTCCAGGGGTATGTGACCCTCTTCTAATTTTTCAGGCTCCTGCATGCATGCACATACATACACACATTACACATGTATACACCAAAAAGAAATCTTAAATTTTAAAAAAATTATAAAGCTTGTACTTTGGTTTTTTTTCCCCAAGAGGTATCAGAACAGTAGAGGACTCCTAAACTTAATTGTTGTATTCAATAATTCTTAAGGAGCTTGGGTATGCCTGGAACTTGCATTGTTCAAGTTGGTCTAGAACTCCTGATAATTCTACTTTAGTGTCCTAAGTGATTGGTCCCCAGCCCCTGAAACTACTTTTTTTTTTGAGACTGGATGTCATGTATCCCAGGCTGGCCTGGAACTCTGGAACTGGCTGTGCAGCTGAGGATGACCTTGAATTTCTGATCTCCTGCCTTCACTTCTCAAGTGCAAGGGTTACTTACAGACCCATGATAATCATGTCACACCTAATTTAGGTGGCAATGGGGATCAAACCTGGACCTCATACATTGGCAAGAACTCTAATAACTGAACTGCATCTCTGGCTCTGAAACCTTTTCTAACTTAATTTCCTATTTTAACTTGTATTTATTAACTAAATGTAAGTCTTGGTCTATTTTTCTGGTAATAGAAATATTCATTCTTCAGAAAATGTTGATGCAACATTAGGAAGCTATTAAGTTACTGCTTTTTGTTTGCTAAGTTATTTTATAATGCTGAACTTGAGTGCCATTAATGTAACTGTTTTTTTCCTACTTATGAGGGTAGAGCTTTTGTTAATTTGTCTTTTATAACATTTCTTGCTTTCTTTGTAAGTGCACTTATGTACGAGGTAAAATGGTTTTGTCCTAGTATTCATTTTTGAGGATAATGTTTTTGTTACAGCATTGATAATAGAGGAAGCACTTTGCTTAAACAAATTTAACCTTTCTTAAAAAATAAAACCTAAGTGAAGCACAGATGAACAGTCTTTTATTTGTGAAGCAAGCTTGCAAGCTGTAAGCATAAGTTATTCGGGCTTGTTTGTGTTTTCTTTTGGCTGAAAAAATAGGGAGTAAGTAAGATGGAAAGCTAAATATTCATGTTAAGCATTCACAATATACTTCTGATATCATTAGGAGAACATAACTTATTCATATTTTCTCAGCTCTTTGACAGAAAGTAAATTTCTGTCTTTGTGCTCAGGGAGTTGAGGCAGCATTTCCATAACAGCATAAAACTGTTTGAAAAGTGTAAAGAGAGTAAAATAATACTGATTTATGAATTTTTACAGAACATTTGAATAATTTTAAGGTCATATTAAAATGGGCAACTATTAATTTTAAGATCATATTAAAATGGGCAACTATTTGAGGTTTTTTTTGTTTGTCATTCATCTGTAATGTAGCTTAGTTTACTAGAAATGTTTGACACATAAGACAGTAAGACACATGCAACATTCAGAACCAATTACTTGTAAGTATACTTGCTGGTCTACTATCAGTACATTGCTAAGGAAGGACGTAGTTAAATCTATACCTGGAAAAAAAAAACTTAACAGGGTACTCCCATATCCTAGGTCTGTGTGCATTGAACTTTCTATCTTCTTGTCTCAGGGTCTAAGTTCCATGATTCCAGGCACTCATTTCACTACTGGCTCCAGTTCTTATTGTGGGAAATCTTTTGCTGGTTGGTTTTGATTTTCCAGTGTATAAAGAATTCCTATTTTATAGTAAGGCAACACACATATCTGTTGTGTAAGTGGATTGCCTGAATGTGATAACCAATTAATGATTTTGTACACAATTTGAGCAAATCTTTGAGGTGATAATTAATAGCTTACGATGACAACATTATCTGCAGACTGATAAATGTGCTTGTGGCTTAGTGACTGAATATTATAGAGTGACATTTCAATTATTTCTTATGTAATGATGACTGTATCATAAGTAGGAGTGTGGAACATTGACACAGTCCTTCCTCAATCATTGGAAGGCTTACTGAAAAAGATACATGTGTTAATATTGCTGAAAGTAGTAGAACATGAAGCTGTTGGAAATGTGAGGGAACAATTGCATTTGTCATAAGAAGGAGAAAAGAATTCTATACCCTTCCCTTTTGAGACAGGAGTTTACTCTGTATTCCACTCTGGCCTTGAACCCTGCCTCAGTATTTCAAGGGCTTGGGAATTCAAGTGCATGAAGGGCTCCAATTTCTTTATTCTCCTCGCTTCTGTCTTTGCTTCAGCATATCATGCATCCCAGGCTAGTCTCAAGCTTACTGTTAGAGCTCAGATTGACCTTGAATTTCTCATTTTCCTGCTACCATCTCAAGCTCTGGAATTACATACTACGTTTGTGTGTTGCTAGGAATCAAATCCAAGGTTTATGCATGCTGGATGATCATTCAGTCAGCTGAGGCACATCCTCGGCTCAAAGTGAGTTTTCTGTACATGTATACAAAGCTGAGTACCCCCAACATTTGGAAGATGGAGTCAGGAGGATCAGAAGTTCAGTGCCAGCTTCAGCTACATAATGAATTTTAGGTTAGCTTGGATTATGTCAACTTTGTTTCAAAAAACCAAAACTCAAAAGACCTCTAAAAATAATGCATGTATACAGTGTAATCTTCAGACCAGGGTAATTGGCATTACCTTACCTGAGATGGTTCTTAACCTTCCTAATGCTGCAGCCCTTTAATACAGTTCCTCATGTTGTGGTGACCCCAACTATAAAATTATTTTGTTGCTACTTCATAACTGTAATCCTGCTACTGTTATGAATCATAATATAAATATCATATGCAGGATATCTAATATACAACCCTTATGAGGGTCAGTCAAGACCCATAGGTTGAGAACTGTTGCCTCAGATATTTATTTTTTCTTTGATTTGAGAACACGAGAAAATTCTCCATACTGGTAATTTTATTTTGAGACAGGGTCTTATTCCACTGAGCCATATTGCTAGTCCTATTACGAGTTGAGTGAATTTTTAATAGGTGGTGGGTGGTTAAAAATTTATAATGGGATTTTCAGATTTTATGCAGATTTAATTAGTAATTGCATTTCATTGGCTTTTTATTCTTTATTTTGAAAATAATTTTGTGGCTGGGATTGGTGTTACTTGAGGCAGGAGAATTATTGTATGCAGTTTGCCTGGGTTACAGAGTGATTTCAAGGCTAGCTTGATAAATTTGGCCAGATTGTCAAAAGAATAAAAGCAGAAGAGGGTTAAGGATATATATTACTGATAGAGTGCTTGCCTACGTTACGCAAGGCCCTAGCTTCAAACCCCAGTAGCACAACAGCAAAGAAAAACAATTTGTAAGTGAACTGTGGACTGGCAGATGTTTATTTTGCTGGCTTTTTCTAATGAATAAATGGAGTATCAAAACATGAAAAACACGGCAAGTTGTAGGGGTGTGCTAATAGATAATTTATAATTTCAGCATAGATAATTGCTGTAGGTGATGGTATTGTGACATCATATTAGCATAAGATAGGATATATAAATACAATCTGTAAGCTTTGTTTTCCAGTGCAGGTAATTGAACTCTGGGCTTTGCACATGCCAGGGACATGTTCAACCAATTCATAAATTTGAGAGGTGGTGCAGTGGAGGGGGTGCAGGAGTTAGAGGCGAGAAAGAGTTGGGTGGAAATGATGTAAATGAAATTCTCAGAAGAGAAAGAAAAACTCTTGTAGTAGAAATTCATTGGTTCTCTTTTACTTTAAAAGGTTGGCTGGGCACGGTGGTACATGTCTTTAATCACAGCACTCAGAAGGCAGGGACAGGCAGATCTCTGTGAGTTCAAAGACAGACTGGTCTACAGAGTGAATTCCAGCCTAGCCAAGGCTGTATACTGAGATCATATCTCAAAGAATGGTGACTTGTAAGGTTTTTTTTGATTCTAAATTGTGAAACTGAACAAAAATAGGGAGAACTGCCTAAATAGAGCCTAGAGAACTATACAATTCAAATGAAAGTCAGATAAAAGGATAAACATTCAGAGACAGGAGAGTCATGCATTTGAGGCCAGCCTCAGCTATTTAGACACCTAGTGTCAAAAGCAATATAACAGCTACACTGGATAGGCACACATTTAGTGAGTGCCAGGCTGGCTAGGGTTATATAGGAAGACCCTGTCTCAAAATAAAACAAAAAGCAAATAAAGCATTAAAAACAAAAATATGTATACCACCTATTTTACATTACTACCAGGATAAGATAACTTCATTTTCTGATCTCATTTCACCTCCTCTGTGGTATCATTTATGTTTTGGTCCTCCATATTTCACCTCATACATTTTGGAATTATAGGCATGTGTCACCATACATGACTTTTAAAGTTACTGTCACATAGTCATGAGAATTTGAAGATTGGCCAATCTGAGACAGGAGGATCAGAAATTCAAGGTTAGCCTGGACAACATGGAATCTTGTTTCAAAAACAAGAGCATCAGTCAGGTGGTGGTGGTGGTGGTGCATGTTTTAATTTCAGTACTCAGCAGGCAGAGGCTGGCAGATCTCTGTGAGTTTGAGACCAGCCTTGTCTACAAGAGCTAGTTCCAGGACAGGCTTCAAAACTACAGAGAAACCCTGTCTCAAAAAAAACCAAAAACCAAAAAGAAAAAGAAAACAAACAAACAAACAAAAAAGCGAGCATAAAAAAATACTTAGGAAAAGTATGATTTGTATGCATCATTTTAATATGTTACTGGTCTTTGGAAGTTCTGGTTTATCTTTTCGAAGGTCTTTGCTTTCTTGTGGTGCTTCATGTTCTTTGTGGGTTATGCATGTTCTTAGTACATATTCAATCTTAAAGCTGTGACCATAAACATTTTTTTTTTTTTGAGATTCGGTCTTGGTTGTGTAGCCCTGGGTGTCCTGGAACTCTGTGTAGCCTAGCTTGGCTTCTAACTCATGACAAATTTTCCTTCCTTAGCCTCCCATGTGCTAGTATGTGCTAGGACTATGCCATCATACCTGGCTAATAGTGATCTTTTTGTTTATGTTTGAGTAAAGGTCTGGCTATGTAGTTCAGGATGGTATTAAATTAATGATTAGCATTTGCCACAACACTTGGGATTAATGGTGACTTGTGATGAACAGAAATTCATTTTAATATCATCAACTATATCTATTATTTGCTATGTTAGTATGCTTTATGCTGCTTAATGTCTTCCTTTCTCACTTTCGTGTTCTTTTCTTTAGACAGGGTTTCACGCTAGCCCTGACTTTCCTGGAACTCCAGGCAATCTTCCTGCCTCAGTCCTCTGAGTGTCAGAATGCTCCTTATTGACTCCAGGGTTGATGAAGTTATCCTCTATTATTTTAGGAGCTTAATTTTAGTTTTGGACTGGGGTCTTGATCTGTAATCTACCCTCTAACTCACTGTGTAGACCAGGGTTTCTCTGTAGCCCTGGCTGGCCTGGAACTTACTTTGTAGAACAGGCTAGCCTCGAACTCACAGAGACCAGCTTACCTCTGCCTCCCCAATATTGGAATTAAAGGTGTGTGCCACCGAAGACTGATACCCAGGTTCTTTTCATTTTGATCTAAAATAAAAATATTATTTGGTGTATGTGAATGTGGCATATGTGTATGTGTACATGTTGTACCTGTGTATGTGTGCGCACACACATGCATGTGCAAGAGCTATTGCATTCATATCGTGATCAGAGAACAGCCTTGTGTAGTCACTTGTCTCCTTCCACTCTTGTGTAGGTTCCTTGGATTAAATTCAAATTCCCAGGCTTGGTGGTATGATCCTTTATCTGGTCAGCCATCTTGCCAGCCCTTCATTTTTCAGTCTTTTGTACCTGACATTGATTTTTATTGTGAGTTAGGTGTTGTAGTTCATTGTGATTGAGGCTGTGAAGAAAATCTAGCCTCACACAGCTAAATAATTGGCAAGGGCAGGATAATTTTATTGGGCTTTTAATTATGCTCTGTGTGTGTGTGTGTGTGTGTGTGAATGTGTGTGTGTGTGAATGTGTGTGTGTGTGTATAGTGTGTGAATGTGTGTGTGGGGTTGGTTGTGTGTGTGTGGTCAGTTGTGTGTGTGTGTGTGTGTGTGTGTGTGTGTGTGTGTGTGTGTGTGTGTGAATGTGTATGTGTGTGTGTGGGGGAGGGGGTCGGTTTTCTCCTTCCATCTTCATGTTATTCCCAGAGATTGAACTCAGTCTTTGTGCTTAGTTTTCATCTTACTGGCCTTTTAATTTTAATATTATTTTTTAAAAGACATACTCTATGTTGCCCAGCTGGTCTAGAATTCAAGGGCTCAGGTGATTCTTTCTCCCTATACCCCAAGTGGTAGTTTGAACTACACTGGTGTCAAGTATAGTGATGCATGCCTGTAAAGCTAGTGCTCAGGAGGCAGAGGCAGGGACAGGGGCAGGGGCAGAGGGGCAGAGGGGCAGAGGGACAGAGGGACAGAGGGGCAGGGGCAGAGGGGCAGAGGGGCAGAGGGACAGAGGGGCAGAGGGGCAGAGGGACAGAGGGGCAGAGGGGCAGAGGGGCAGAGGGGCAGAGGGACAGAGGGGCAGAGGGGCAGAGGGGCGCAAGGGCAGAGGCGCAGAGGGGCAGAGGGGCAGAGGGGCAGAGGCGCAGAGGGGCAGGGGCAGAGGGGCAGAGGGACAGAGGGACAGAGGGACAGAGGGGCAGAGGGGCAGAGGGGCAGAGGGGCAGAGGGGCAGAGGGGCAGAGGTGCAGAGGCGCAGAGGCAGAGGCAGGAGGACTGTTGCAAGTTCTATCACGCTGGTCTATCTAGTCATCTCTATGCCTGCTAGAACTGTAAGGTGAGAGTCTGCCTTCCCAATAGCCCCCCAACAAAAAATTAAAGAAAAACCAGGCACCCCTAAAGACAGGAACCCCAAACCAAATACGAACCAGTGACATTTTGATATGGTGTAAATAAAATCCATTTATTTTTCTTTTATTTGTAGTGATTCTTTTTGTTTGTTTTTGTTTTTTCAAGACAGGGTTTCTCTAGCTTTGGAGCCTGTCCTGGTACTCGCTCTGTAGACTGGAATGGCCTTGAACTCACAGAGATCCAACTGCCTCTGCCTCCTGAGTGTTGGGACTAAAGGCATGTGTCACCACTGCCTGGCCCATGTGTCATTTTATAACATTGGCCACCTGGAAATTTTTTTCACTCAATTATGCAGCTCTTCAAATACTGAGAAACTTCATTGTATAATATAAAAAAACCTATCCTTTATTATCACCACAAAAGATAATCAGGGGAATCTTATGAAAGTAGTCATCCCTATAGTGACAGAAATAAGTTTTCCAAAATTCTTTGTTTGAAACCTTAGATTTTATCATTGGCAATAAATACTCTGTTGTTTTCCTTGAAGGGACAAACTCAGTTCAGTTTTGAGAAAATGGCCTGCCAAATACCTTGGCCTGAATAGCCAGAGCTTGTTAGTTGCTGCTCAAGTGGGAAAAAGAATGGGGTTCTGTAAAAACAAGATAGTTAAGCTTACAGTTAAAAACAACTGTTTGGGACATGCTGGTAACTGTCTATAATCCCAGCACTTTGGGTGGGTGAGGTGAGAGAATTACATTGAATTAGAGGCGAGTCTAAGCTACATAGTGAGTATTGTTCCAACCTTAAATAAGCAGTCCCTGTCTGAGAAAAAAAGGTAGGTGTACAAGTATTTTCTATGCAGGCAACTGTTAATAATGTTGTATAGGACTTCTTTATGCAAACTCTCATTTTATCGGAGTACCTAAAAGACATTTAAAAATGGCAGCATGGGATGTCATCTTGCATCCTTGGAATCTCAGTGCTAATGACACTGATGCAGGATCAAGTATGTGAGGCCAGCCTAGACTGAAAGGGTTCCCTGGGCCCCAAACCAAAAGCCAGGCCAGCGCTCCAGAGGAATGCGCATCTCAAGGAAAGCGAATGCTTGAGAGCGCGGGAATATTTTTGTAGGTGCTGGAGATTGAACCCAGGGCCTGCTGCGTGTGTAAGTAGCTTCCCACTGGACTGTATCCCATCCCTGTGTTCTGGAATGCCATAAATTAATAATGAATGAAATAGGGATTTTATTCTTAAATAGAATGTCTTTAGATAGTCTCTCGGTTTCAGCTAAGCTGAAAGACAATGTCTGAGATTTAGGTCCAGTGCTTTTTTGTCTAGCATGTGTACCAAGCTCTTAGTCAGAAATTGCAGTAGCAGTTGTAAATATGATTTGGTGTGGAGATAAAACTGGAGATAGATACACTTAAGGATTAATGCCTTAGAAGTGGATGAGATCACTCAGAGTGTGTGCATGGGGGAGAAAGTGGTGCTGGTAAGAACAAAAGCAATCACATATAAGGACAAATGTGCTTGCAAGCATAAGAGTGATGATTCCTCTGAAAAGGAGGGGGGGAGGGGTGGCCATCCCTAAGCTGAGGTTGGAAATGCTCCAAAGTCAGAACTTCTTGAGCGCCGAGATACCTACCACAAGTAGGAACTTCCATAACTGACAAGTTAAAAGGATACAGCTTAAGAACACGCTTTATTTAGTGTCTCCAAGAAAAACAAGATCCTGTTACTCCCTTTCAGCTGCACTAGCACTGTTTCTGTGCATGCTAGGTTCTCCCGTGCAGGTCTGCCTACAGAGTAATGAAGAGGCTTATGTCTTGTCCACGGTACAGTAAACTTGGTTGAATGTACAAAATTTTAAAAATATTATATAAGATTATTGTTAGGGGTTTGTAGGAATGACTTAGCAGTTAATAGCACTTAACTGCTCTTGCAGAGGATCTGAGTTCAGGCCCTGGCACCTATATTGGGCTGCTCACAACTGCCTGTAACTCCAGCTCCAGGGTATCTGACACCTTCTGTCTTCCACAGGCAACTGAACAGGGTATACACTACATACACACACAAATAAAATATATGAATCTTTTAAAAAAATTATTGTCAGGGGGCTGGAGAGATGGCTCAGCAGTTAAGAGCACTGGCTGGTTTTCCAGAGGTTCAATTCCCAGCACCTGCATGGCAGCTCACAACTGTCTAACTCCTGTTCCAGGGGATCTGATATCTTCATATGGACATACATGCACGCAAAATACCAATGTCCATAAAATACAAATAAATTATTAAAAATTACGGTCATGATATGTGTGTAAGGTATATATGAAACAAAATGAATTTTGTGTTATACTTCAATCTGTCCTCAGACATCTTAGGTACATGAAAATATTGTGAACTAACATGAAAAAAATCAAAGTTCTGGAATAGTTTTTGTCTTAAGCATTGTAGATAAGGGACAGTCCTTTCTACAATATATTCTCAGCCTCTGAGCTGCCCCTTTTGCTGTTTTGATTGTTTTGTTTTTATTGCGGGTTGCATGTTTTCTAGTTTGATACGTACGGGGCAGTAGCCACCAGTTCTTTGCCAATGTTGTTTCACTTACAAGTTCCCTTAATTTTTTTATTGCTTTGTCTTATTTTGTAGCAGATAGTATGCTATCTGTAGTGTTAAAGCGAAAATGAGAATGCAGTATTTCTTTGACATTATATTTCCTCTGGGGTGGTATATTTTTTTTTCATCAGTGGCTGGGACATAGTGCTTATAGTCTGTTTTTATGATGTGAACAGATATTGACAGATGGTGAATTTTTTTTATTAGGGATCTTGAAAAGATGTTCTAATTCTGTCATTTGATTGGCATTATATTAATTGTACAAAATAATGGGATTCATTATGTTTTCATTTATGTATACAATTTACTGTGATCATATTCAACCCCAATTATTCTCATTTGTCTTCCTGCTGCCCTCCCCCATAATGATCCTTTTATGTTTTAGCCTTTGAAAAAAAAAAAAAGGAGAAATCTAGATTCCTTATCTTTCTTGCCCTCTTTATTGGCTGAAATAGTTCAAAATGGAGACATTTATTTGAGATAGGGTCTCAAATTTGCTATGTTAGCAGAGACTGGTTCTCCTCTCTTCACTTCCTGAATCCTAGGGTTATAATCATGCACCACTATGCCCAGTAGAGACAATTCTTATGTAATATTGGGTTACCCCATATTTACATACAGAGGCAGAAAAAATTTCATTTAAAAAATTCTTTGCCAGTTTTCAGAATAAGATTGTGACGGACAGTTTTGTTTTGTCATGATCATAGGCTTTTAAATGTATCTGGGAAATTTCTATATTTTTAGGAGATAAAACTCGCTCCTTAGGAATCAGATGTTTTTAGGATTGGAAATTGATGTTTTTTTTTTTTTATTCTAGTTTACATTTATGCCGGATTCTCAGTGAAAATAAAAGCCATGACAGTTCGACCTACAGAGGTATGATTTTCAAAAGTATCAAAGCTATCATTTTTGGCCTGTTTAAGATTGTAAATCTCCATTTGATGTTGTGTATGAAACCAAAGTTGTAAGAGTGCATGTAATAGAAGACCTTATACTCAATAATATAACTGTAGTTACTGTAAGATGGCACATCTTGCATACACTCATTGTTTCATCTTTCTGACTTTTATAATTGGGAATTTGTATATTTGTTTGGATTTTTGTAGTTAGCTGTACCAGTCCTAAATGTGAGAGAAAGCTATCTTGGGAAGAAAAATCTGTTTTGATCATATTTGAACTAGAGAATTTCCACACTCTGTTCAGTGCTTTTACTAAAGCTGCTTGTGTTCAGGTGGTATCTGGGGAGCTTGTTAAAAGGCAGTTGTCACGGAAAATATAAGCAAAGGAGTTGTTTGCTGCATATCACAAATAGGATTTATTAGTAAAATGTCGCATAATTAAGCAGGATGTAGGTTTTACTTTTATGGGATTTTGCTATTTAACATTCATTAATTTAAAATTAGACACAGATTTGGTAGAAATTAAGTCAAAATAAAAGCAATTGTGTCTGATTTGTAGTGTTTTCATTTGTAGTTTTTATTGAAGATAATCCCATAATTTTTTTCAGTATGAAGTCAATGTTTTTATAACTAATAGTCCACTTTAACAAAATAAATTTATAAAATTTATTCTAGTTACATTGTGACATTGATGAATAGATGATTAAGACCAGTCCTTTTCCTGTAGAAAAATTTACTTTGGTTTTATCAAAAATTGAATATTTCCTTAACTTGAGAGAATATACTTTATTAGAGGGAACATTTGGAGACTTGAGGGAGAGGTATTTTTAACAAATGAAACAGCAAGTTTTTGCTTTCTGTTATTTTAGTGAGCTCTGCTTTAAGATTTATGTGTTTTTTATTTGCCTAAGTTAAGTTGACTGCTGGAATTATATGAAAGTTCAGAAGTATTCCTTTATAAAAGAATTTTCTGGCATTGGGAAGCAAAGGCATGAGGACTGAGAGAGTTTGAAGCCACCCTGGGATACATTATGTGATTCCCTAAAAAAGAAAATATTCCCAAACCACTAGGTTCCTCATTTTTTTCTCTTCTCCATGCTTATTCCTTTATACTTCTTACTCAGTTTTGATTTTTTTTTATCTGAATAAGAAAATCATTAAACCTATAAAGTTACTGTTTTTTCAGTTTGGCAAGAGTATGGATCCTTAATAAGTATATGATAGTTCACTTACGTTGTTTTGATTTACACACGAATCCAAGAATAGTTATTGGCTGAATAACCAATATTCTCCTTCGATTCTTCTGTTTCTTCTTCAACACATAGACCCATTGGTTGATGTTTGCCAGTAGCTAAGCTTTGGTTTAACTGTTTGGTTGTGCGTGGAAGAAACTGACTTCATACTCTTTCTGAGGATCTCCTTTGCTTTATATTGGATTTAGTATGGGTAGTCTCATAATATCCCTTATTATGCCTTAGAATTAATTTCATTTCAGACAGACAGTTTCTACTGTACATTTTGTTTGTTCCCTTTAAAAGGTATCCTGCTTTTTAGCAATAAACACCATTGTTGGCTAGATAGATGGTTTGGCAGTTAAGAGCTCATTTTGCTCCTTTGAAAGAACCTAACATCAAACACTTACATGAAAGTATCCCTCTGTTTTGTTGCTACCCTTAAAACTGCTCTTTCTAAAATGTTAGCACTAATGTAAAGTGTTTAATGAATTCTTTTCATATATAAAGGTTGTGTGTTTCCCTACACATTGTGAGTGGATGTGTAAAGATTTCCAACTCTGGTCAGCTTGGTAGTTTTAAAGCACCATTTATTGTCTTAGGATTTCCATTGCTGTAACAAAACTCCATGACTAAAAGTAACTTGGGGAGGAAAGGGTTTATTTCATCTTCTCAGTCAATCATTGAGGGAAGTCAGGGTGGGAATTCAAGCCAGGAACCCGGAGACAGAAGCAGAGGTCATGGAGGAGCGCTGCTCGCTGGCTTTCTCCTCATGGGTTACTTACCTTGCTTGAGCACCAGCCCACATCATCAATAATCAATTAAGAAAATGTACCATAGCTTGCCCAAGGGCCAGTCTGCTGGGGGCCATTTTCTTAGTTGAGGTTCTTAGCTTTTCCCAAGTGACCCTAGTTTGTGACAAGTTAGCATAAAACGAGCAAGCACAGTTGATAAACAAACACAACACCATAAGACTATAACATTTTTTTGTTAATCCCCTAGACCTCATATTAATGTTAAACATCACAATATAAAATATTCCAACTTTAAAATCTCAGCCTTTAAAAAATTCAACACTTAAAAAGTTCAGTCCTAGACCGCCAGTGGTGGCGAATGTCTTTAATCCTAGCATTCGGTAGGCAGTGGCGGGTGGATCTCTGTGAGTTCCAGGCCCACCTGGTCTCCAAAGAGAGTTCCAGGACAGGCTCCCAAGCAATACAGAGAAACCCTGTCTTGAAAAACAAAACAAAACAAAACAAACAAAAAAAAAAAAAGAAAAGAAAAAAAAGAAAAGTTGAGTCTTGCAGGGACCCCTGACATCGGGACCAGGGCCTATCCTGGATGCATGAACTGGCTTTTTGGAGCTCAGTCCCTATGGTGGAATATCTTGTTCAGCCTTGATACGGGGGTGGGTAGGGGTGGTCCTGCCTCTACTTGGTGTGCCAGACTTTTTTTTTGACTCCCCAAGCCTTACATCTTCTCAGGAGTGGATGGGTAGTGAGAAAGGGTAGTGGGGGGTACGAGAAGGGGAGGGAGGGGGAATTGGGTTTGGTATGTAAAATGAAAAATGCATTTTTAGAAAAAATTTCAGTTTCTTTAAAACAGCCAAAGTCACTTTCAGACTTTAATCTTCACTAAAATATCCAAAGTCTCTAAAACATCCATAGTTTACCAAATATCCAGTCTTTTTAAAAACTTCGAAGTCATTTTAACAAATGAGTTTTTTCCCACAACCAAATAATAGGCTGAGCTTGGGGAATTCTGTAGAAGAGAGGAAAGATGGCAAGAGCCAGAGGGGTTAAGGACACCACAAGAAAACCCACAGAATCAACTAACCTGAGCGCATCGGGGCTCACAGAGACTGAACCCACAATCAGGGAACCTGCATGGGTCTGAACTAGGACATCTGCATATATGTTTTGGTTGTGTAGCTTGGTCTTTTTGTGGGACTCCTCTTAAGTGGAAGCAGGGTCTGTCTCTGACTCTTTTGTCTGCTCTTGGGATCCATTTTCTCCTACTGGGTTGCCATGTTCACCCTTAATATGAAGGGAGGGGCCTAGTCTTATTGTAACTTAATATGCCATATTTGGTTGATTTCCCTGGGAGGCCTACCCTTTTTTTTTATCTGAAGGGAAAAGAGCCCAGGAGTGGATGGGTGGGGGATGGGGAAGGGAATGGGAGAAAAGGGGTGAGGAGAAACTATGGTCAGGATGTAATATATGAAAGAAAAATAAATAAAAAAAAAGTTCTCTGTAAAAAGTCTCTGTAAAATAAAAAAAAAAAAGTTACATATTTTATTTTTACTCCAAGAGGGAATAACCAGGGCACAGTCAAAGGAAAGCAAAGCCAAAGTTGAGCAGTATATAAAGTTCAATGCTGGATGTCTGTGATCTACTCATGATCATCTAGGCATCAAAGGACCTTGGCAGCACTTCTGGCTCTGCCATGCATATAGCACATGCAGCTGGTCTCCTAGGTTCAGGCCAGTTTCACTGCACTGTCCTTGGCAGTCATCCTTTAGTGCTGGTGGCTCTAAAATGCTGGGGTCTCTTGCTGTAACTGGGCTTCACCTTCACCACTAACTTTTCTTGGGTTTTCTTTTTGACCCCTTTGCGAGTTGAACAATCCTTTCACAATGGTTGCATATCAGATAGCCTGCATATCCGACACTTACAATTCGTAACAGTAGCAAAATTACAGTTATGAAATAGCTATGAAATGATTTCATGATTGGGGGTCATCACAACATAAGGAACTGTGTTAAAGGGTCAGGTCACAGCATTAGGAAAGTTGAGAACCACTGCTCTAATGCCTGCAAAATCAGTACCATCTGGGAAACTTAGCCATTACCACGTTCTTCTGCCAGCATGAGGTGCAATCTTGGCCCCCTTTGAACCACACCTTTTGCCTGACTCTTGAGGAAACACTTTCCAGAAGATTTTTGCCTCACTGATGCTGGTCTCTTCTTAATTACCACTTAATTCTTTGTTCCAGCTAACATCAATTTCTCTAGTAATCAAAGGTTTGACTTCAGTAGTTCTGGTCTATTGTTAATCACAGCTATCTCTTCCACTGTAGCTGACCTACAGGTTCTTAATACAAACTATCACACAAATGGCCCTGGTAGAGTCTTTGCTTCCCTTTAAAACGCCAAAGGCCAAGCCTCTTATCCTCTGCATTGCCCTTAACAGTCTTACCATCCAAGTGCCCGGATCTCTGAGCACATAATGGCTTTTCCAGCTCAGATTGTAAATGCAACCACAATCCTCCCCAACACATATGGTCAAGTCTGTCACTGCAATACTCTATGATCTGGTACCAATTTCTGTCTTAGTTAGGGTTTGTATTGCTGTGATTAAACACCATGAAACAAAAGCAACTTAGCATTTACTGTTTCTTTAAAAATAATAGGAGTTCATGATCATTTAAAAATAGTTACTTAGAATAATTGTGAATTAGGGGCTTTCTTGGCTACTTTTTGGAGTATAGTTTGGCTCTTTTTATATTTCATTTGTTCCACCAAATGACCGACCTGGGTTGCTTGTTCTCTATTTTAGTCTTCTGTGGTTAAGATTAGAATTCACAGAGCTCCAGTGAACAGTGTACAACATACCCTTAAGGAACCACAGTTAGTAATAATCAGCGGTTGTGTTCTTCTAAGCGATTTCTTTAAAAAGTCATCTGGATAATTTAAAATAAGTAATATTGTGTATTTTGTAAGGAATTTTATTAAGATAAATGAAAACTATAAAATTGATCTCATTCCTACCATAACAACAAAACATTTTTCTTTGTTTATAACACAATGAAGGCAAAGTGTTTATAAGGACAAAAATATTTAAACTAATAAATTCTTTATAAAGAATTGATAATGTTTAGAAAATGAATTAAAGGATACATTTCATTGCTAAATGTCTTCGTTGGCTAAAAGGAGATGTACAGCATACTTTGATTTCAGTTTTTGTTTTGTTTTTTTGTTTTTTGATCTTTGTCAAGACAGGGTTTCTCTGTGTAGACATGGTTGTCCTGGACCAGCCTGGCCCTGAGCTCAGAGAGATCCACTTGCCTCTGCCTTCCTATTGCTGAGATAAAAAGTTTGTGCCTTTTTTTGTTTGTTTGTTTTTGTATTTTTTAAAGCATTTATTTTTTTCACTTTTTTTTTGTCCTGAAAAAATTTTGATTTTTCCCTAAAAAGGGAAAAATAAATAAATATACATATATAAATTTATTTATCTCCAGTCTTTTTTTAGTCTTTTCTGAGGGTGAAAAGGGGTGGTACAGGATCTCATGTAGCCAGGTTGGCCTACAACTCTGTAGATGTGGATAGCTTTAAATCCTGATCTCCTGCCTCTGCTTTCTGAATTAGTGATGGAACTGTGGACTGGTTGTATACTACCACACTTGGTGTTTGTGTGCATTTGAGTACTTTTCTCTTTTGTCAGCTCGGGAATTGAATTTAGGGTCTCAGAAATGGTAGGGAATCACTCTACCACTTCAGCTACATTTCCAGTTCCCAGGCTTTATTTTACATTTGCGTTTTACTTATTTTATTTTTGAGAAGGTGTGTCATGTAGCCTATGTTGGCCTGGAACTTGATATAGGTGCCGAGGTTGACCTTGAACTGCAGATCTTTCCGTCTGCTTCTGTCTCCCAAATGCTTGGATTACAGGCTACAAGCATCTGCTATTATGACCAGTTTTCTGTCATGCAACACAGGGCCTCTTGCATGGTAGGCAAGAACTTTACCAACCAAATTATGGCAGTAGCCTTTTAGTGCTTTTTGAAGATACTTGCTTTTCAACGTTTAATGGTTGGGAGAAGAAAAATAATTACTACAAAGAAATCTATAAAAAAAAAAAAAAAAAAACAACCCAAAGGTGGTCAGTCAACTTCTAACTCACCAATCCATAAAGGACTTTTTTGAGGAAAGGGGGCCATGGTTATAGTGTGGGTTACTTGTAGTTGACCATTCTCATAAAATTGCCTTTGTGTGTGTGTGTGTGTGTGTGTGTGTGTGTGTGTGTGTGTGTGTATGTAGTTTGAATTCTGATAGAAATTGAGGAGAAAGAAATTTAGATTTTTGAAGGAATTCCCTATTACGTTTATACCCATTAGGTTTCATTGTAATCCTAAGATTGAATTGAATATACTCTGAATATATTTAGAATATATCTGTGAAAGTGTCTGGTGGGGAAATGGTTAATTTTATTGGTTAAATTTATTTTGTTGGGGTACAGTGTATGCATTTAAGTATTACTGAAGACTTTAGAAACATGGAGAAAATGCTTTAAAACGGGTTAGTTGGGGCAGGCATGCCTGGACATGTCTGTAAATCTAATGCCTGGGAAGTTGAGGCAGGATTATCCCTCACAACTTAATGAGACCTTGTCTAAAATTAATAATGGCTGGTGATGTAGGACACACTAAGCCCTAGAACTACCACAAAAGAAAACAAAGTATTGACGAGGAATCAAAATACTAAATGGTGTGCATAGTAGATGTGTAAATATGTGAAATTCACAGCCGTGGAAAGAATAGAAGGGATGTTTAACCACTAGTCATATCAGTAGAGAAGGAATGGTTAACTTTTTCCTATATCCATTACTGTTGTTTATGGAGAAATAAAAAGATAAGTTGCTAGAGAGAACTATTATAAATATGTTTTATTACTGATGTTTATAATAATTGTGAGAAATAAGAAATAAGTGGATTTTCCAGGAGTTTGCCTTTCTTAAGAGACTATCTTTACACTTATGTCTTTTATGTTCAACAGATTTTCAACAAGCTCTCTATGAGTTGTCATACCATGTTATTAAAGGAAATTTAAAGCATGAACAGGCATCTAGTGTTCTTAATGACATTAGCGTAAGTATATATTTTAAAACAGTAATTGTACATCTCTCCACTTTTGATACAAAGATCTTTGAAATGTATAACATGTATTTTGTCAAGATAATACTTGTTTTAAGGTAATATTGGTAAGCCATTTTGCTATATAGAAACTGATATTTTAATCTTTCTGTCTGGTTGTAAGGAAGAAAAGGTTATACAAACTGGGTGAGCCAAAGTATTCTTAATTAATATTTTGACTCTAAAAATAGTTTAAGTACTTTCTTCAAATGCTATATTTTGTAATTATGACTAATTTTTTCTTGAAATTAAGCATTAAATTATTTTAAATTGTGGTTGCATAGTTCTGACATTCATTTGTTTGTATCTGCTTCCTACTTATTAGAAAGTAACAGCTAGAATTTTTAGTAGCTAATTCTGTTTCACTTACATTCATTGGAGAATTTAGGCTTGATTCTGAACAGAAGCTTTCAATGTAGGTTCAATGTAGATTGCTCATGAATAATGTCATTGGTGGTTTGATAATTTGAACCGGAAGATGGACTGCTAATTATTAGTTTGTTTATTGTAAACTCATAATTTCAAGTGGTGTGGTATTTTCTTGTTAGGCTGGTTGTTAGATTTGTGAAAATTATTTGTCCCACTTTTCTAATAAGTATTGAGGTGATATTAGGAATTTGTGGTCACATTGTGAATTTTCTGTATGTTTTATGTTTCTATAGTCAAATATTTTCTGTTGGAGAATAGAGTCTGTTTCGTATGAGTTTTGGACTGTTCATGGGTAGTTTTAGTGGAAGTTTTAAGTTTAGCTGTTGTGACACTCCCCTCCAGGTAATTTGAGCAGTATGGATTTTCATCCTGAAACTGTCTCCAGTTGTTAAGAGTAGCATTAGCTCATAATGAAGTGATATATTTCTTTGACAACTAATATTCTGTGTTGGAAAAACTCTTGTCTCTTTTTACTTCTGGTCTTCAGTTCACCTATTTGTGTTCATAGCCCTTGAGAAACTGATAGACCACTAAGATAATTTCATTTGGTAAATTGGGAGTTGATACAGTCATAGTTGGTTTGTACAATTTGATAGTAATTATTTTTCCATTTATGAGAATAGTCTAAGTAAATGTTTTGTATACTTGGTCCTTAGTAGTTAGTGTCTCCTTTGTTTTGATTACTTCATTATATCTATGTGCTTCTACACTGCATTGCCTTTGTCTTGGCTTTTCCGTAGTAATATACATTTATCTAATATTTTAGCCACAGAAATGGATTTATGTGAGTAGCAGCTGCCAGCTTTTTCTTTGAATTTTCTTTCTTACTATCTTTGAAATTAGATGAATTTTAGGGTTGCTGTAGTGCCATAAAACTACCTATTATAGTTAACTGAACTGTGATCCTTACTAATGGGAAATAGTTCTAAAATTGATCATGGGAGTAGCAAGTCAAGAGGCAAATGTGGAATAATGCTGGTGCTTTTATTCAGAACCAGGATTTAGGGTCAGTTTTTTCCCCCCAAAAGTTATAAACAAGAGTGAATAAAGAAAATAAAATTTGATACTGCATATTCAGAGACTCTTGAATTGTGGAATAATTTGCTTTTAATTGATGTAATTTTGGATTTTTGATGTTCTGATACTGTAATTTTTGCATGCATCAGGCATTGGTATAGTATTTAAAGTTTTGGATGAAAAATGTACCATTTTTGATGTCCTTAATTTAGTTGCTAGTTGAGTCTTGTGCTTTGGGTCACTTCCTTTTTATTAGGATTCTGAGGTTGAAATTTATATAGGTGGTTCTTTGGTGTTTTTTGAGACCTGGTGTCACTATGTAGCCCTAGTTAGCCTGGGGTGTGTAGACTATGCTGATGCTGAAATCACTGGAGTTTAGTTGACTTCTAGTTGATTGATGACCATTATTCTGAAATAATGCACTTTCTGTGTACTATTCTGGAATTTACTGTAAATCTATTTTTTAATTTAGGAATTTCGTGAGGACATGCCTTCTATTCTTGCTGATGTATTCTGCATATTAGGTAGGTTTTGAGCATTTATTTTACATGTAACATGTTCTTGTGGTAAATTTATGTTAAATGTTTTTTCAGTGTTTTATAAATATGCAAATATTTCTGCAAATCTTCAGTCATTTTTAACTTTATACAGAATATAGTTTTGTAAATCAAGTGTCATTGCAATTTATAAAGTAGCTTTACAATATAATTTTGTGTTTGACAATGTATATTTATACAGATTTTAGCTAAATGAGCTAATATCAAGTAAGAAAGTCAAATTTTCTGACATTTGTCTGAGGTTTTGCAATTTTAGTAATGACATAATGACATTCAATGAGATTTCTTTGAATTTCAAACTTATGACACTGAAGAAACTCACTTTACTGTTGTACCCTTTTGATTCCTTTTTATTCATCATTTTAAAATTTTATATAGCAACCAAAATTTTCCCATAATCCTTTCCTCCTTTTCCCTCCCCCACCTCACTATCCACTCCTATCCACTCCTCCTCAGTTTCCATTCAGATGGGGGGTAAGGCCTCCCATGGGAGGCAACAAAGCATGGCATGTCAAGTTGAGGCAGGACCAAGCTCCTCCCCCTGCATCAAAGCTGAACAAGTCATGCCACTGTAGGGAATAGGTTCCAAACTTTTTTGATTCTTAATTTTAAAATGAGTAAGATTAGTCAAAGCAATTAAAAGTACTTTTGTAAGAATCTGTTTTGTATTTGTCCAGAATAATAATCCATTTTTTTTAAAAAAAAAGGTGTGTTTGTTTGATTTATGATTAAAGGTGGTGTCCCTCGAAGGAGAACATTGGTTAACAAATAATTTGTTTTACAAGTTTGTCTAATTTTAGCTATTGATTAAAGTAACAGCATGGCTTCCCCATCTGTTTTGTGCCCTCTGTAGCTTTGAATACCAACAGATAACATTGCTAGACATACATTACCTTTAAAAAAAGAGTTATTTTAGATCATTTCTCTCTTCCTCTCTCTAATTAATTAATCGATTAAGTAATCGATTGACAGGGTTTCTCTGTGTATCTGCCCTGAATTCACTCTATGTATTAGGCTGTCTTTGAACCCACAGAGATCCACCTGCCTTTGCTTCCCAAGGGCTGGGATTAAAGATGTGTGCCACCACTTCCCGCCTAGCTCATTACTCTTAATTTCTAGGATTAGATGAGTTAGTTAAATGGTTCACTGATACCTAGAGTTTGGTCTTAGCTACTATGAATACCTATGTATATGTTTTGAGACTGTTTCAGATTTCCTAACAGTGGCAATGTTGGGAACAGGTCAAAATACATGTGAGTGATAAATGAGAAAAACAGACCACCAATGAGCTGACCATGTGTCCTACTTTTTTCCACTGCTGGCATAATTATTAATAGTGTTATCTTTCATTCTGAACTGTCCTGGTTTTAATGATAAAGTATATCTTCATGATATGTATTTGATTGGTTTACACAAAATGAAAAAAACTAATATTTCAAATTGATCCTAACATGAATTTATTGCTGAACAAGTGCCAATTTAAAAATTTGCTTATTTCCATAAATTTTATACACAGGAAAGCAATTTACAGAAGAAATTTATTGAAAGTTACTAGCCTCTTCATTCTATTAGTTTTTCTTAAATCGTCTTAATTTGTTAAAATATAGCTTTCCATAGTTATTTAGACATAGGAATTATTTCTACAGGTCATTGCCTTTTACTATATAATATTTAATATTATATGATAGATATTTATACTATATTATTTATAGTTATTTACAATAATAATATCTGGTTACTTTGGAGGAAATTTGCTCCATGCTGTCCAGCCCATTTTTACAGGCGAGATTAGATGAAAGTACCTTTCACTTGTCTGCCTACACACACTTAATCTTGGCAGGAAAGAAATGATACAAGGATGGCTCCAGAACAAGGAGGGGAATTAGGACTTTAAGAAAGTGATCTAGCTGGCTGGAAAGATTGCTCAGTGGTCAAGAGCACATGCTGCTCTTGCAGAGAACACAGGCTCAGTTCCCAGCACCAACATGACAGCTCACCGTTCTTAGCTCCAGTTGTAGAGGATCTTACTTAAGTCCTTGGGAACCAAACTTAAATGTGGTACATACACATAACATGGGCAAAACTCATTAACATAAGTTTAATGTTAATGAGGGTTATGTCTAATAATGATAATGATACTAATAATGTTAATTATGTATAGGTACTACTTTTGGAACACCTTCATGTTTTAAAGCTTTTTGTTTTAATCTTAGGCTTTATAACAGCTTCTGTATGGAAGGTATGCAGATTGGGAAAATGAGGTTTACCGAGGCGGCCATTTTTTCAAGGCAATGCGCTAGGCTAGTAAAGCAGCACTTAAGCCTTGGTCGCTTTGGCTCTAGAACCCATGATCGTTTTACTGTGTCATGTTGTCTTTTTCAAACAAGATATTCCTATGCTGTCTAGGTTAAGAGAACTTAAAAAAAAAGACTAATTGTACAAGGGTGAGGGATCCTGAGAGCTGTAGTAAGTTGAGAGGTGGGCCTCTTGATTCTGATACACGAGGCAGGAGATAGAAGATACTGTGGGCTTTATAGAAAATCATATGGAAATTAAAAAGAACTTACCAAGTACTAATTTAGGATACAGAAGTGAGGTATGATAAATGAGTTTATTTGAATGGTGTTTTGAGTTAGAACAAAAATAATAAGATAGAGAACGTATGATTGGGATAACAGTACTAACCTGAGTGTTGAGACAGGATAACTTAACAGATTTACTGGGTCCTTTTCAGTATTGCCACCACAGTCAAAAAAGCTTAATCAAGTCAGGTAGCTAAGAGGATTGGAACTCTGTATGCCTGATCTTAAGGACCTTAGCAGAGTATCTTAACAACTTTAGAGCTCTGTGACAACTGGGAACCCCTGGAAAAAATTAATGAGATACACATCAATTATGTCTTGGAGAAAACACCATTAAAAGTTGAGATTAGCTGGGTTTGAGGGCACACACTTCTAGTATTGCGGTTTAATAAGGATCGGATGAGGATAAACAAATAGGGAGAAATAACTCACAACATAGACAGATGAACACCAGCAGGTTGAACCGGATGCTCTCCTCTCTGTGTCCTGCCAGCAAGAGAGCTTTCCCCGGCTCCTCCTCAGACCTAGTTCTGTGGGTTACTTCCGCCCCTGGCTCCACCCCCCATGGGTGTGGTCAGTGCCACAGAAGCAGACACAGTGAATATCCCACTACACTTCTAGTCCTAGCACTCTAGAAGCTGGGGTAGGTGGATCTTTATGAGCTTTAGGTCAGCCTGGACTACAGAGTGAGTTCCAAAATTGCCAGAACTGCATTGTGAGACCCTGTTGCAGGAAAAAACTTGAGATTATACTATAAATTCAATTGCATTAATCACACCCTAAATTTTCTTTGTGTTATTTTTTATCTTTGTGCATTGGGGAATAAACTCTAAGAACCTCATGGATGACTAGGCAAGGTCTCCTCCTACCACTAAGCCACACCCACAGCCCCTAAAATTTCCTGAATGTACTTGGGCTAACTTTGTGCTACAGTGGCTAGGATATGGGCAGATGACACTTGTCAAAGAAGGAAGGAAGAGTGAAAGGCCAGGAAAATGTTTGTCAATAAGTGTTGTTTTTGATGATAAATCTCCTTCTCTTGATTCTTGGTGTTGACAGTAGAAAGTCAACTGAAGCAAAACTGTGGTAGTGTCTGTTATTTTGGAAGACCTACTTAGAGGCCAACAGGTATTATTTCACCAAGACTAATGCCGTTTCTTATTGTACTTTCTCAATTACCAGTTGACTTTACAAATATTCTAGCCTGTAATTCTAAGCACTTGGGCGGTAGAAATAAGAGGACCAGAAATTTAATGTCATCTATGCTATCTAGTGAATTTGGGGTCAGCCTCAGCTGCAAGAGTCCCTGTCTCAGAAAGTAAACTAATTTAATCAGTTAAAGCAACAATTCCAAAATCAGCCTTTGTGTAATCTTGCTAATCCTATTTGAAATTTTTTGATGTTTGGCGTTTTGCGTTCATTGTTTTATTTCTTCTGCACACCTTTGATCTAAACTTGGATAAATTTTCTGAACAATTTACTAAAACTGAAGGAAGTCTCTTTTAAAAATATTTTTGTAGGAAGAAGTTGCAAATATTGAGTACACTTTTATTTAGTGACTAGAATTGTCCAAAATTGGATTTTAAATATACCTTTTAATATGGACTTTTCTTAGACTCGATGTTAGACTTCATTAGTGACTTTTTAGGCTTAGGAAATAATTTTTGTTCCAGTACTGGGGAAACTGAGAAAAGAGAATTGTACTGTGACTTGGAGGTCAGCCTGAACTTAATAGCAAATAGATTTGAAGGCAAATCTGTGTTACATAATGAGACCTCTTTGTAAAAAACGAAAACAAACAAAAAGCCAAAGCCAGGCTGAGAAGAGGACTTGGTGAGTAAAGCACTTGCTACAAGCATGAGGGTCAGAGCTTGGGTCTGCAGCACCCACACAAAAGCAGAGTAAGGCCAGGCGTGGTGGTACATGCCTCTAGTCCCAGCACTAGGGAGGTAGAGGCAGGTTGGTCTTTGAGTTTGGAGCCCCCTGGTGTTATTCAGTGAAGCCTTATCTTTTAAAAACAGGGAAGGGGGCAGTATGGTGGCTTGCCTGTAATCCCAGTTCATGTCAGGCCAAGACAGAGGATCTTTTGAGCAAGCTGACTAGTTAGATTTGCCAAATCGGCAAACTCTGGCTTCATTGAGAATCCCTGTTTTCAGTAAAGTGGAGAGCAATTAAGGAAGACACCATCCTCTGATCTCCATAAGTATGTACACATGAGTATATGTTTTCACTCAAAAAGGGGGTTGGGACCAACCCCAACAACAAAATTGGCTCTTTTCCTTTTTTCTTTTTGCTGTTGTTATGACACAGCATCTTACTATTTAGCCTAGGCTGGTCTTGAACTCATGATCCTTCTGCTTCAGCCTTCTAAAGGCTGAGATTACTGTTGTGTACTACCAAGCCCAGCTAAATTAGAAGAATGTTTTTTTGGTCCCCTACTTCAACTTGGCCATTCAGGAATGAGTCTCTGTCTTATACCTCTGACAAATGTTCCTGTGATACAATCTTACTATTTTATGGATATATGTTGTTTTAGGTGACAGGGTCAGTCATCAGTATTAAGAGGAATTAAAGTGTTTATGTATGAAGGACATATTATTGCAGTTTATATTTTTTTACAGATTCAGAAAAAGGTATTTTTAATTAATTATATTTATTTTTGAGTCAAGGTATTTCTGTATAGCCTGGGCTGACCAGGACCTCATAGTGCAGACTAGGCTGGCCTTGAACTTGGGATCTTCATGCTTCTGTCACCTGGGTACTGAAATTACAGGTGTATACTATCATGCCTAGCTTGGAAATAGGCATTTTTAACTGTGAATTGATGGGGGATGTCATTATGTAAATATGTTTCTCTTATTGGTTAATGAATAAAGCACTGTTGGCCAATAGGAAAGTGAATTTCTGAGTAATAGAGAGTATAGAAAAATGAAACTTGTATCTCTTTTCTTCTGTCATTATAGATATTGAGACAAATTGTTTAGAAGAAAAAAGCAAGAGAGACTATTTTACACAACTGGTATTAGCATGTTTGGTAAGTTTTTAAATATACTTTCACCTTCTAAATTTTCCATCCAATAAACAGCTAATTATATTAAATGGAGGAAGATAGTGATGTTCCATTGACTTCATGATAAGGTGAAATTTAGATCTTGAAATGGTGTTTTGTGAAATTAGGTATACAATGTCTGTGAAATAATCATATTTCTGAATTCTTAGTCTATACATATAAAAGCACTCAATGGTATTTCTGACCTAGTGAGTTCCTAATGTAGAAAAGGGTAAACAACCGTATAGTAAGTAGTTCTTAAACTCAATCTTTGTAAACTCTTTATTAGGCAGGGACATAAAGATGGAGGTAATTAAAAAAATAATACAAGTTGGGCTGTGGATGTGGTTTAGTTGATAAAATACTTGCCTAGCATGCATGAAACCCTTGGTTGTATTTTATTAAGTGGGCATGGTGTGCAGTCTCAGCACTTGGTGGAGGCTTGAGAAGCAGAAGTTCAAGATCATCCTCAACTACATAGTGAGTTCAATCAAAGACAGCGTGGGAGACATGGAACACTGTCTTTAAACAGACAACAGCACTGCCCTCCCCCAAATAAAAGTCATAATTGTCTAGAGAGCCACTTTATGCTTATAAAATTAGAATCAAGGAAAAATACCATTACTGGGACTTAGAAGAATGTTCTTGTCTTTGTTTATTATTGTTTGTCTTGAAGTAGAAAGTATAGAATGATGAAAATTAGGTGAAAATTGAGTTTTGACAGGCTCAATGTAATGAAATTTTATCTGTAGTTCTTACTCTGTAAGCTGTGTATAGCAAGCATATAGTTTTATAGTAATTTTGAAAGCTATATATTTTATATTTCAGTATTTGGAGAGTCATTTTTGTTGAATTGAAACTCTAGGCTTTATAAAGAGATAGTACTATTTTGTATTTTCCAATACATTGGAGAGATATTTTGAATATATTTAATATTGTGGGTACATAGTTGGAATGCTAAATAATAAACGGTCTTTAATATCTTTTAATGCAGTATTTAGTTTCAGACACAGTTCTGAAGGAACGCTTGGATCCAGAAACTTTGGAGTCATTAGGGCTAATCAAACAGTCACAGCAGTTCAATCAAAAGTCAGTTAAAATCAAGACAAAACTCTTGTAAGTATGTTACGGATCAAGTAGCTGAATATTTATTTCTCATTTTGAATAATAGAGGTTTTTAAAGGCCCTTTTTAAAGCTACTTTTTTTGTTTGTGGTTATTTTTCTTCTAAAACACTTAAATTATTGTGTTTCAGTGGTCTATTCCTGTGTTAACTTTGTCCATATTTGAATCTGAGATAACATTCAATTCTTTTTAAGAAGACTTATTTTCAATTGTGTGTGTGTGTGTGCGTGTGTGTGTGTGCGTGTGTGTGTGTGTGTGTGTGTGTGTGTGTGTGTGTGTGTATGAGAGAGAGAGAGAGAGAGAGAGAGAGAGAGACACAGAGAGAGAGACAGAGAGAGGTTGAGAGAGAAGAGATTGAGAGAGAAAGAGTGAGACAGATAGACAGAGTGAGTGATGGGGGGATATGTGTGGGTATGCTAAGATGTTTCTGAGTCCAGAGGTATTGGATTCCCCCTGGAACTGGAGTTACAGGGAAGTTGTGAGCTGCCTGATACAGGTGCTATGAGTTGAACTCAAATCCTCTGGAAAAGTAGCAAGTGCTTTTAAATGGCTGAGCTACTTCTCCAGACCCATATTTTTTTGTTATTACCATTAAATATTTTACAACCATGTCTATATTCAGAGCATATTCATAATCAGTAGTGGAAATATTGGTTTGCTGGTGAGTTCCCTTATTAGCTAAAATTGCTTCTTATACTAAAAGATACAAAAAAATTAAACTGTAATAGCAATTCTCATGATTGTCTTAGTGATATTCAGTGAGAGTATAAGCTTGATAATTGAAATTAATTTTATTCCTTTAATGATATTTCTGATTTCAGTTATAAGCAGCAAAAATTCAATTTATTAAGAGAAGAAAATGAAGGTTATGCCAAGCTGATTGCTGAATTGGGACAAGATTTATCTGGAAATATTACTAGCGATTTAATATTAGAAAATATCAAATCTTTAATAGGTAAGCCATACATATCTCTATGTACTATGTATTATTAAGATAAGCTTTATTTTTAACTTTTGGAAGATATCCATAAAAACAAAATGAATCAGCCTCAGCTATATACTGAGTTTGAAGCTAGCTCAGACAACAGGAGATACTTTCTCATGAAACAAGAAGAAACTGGAATCATATAGCTTTTATTTTTAGTATTTTAGTATTTTTAGTATTTTATTTTTAGTATTTATGAAATTTCTTATGATCTTTATGAAAAAAAGTTTTTGTCATTGTTACCTGTGTGTATATTGGTTCCCATATTCTTTCTAACACTTTTGTTCGTTAAATTTAACTTCTATAAGAAGATAGAAAATAAGTTTAAAAAAAAAACTAATAAATGTTTGGAGAACTCTTGAAACTTGGTGATATGTAGTTCTTGGTTTTAAAATTACCGTGTATGAGGGGCTTTAAAACACATTTTATTTTTATTTCTGAAAATAGCAGGATGTTGGAAGAATATAGGAGAAAAATGTTTTTCCTAGTTACCAAATAGTATTTCTGTCATATTGCTTTGGTATTGGGCATTTGAAGAAACTAGCTGACATTTATAGACAGGAGGAATCCCCTTTTTTTTTCTACGTTTGGCAAGAATTCTTAATATTATTTGTTAGGTGGTCATTTGTCTAGTGAATATTTTGAAGTTGTATAAAAATCATGTTTTTTGATCCCCAGAAGGAATATTATTTCCTGCTTCATTGGTTATAACTTCGCTGCCACTTACTCATAGGTTTTTTTTTATCTGTTTTAGAAGATTATATCTGACTAAGAACACAAGTTGGTTGAGTCCTTATTCCCTTCTTCTACTGCTTTGTGTAGCCATTCAAATAAAGCTACATTTATTTCAGTCTTCTTTATTCTTTGGCTTGGCTTTTAGTGATTCCAAGTGTACAAGCTAAGGCTACATTCAATTTAAATTGACCATTTTCTTTGAAGTCAGCTTCTGGTAGATGATCTAGTTTCTTTTCTACTTCTATCCTATGGTGATTGAAGATCAGATGAGTGAGCCTCTAGCCTTGAAGGACGCTTGCTGTCTTCTGTGGCCTTAAATGTGTCAGTGACCTGTTTTGAAAACTCCTAGTACAGGCTGCATTTTTTTCTGCAGATCCCCCTTCACGTAGCTTGGGAAGCTTGTTAGTACTGCCATTCTGTACTTCTTCCTCTCCCTGTGCTGTGTCCTGTCCTTACCTGAGAGAGTGTTATGGAAACCCTTCCAGTGTTTGCTTTCGCTTTACCTCTTCTTATGTGCACGCACGTCTTTTTCCGTTTTTGTTTTTTTCCTTTCTCGGTTTTTACCTTTTCTATGTCTTTGTTATTTTGGGAGCATTTCAAAGATGGATTTTCTTGAAGGTATGCGTTTATGTAACTAGAAATGTTCACTCTAATTCATCTGGCATCCTGTAAAGCGTGGTGGATCAGATGCACTCAGATACCACCTTCTCAAGGCTTCCCTGGCCACCACCACTTAGCATTCCTTATTTTTGGGGGGTTATTTTTCTTTTCAGCATTTACCACTATATCAACTGTAGTTGATCCTGTGTTTCCACAGGTTGAAAATATTCCTGGAAGAATCCGTTACAAGTATTTATATTGTATTAGTTATTACAATCATCTTTGTGATGTAAATATTCCTGGAAGAATCCGTTACAAGTATTTATATTGTATTAGTTATTACAATCATCTTTGTGTTATTTAAATTAAGAACATATATATTGATTATATGCATATCTTGTTACATTTTATGTAAGATATTGTAGCATCTGTTGATTTTGATATCCTTAAGGCAGTTCTGGAACAAACTTTAGACATTGAGTTTATAATTCTACCATCAGTTGAATGTACACTTTGTGAGGATAATTTTATTTTACTTTATTTTATATTTTAATTTTACATATCAATCCCAGTTTTACCTCCCTCTCCTCATCTGGCTCCTGCCACCTTCACCTCACCCCCTCCCTTTTGCTTCTTAGAGAGGGTAAAGCCTCCTGAGGGCTTCATAGGGAGTCAGTGAAGTCTGTCCCATCACCACGTTGAGGTAGGACCAGGGCCCTCCCTGCTGTGACTAGGCTGAGTAAGGTATCTCTCCATAGAGAATGGGCTCCAAAAAAAGCCAGTTTGTGTACTAGGGATAGATTCTGGACCTACTGCCAGTGGCCTCATAAACTGCAATCCACCCATTGTCACTGCTGTCAGTCCCTAGTCGGCGAGCTCTTACTAGCTTGGATGAGGACAGCGTCTTTTGTTTGGTTTATTTAGTAACCAATTCTTAGGGCCTGGTAGGTGCTAAATGAATGAGTGGAAAATTAATTAAATCCTCCCTGTTTCTTGTGGTGTTTATAGTGATTTTTAGCCTTTTTTGTTTGATATGGAAACATTTAGAAAGCTTAGCTCCTTGACTCTGTTTCTTTATGGCTTGATGACCTTTTGTTCCTCTTGTTGTTTGAGAAATGTACTTTTCATTGATGTAGAAATAGATGTTAAGGATTTAACGTCATTGAATATTCTTTCAGTGTTCAAATTAATTGTATTCACTTTCAATGCTACTCCATTTGGGTCTTATCTAACCAAAACACTTCACCTGCACATCCTGTTGTTAGGATATCTTTGGATAGGTTCATTTCCACTGATATGTCTTAATGAGTAGTCTAGTTAGGTCATACTTCATGCAAAGCTATCTTAGGTGTGATCTTCATTAGCCATTGAGAAAAACCAGTACCTAGTTTGGAAGGTATGTATGTTGGGTACACTTGATTCAGTATACTTTGTCTGATCCAGAGAGACTCTCATTTATCATCCTTTAAGATTCTGGCAAATGAAAGTACATGTAACTGTTTAGCCTGTGCTGTTTACTATGTAAGCAATCCTAGAAGCAGAACTGCTGGTGTTGCGTGGTGTTGATTACTATCTAAAGGCTGACAGTAAATCTGAACAACTTATTAAGTAGGGACGAAAAATTATTACTAGCTCACTTATACATAGATCCTCTCAAGTGAATTTTATACCAAGGGGACAGATACAGTGTATATTTTATAAATGAGAGGAAAAAGGAGGTGGGTTAAACTATTATTATGTAACTGGATACCCTAAAAACCCAAACATTATTTTCGATATGTATGTATGTATGTATAATCAAAATCATTGTAAGGTATTCTTTCTTTTCATCTAAGCCAGTGTTCAGTAAACATTTTTTCCTTCCATTTTTTCTTTTCTGTTTTGTTTTTGACGTAGGGTCTTGCATGTAAACTCAGACTGGCCTGGAGCTCTTGATTCTATTGCCTCAACTTCCTGGGTGGCAAGGTTTTCCAGCCAACAGCTTCAGGCTTGCCCAAGATGCCTCGGGGGTCCATGTAGGGCCCCACAGTGGTGCAGGATCTTTTCGGCTTAGGCTCTAAAGCTTATTATCATCCACCGTAATTAGAACTGAGGACCTTCATTTAAACATTTTTAAAATTTTTGTTTTAACTTAGCATATGAAGTTTCATTCAGATATTCTCTCTCTTGTTCTCTTTCTCCCTTGTCTCTCCCTCCCATATCATTATGTTCTGTTCTTATTCATTCCCCTCTCCCAGCACCTATTATCCCTTAAGAGACCTCTTGCTGATCCTCAGTAGTCCTTCTGTTTGGCTTCATAACATATGAATTCCATTATCCTTTTCTCGAGCTCTTCCTCTCTTATGTCCCCTTTCTACTTTCATCCTACAGAGAAGTGGGGACAAGAGACACATAAGTATTTAACTCTAGATTTCTCATTTGAAAGAAACCATATTTAATTTGTCTTTCTGAATCTGCTTCGCTTAATATAATGGTAATCTTTGTCATTCATTTTCTTGCAAATGTCATCTTTTATCTTTCTAATGGCTGGTAAAATCATGTGCATGTCTACTACACTTAAAAAACATTTGTAGATGGTTTCATTTCTTGCCTACTGTGAATAGTATAGCTATAAACATGGATGTGCATGTATGTTTGTAGTACATTGAATGTAGTGTCTTTTGTTTATCTACCTAGGTGTGGCATTGATGTACCTTGTAGCAATTCTACTTTAGTTCTTTTAAGCAATTTCCACACTGTCTCCCATGGTGACTGAACCAGTTTGCTTTCCTATCAGCAATGAATAAGCATTTCCCATATCCTCACCAATGTTTTGTTGTTAATCAATTATTTTTTGGGTGAGAGCCATTCTGACAGTGCAATGATCTTTCAAAGCAGTTTTTGTTATATTTTCTGGATGATTAAGGAGATTGAAAACTTTTTCAAGTATTTACCATTTGCACTTCTTTTTAGAACTGTTCACTAGCCTGTTTGCTGATGGGTGATTTGGGGGGGGTGTTTGATAGAGTATTTTTAATTGTTATAGTTTTAATTAATATTCTACTTACTAATTGTTCATCTGATAAGTAGTTGGTAAGTTAAAGTTTCCCCCCAATTCTATAGACTGTCTATTCACTATGGTGTTCATTTAATTTGCTGTATAGAATGTTTTAAATTTTATATAATTCTGTCAATTCTAAGGACAGTCCTGTGCCATTAGAGTCATTTTCAGAAAGCCTTTTTCTTTCTGTTCCCTCTTTGAAGTTAATGAATTTATTTATTTTACATCCTGACTTTAGCCTCCCCTCCATTCTCTCTTCCAACCCTCCCCAATCTACCCCTCCTCTGTGTCAGCTCAGTAAAGTGTAGGCCTCCTATGGTAATCAACAAAGCATGGCATATCAAGCTTCCATAAGACCAAGCACATCCCCCTATATTTAGGCTGCGCAAGGCAATCTAGCATGAGGAATATATTCTCAAGAGCCAGACAGCACCAGGGACAGCCCCTGCTTCCATTACCAAGAGTCCCACAAATAGACTAAGCTGCACATAACTGTCACATGTGCAGAGGGCCTAGGTCTGTCTCATGCAAGCTCTGTGGTTTTTGGTTCAGACTCTCAGTTCCATGAACCAGGCTAGCAATTTCTGTGGATTTTCCTTTGATGTACCCAAGCCACGTGGCTCCTACAATCAATCCCTCCTTCCTCTCCTCAACAGGACTCCCTGAGCTTGGTGCAGTGTTGGGCCATGAGTCTCTGAATCTGGGTGAAGGCTTTCTGATGACAGTGGGGGAAGTAACCAAGTCAATCACAAGAGATGGCCAGTTCATGCTATGTATTCAATGCTGCCAGGACTCTTAGCTGGGGCCATCCTTGTAGACTTATGGGAGTTTCCCTTTCATCAAACTTCTACCTGACCCTGAAAAGTACCCCCTACATTTCTAGTCATCTCTCTCAGCATTCTAATCTCCTCCATCTCTCCCTCGAAACCCAATCCCTCAAGTTCCTGTGTACCCGCCCACAGTCCACCCAGGAGATCGCTTCTATTCCCGCTTCCTTGGGAGATTCAATTATCTTTGAGCCCTCATTGTTACCTGGTGTCTCTGTTGCTATGGATTGTATTGTGATTATCCTTTACATTGTAGTTAATATGCACCTGTGAGTGAGTTTGTCTTTCTGGGTCTGGATTACCATAGTCAGGATGATTTTTTTCTAGTTCCACCGATTTGTCTTCAAATTTCTTGCCATTGTTTTTAATAGCTGAGTAATACTCCATTGTGTAAATGTACCATATGTTTTTTTTTAATCCATTCTTTGGTGGAGGGGCATCTAGATTGTTTCCAGGTACTCGTTATTACAAATAAAGGTGCTATGAACATAGTTGAGCATGTGTCCTTGTGGTATGATTGAGCATCCTTTGGGTATATACCCTAGAGGGGTACTGCTGGGTCTGGAGGTATATGGATTCCCAATCTTCTGAGAAACCACTATATTGATATATTTCCTTTTCTATAGTGGCTGTACAAGTTTGCACTCCCACCAGAAATGGATGAGTGTTCTTCTTACTCCTCATCTTCTCCAGCATAACCTGTCATTTATGTTTTTGATCTTGGTCATTCTGATAGGTGTTGGATGTACTCTCAGTATCATTTAGATTTGCTTTGCCCTGATGGCTGAGGATGATGAACATTTATTTTTGAAATTTCCTTTTTTATTTTTTTTAAAAAAATACTAATCCCAGTTCCTCCTCACTCACTTCCTCCTGCTATCTTTTCCTCATTGTACTCCCTTTTGCTCCTTAGAGAGGTTAAGACCTCCCATGGAGAGTGAACAAGTATGTCCATAATCTTATTTTATATCCCAGTTCCCTCTCCCTCCCATTCTCTCAGGCCCCCACCAAACCCCATCCAATCCTCCATCCACTTCCCAGGGAGGGTGAGGCCTCCCATGGAGGATCATCAAAGTCTCCCATCATTTGGGGCAGGACCTAGGTATTCCCCTATATATCTAGGCTGATAGAATAACCCTCCATAGGGAATGGGTTCTCAAAGCCCATTCATGCGCTAGGGATAAATACTGGTTCCACTGCTAGAATCCCCATAGATTGCCCAAGCCTCCTAACTGACACCTACATTTAGGAAGCCTGGTTTTGTCCTATGCTGGTTCCTTGGCTGTCAGACTGGGGTCCATGAGCTCCCACTTGCTCAGGTCAGCTGTTTGCTCATCACTCCTCCCTCTCTACAACTGGATTCCAGGAGTTCAGCTCAGTGCTTAGCTGTGGATCTCTGCTTCTGCTTTGATCAGCTTATGACATTTAAGGTAGTCATCAATCTCATTATAGTGGAAGGGCCTTTAAGGTAGCCTCTCCACTATTGCTTAGATTTCTAGTTGGGGTCATCCTTGTAGATCTCTGTACAATTCCCTAGTGCCAGATGTCTCTTCAAACCTATAATGGCTCTCTCTTCTTGCTTGCATCTAGTTGCATTTCCTATAATCTACTGAGTATGTATATATCTTTGGATAAAAACTCCAGTTACTTTGAGTGCATTTCTTTAGTGATCATTCTTTGTAAGGCGTGAAAACTTAAGGATAGAAGAGGCAGTCTCTTAATTGTGTATCAAGCTTGTGACACTTAGCAGACAGCTATGTAATATTTAAATGGAGGAATGAGTCCATGGTTGTTTCAGGACTGTTATTTCTTTAATTTTTACCCCACATAATTCTCTTCCAGGATGGTTTTCTATTCCTCCAAAGGCCTGAAGGCATCACTTCCCCGAAATGTATGTGTGTGTTGCTTAATGTAACTGGTGTTTTGAGAGCTAGGCTTATGATTTCTCTGAAGATCACATGTCTACTGATACTTAGGATAGACAAAAGCCTTTCTAAGATGGTTAAACACAAGAGTGCCTGTTCTACTACAGCTGTCATTTGAAAAAAAAAATCTTTGAATATTGAAGCTTGCTGGTTGTTTAGAGTTTCACTATATAAGAAATAGCTCCTTATGTAAAACCCTACAGCTTAATAAAACTTATTTTAACCTTTCATTGTGGGTACTTTAAACTAGTAGAGTAACTGAACGTGACCTGTGACCCATTCCTCTGGTTATTTCTCTTTTCATCTGTTCCTGAAAACAGATCCCCTTCTCTTAAGGAGGGGACACAAACTTTGAAAATAAGCTGTTAAATGTAGTTTGAAGTTACTGTACAGTCTCATGGTTGATGAATTTACTAGAAGTGTCATGTAATCACTTTTGAACTTATATGTATCTCATCTGTTTCAGGATGCTTTAATCTGGATCCCAATAGAGTTTTGGATGTAATTTTAGAAGTGTTTGAATGCAGGCCAGAACACGATGACTTCTTTATATCTTTATTAGAATCTTACATGAGCATGTGTGAACCGCAAACACTGTGTCATATTCTTGGATTCAAATTCAAGTTTTACCAGGTAAAAATGTGTATATATGTATAGGTTAACTTCATAATTTTCTGTTTTATTTTTGATTTTTGCTGTATAATTTGCTAGTTTCAGCTCAAACATTTAGCTGAAGTGATAGAGAAATGGAAAGCTAATGATATGTTATGACTTATATATGATTATATTATATGACAATGATCTGATGAGGAAGTCTGGGGAAAAGCAGTATTAAATTTTGCCTTAGGAGCAACAGAGTCTGATGACCCTTGAAGGAGGAGTAATATCATATAGAGGCTTTTCTATGCAGAAATTGTTATGATAAAGCATGAGGGGGAACTTGGTGAATTCCATGGCAGACAAGGGTGACCGAGATGGAGGACAAACATGCCAGGCATACAGAGTTGAAGTGAGTTTTATTAGAAAGGGGAGGTTAAATTTCTCAAGCTCAGTCATGTCAACTGGGATTTAAAGGACAGTGAATGTGGTTCAAGTCAGGTATTTCACGACATATTGTCACTAAGTTCAGTAAACTTTTAATGAGTTTGTTTTGGCGTCAAACTTGGACCATTACTTGTTTTTATTGAAAATATTTTAACTAAATAGTCATTTATGTGCACATATTTAGATTCAAGAAACTTAAGTTGAAGACTTATCTATTGTAAAAAAATAGCAAACAGGATATTCTTTAACCAATACAAATTAGTTTGGTTATGGTCATAATATTCATCTCAAGTATGGAAATCCTTACTTACAGAAGTTTGATTTCAGTGTTGTTAAAAAAAAAATACTTAGTATGTTGTCAGTGTTTGCTTTTTATTTACATTTGACTTGCTATTGCTAGTTACTTTACTGACAGTAAACGTTTAAAATTTGATTTCAGTGTTTATAATTGTTTTTCAGACATATAGGCCCTCTTAATTTTTCTGGAACTAACTTGGTCATTTTGTGTTTTAAGTGCTGATTTCTTTTCCTGAACGGTTTTAAAGGGGAATTTGGGGTATAAGTAGACATACTTAACACAAAATTCAAGACATGAAGGTATAGAGTATGCACTTCCACATTTGTCAGTCCTAACTATCTGCATTGCATAGTTACTGAGAACTACTTGAAAAGCAAGTATGAAAAAACAAAACATATACACAAACAACTTTATAAGCAGAAATGAAGATAATTAATATTATATAGTTTAAATCTCACATTCTGTTCAGGACTCAGCTTTTACTCTCTCTCTCTCTCTCTCTCTCTATATATATATATATATATATATATATATATATTATATTTTTTTTTTTTTTTTTTGGAGAGAGAGGGTTTGGAGGCTGTCCTGGAACTAGCTCTGTAGATCAGTTTGGTCTCAAACTCACAGAGATCCACCTGCCTCTGTCTCCTGAGTGCTGGCTTACTCATATTCTTATATATATCCTTATGTGGATACTTAGTCTCAAAACCTTTTTAAAAGTTTATTTAGAAAACATTTTTCATTTATTTTACACACTGACCAGTTTCCCTTCCCTCCTCTCATCTCCTCCTGCCCCCTCCCATCTACTCCCTTCCCCATCCACTCCTCCATCTCCATTCAAAAAGGGGCAGGCCTTCCATGGGCTTGAACATTACATTGAGGCAGGACCAAGCTCCTCCCCTTGTGTCAAGGCTGGGCAAATAGGTGTCCAAAAGCCAGCTAAGTGCTAGGGACAGGTCCTGGTCTGCCTGCTGGGAGCCTTACAAAGACCATGCATGCTATACAAGTGTCACATACAAGCAGAGGGCCTAGGTCTGTCACATGCATGCTGTTTTCTTGTACTCATCTGAGGATGTTTTAGGATGCTGGCAGAATCTTTGTCTCACTACTATTCAGATGTTTGATTGTAAACCAGAGAAGAGTGAAGTGTATTACTCTATTTTTTATTGATGATAAAGGGTTTATTGGCAGATAAAGGGTTTTAAATGTACTTTGTACCCTAAGAAAGTTTTCTTCTTTCAGGAACCAAGTGGTGAGACTCCTTCGTCTTTATACAGGGTTGCAGCAGTGCTTCTGCAATTTAATCTCATTGATTTAGATGATCTTTATGTACACGTAAGTCCAGTGGTTTGTTAAGAGTATTTGCTTCTCCTTCCCGGGGGTGGGAAAAACAACTATGTAGCACTCAGTGTTGGCTGCCAGGTTTTATTTTTTTGAAGCTATATAATACATTATTGCTTGCTCGCCTTTAACACTTAGTGGATTCTCTTCCTTGACCAACTACGGAAATTAAATTCCTCTTAGTCACCCTTAGAGGTTTCAAGATTGAATCATCCCCAGTGCTCTTAGCTCATGGGGAGAAAGGTCATGCACTAAGCAATGTAGTGTTAAGCTTTATTTTACATGTGACTTGTAGGAAATAGGGGATTGCCTAGATGTAGATAGTTGTAGGTAAAAATTCCTGTTTTCTTTTTTCTTTCTTTTTTAAATTTTAGTATATTAAAAATTCAGTGTTTTTACTGTGCAATAATTGACCATTATTGGGAATTAGTATTGAGTCTAGTATCTAGTAGCGTTTATTATGGCTGTGACAGATATCTTCTAGTTCATCAAGAGTTGAGCTGCCAGTTTGGGAAGCTGAAGTTTTCAGTGTTATCTTTCATTAGTTTCTGCTTTGGGATATCTGTTGACTTAAAGTAGTCCACGTTTGTAGTATTGGCTGCCTTTGAAATCACATGATAATTTCCTTCCTATTTGTATACTATGACTAGAGAGTTGAAAAAAAAGATCGTCTGTACCTGGCAAAGTCACATTGTGGCAAGGGAGAAAATAATTGCCTTGTAGTCTGTGGTGTGAGCTTGTAGTAGATAGTGATCACATTCATCTGTGGTTGGGGTGCTTATTGGAAAACTTTCTAAATTAGTGAGGTTGAGCTAGGATCATAGAAGAGTAGATATTTTCCAGGATGAATTTGTAGACATAAATAGGTAAAATTAAGTGAGTTTAAAAGCTAGAGATTCGAGAGCATTGGAGTTTCCTGTGTAAGGAGACACCTGGAACTTGAGAGTGTTTGGAGGTGATATGTGAGAGTAATGAGGATGCAGAAGCAGGTGGGAACTAAACACTGGAAGGCTCCTGTCTGCATATAGTGTGGATAGTTTGGCTTTTTCTCTTGGGATGAGAAAACTGTTCAGGATTTAAAGAAAAGTGATAGACAAACGGAAATGATCGATTATTAGTTAGAAGAGGAAGTATTGGAAGGTTTACAAAATAGATCTGAAATGATAATGGAATTAAATACTCATGTGTCAGGTTAGTAATAAATACAAATAGACAATGTTGCCACCTTAAGATGACATAGACTCTGTGTGAGGCACAGCTAAAGCCCTGTCATTATGAAATGTAAGTGAGCTATGTATGTGTTGTTGCTTATGTCTGTAATCTCAGTACTTGGGACAGTGACAGGAGTTTGAGGTCAGCCTGGTTTACATAGCAAGTTCCAGGCAAATGAGAGCTATGCAGAGACACCTCCCCTCAAGCAAGCAAGCAAGCAAGCAAGCAAGCAAGCAAGCAAGCAAGCAAGCAAGCAAGCAAGCAAGCAAGCAAACAACAAAAAGATAACACTGGAAGTAAATTAGTGAGAGTTTTGTAGTTAGAAGAGACTCTCTGCTAATAGATCATTTAAGCTAGTGCTTCTCAACCTTCCTAATGCTGCAACTCTTTAATACAGCTCCTCATGTTGTGCTGACCCCCAATCATAAAATTATTTTGTTGCTACTTCATAACTGCTACTGTTATAAATCATAATATAAATATTTTCTGATGGTCTTGGTGACCCCTGTTAGAGGATCATTTCACCCCCCCCCCAGGGGATTGAGACCCATATGTTGAGAACTGTTGATTTAAGGGGCTATGGGTACCGCCACATAAGACTGTTTTATGGAGCTTATTCAGGGTCTTGGATTTAAACCTCAGCACTACAAAACAAATAAAAAAGAAAAGACCAGAGAGTGTTAGTGACACTCTTTTAGAAGATAAAATCATTCTAACTTTATATGCACAAAATCAACATAGTCTTCAAATACACAGAGCTGGAAGTTGAGATAAATAAAAACATTGCGTACTATCTATCTGTTAGTTACAGTCATCAATGTAAAAGGCGAGAACCTATGTTAAGCATAGAAATCAACAAACATATGTTTGCCCTTCAGAATTGAGATACTCAAGCCTTCACAATAGAGGGTTGACAAGATACTACTTTCTTTTTTGTATTGGATCTAGAAACTAGTTTGTTAATAGTTTTTGTAATTGAAAATTAGAACATTCAAGTCTCCCCTTTTTGATATAGATATATATATAATGCTTCATTATTTTAGAGTTTGGCTTTTAATGGTGCAATACATACTTTTTCTTTGTTTGGTTAGTACTGAAGTTCAAACACAGGTTCTAGTCATGCTGGATGAGCTTTGCTCTCTACCATTGAGCACCCTCCTCCTGATATTTTTCAATGAAATAGGTACATATTTTGGGTATATTTATAAATTCAGTGGTAAACATCTCTGTAGTGTGAATTTAGGACCTTAAGTGTACCAAAGATATGAAACATTTATTGCTATGTGACTTTAAGATGTGTGCAGTATTTAGGTACTAACCTTTTAAAATTATCAGATAATAAGTAAGACTTACTTGGAAGGAAGGCATAGATATGTGAATAAGCTAAAGTTCTTATGCATAGATTTTTCTAATTGGACAATAGTATTTGCTTTTTATATGTATAAGCTACTTTATTAATCCTTATGAAATTTTCATGATCTATTTTTAGCTTCTACCAGCTGATAATTGCATTATGGATGAATACAAACGGGAAATTGTGGAAGCTAAGCAAATTGTAAGAAAACTCACAATGGTTGTATTGTCTACTGAAAAACTCGATGAACGAGACAAAGAAAAGGACAAAGATGACGAGAAAGTAGAAAAGGTACATTAGTCTAGTAAAGTTTACATTGCATGGAATCACAAAATGTAATTTCTCATGATTATTCACCTTATGGAAGTATAATTTCTTTTTGATTATGTTGAAATTTGATTTGGGTAATACTCTTTTGGATATTAATATGAATGGTACCTTTGCAAAGAAAGCTGCTCTTTTTGTTGTGTAAATTTCAAAATGAAAAAAAATCACAAAATGTGTTGATTTTATTTTTGCTGTGTATATATAGTATTCTTCAAATCCCAAATGAATTCTGGTGTCTCCTGCAGTGTAGCATTAAGTCAAAAGTTAATTCCAAATTTATAAATCATAATGCCTATGTTTGTGCTAAGTGGAAAAATAAAACAGAAACCAAGGAAAAAAGGTCCTTTTTATTTTTTAGTCACTGAAAATTCAAGCAAGTATTAAATTTCCCAGATATTGCAACTTTTTGGGTATATATTATTGTGATATTTAGCTCAAGTTTTAAAGAGAAATATCTGTATTCCAAGAGTCATTGTTATGCATGTTCTCTTTTAGCCACCTGACAACCAAAAACTTGGTTTGTTGGAAGCTTTGTTAAAGATTGGTGATTGGCAACATGCACAGAGCATAATGGATCAGATGCCTCCATACTATGCAGCTTCACATAAACTAATAGCTCTAGCTATTTGCAAGCTCATTCACATAACTGTGGAGCCTCTCTACCGAAGGTATGTTACTCTACGCTAAGTGCTAATCTATAAATAATTTTGGATTACTAAAAAAGATCTATGTATGTCTGTCTTTTCTCTTTAAATCTTGCATGTCTATTAATATATTTCCTCAAAATGTAAGAACTATTCACAGGGCATTTCTGCCATGTTTACATGACTTTTCTCCTAATGTCCTGGTGTTCTAGAATATGTGCTGCAATGTAATATGAAAATTATAAGTTAAGTTTCTTGGACCTTTTTGCATTTATTGAGAGTAAAAATACCATTTTTTCTGTTTTTAAACTTTCCTTCTTGGGAGGCAGAAAGTTTCCCCATTTTTTATTAATCTTAGGGAAGTATTTCTCTATTCTGGGGTTAATGGCTCTGAGTGAAGGCATTAGCATTCAGTCAGGTTGGTGTTTGGGAAACTTAACTAGCACAGTCCCTCTTATTATCCCAGGTGTGTCAACTAGTCCTAGAGATGTCAGCTGCATTTGTAGCGAACTTAGGACCAGTATTGGTCGCAGCTCTGGCTTCAGTCTCATAGATGAGAGCCTGTTTCAGGCCTCTCAAATGTCCCTGCCTGCTGACTTACGTATAGCTACTAGCTTCTGCTTTCGTGTGCCCTGGGGTGTAGACAGTGCAGGTCTCTTCTCGGAGATCGACCCCTGTGACCTCAAGGTGAGCTACCTGCTCAGTATGTGAGAACCCTGAGCATGCTGTCCTTTCTGGTGTAGCACTTTGATTGTTCATTCACTGTCTTACCTACTACCACTTCCTCTACTCAGAGTAGTAGAGCCAGATTGAGAAATGTTTGGTTTCATCTTGTCATACATCTGAGGCCCGTCCCTTACTCTTCTTTCTTATAACCATTTCAACTGGTGTTAAATGTTACTTGAGAGCTACATTCAGACTTCCTTTATTTAAGTTGCTATTTTGAAACATTCTTTCTGAGTTTTGCTTCAATATGTTGAATTTGTTTTTATTTTTTGCCACTTGAGAATTACTATAATAAAATTAGTGGTGATTAGAATAGATATAAGAACAAGAAAATGATTGTGTTAAGATATTGGGGATTAATAGTGCATAGATTTCTAAATCTTGCTTCTTTTTTGTAGAGTTGGTGTTCCTAAAGGTGCTAAAGGCTCACCCATTAGTGCTTTGCAAAACAAGAGAGCACCAAAGCAAGTAGAGACCTTTGAAGATTTGAGGAGGGATGTTTTCAACATGTTCTGTTACCTTGGCCCTCACCTTTCTCACGATCCCATTTTATTTGCAAAAGTTGTGCGCATAGGCAAGTCATTTATGAAGGAGGTCAGTAAGATTTTTCTACCTAGTAGAAAATTAAAATTTGAAATGAAAGTGTTCTGAATATATTTGTTTTGACGAGTATTTCTAAAAGCAAAAACAAAGTGAACGTGATTTAAGAAAAGTTGTGTTGAGTAAACTTACTCAGTTTATGCAGTCCATTGTGTCCCAATTGTGACTGTGTGGGATATGTTTTAAAAGCCCATATCTAGGTAGATAATTCATCAATACCTGCCTTAGGAGAATCCATATTGTGAATTGTGTTATAACTAGCAGTTCCTTACTATTCTTTCCCCTTACCTGTTTTCTTGTGTTTTCCTTCATGTACTTTTGAATCATTACTATTAGTTGCTTGGAGTCTTTCCGACCTCAAACTACTCAGGGTTCTTATTTCTGTTTTTACTTAGTTTTGGTGACAGGATTGAACTTGGTGTTTTGTGTGTTTTAAGGATGTACTCTACTGTGGTGTGTTCCCAGCTCATTATTTTTTCTTTTTAAGTAAAGTTTTTATTGAAATAAATTGTATCTACAGGAAATTACATAAAGCTAAACACCCATATGTTTACCACTTAAACCATGAAATTGAATAGTACTAGCAATGCCCCTACCTTATTAATAAACAGACTATTTTAAAAAACATATGACATAGAATGTGTATGTGACATGCATCTCCAGTCTTAAATGTTTAATTTTTTTATTTGATTAATGTCTGTCTGTCTGTCCTATCTAATATCCAGTGCCATAATCACCACAGATAATCAATAGACTATTTTCATCACACATACTGTTAGCTTCTGCTAACTTAAGTCAGTTTCCTTTTTGTGTTGCTGGCTTCTGTCATTATGGTTTTGCTTTTTCTATAATCTCATGGAAATAATTATATGTTCTTTTCTTAAATATTTTTTCACTTAATGTTTTGAGATTCATCATTCAAGTTATTTACATGTGTCAGTCCTTTTGATGAGTAATATTTCATTATATGGAAACATAGTTACTGATACATTTATCAGATGATGGATATTTAGGTTATTTCTGGTTGTGGCTATTATAAAGCTGCTTTAAATATCTGTACTTTTGGGAGGCATGTTTTTGTGTTGCTGGAAGGAGATTTGTTAGTAAAATAAATAAGTATATGTTTAAGATACGAAATTGTAATATTGCTGAATGTGGTGGTGCACACTATTTTTTCTAAAGATGTGTTTATTTATTAAGAATACAGTGTTCTGTTTGCCTACAGGCAATTAGAGATGGTTGTGAGCCACCATGTGGTTGCTGGGAATTGAACTTAGCACATCTGCAGAGCAGCCAGTGGCCTTAACCTCTGAGCCATCCAGTTCCTGGTGGTACACACTTTTAATACCAGAACTAAGGACAAAGATTTTGAGGTCAGCTAGGTTTATATAGCAAGCTCTGGCCAGCCAAGGCTACCAAGTGAAGCCGTCTCTTAAAGAAAGCAAAACAATATGAAAGCTAACAGTGTCTATGTATTTTACATTTCTGAAAGCAATTATTTGAGACTTTCAGATGCTTCATAAGTATTATAATACTTAAATTTTATTCATCTTAGTAAGTTGTAGTATCTTATTGTGGTTCCAGTTTTTGTCATGCTAGTGACATGTTGAGTACTTTTTCATGTATTTATTTGCTACTTACAATTGTTTTTAGTGAAGTGTCTGTTCATGCCTTGTCCATTTTTGATACAGCAGTCTTTTTGTTACTGAATCCTATTATTTGTGTATTGTTGGCCTTTATTACATAGGTGATTTTTGAAAAAATTTTCAGCCTTTAATTGTTTTAAAAACTATGTATATATGTATGGGAGTGACAGGGGTTTGTGCAAGTGCTAGGGGAACCCTGAAGAGAATGGAGGGCCCCTGAGCTGTAGCTACGCATGTTTGTGAAACAAACTCTAGTCCTCTGGTAGAGCAGACACCACTCTTAACCTTTGAACTCTCGCCAGTTCATCGAAATTCTTTCCAAAAGAAAAATGTAGAACTATGCTTCAGCAGTTATGAGTCTAATCTGAGTTTGATTCCCAGCATCTACTTTGGGGGCTCACAACCCCCTATAACTCCAGCTCCAGGGGTTCCGATGACAGGTACCAGCCCTCACATGTGCATGCAGCACTCATGCACACACACCATGTTAAAAAGGAAAAATATATTAATGTCAGTTTAGTATATTTGTCTCCTAAAATTTCCATTCTGTACGCCCATGAAAATTTTGACCAACCCAGTGCTTTGAAGCTGAAAAGAATGTGTAGTTTTTTTTTAGTCATAAGAGAACAACATTAGAAACTATTATGAGCGAATACACATTTCTCCATAATTTGGTGATTGTATTTTTAATCTTAGACAACTAGTTATGTGGAAAAACTAACAGTTCTCGTTATAAAGCCCATATGACACCTGAAATATTTGACCTGTTTTTTTAATGATTTTTATTTAAATTTGAAACAAGCTTGTTTTACATGTCAATCCCAATTCCCACACCCTCCTGTCCTCCCCTGTTCCCCTCACCAACCCCCGTCCTGTCCCCTTTCTGCTCCCTAGGCAGGGTGAGGCCTTCCATGGGGAGTCTTCAAAGTCTGTCATATCATTTGGAGCAGGGCCCAGGCCCTCCCCTGTGTGTCTAGGCTGAGAGAGTATTTTTATGTGTGGAATGGACTCCCAAAGTCCATTCATGTACTAGGGATAAATAATGATCCATTTCCAGAGGCCCCATAGACTGCCTGGTCTTCCAAACTAACACCCACATTCAGGGGATCTGGATGAATCTATGCTGGTTTCCCAGCTATCAGACTGGAGTCCATGAGCTCCCCTTGTTCAGGTCAGCAGTTCTGTGGGTTTCTCTAGCTTGGTCTTGATCCCTTTTCTCATCACTCCTTCTTGTCTGCAGCTGGATTCCAGGAGTTCAGCTCAGTGTTGTGGGTATCTGCTTCTGCTTTCATCAGCTACAAGGAGAAGGCTTGGAGAGAGGGCCCGACGTTCTGCTCTCTCTGTCCTCCTGTGTCGAATCTCCTCCTCTCTGTTCCAGAAACCTCCTTGTCTCCTAGTCTTGCCTATCTTGTTTCCTATTGGCCAACAGTGCTTATTCATTAACCAATAAGAGGAACATATTTACAGAATGACATCTCTGATCATCTATTTTCTGTCTAAAATAGAAAGAAGGGCTTTAACCTTAACATAGCAAAATATATAACAAAACAGTTATCAAACAAGAACCATAAGAACCATAGTTAACAATATTTAGTCCATTAACATTTAGCAAGATTTAAAGAAAATATTTTATCATCTATCTTGTCTTTGTGAGTCTAAAGTCCTATATGTAACTTGTCTTTAATCCTAACTAAGGAAAATTATAGCCATAACTATCTGCCTTCAACTCCATCAAAGACCACAGAAGGATACACACTCTCTCTCTCTCTCTCTCTCTCTCTCTCTCTCTCTCTCTCTCTCTCTCTCTCTCTCTCTCTCTCTCTCTCTCTCTCTCTCTCTCTCTCTATGACAGAGACACCTCAATCTCTGGTCAGTCACCCAAGTTCTTCCTTAATGTTCCATCTTCAGCCTATAGGGCATAGTGTGTCTGGTTAGACTCCTCAGCAAAGCAGGAAACTTTAAACTGTCCATTTGCATTGGCAGTTTGTCAGTCACTTTTCTCTGTGTCCTGCAGAGTATCTGGCAGATTCTTCCACGAAGCAGGAACCTTATAGCAATGTCCATCTTGTTTCAGCAGTCATTTTTCTGAATGTCCAGTTTATACAGCATAAAGTCAAACAGTATGGCTAGTTTTGCCATACTGGAAGTAAACTCCACAACGACTTGGTTTTTTAATAATGGTTTTTAATATGGTATTTTTTTCTTAGTACCTTTTTCATACAAATAATAAGGAAAAAGTTATTAGATTGATTTTATTATTTATAATATGATGCATTAAGAAAAGATTCTCTATAGTAATTAGATGAATATTTTACATATCAATTAATATGATGTTAATATAAAAGGGAAACATGTCAATGTTCCAACGTTATGGCTGTTACAAGAGTCTGGAAAGGACAAGTAATGTTAACTGTTTAACTAGTTTTCCTTGGCACATCATAATCAGAGAGCATGTGAAGTTTATTAATTCAATTACAGGTGATAGTAAGCTTTGATCACTTGGTAAGTTCCTCATCACAAGATTGCTCTACTATGCAGTTACTATTTCTCCCTTTGTAGTTAATATGGGAGACACTTTGAGACTATGTAAATAGCTGGTTTCTCATTATACTTTCACTTACCCAATACTGTTGCATTTGAAAAATCTTAATATTCTGATCTCTTATTCCAACAATTTTTAAACTCCCAAGTATCATAAACTTGTCAACAGAAAAGAAGTCTAAGTATAGAACTCTTACATACAAAGATACATATTTACTTGACTCGTCCTGCTCTCTCTTCTCCCTTCTCCAAGGGAGTGAGCCTTTCTGTTGCTGGCTCTGTTGTGCTAACTCTTTCATTAATCTTTTAAAGTTAGTGTGTAAAATAATGAGTTTCATTATGATATTTTTATACGGATGTATCACATTACCCTCTTCATTCACACCACACCCTCTTCTCTACTTCTCCCGTCACATCTTGGTGGTCCATGGCTCTTGCCTAGAGTCTATTCTAGTCTTAATAGAAGGATAAGGGAAAAGAAAAATAACCGTTTTGACCATTCAGGACCTTATCGGCAAGAAGTATGTGTCTTGTCATTACTAGAGTTGTGGTAGGAAAATTAGCAGAAAATTAATTTTCCCCCAATAGTATGAAGTTGAATTTTGGTATATTTTTGCTCACTGAAATATTTTACCAGCTTGGTGTGGTGCATGCCTGTAGTTGTAGCATTTGGGATGCAGAAGCAGGAGACTATTTAAACCCAGGCATTTAATAATCACCTGGGCAACATAGTGATACCTTATTCTCCAGAAAACATAAGAAAACAGGACTTAGCCCAAAAGAAACAGAGCTTTTTGATCACCAGTCAATATGCTCTGTATTGTGGCTTTAAAAGGCTTTTATGAGATCCAATTAGAATTCATAAAATTGCTTTTAAATAGTGAATAGGACCTTAGTTCCAAGCAATTTTCTTACATTTAAATTTATTTAAGAACACTATTTGTTTATTGAGGCTGTCATAAAACTCTATTTTTGGAAGCAGCTTATATACTTAGAAAAGAAATCTAATAATCATGTAATCTATACTTGTCTTTAATCCTTTTTGTATCTGATTTCAGGTGTGAAAATATTTAATAAATTTGATGTAACACTTTGGAGAGTGTTCACCAGACTGTAACATGCATCATAATCACCTTTTGAACTTACTAAAATGCAGATTGTTGGTTCTAAACTTCAGTTTTTGATCAGTAGGCTTGGGAGGACAGTGAAAATTTACATTTCTGACATGTTTCCTGGTGATATTGATGCTGTTGGTTTAAAGACCAAATTGTTAGTCTAGTATATTAATCAGATTTGATCCTCCTTTGTGGGCTTAAAGGGAGGTGGTAGTGACTAATAATCTAAAATCTGACTAGAAATCATCTCTGCTCCAGCATCTTGGATCGTTCTCTCCTTAATATACTTGGTGACGGCAAAAGCCTTATGAAGCGAGCAATCCACAATTTTGTCCTACTTCAAGACTTCCTTCATATCAGACTTTTTTTTTTGACTATTAAGAATGCTGAGCTTCCTAAAGACTACACAGCAGTCTACGTAGTAGAGATTTGTCCTGTCTTGTTAGTACCGTGTCTTGTCATTGCCTTTGATGATAAGGTTCTTCACGAAGCCAAAAAATGTTGCTGAAGATAAAAATGTCTCAGAAGGGTAGGAAGAGAGAAGAAAAGAGGTTCCGTTGTGACTCTCTTGCTTTTACGTGCTAGAAGGAGCTGACTGTTGCAGGAGACCTGCAACATATATAACCACTCAGTCTTGTCTCTTTCCAAACTGCAAGGACAGGAAGAAAATAGTTAAAGTTGGATTTTGTGTGTGAACCAGTCAGAGGAGTTTTGGGTGTGTCTATAATATATAGAAGCAAATACTTATTTTTTATTAGCACACAAAGAAGTTTTATTATAGCATTTTTTCAATCAGCTTTTTTGTTTTTTCCCCTTTACTGAAAATTTTTCTCACATAATATATCCTGATTAGTCCCCTCTCCCTCTAATCTTCTCATTTCTCCCCACCTTGCAGAGTTCCCATCCAGCTATGCTCCCTTTCTTTCACTACAAAACAAAAAGGCTTCTAAGGGAAATAATAAAACAAAATATAGTGAGGTAAAACAAAGAATAGCACAAAGCATTTGGGCAAAATAAACAAAAGGAAAGAGGCCAAGGAAACAGAGACCCACTCATTTGCACACTCAGGAATTCCATAAAGTCACTAAGCTGGAATCCATAATATACATACAAAGGACCTGGTATAGGCCTGCACATGCTGCCATAGTCTCTGAGTTCATGTGTGTTTGGACAGGTTTCTTTAGAGGCCTTGTTCTCCTGGTGTCCTGCATCCCCTCTGCCTCTTAACCCTTGCTGCCTCATCTAGAAGAGCAATGAGTGATCTTAACTACTTGCTGTACCATCTCTCCAGGACAGTTGTAAATTATTTTAATGGGACCTGTTTTGGATCCTTTCTAGTAAAAAGGTTTTTCATAGAGTAGTTTTGAGGTATATGTATGTGCAGTTTTTAATCTAATATACCATACCTAGCAGGTACTCAATAATTGGCAGTTAATAAGAATATGAAGAATATATCAGTTAAAATAGAGCCATAATTTTTACAGACGTTCTAGTCATAAATCTTAAGTGTTTTTATCAGAGGTAATGTATAGTCTTAAGTAACATTTGAAAAAAATATGAATGGGTTAAAGGCACTAAATTAGGTCGTTAGTCATAAGAAGCTATTTGTTTATTTTTATCTATAATTCCCTCTATTTCTCAAGACTCTCAAAGTCTGTCTTGATGAATCACCTATCTTATTTTTTTTAATTTTTAATTTTTTTGGGTGCTGATTATTGTTGTATAGTGCCATCATCTGCTGTGCCTTTATAGAATGATCTTGGAACCTCAGTTCATGTTGATGATGGCCTTTCTAAACCTAGTCGAGTGCTCTGGTTTACACAAATTTAAAATTCAAATGCTGAAAGCACTTCAGACACCTTGTAGCTTAAGAGTTGTCACCTCAAAGATAGGAAATATGTCCTCTTTTCAAAATCTAAGTGCATGATACTTAGTGAATAGCTGCACCTTGTACCTACTTCCTTGTAAGTCTCCTGTTTCAGCCTGGTGTTCACTGCAGCATAGATAATTGGAGTAGAATGTTGTCTTAATTAGGGTTTCTTTTTTTCTTATTGCTGTGAAGAGACACCATGACCACAGCAACTCATAAATCAGAACAATTAATTGAGGTGGCTCACTTACAGTTTCAGAGCTTCAGTCCAATGTCATCAGGATGGAGAGCATGGTGGCAGGCAGGCAGGCAGATGTGATGCTGGAGCTGGAGAGTCCTTACCTCTTGATAGGCAGGCAACAGGAAGTCAGTTGACTGTCACATTGAGGGAAGCTTGAACAAAAGAGATCTCAAAGCCCATCCTGATGGTGACACATTTCCTCCAACAAGGTCACACTTGCTAATAGTGCCACTCCCTTTGGGGACCATTTTCTTTCAAACAAATGCAAATGTGTTTATCTTTTAAAAAATAAATTTTCAGGTATGTCATGATTTATTTCTGTTTAATCCTTGCTGTAATGAGCCTTGATGAGGAAGGTTTACTACTCTTCTGGATAGCTTTATTTTGTTTTCCATTTTTAAAAATATTTTCCTGCTTATGAAATATTAAGAATTGACATGTGGACATTATACACATGAGTTACTCAGGGAAGTAAGCCAGCTAAATTACTATTCCTATGGACTAATGTATATAACTTCTATGGAATAAAATTATGTTGCTTTGTTAGCTTTAAATCATAGTATGGTAGGGAAAGGGGTAGCCTAATATCCTTAAACTGTAATAAACTATAAGTCTAATTTTTCCAGTTATGGCCTATCTTTATTTCAGCCTCTTACTAGATACACAATATGTTATCTAAATTACCAGTCCTCTGCCTCAAAAACAAAAACCAAAAACCAAAAATTAAAAAAAAAAAACAAACACAAAAACCCACACAGCTATTTAGTTTTGTTTTTGACAGGCCACTCCTCTATAATTGAATTGGGTGGAGTTTTCTGTCCTGTCTGTCAGCTCCCAAATAACCTAGAGACTTACTATTAATTATAAAAGCTTGGTCAAACCTAGGCTTGTTCCTAACTAACACTTATAACTTAAATGAACCCATGTTTTTATTAATGTTTGTTCTGCCATGTGGCTTTTAAGCTCTATCCCTTTTTGTGTGTCTGACTGGTTCCGCATCTGTCTAGCTTCTCTTTGAGACTGCCCTTCTTCCCACTATCCTCTTCGTCCCTAAAATTCTGCCTAGCAGTTGGCTGTTTAGCTCTTTCGTAAATCAATCTGAGTGACAGTTCACATTGTACAGAAAGATTATTCCACAACACTGAATTCCTTATTTGCTGACAAAATATTTGTTGACTCAGTTGTGTCTGTGAAAGAGAACCTGTCAGGTAGGAGAAGAAAATGTATTGGGATGCATCCCAAATTATTGTTAGATAAAACACTTAAGACTTCCCTGTGGTAATGATTGTAACCTGCTCAAAAGCGTACAAAGAGATTCCCTTCTTTAACAAGAAAATCAAAATTGTGTTGTTGCTTCATAGCTTTCTCCTTCCTTTGCTTCGTTTTTGAACTTTGCCTTTTCCTGATGTCTAGACTGTCCTTAGGTGTTCGTTCTTCACAACATAAGGAATTGTATTAAAGGGTCACAATGTTTGGAAGGTTGAGAACTATATTGTAAAAGGACTGTGGATTGAAAATGTAAATACATTAGAACTAAATGATTTTGATGTAATTAATGTTTAATATGAGTTTTAGGAAGCTTTGGTTTATATTGATGCTAAGAAGAGAATGGGCACATTAAACTGATAATTACAGTTGGGGATAATAGCCCAGCTAGCAGAGTGCATGTTCAGTGGGCCTAAAGCCCTGGGATTACTTCCTAGAGCTACATAAACTGGGTGTGGTGGCACACACTTACAATCCAGGCACTTCCATGGTGGAGGCAGGAGGATCAGAAGTTCAAGTTTAGCCTGAACTAAAGATAATTAGAAACCAGCCAGGGCTAAATGAAACCATGTGTCATAGACACACACACATGGAAATAAAGGAACAAACCCTCTCCAGATTTATACTTAAAATTCATAGGTTTTAAAATTATTCAGAGGTTAAAAGTATGCATGAAAATTTAACAAGTTTATTAGTAATATGTTGTATTTCAAATATGCATGTATGCAAAAGACAAACAACTAAGTAATATGTAATTTAACTGTTAAAAGTATAAACTAGGGAAATAACTTTTAAACATTTTATTATTTTAAATTTTAGTTTCAGTCTGATGGAAGCAAACAAGAAGATAAAGAAAAAACGGTAAGAGACTGAAAATATTAAATAATGTGGCATGCTGAATATTTTACTGTGGACAAGGGTTATGTTTCATCAGAGATGATTATTTTATACTTTATGTGCTCAGTACTGCATTTGGCAGCTCTCAGTTTCTTTTAAAACTGACACCCTCCTTATGAAGGTTGCCGTGCTGTATAAGGAAAAAGGTTAAACTCATCATTGCCTTGCTACTTCCTTTGCGGTTTTCACCACATTCGCTATCTTGAATAGAGAAAAGATATTGATAGGGTGGAGGATTATAGGTATTGTGTTATGAGATTTAAAAATGATAATTCCTTTAAAACTGCTATTCCCATTTGGGTGGTATGTTGAAATAGACCTCTTATTGACATATTTTGTTCTTGCTTTCTTCTTAGGAAGTTATCCTTAGCTGTTTGCTTAGCATTACTGACCAGGTATTACTTCCATCTCTTTCTTTGATGGACTGCAATGCTTGCATGTCTGAGGAACTATGGGGAATGTTTAAGACATTTCCCTATCAGCATAGGTAAATACTTATTTATATTGTTAATTCCTGTTCATTAATTCTAGCACATTAATTTTAAGCACTTAATGTTTTCTAATTTTTCATCTCATTTTTTTAAAAGATACCGTCTATATGGCCAGTGGAAGAATGAAACGTACAATGGTCACCCACTTTTAGTAAAAGTTAAAGCTCAAACAATAGACAGAGCTAAGTATATCATGAAGTAAGTTTTATTGTTTTTATATAATCCCAATTATGCCTGGATATAATTTACTTTGTTTCTACCTTGTTTAGAGTCTTAATTTTGAGAAACTTTATTTGTTAAAGGTATAGCTAATTATATATTGCAGTAGAATGACTTATATTTTATGTTAGTTAATTTTAATTACAAGTTAATATTTTTAGTGTTTTAGATTCATGTGTCTATGTATGTGGGTGTGCATATGCCATGATGTGCATGTGGAGGCAATGGAGTAATTAATAGCAGTGGCTTCTCTGCTTACTCCATGTGTGTGCCCTGGGACTCAAACTCTGTTCTTAAGAGTGACACTAATTCTACTTGGTTATAAATTATTTGAAGTATATGAAAATTGTGTATGTTATGCTAGCATTTTCTAGTTACTAAATATGCTTTGCTATTTGTTTTCTACAAGGATTTTGTCACTTGTCCAACCTTTTATAAATCCAGTTATGGTTATTCTAATTAAGCCATGTGTTCTTTGGTTTCATTTGGTACAATAGTTTGCAGTAGTACTGTGCTTGCCCAGAGCTATTGTCTCTGGACACTGTCTACTAGGCAAACAGGCATTTGCATGCTCACAGTTTGGCTTATTAGTTGTTGTTATGGAGACCATATATAATGGGGTGGGGGAGATAGACAAGAGAGAAAATAATTAATGGGGGAAGAAGAAGAAGTTATTGTAGGAAGCAATTGCTGGAGAGGCTATTAGGTTTGGTGAACTTGAAAGAATTATGGTTTAATCCTATAGATCCAGTTTTAGCTCATCAAAATTAGGTCAGGGTATGTATGTATGTATGTATGTATGTATGTATGTATGTATGTACGTATGTACATACATATGTATATATACTATGCACATACATATTATACACACCTATCCATATATATAAGAATGATCAGTGTGGGTATGTATGTGTGTATGTTACTGTTCGTGCTAGGCACCGAGTGAGTGCTTTATAATTTCCTTGATTGTCTATATTCTATAGCCACAACCTTAATTCTTTTATCTGGAATAGTATAGTACCTCATATTATTACATTATTCCCTTACTTCAAAATCCTTGGGGAACTTGACAGTACTTGGAAGGTTGTATGTCGAGCTCTATGGCGTGGTGATGTGAGTGGTGCTCCCACCTCATTTCCCAGTGATTATACTTACAGCTGTGCTGAGCCTACTTGTTTACCCGAATGTACCACACTCTCTGTAGCTTTACTTCCTTTGTCTGTAATTTTTTTTGCTTCCTTTATTTGTACAAGTTTTCCCTTAGCTTACCTTTTCCTCTCCATCTGTGATTCATTATTAGAAAATGAGCTCAAGTGTGAGCTCTCTGAAGCCTTCCCCAGAACATACTGCCAAACAGAATTGATTGGTATCAGCAGTGTACTTTAGGCAAATTATGCTAGCTTTCTAGTTGGGCACATTACTATAATAGTTTTCCTTTTTGTGATTATATAAAATTCTTAAAAATTATATGGCCATATGGTTTTAATTTCAGTAAATGAACGAGTATACGGATTCTATATGCAAGCACTATGTAGCATTTATCTTTGTGTGTCTAGCTTAGTTCAGTTACCATAGTGTTCCCCAGTTTTGTCCATGTTGTGAGAGACAGAATTCACTCCATTTTTAAAGTGAGAAAGGTGGTTACCTGGCGCTAGCAGGAGGAGAAGTATTGGGGAAAAGAGAGATTTGAAGGGAAGGAGAAATGTTGCTCAAAGGAACCAAGCTTTCATTTAGATATTTAGCAGTAACTATTAGTTATATATTGTACTGTGTGGTAGCCAGTTAATAATAGTAGTGCTTATTTCAAAATGTCTAAAAGAATAAAGTTTTAAGATTGACACCACAATGAAAGAGGTAAGTATTTAGGCAATAAAATGTTAATTAGCTTGACAGAGTCATTCTATAATGCCTGTATAGATTAAAAGCATCACATTATGCCCATACAAAATACATACAATTTTAAAGGTATGTGGTAAAATGTCTCTCATTTTTTTCTCCACACATTCAATTCTCTCCAAAAGAATAGTAAAGTAACCAGTATTTAGATTCTTATTTTTCCTTCCAGATATTTTTATGTATATTCAAGGCAATATAGATATATTATTCGCACTTTTCATATTATTGATTGGATGTAAGTACTGCTCTCAGATTTGTTAGCTTTTGGTTATGAGCATAGCCTTTAACAGCTGAGACATCTCTCTAGCCCTTGTTAGCTTTTTAAGAAGAAAAATTGTCAGGAGTAGTGGTACACTCCTGTATTCTCTGTACTTGGAATTCTGAGTCAGGAGGATAATGAGATTGAGCACTGCCTTTATTACCTACTGAGGTGAGATTGTCAGAAAACCCAATAAACAAAACATAACATGGAAATGTAAAAAACATGATTTTCAATCTGAGTCTTTAGCTTGCCCAGGCTTGGGGGCAAGCACTGCCCTCCTTTTTGTATTCCTAATGCTAGTGCTGTTTCATAGTAAGCATTAATATGAGTGGATACATACATGACTGCAGTTATTTACTGTAGAACAATATGTGTACAATTTTTAATGTACTTGGAGTTTTGTTACATTTTAGCTGTAACTGTTTCACCAAACTTCATGAGTTTGCTGCTTAAACTTTTTACATTGAGAATGGAGTATTTGTGTAATTTTATGTTTTCAAATCATTCATTCTTCAAATGCTCATTGGTTGTGTTTTATGTGCATGAAACTCTGATCACTTGAAGGTAGGACACCATCAAGAAAGTATTTTCTTTAGTTTTATTTATTTTTCCCTTCAGGATAGTGAAGATAGTGGGAATAGAATACAAAGTAGGGTACGTGAGTAGGTAGAGTGCAAAACTTGGTAAGTAAAACCACCCAAAAGCAGTGTTAGAAATAGGGAAAGGTGGTATTGTGTGAGGGCAGAAGATAATAAGTCATCAACTTTAAAACCAATGGTCTCTCTTCTGCATTGGCAGAAAACAAGATGGAGTATAGGCTGATGATGACATAGTTTTAATTATTGGATTGTTTTTTTTTTTTTTATCAAACTTGTAGCAATTTCTGCTTTTATTATATAATCATATCAGAAAGGCTTCAAATTTTGTTTAATAATGGTTTTGAGCTGTAAGAGTACTGATGCAGATTTTTTGAATCTTGGAAAAAGTATGCTGAGTGCAAAAGAAATATAGAAGAATGAAAGGAATATAATTTGTTGATTTTAAAAATTGTGTAACTTGAATAAGAAAATGAGAGAAGCAATCCCTGAACTGATGAATGAAACCTGGTAAATCTAAAATTATTCTTAAAAAAAATGTTTCCATGTATTTGTACAGTAAAGTATGTTTTATCCTTAATAGATAGCCAGCTCTTTAACTGAAATTCCCTTAGAGAGTCCAGCTTCTGCTAGAGAGTAGATGAAAATGCAGTAGTTTGTATGTATCCATTTTGTGTGTTTCAGTTTTCCTCTTATGAGCTAATAGAGCTTGTCAGCATGAGGTGCAATGCTACTTAGTATGGTCTTTGACATTTCTCTCCCTTGTAGGCGGCTAACCAAGGAAAATGTGAAGCCTTCAGGAAGACAAATTGGCAAGTTGAGCCACAGCAACCCAACCATTTTGTTTGATTATGTACGTTTTGAAGTTAATATTATTTTAAGGGATTTTACTTTTGGTTTTCTTTAAATCAGCACAAGTAGAAATGAAATGCTGTAAATTTTAAGATATTTTGGGAAAAAGCTGATGAAATGCCAGTTTATGCTAAAAACAAAAGTTCACATAGTATATTTAATACATTGATTTAGTTTCTAGTAGTATACAACAGAACATCTGCATCGTGTTTCACTTGATTTAGTTATACCAATGTTACCTTCTTCTTTGTTTTCTTTTTTAAAAATGGTTTTTCAAGATAGGGTTTCTTGTGCAGCCCTGGCCGTCCTGGAACTAGTTCTGTAAACTAGGTTGGCCCCAAACCTCTGCCTCTGTCTCCCAAAATGCTAGGATTAAAGGCATGTATCACCACGTGCAGCATTACCTTCTTTTTTAAATTATCATTATTGAAATTTTCAGAGTATATCTTGATCGTATTTTTTCTCTCCCACAAGTCTTCTCAGATCAGCACTACCTTCCTAGCCACCCGACATCATGCTTTCTCTCTCACTTGGAAAAACAAAACAAAAAAGCCAAGATCCCTTTCCCCCTCCCAAAATATGTTCCTGAAACAAAAAGCAAAGTGCAATTTAGAAAGACTCTAATAAGATTTAAAACAGGACTAGCCTCTACCATTCTAAAATCTAACTTAACTCTTAGAATTGTTTTCTAGATGGAAAATGTAGCCTTAGAAAAATATGCTGTAGGGGAATGATAATATGTTTTATTTATATATATAAATGCAAAAATAGTAGAACCACTTTAATTGTATTATTTCTAATTTGGGGATAAGATGAATATTACCACAGGTTTCTTAAAATGTAGTTAAACAGCTGACTCTTTCTTGATCTTCCAGATTTTGTCACAAATACAGAAATATGATAACTTAATAACACCTGTAGTAGATTCATTGAAATACCTCACTTCATTGAATTATGATGTCTTGGCCTGTATCCTTTCATGTGAAGCAATATATAGATTTCAACGTGTCCCTGTATTTACATGTTGAATGATTTAGTTACTCTTTTTGGTTCTCTATAGTAATGATCTAAGGTTAAACAAGGAGAAATTGTGTGTGTGCATGTGTATGCATGCACATGTGTGAGTGCTTTGTGTTATATATAGAAAGGGAGAGATTTTGTTTTCCCAAACATGTTGGTAGAGGTGGAATATTACTCATTAGGAGATGAGATAGAGGGTAACGAAGGAGAATTGATGTACAATGAGTATAGTTATTTTTATTTCTCCCTGAAGATGTGGGGGGTTTAAGGGTCTTTGTTATTGATGTTGTAATAATTTTTCTTAATGTGTGAAAGATTGTATCATTGAAGCTTTAGCTAATCCAGAAAAGGAAAAAATGAAACATGATGACACAACCATCTCAAACTGGCTTCAGAGTAAGTACTCTTTGTTTTCTAGGGATGGTAATGCTATTGGTGATAGATACTAAGGAAGTAGCAACCGCCATGTTTTATTTGGTTACTCTATGTTTTCAGACTTTTAGGGGCTTATTTCTTAAGAGCTCTTGAGGCTATCTAGCCACTCGGCTTATCCTGCAAAGTGTTTGAGAACTTGGGTCTGTATGGATATTTATTTAGTACTAGTTCATTTTCTTGAGACTACTTTTTACTATGATAGAATTTGAGGGAGCAAGTTCTGGGCCTCCCAGCCTGAATGTGTGGAGTGTCACCCGATCTGGGAAGCTAAACAAGGTTAGGCTGTGTTAGTATGTAGATGGGAGACTTTAGGAAAACATTTGGAAGCTGACAATCCCTTTCTTTCTAACTTTGTTATTTAGAGGTTACACTCTTCCCTATTGTAGCATATTGACTCCCTATTATCCTGTAAAGTTTGATTTTTTCCCCCCGCTACAGTACAGTGTTGAGGATTGAATTCATCCCTCACACATATTAAGCAAGCATCCTATCATTTATTTAGCCCATGCAATACTTAGTAAGTGCTACAAGTTAAGTCCTTTAGAAACGGGCCCCTACTAGTCTAGCTGCACTCCTTCTCCCCCACGTGTCAGTTTTCATTTCCATTAATACTGACATTTTGTGCTTTCCATTGACCTTTAGCACCTTATTTCCTCTACTTAGATACCTTTCTGTGGTCACTCAAGTCATCTAGTTCATCTTCTGTTTGCTCAGTACATTTCAAAAAAGATGTCATAAAAACAAAAAACAAAACAAAACAAACAAACAAAAAAGAAACAGAAAAAAAAACTTGTTAATGTTCCCATAGAGAAGTCTGAATTTACTGCTCCTGGTACTCTCAGAGAACCTTTTATTTGTCATAGCCATTCAGTTTCTGGATTCCCTACTGAATGCTAACCTCTTTAAGGGCAGGACTTGGTCTAATTACTTAGGTGGTTAGCAAATACCTGATAGACAGTTACAGATTATGGGACATTCTTCCTCCTGTCTCCACTGGAGTTTCCTCTCCCTTCAGGAAATGAGAGGGACTATTGGTTAAAATTGCTCTTCCTAGGCTGGAGAGGTGGCTCAGCATTTAAGAGCATTGAGCATTGACTGCTCTTATAGAGGACCTGGGTTCTAGTCCCAGAATTGATGTGCTGGCTCACAACCTTCTGTAACTCTGGTTTTGGGGAGTCTGACACCCATTTCTGACCGTTGTATACACTGAGTACATTCATGGTATGCAAACATCATGCAGGCAAGACACAAATATGCATAAAATAAAAATGATTTAAAAAGGTCTATCTGCTTCTAGCAAATTTACTTGTTTCTTTTGTTGTCTATAACTGTAGTGTGTTCTTAGATATGAACAATCTATTTTGACTTAACTTTTTAGAGGTGGGCATTTGGTTGAGTTGACTTAATTAATCAGATAAGTAGATTAGATTATTGCTCTAGATTGTACTATGACCATGAGCAAGTTATGTGATCCATCTCTTTTCAATTTGCCTCATCTGTAGGATTATACTAACCTAAGGTGATTATTGGAAAAATTAATATAATGTGTTTATATATGTATTCTTAATAAACATTAGTTATTGCTATTGTACAGTCCCATTCAGATGTATTATTCAAAACTTAATTCATATGGTACTGGAGAGGTGGCTCAGTGGTTAAGATCACTTTTCAAGAGGACAAGAGTTCCCAGCACCCACATGGCAGTCACAGTCATCCGTACCACCTGTTCCAGGGATCTAACACCCTCTTCTAGCTTCTTTAGGCAGCTGGTATGAACATGGTGTACATAAAAACACATAGGGAAACACGAACACACATGAAATAAAAATAAAATGTTTTCATACCTCATTTTAGAAATTGAATTTGTTGAAATTATACTTCTGATACTTTTTGTTTTGTAACTTTTTGTTTTTTATTTCATGTAGGTCTGGCTAGTTTCTGTGGTGCAGTGTTTCGTAAATACCCGATTGACCTTGCTGGTCTTCTTCAGTATGTAGCCAATCAATTAAAGGCAGGCAAAAGGTAAATTGTGTTCAATTCAAGCACTTCTGCTGGTTTTGGAATATAGACATTACTTTGAAAGACTCATAGATTTCAACTGGAATAGCTACTTAGTTTGTACAATATATTTTTCTAAAGAAGACTCTCATTTGCTGTCCAGGCTGTCCTCAAAATTGAAATCTTTCTTCCCGCAACCTCTTAAACATTAGAATTACATGTACACGAATTCATTTTTTTTTTTTTTTTGACATGGGGTCTCACCATATGGTTGTGGCCATCCTGGAACTTACTATGAAGTCTAGGCTGGCCTTGAACTCCCAGAGTACTGCCTCTGCCTCCTGAGTCATACATCGTTATGTCTGGCTGTATATCGAATCTTGAATGTAAATTAAAAGTTAATTCAGAGAGGTAGTTTCTTTAGCAGTATTATATTTGGCTACATATATAAATCATCAAAAGGACTGTTAACTTATTTTAACCATTAAGCTTTTGAATACACAGTTAGTAGGGAATATTGAATATCCGTTTGTGACAAAATATATTCTACTATTGATTAATACATTGCACATTTGATAAAGTGCTTCTTTAAGGGAGTATATAGTTAAAAAAAAAAGAAACAGTTACTTTTTGAATGTGAATTCAGGGATATGTAAGACTTAAGTGGTTTTAATTATTTTTTTTGTTTTGTTTTGTAAATACTAAGTACTATGGGGCTAGTGGCTATACTTAGGCTTTGAATAAATGGCGCCAGTAGATTGATTAAAATCAGATAGCATTATATTATTTATAGACATTTTCTGATATAAAGTCAGCAAAAAAGAAAAGCTCTTTGGTGTTTAAAAATGGGTGCTAAATTAATTCCTGACTGTGCTATTTTGGGAAAAAAAGTATATATAAACTCTTGGTTTTGTTGGGACACTAGTTCTACCTACGCCATCTCTTGTTACTCCTGTATTTTACTTGTTTCTCTCTATAAGCCATGAGAACACTAGCTTTAATGTATAGTTTACTTTATTGTTAATGCATACTTGTGACCATTTAACTCAAACAGTTTTGTGGTAATATTATTTATGATTTAATAAAGCTTGCTTGAGGATTCAGGATGCAAGTCAGCCACTAGCTCTTACCTCATACCAAAAGGGCTGATCCTGTCTCCATGAGCTCTCCACCATGCCTTTCCTCAACATGGCTGGAGACTAAATCTCAGAACGCAGCCTGAGACACTGGGCTCCTGTTTTTTATATACTCTAGGGCTGGGATTAAAGGCATGAGCTCTAATTTTCTTTTAGACTGGTTCAGTCTTACGTGTTATTTGGGTAGCTTTGGACTTAGAGATATCCATGTACCTTTTGCTACTGAGTCCTGGGATTAAAGGTGTGTGCTGTCATTGCCCAGCTTCTATGGCTAACTAGTATGACTGCTTTGCTATTTTTGTTCTCTAATGGCTTTAATAAATCATAAACTACGTCACCACACAGTTTTAAAACATCTGAATGCCCTGTTGGTATTCGTGTATTAGTTTGCATGAAACTTCCTGGGAAGGCATAGCAAATTGAAAAGAAGCCCCTGATAAGAATATTAGAAAAATATACTTTTGTTCAATAGCTGCTATATTGATGGGTACACTTTTACCGTTGGAAATTTTGTAATTAAAGAAAGTTATAGAATTCAAAAAGAGTTATTTCCAGGGACAGTTCTAAATGCTGCAAATAAAAGTGCATACCTAGCCAGGTGTTGTGGCAGATACCTATAATTCCAGAACACTTAGGGGAGAAGCTTGAGTTTGAGGCTGGTATGGGCTGTGTAGTGACACTATGTCTCAAAAAAATGTATACCTGTTAACACATACTAGGACATGCTTAGTGTTTTTACAAAACCTTTTTACTTTAGGCTCAAGTACCACAACTTGGCACTTTCCCCTTTTTCTTTCTTTCCTTCCCCCTCTCTTCTAATTATGTGAGTATTGTAGGGCTCTATTCATTTTTATTATTTGGGGTTTTAGGGAGATGGCTTTCTTCTACTGTAAGAAACTTAGTGAGTATCCTGAAATGGTGGAAAAGGAAAATGTTATTGGAACAGCTGATGAAAATAATAGATTATGTATAATAGATTAAATACTAGAGATACTAAAGTTGGTAACAGCTATGGTTGTATGAACACATGGCTCTGTTCTTAATGCTTATTCTTAGACATTTGAGGGAACAATTGAGCATGGTTTAAATCATTTACTCTCCTGTTCATTCTGTAAAGTAATCTGTGCTACTTTCTTTTTATTGTGACAAATTTTTGAAAGAAGCAATATGAAACTGACATTTCTTTTCTACTCAGTTTCAGAGGTTTCAGTCTGGAGCTAGCAACTTGTTGCTTTTGGCATAATGTGGGGCAAAATATTACCACTAAAGGGGGTGTGGTCGTACAGCGCTGTTACCTCATAGAAGTGGAGAGCAAGAAGGGAAGAGACTGCGTGTTTGTGTGTGTGTGTGTGCCGGGGTGGGGGAAGGAGGAGGAGGAGAGGGGCAGAAGCATATTCAAACAGAAAGAGACACAGATTCAGACAGACATAAAGTGTGAGAATGGGAGGGCAAGGGTCCAAGGACAAGATGTTGCCCCTAAGAAGATGTTCTCAGTAACCTGCTTTCTCCAGCTAGACCTCACCTAAAGTTTCAAGGACCTTCCAAATGAGTGCCATCAGATTGGGATCAAGTCCTTAACACATGAACCCTTTGGGGGGGGGGCATTTCATATTTATTGACAATCAGAGACAGAGGAGAGGAGGAGGCAAATGAAAACTATGAGTGAAAATATGGAGCTTGGGTAAAGAATAAGTATGTTTCATATTACTTCTATTTTTGTATCTTAGCCCAAGCTTCAAATTAATCCAGTTTAAAAAAAATTTATAAACATGAAATATTTTCACTCTAGTACTAGAAGTGATATAACTGCTTTATTTAAAAAACAAATCTTGGTGTTGCCACACATTTCTTTTTTATTTATGTTTTAACTAAAGATTCTCAGGATTTTATTATTGTGCCCTATTTTTTTTTGTCCTATTTGAATTTTAACTATGGTTTGTTTAAATTTTTTTGTATAGTTTTGATCTATTAATACTGAAAGAAGTGGTACAAAAAATGGCAGGAATCGAAATTACAGAGGAAATGACAACGGAGCAATTGGAGGCCATGACTGGTGGGGAGCAGCTAAAGGCTGAGGTAGGGATGCTCTTCGTGTGCATTGAAAATTTTAAAAGCAAATGTACTATGGTCCTACTATATCTATGGCTTTGTTTTTCAAGGTTTCAATTACCCCTGGTTAACCACAATTCAAAAATTAAAAAAAAAACAAATAAATTATAGTTTAAATTTTTTTTTATTTAAAATTTTGAGGTCCCTTCTGTGTAGAATGATGAAAATTTTTAGCCTTTCTTCTGGCTCACTTTTGTCATTTAAATTTTCCTTTGGCCAGCATATCCATACTGAGCAAGCTACTTAGTAGTGACACATTAGCTGTCTTGGTTTATTGTATTGGCTATGTGAATAGTAGTCTTAGTTATCAGTTGTCTGTATTGCAATATGCTTGCTGTATTCAATTAACGTTTGCTTAAATTTCCTTATTCTTCGTCAGTATGCCTAAGCGTTGTTTCAACTTATCATAAGACTGATGAGTGCAATACAATAACATACTGGGGAGTGACTGTTCACATAACTTTCATTGTATCATTCTGATTGTTTTATTAATTGTTGTTGCTAATGTCTTTCTGTGCCTAATTACGCTTTGTCAGAGGTGTGTATGCATGGAAAAAACATAATTTGTGTAGAATTTGCTACCATCTGTTTATCCACTGTGGGTTGTGCAAGATACTTACCACAGATAAGTAGACAATACTGTTATGTATAGTCATAGTATAGAATTCAAACTGTATATAAGTACCTAAAGCATAATGTCAAACCCATATACGTTCTCTCAAAACCACTGCTACCTTCTTTTGTTAAGAGCTATGATATAGTAGTAATTGGATCTTAAAAAAAAACAATAAAAACTGAACGTATAAAAGGGTAACCTATATCTGTACTGAAAAGAAAGAGCAGATCTTACATTTTCCTTGATATTTTTATGAGAATAAATCTTTATCACAGTCTGTTAAAGCCTTTCACTGAATAAAATATAATCCTTTTTAAGAGACTACAGAAGAGAATGGAAACAGAGTAAGTTTAAATAAGCACAGTTGAATTACCATTAGCCAGATTATAATCAGCAATAGTAGTACCATTAAAGCAAATTTGTTAAGGAGAACAAATAAAGGATATAGAAATGTTTTATTTTGTTCTGGTGTTGTTTTATGGTAGTCCAGGCATTTCTTTTTATTATCCTGGCTTTTTAAGACAGGTTTTCTTGTAGCCAAGCTGGCCTCCAACTTGTGTGGTTGAGATGGTCTTGAACTCCTGATCTTATTCTTGGCTCTGCATTTCAGGTGCTTGGATTATAACTCCTACCTTAGAAATGTTTTAAAGATTGTGTCTAAACTTTCTTTTGTGTCTCTTTCCACTGAGGCCGCATGGAGTACATTGCATATAGCAATAAATTTATATCTTGTTTTTTTGCAGGGTGGTTATTTTGGCCAGATCAGAAACACTAAAAAATCTTCTCAGCGATTAAAGGATGCACTACTGGACCATGATCTTGCTCTTCCTCTCTGTTTACTCATGGCTCAGCAGAGGAATGGGGTAATTTTTCAAGAGGGTGGAGAGAAACACTTGAAACTTGTGGGAAAACTCTATGACCAGGTAAGTGAATGAAGCTTTGGTGTAGAGGGAGTTTTTGTTTAATACTGATAAAATAGAGATTATGATGTCCCTTGAAACATGTATTTGCACATATCATATGAATATGAAACATTGCTAATGTCAAATAGGTTTTCTCTAAATAGGGCCGTTCTGTCTTTGCAAATTATGACATTTAAGGAAGAGATGGATGTAGGAGATTTTATGTGTAAGGTTTTCAGTTAATTAGACATTCTATTTCACGAAAGGCCAGCATCAGATTGTTTGCTGATGTCTCTGTGTAGTAATTATTAGTATGATTCCTTATGACTTTATAAGACATCCTTGTACTTGGCCCTCATTCCCCCTCCTTGTGTATGTATTTTCCTCCCCTTCCTGAATCAAAGCTCTCTTTGTTCTCTCCATTTCCCCCTCCAGTCACTTATACCCTGTTACCCTGTTACTCCTCTCTCTATTGTTCGCCCACCATAGTGGCCCCTCTTTCCTTTCATGGCTCCTGCACTTACTCCAGGTTTTATACTCATATTTGAAGGCCGAGCTCAGGCTAGCCTTGAGCCTCTATTGCCCCCTGTTTGCTGAGCACTGGGTTATAGGTATATGTTATGTCATTGTGCCTAGAGAGTGTATGTTCTCTCTCCCTTTTTTTATGGCCACATAGAAAATATATTTAACTAATATAAGCATATGAGTATATAAACTTTGTTTTAATTTAAAATTTTTATTTGAAGTCCAGTGATTGTAAATGTTTATAGGATACATTGTCATGACTCATTATATGTATATAATATGTAAATGATAAAATTGATAATTCCTGTTTTCATCTTTTTAAACATTTGCCATTTGTGTTGAGAAATATTGAACTCCTTTTTTTCTAAACCTTTATAAGATATGTCACAAATTGCTATAAGCCATAGCCAGTCTATGTGGCTGTGCATCATTGGAACGTCTCCTTTGTAAATTGTTTTGGTATTAAAGACCCCACATCTCCCTAAGCCTTTTCCAGTGACACTCTTAGTCTCTAGTATCGACTCTTCCTCTCTTTTGTGAAGTCAACATTATTATAGGCTTTATGTATAAGTGGGAATATGTGAAAATTGTCTTCCGTCCCTCATTTATTTCACTGAACACAGTGCCCTTCGTTTCTGTCTTCCTTTGTTGTCGAAATCTGATTTCTTAATTTCCAGGCAAAATTCTGTTAAAATAACATATATTAATCATTGTTTTGTAAAATGTTAACGTCTTTTTTTTGTCTTATTTTTAATTTAGTGTCATGATACCCTTGTACAGTTTGGTGGATTTTTAGCATCCAATCTAAGTACAGAAGATTATATAAAGCGAGTGCCTTCAATTGACGTGCTCTGTAATGAATTCCATACACCTCATGATGCAGCATTTTTTCTGTCTAGGCCAATGTATGCACACCATATTTCGGTAAGTATTAAACATCTTCATTGGCTTTCAAGAGTAATTCTAAATCATTACACAAATATTTTATTTTTGGATATACTCCAATTTTGTAAATGCAGATTATTTCTCTTGGAGAATTATTCTGATTTTCTGTTACTGTTCTTGTCTTAGCAGTGAGCAGTGAAATGCTTTAAAAAATAGGTCTTCTAAAGGCCTTTCCCCACAAGGCCATAGTCAGTTCATGGAGACCCAAAATATTCTCCATTTTCTTTTTACTTGGATTGTGGCCTTTTTGCTCTTTGTTTTTAGTTTTACACTGTTTGTGGTTTTCACTCCAACTTATGGGGTGAAATGGTTTAATTCTGTACTGTATGTGGTATTGGTCCCCTTCTCTAAGATTTTGTCTTTATTCCCTGTAGGGACACAGATGTGTAGCAGAGGTATATCAAAAGACACTAGGGAGAAATAAGGCGTTCATGTGATCATGTAATTGAGCATATTATTAGTGTTTACTTATGAACTGCTACAGTCTTACTTGATTTAATGACCACCTCAGTGGCATGCAGTAATTCCTATCCTGTATATTCTAGAGGGCAAATGGGAAGAAGGGTTGCTGTTGTTTTCCTTTAGAATCTATCATTCCAGAGAATTATATGCTGTCTCTGTGTAGTTAATGTCTTGCAGTCTTACCCTAACCACATCAGAGAAGTCAAATTCATAAAAACATAGGACCTAATTTCGTGAAGAACTTAGGTGCAAGAATTGCTTTATCTCAGGAATTTTATGTTGCATTTTACTATTCTGAGAACTGAGCATCCTAGTCCATGGCAATGAACCCCATAAACAGGAATGCCTAGTTGGCTGAGGTTGGCTGTGCTATTCCTGGTCTGAAAATGGAGCAGATCAATCATACCCATGGCTTATATATTATTGTGGTGAAAAAATGTTATAACTCACCCTATGTAGGTCACATACCTCTTTGGAAAGGGAGTGCTTCTGCAGCCTAGGGTGCAATTGGATGGGCATCCACAATCCCCTGACTTCGCTTCTTAGGTGGAATCATCTCAGTGAGCCTTTGATGAATGAGGAAAAATGTATACGAAATTGAGAGGGCCGGAGATAAGACATGTAGAGGACCCAAACTTGATAGCCAGCACCTATTTTGGGAGAGTCGCAATTGCTCATAATTTCAGTTCCCAGGACTCTGGTATCTTCTGGCTCCATAGGTACCCATGTACATGCGGCATGATACGCACACCACACGCACACACACATGCACAGAGACACAGAATTAAAAATAAAATCTTCTTTTTAAAATACTGAGACAGGAAAAGGGATAACTGCAGGTTTCCCTCAGTAAATTGGCTGCCATAGGCCCTCTTGGTAATTATTCAACCAAAAATCCTTAGATTCTTGACCTATCAAAAAGCTTTCTGGACATAAATCAGGAGTATAGTGGTACCCCTTAATTCTCTGTTAGACTGAATATGTGAACCTAAGTGTTAGTTTAATTTAGATAAGGAAAGTTGACATCGTAGATGTATAATTGTGTTTTTGATTTTTTTTCTGACTAAATTCTAGTGGAATGCCTACTAAGAGAAGGCACAGATTCAGAAACATAGAAATAGGAAGATTGGTGTTATTATTCAGTCTCACCATACATATAACTTAATTTTTGCTTTTAATCATAGAGATTTCCCATTTAGGTAGTCAGATTGTCATTTACAGGTTGTTTCAGTACTGTTTTATCTCTCATGTCTTATTAGAACCTTAGCAGATATCATTCTGCTCATCTGAATTCTTATTAGTTCCCCTCAGCAAATTCTATTTTCTAAATTTAAAATCCTTTTTACCCTAGTACTGTTCTTTGTCTCTGTTATAATTGGTATACTTTCCTACAGCAAGCTAATGTTTTTGTAACTTTATCAGTTCTGTAGTTATCGGCATGTTCTCTAGCATGGGAATACAAATAAATAAATAATTCTACTTCTAGAAAAATCACACAATTCCTGGGTTCTGCCTGGCACACCATTGAATGTAATGGACTCTATATGCTTTTAGTCCAGCTGAGACTATTACCTGTCAGTGCAAAACTGAAGCCAAACCTTTGACAGACGATCACCTGGTTTGGGGGTTATATGTTTACCATGAACTGGATGATTTCAATAATTTTCTAATATAAAGAAGCAACTGGTGGTGGGAATTTTAGATTCACCTGAAGCATGATGCGTAAACCAAGTAAAATTTTCTTGGAAAGAGGCCTTTCATCATAAAATGGCTGAAAGACAGTATATTAACTTTCTTTGCTGCATTTGACATATATCCTATGAACTAAAAATTATGACGGTATCACTGCACTAATAGATTTATCTTTACTTTACAAAACAAACTGTAGCTTCAGTTCTTACATGATTTCAATTTAATTTACCGCAGGTATTTATGGAAAATTTTACTTGGCTTGACAGTAGTCTAAAGTAGCCTTTCGCTCAGTCTGGAATGTTGTCAGTTTCAGCATTTGAAGTCTTGCATTCTGGGAAACCCCTAAGTGTCTGGCAAAACTGGACATTTGGTCACTGAGGTAGTAATCTCAGTAACTTTTTATAACCTTTCTTAGTGGCAATCCAGGATTTTGATACATACCCTATTGGAGCTAATAGGTCAGATTTTATTGGAAAAAATAAAAACAAACAAACAAACAAAAAAACCAACTAAACTTCTAGTTAAGAGCATGAAACTAAGGATTGGAACAGATTGCAGAGATAATTTGTCTTGGAATAAGTGCTCTTGGTAAGAAACTAGAATTATCATTATTGTTTTGTTTAAGTATATATGATACGTTTTAACTTTTTATCTCCAGTCAAAATATGATGAACTTAAAAAATCAGAAAAGGGAAGTAAACAGCAACATAAAGTCCATAAATACATTACATCATGTGAGATGGTGATGGCTCCTGTCCATGAAGCAGTGGTCTCCTTACACGTTTCCAAAGTCTGGGATGATATCAGCCCTCAGTTCTATGCTACGTTTTGGTCACTGACAATGTATGACCTTGCAGTTCCACATACCAGCTATGAAAGAGAAGTCAATAAACTTAAAGTCCAGATGAAAGCGATTGATGACAATCAAGAAATGGTAAGTTTTATTGTAGCAACACAAGTATAGTAATTGTGACTTTTATACAGTATTGTCTCTACTTTGTAATCATTTTAGTTCAAAATTCTCGATTCTACAGTTTTGTTGTTCTATAATATTTTAAGTGGATTTAATGGTAACCTCTCAATGGGCTGGGCAGGATCTTAGAAAATGGATGGAAATTATGATTAAAAACATTCATGTCTTTTCTACTGAACAGTGCCATAACAACCTAAGGTAATTAGTTTGACTCCTATTTCAAGAGCAGTAGGAGTTCCCAAAGGATTATAAACAATCCAGCAAACACAGCAAATAGTATGGGGTTTAAGGAGACCTCTCTTATTCTATTGAGTGGGCTTGATAATGTATTTGAAAAATTAGTTTAGTAACAAATTATGCAGGTACTGAAAGTCAGGCAGGATAGAAAATATGATATAATTGAGAGCTTGTTTACATACATCAGCTGGGAAATAACAGATGTAAAAATGGTACCTTAGAAAGATTATAACTACTTTGGGGGAGGTGTGGAGTTCAGGTTGACCTTGTGTAATATTTAAAAGAATTAAGATTTTTTAGGAAGTTGTGTAAAACCTTTTACAAGAAGATGGGGCTGGCTAGGTGGCAGCACTTACTCCTTTTGCAGAGGACCCGCGTTTGGTTCCCAGCACCCATGTCACAGCTCACACCAACCTCTAACCCCAATTCCAGGGGGCTCACTGCCCTAGTGACCTGCAAGTGCTCTTGTGACACATGGTACATATTAACGTATGAAGGCACACACAAGCTCCAGCGTTTGTATTTTTTATTCTTATGTGGAGAACCCACATGCTTTCACCTTGTTTCTTTCTATGACAAGGCAGATATACATGCAGCTGACATGTGTGTGTGTGTATGTCAGGGAGATCGTATTCTGCAACTTAATCACATTTCCTTTCCTGGGAAAAACAGTACAATGGGAATAAAGCTTTCTGATAATGCACTCTATAGACACACCCACACTTTCCCCCCCTTAAGCTTTCTCACCTAATCTCTTCCCTATACCTAGAATTTTTAATATGCTAATATATTCATCAACCTAAAAAATAAGAAAGATTATAAGTGCAATCTTTTTTTTCTTTTTGAATTTAAATTTGAAACAAGGTTGTTTTGTATGACAATCCCAGTTCCCTCAGTCTCCCATCCTCCCCTTTCTGTTGCCCAAACCCAAGCCCATCTCCTTTCTGCTTCCCAGGGAGGGTGAGGCCTTCCATGAGGAGTCTTCAAAGTCTGTCATATTATTTGGAGCAGGGCCTAGGCCCTCCCCCATGTGTCTACGTCCTCCCTATATGTGAGGTGGGCTCCCAAAGTCCATTCCTATACTAGGGATAAATACTGATCCATTACCAGAGGCCCCATAGACTGCTCATTCCTTGTAATAACTAACACCCACATTCAGGGGGTCTGGGTTGGTCCTATGCTGGTTTCCCAGCTATCAGACTGGGGCCCATGAGATTCGCCCATGGGCCCTTGTTCAGGGTCTGCTGATTCTGTGGGTTTCTTCAGCCTGGTCTTGATCCCTTTGCTCAAAACTCCTCCCTCTCTGTAGCGGGGTTCCAGTAGTTCAGCTACTGTTTAGCTGTGGGTGTCTGCTTCTGCTTCCATCAGCTACTGGATGAAGGCTCTAGGATGGCATATAAGGTAGTTGTCAATCTCACTGTCGTGGAAGGGCATTTAAGGTAGCCTCTCCACTATTGCTTAGATTATTAGTTGGGGTCATCCTTGTAGATCTCTGGGCATTTCCCTAGTGTCAGATTTCTCCTTAAATCTATAATGGCTCCCTCTATTATGATACCTCTTTTCTTGTTCTCCTCTATTCTTTTCCTGTCTCAATCTTCATGTTCCCTCATGCCCACCTCTCCCCTCCTCTCTTTCTCTTTCTCCTAACTCCCTCTCCCAATTTGTTTGGGAGATCTTGTCCCTCTCCTCTTCTTTGGGGGACCATGTATTTCTCTCTTAGCATCCTCCTTGTTTCCTAGCTTTACTGGGGGTGTAGATTATAGGCTGGTGATCCTTTGCTCTATGTCTAAATTCATATATGAGTGAGTACATGTCGTGTTTGTCTTTTTGTGACTGGGTTACGTCACTCAGGGTGTTTTTTCTAGTTCCATCCATTTCCCTGTGAATTTCAGGATTCCATTGGTTTTTTTTTCTTCTGAGTAGTACTCCATTGTATGAATGTAACACATTTTCTCCACCCATTCTTCAGTTGAGGGGCATTTAGGTTGTTTCCAGGTCCTGGCTGTTACAAATAATGCTACTATGAACATAGTTGAACAGATGTCCTTGTTGTGTGAATGTGCTTCTTTTGGGTATATGCCTAAGAGTGGAATTACTATATCTTGAGGTAGACTGATTCCCATTTTCCCGAGGAACCGCCATACTGATTTCCAAAGTGGCTGTAGGAGTATTAAGAGTGGTTTTGATAAAGGGAGGATCTACTCTAAGGCTAGAGACTGGCTTCATGTCTTTTGTGGTAATTGGCTATGTGGTTCTGAGAATATAGACTGTGCTAGAGACAGTGGCTGTACTTGTAAATAAGAGGGATATTTGAGTAAAGGAAAGTCAAAGATGACTTCATTTTTGCCGTTAGGCGGGGACCTATTCAGAAGGTGTCTGAAGACTGACACTGATTTGGATGTGTTGACTAGAAAGACAAGTATGTAGGAATACCTACTGTATAATCATGCTTAGATAATTATAAAGTATAATCATTTTTCTTTTTAAAAATCTTAATTACATGAAAGGAGGCAATGTAGATACAGTTAGAAAAGTATGTGACTTTATTTTGTAGCCCCCAAATAAAAAGAAAAAAGAGAAGGAGCGTTGCACTGCCCTTCAGGACAAGCTTCTAGAAGAAGAAAAGAAACAGATGGAACATGTTCAGAGAGTTCTTCAGAGACTGAAATTGGAAAAAGACAACTGGCTTTTAGCAAGTAAGTTGTTGGGATTGTACATTCCTGCTGCTGCTAGATTGCAAAAGCAAACATTTCTAAATTTGGAGGTGTTCAAGTGATTATTTTCATTGCTATTCAGCTCTGTTCACTGTTCCAGCACCAAAGTGACTGAAATTGGCAACCTGCTATTCAAATTTTCTGTATAGAGTCGTATTTCTTGGAAATTGTAGATAGAAAATATCCATAGAGTGAAAGTTTTTGAGTCTCTATCCCATAGTTTGTTGTTTTATAGCATTCTGTACACTACAGTTAAAATGTTGTCATGTTTGGTAGCCTTGAGGCACTTGGGGAAGAAGATTATTGCTTAATATGTTCCTCTTTTATTTTTAGAGTCAACCAAAAATGAGACCATCACAAAATTTCTACAGCTGTGTATATTTCCTCGATGCATTTTTTCAGCAATAGATGCTGTTTACTGTGCTCGTTTTGTTGAATTGGTACATCAACAGAAAACTCCAAATTTTTCCACACTTCTTTGCTATGACCGAGTAAGTTCTTATTGTAACCTATAAAAACAAATCTCACACACAGACATCTAAATAAATATCCATTATAAACTCTGAAGGTGGATGCCATGATCTTTTAATTGAGACAGGGTTTAATCTGTGTAACAACAGTCCTGGCTGTTCTGGAACTCAGTTTATCGTCCAGACTGGCCTTAAACTCACAAAGATCCATCTACCTCTGCCCCCCCCCTGACTATTGGGATTTAAGGCATGTGTAACCATACCCAGCTTGGATAGCATGATCTCAATAGCCAAGTTCTTGAATCCTAGCTCTACTTATTCCTAACTGTATGATCTTTCACAAGATAGTTAATCTTTCTGTGCCTCAATCTTATTATCTATAAAAAGGGACCCACTTTATAAGATTGATCTGAGTGTTAAATGTGTCACTATATCTAAAAACCATGTAGCCAAATGGTGGTGGTGTATACCTATAATACCAGCACTCAGGAGTCAGAGGCAGGAGGATCTCTGTGAGTTGGAAGCCAGCCTGGCCCAGGATGTGAGTTCCAGGATGCCTAGGCTACAAGCCTGTCTTGACCCCCCTCCCCACAAAAAAAAAGCTTCCCCATGAAATGATATCTACTGCATTCAAGGTTAACCCATTTACTCAGGACTCAGCTTTTAAAATTTTCTATCTTTATAAGTAAGCTTCTCTACTCTTAACTTTTATTCCTCAAAACAGAACTAAAGTAAACAACCTTCAACTGAAATAAAAGATTTTACACATTCACGCCACATAAAAGCAGGAAAGCACTTGAGTGTTGTCATATTCACAGTTTTCATCTGGCTTTTTCCCGATATTACGACATTTGTGGATTAGAAATATGTGTGTTTTATCATGTGTACTGCATGTTTCTAAATTTTGTCACCTTGGCTACAAGTTCTGTTCCAAAGAACATCTCTCACCTTTCTCACATAGGCCCATATTTTAGTTCAAGTTGCTTCTGCTTTAGTAACTAGTAACTTGATCAAATGTCAACATAGGGAACTTAACCGATGGTGATGAGATTAAAACCAGCAGTGGTGGTGTTTGAATGTGAAGTGTCCCCAGGATTCACATATTTAAATACTTTGTTCTCACCTGGGGGGTCTCTTTAGGAAGGTTGTTGGACCTTTATGAAGTAGATACTTGCTGGAAAAAATGGGTCACTAGGGGTAGGCCTTGCTAATAATAATAATAATAATAATAATAATAATAATAAAACAACAACAACCTTTTATCATTATCAACCAAAATTTTTCATAAAACTTGGCTGCTTTATGATTGCTGTTTCTCCACAAAATCTAGAGTCACCAAAAATCTCTGCAGGTGTGAATATGGAAGGAGAGAGTACAGTTTTTTAAGCAAATTTACTGTTTACTGTGAGTTCTGTAACCATAGTCTTGATAATTGTAGGTAGTCTGATTTTCTTTTTGCAAACATTTGTCCTCTAGGTTTTCTCTGACATAATCTACACAGTTGCAAGCTGTACAGAAAACGAAGCTAGTCGGTATGGGAGATTTCTCTGCTGCATGCTAGAGACGGTGACCCGGTGGCATAGTGACAGAGCCACATATGAAAAGGTATACAACTAGTAGATACGTGTGTGCTTTACCTTTGTGTATAATGATTGCTTCAGATTGGTCAGTTTTACAACAGTTTAAGACTCAGCTATACGATGACCTTAAAACCACAATTAATATATTATGAAGAAGTGGAATTTTTTATTCTATTTCAATTAGACATTTGAAACTGTATCACTGGGTAATCTGAACCTTTCTTTTACATCTGGTCATGTATCTGGTCTCATTTTCATATTATGTGGAATAAATTCTTCTAAAAATGAGAAACTTATTTTTCCTTAGGAATGTGGAAACTATCCAGGATTCCTTACTATATTACGGGCAACTGGATTTGATGGTGGAAATAAAGCTGATCAATTAGATTATGAAAATTTTCGACATGTTGTACATAAGTGGCATTACAAACTAACCAAGGTAAAATAAATTGGATATTTTTGAAAGGTAAGTTTTTTTTCTCTTCATTCATGTATGTTATGGTAACATATCTCTAAATGTCTGTTATAGGCATCTGTGCATTGCCTCGAGACAGGCGAATATACTCACATCAGGAATATATTGATTGTGCTAACAAAAATACTGCCTTGGTACCCAAAAGTTTTGAATCTGGGTCAGGCTTTGGAAAGAAGAGTGAATAAAATATGCCAAGAAGAAAAAGAGAAGAGGCCAGATCTATATGCATTGGCTATGGGGTAACACAATTATACTTTAATGTGATTTAGGAGCCTAGATTACAGAAGGATTCTTAAGATGTGAAAATGTTTTACAATGTTGAAGTCTTATCTTCTGCTTTACTTCAGGAGATTATGGGAGATTATGCGATCATGTTCCCACAGGCTGGTGAGAGTTGTCACTTCCGATTATCAACTTCCGGTCTATACTGGATGATAGTTTCAAAGACCACATATAATATTTCTTGAAATGGCGAAATTGCAATTTTGTCATAGTTATCATATCTTGAGTAGCAAAAGGAAAAAAAAAAGCTCTCTAGTTAAAGAACTAGTTTATTTTGAAAGATTGACTAAGTTTTTAGAACTCTCTAAAGACCTTAAAGAATATACTAAAAAAGTAGTACTTTGTTTTGTAGAACCAAGTAGCAGTGTGAATAATTTGCTAATTTCATTTTACTAAACCCCATATTTGTGTTTTTTTTGATTTGTGTATGTGTATTTAAACACTTTGTGCGACTTTCAGCTACTGGGGGATGTTGAAATGTAGAAAGTCACACATGATACCTGAAAATGAATTTCATCACAAAGACCCTCCTCCAAGGAATGCTGTTGCCAGTGTGCAAAATGGGCCCGGTGGTGGGACTTCTTCATCATCCCTAGGAAGTGCATCTAAATCGGATGAAAGTGGTACTGAGGAGACTGGTATGCTTATTTGTAGACACTTATAAACAATATATTGAAATATTTTATCACATGATAATTACAAATGTAAGCCTCAATTTGCTTTTGTAATCCCTAGTTATAAGTATGTAACTATTAAATAATCAGCCTCCTAACTCTTCTAATTATCCAGTAATCATTTTGCTGCAAAGTCATAGTTCATGTTTACAATTTGCTAACAAAAACTTTGTTTTTATTTCAGATAAACCAAGGGAGAGATCTCAGTGTGGTACAAAAGCTGTTAATAAGGCTTCTAGTACCACACCAAAAGGGAATTCAAGCAATGGAAATAGTGGTTCTAACAGGTAAGAACACTGTGCCAAATGTCACAATTCTAAATTCATATTCTCTCTCTCTCTCTCTCTCTCTCTCTCTCTCTCTCTCTCTCTCTCTCTCTCTCTCACACACACACACACACACACACACACACACACACACACACACATACACATGATGGATGTGTATGCACATTTGTTTGTATGCAGGTGGTGGGTGCCACTTGCCACAATGTGTGTGGAGGTCTAGCATCAGCTGTTATGCCACACCTATTCCTTGTTTGAAATTGGATTAGTTTTGCTGCCTATACCAGGCCTGCTGGCCTGTTAGCTTTTCAAAATACTGTTTGCTCTGCCTCCCATTTTACCATAGGAGCCAATCAAAAATTCTTTTCTCTGCCTCCCATTTTACCATAGGAACCAGTGGTATTACACATGAGTGATTTATGCTGGTCTTTTTGTGAGTTCTGGGAAGTTGAGCATGGCACATTCTTTACAAACAAGCCACCTCCCTAACTTAAATTCTGTCATTTAAAAAAAATTAGCTTTTAACTTAGGATACACAGTAAAGGGATATATTTTGGCATTCCTATATGTATGTATCATACTTTATATTCTAATATGCCTCCAAGTGTCTTCCTTTGCTCTCACTGTATCTCTCTTTTGTTTTATTTTTTGTGACAGGGTTTCTCTGTAGCTTTCCAGCCTGTCCTGGAACTAGCTCTGTAGACCAGGCTGGCCTCAAATTCACAGAGATTCACCTGCCTCTGTCTCCTGAGTGCTGGGATTAAAGGTGTGTGCCACCACAGCTCAGCCTCACTATTTCTTACTAGTCACTTTATTTCCAAATAATTTCCCTTCTGCTCTTAATGTCACATGTATTCCATCATCTTTCTGCCTCTTGTCCTGTTCTTAAGATGTGTTACTTCGTGGTCCCTTTTCTAGTTTCATAATGTATATATACATATGTTAATCTAGGTTCCACATATAAAACAACACATGTTATTTGTCTTTTTGAACCCAATTTCAATTAATGTAATTATTTCCAGTTACATATATTTTTCAGCAATTGCCATCATTTCAGTTTTTATTTTGGCTGAGTTAAATCCCATTTTGTATGTATACCACATTTTCTTTATTTGTGAATTTGTTGATAGACACATAGGCTGGCTTCATTTATTGTGACTAGTGCAGCAATAAACAAAAATGTATGAGTATCTCCATGTTATATCGAGTTATAGAGTCCTTTTGGGTGTATACTCAGGAGTGGACTAGCCGAGATAGTTTTATTCTTAAACATGTACTCTGACTTCTATAGTGGCTGCAGTAATTAACATTCCCACTAGCAGTCTATAAGTGTAACTTTTTATCCACATTCTCACTGACTTTTGTTCTTGTTAATTTTCTTGATGAGAGCCATTCTGACTCGTTTAAAGCAATTTAAATTTTCATTTCTCTGATAATATTGAACAGTTTTTCAAGTATTTATTGCCATTTATATTCCTTTAATGAGCAGTGTATCAGCTCATTTATTTATCAACCTGTTTATTTATTAGATACATTTTGGAGAGTTATTTGCAATTCTTTATTCTAAATATCTATCTCCTGTCTGCTACTTAGTTGGCAGTGCTTTCTCCCCTGTTTTGTATGCTGTCTATTTACTGTGATGATTGTTTCCTTAGCTGTGCACAGGTTTAATTTTATGGAACCCTATTTGTCAGTTCTTGGTTACTGTTCTAGCTCTTGGAAATGTTTTCCTTATATTTTCCTTCAGCAGTTTAAAAGTTTCAACTCTTACATTAAGGTGTATGATCATTTTGAATTGATTGTGAGCAGAATGAGTTCTAGAGGTCCAGTTTCATTCTTTTACGTGTTGTGACTATTGAGTTTTCCAAGCACTGTGTGTTGTAGATGCTTTTTTCCAATCTATGCTTTTGATACTTTTTCTGAAAATTAGGTGATTGTAGCTGTGTATATTTGTTTCTTGCTCTTTTGTTCTAATGACCTACATTGATCTACATGTTTGTTTTTGTGCCAGTAGCATGCTGTCTTTGTCACTATGGATGTATAGTATAATTTGGGGTCAGGTATTGTGATACCTCTAGTATTGCCTTTTTTGCTAAGGATTGATTAGGCTATAGACACAGTGGGGAGAATCTTGGGCCTGCCTCAAGGTGGTGATGGGATAGACTTCTTTGACTTCCCATGGGGGCCCTTAACCCTCTCTGAGGAGCAAATAGGAGGTAGGATGGAGGGAAATTGGGGAGGGAGCAGGAAGAGGAGAGAAGGGGATTTGGGATTAGTTATGTTTTTTTTTTTTAAAAAAAGGATTGATTAGGCTATTTCAAGTCTTTTGTATTTACCTACCAGTTTTAGGTGTGTGTGTTTCTGTAATTCTATGAAGACTTCATTTGAATTTTTATTGTATTGAATATATACATCACTTTAGGTAATAGCCATTTTCATGATACTGATTCTCCCAATCCATTCACATAATGTTTAATTTTCTTTTGTTTTTAAATTATATTTCCTGGTCAAGGCAGGTTTGTTTTTTTAATTTTATTTATTTTTTATTGAAAATAATTTTTTTCCTACAATTATATTCTGATTATGTTTCCCCTACTCCAGCTCCTCTCAGATCCTACTTATCACCTCCCCATTCAACCAAATTCATATCTTTCTTATTTCTTCCCTTTAGAAAACAGACATCTAAAAAAAAAAAATAATGTTAAAATAAGATAAAATAAACACAACGAATTCTAACTAGGACAGTGTCTTCAATTTGTTTCTTTTTATTTCTTGTTTCACTAGTATTTTATTTCCTCAGGATTATTCCTATGTATTTTGTTTTCTTTCAATTTACTGTGGATGACTTCTTCAGCAATTCATCCTTACTAAGTAGAGCTTTTAATTTTTGTTTTACTTTGTATGCTGTTAATTTGCTGAATGTGTTTACTAGGTATAAGGATTTTCTGGCATTTCCTTCTGTCTCTTAAGAATAGGATTATGTTTATTGATTTAAGCCCTCAATTTGATTATTTCCTGGCGTCTACTCCTCCAGGGTGAGTTTGCTTCTTTTTGTTGTAGAGCTTTCAGGTGTGCTGTTAATTCTCTAGTATGACTATTCTCCAGTGTCTTCATGTGGGCACTCAGTGCTATAAACTTTGCTCTTAGCACTGCTTTCAAAATGCCCCATAAGTTTGGGTATGTTGTGCCTTAATTTTATTGAGTTCTAGGATGTCTTAATTTCTTTATTTCTCCCTTGATCCAGAAGTGACGTAATTGAGCATTGTTTAATTTCTATGAGTTTTTGGGCTTTCTGCAATTTGTATTGTTGTTGAATTCTAAATTTAACCATGGTGATCTGATAAGACACAGGGTTTTATTCCACTTTGTATCTGTTGAGGTTTGCATTATTGCTGAATCTGTGGTCGATTTTAGAGAAGGTTCCATGTGGTTCTAAGAAGAAGGTATATTCTTTTGTGTTTGGATGGAATGTTCTGTAGATGTCTGTTAAGCTCAATTGGGTCATAACTTCTGTTAGTTCCTTTGTTTCTTTTTTAAGTCTGTGTCTGGTAGTCTGTTAGTTCCTTTGTTTCTTTTTTAAGTCTGTGTCTGGTAGTCCTGTCCAGTGGTGAGAGTAAGGTGTTGAAGTCTCCCACTATAAGTGTATGGGGTTTTATGTGTGATTTAAGCTTTAGTAATGTTTCTTTTATGAATGTGGATGTGTATGTATTTGGGGAATAGATATTCAGAATTGAGGCTTCATCTTGATGGATTTTTCCTGTAAAGAATATGAAACAACTTTCTTCATCTCTTTTGATTAGTTTTCGGTTGAAGTCATAATTTTTTTGGTATCAGGATAGCTAAGTGACACCAGCTTTTTCTTAGTTCCATCTGATTGGAAACATCTATTCCCACTCCTTTACTCTGAGGTAATACGTCTGTCTTTGATACACTCTGGTGGTGGTATATTACTCTTTATGTTGTTGAATGTGTTCTTATACTATTGTCTTCTACCCCTTCTTCCAGTGGGTATAGGTGGGGCTGTCATTCAGGGGATCTCTTTTTCTCCGATTGGTATAGGTGGAGCCTGTGGCTTAGGTAGTTGATCTTCCTCTCTCAATGGTGGTGGGACCAAGGCTCCGTTGGTAGGAGATGCAGTGCTGGATGGTTTGGGGTGTGAGGAGGGCACCCCCAGGTCTCTGGGCTTTCTCTCCTGGTGGGGGCAAGGTCAGTGCTCCAATGAGGACAGATGCGATGCTGGATGGTTTGAGCTGCCCCCAGGTCTCTGGGGATTTGGTGGGTGGGCCGGGCCAGGCTGGATCTGTATTTATTGAGACATACTAGTGCTCGAAGTAAGATCTCTTCTGTAGATCATGTTTCTGTTGGATGAAGTGTTCTCCATATTATCTCCTGAGTCCATTTGCTCTTTGGTATAGTTTAACTCTGCATTTTCTTTGTCGAGTTTTAGTCTGAATGACCTATATAAATTTGACAGTGGAATTTCTAAATGGTCTACTGTTATTGTATCAGGACCAATGTGAATGTGTATGAACATTAATGTTTATTTTATGAAATTCACAGCCCTAACATATAGTTCATATGGTTTATGATTATTGCATATTCTTGATTCATTCATATATAGCTACATATATTTAACTGTTCCAATTTTTTATTTGAATTCTACTTTATTAGCTACCAAAAGAGCTATGCCAGCTTAAGTTTGGCTTTTTTTCACTGGGTAGATTGACTTCTATCTTTTGAGTCTCACTCTAGGTATTTCTGGCAGTGATATATACATATTATTCTTGGATAAAACAAAGAATCATATCTTTTGCTCTGTACTTTTCAGATAACCTTTATTTTTCTAAGGGTTCCTCTTTTACAGCATTTTAAGTGTGTGTCTGGTACTGTTGTGAGTTTATAATGTCTTTGTCGCCTTAAAAATATTTTTTTTATTGAATAGCATCTAATTTTTATTCAGGCTTCTTTAGCCTTTCATTTTACCTGGGAATCCCCTAGATGGAAACGTCATTAATCATGAGTAGAAGGGTAGACGAGTGTAATTGGGCAGTACAAAAGTCATGTATACTGGACTTTGAAACTTTTTAGTACAATTAAATAATTTACTTATTACAATAATTTATATAGTTATATTTCTTCAGCAGCCTTATTTCTCCTGCTGAGATACAGGATAAAATGGTAAAGTTTTGAGACGTTTTAGGATACAGTGCTTGTTATAGCCAATTTGAATAATGTTTATTAATGTAAGAAAAATTGATTTTGAAAGTAGTCATACCTTTTAGCAGTCTGTTTGCTGATAGCCCCTTTAGATCGTGTGTTGAATGGTTTTTTGGTCATTACTTTGTTATCCTCAAAGGTTGTGAATATATACAAGATAATCTAATATTATTTATTATAATTATTAATCATTATTTCAGTCACATGTTCATGAATTTGTGCTGTTTCCTTCATGTAAAGAAGTACTTATTCTTTAGCTGTTCTTTAGTTTTCTGAGGGTTCCTCTTAGTGTCACACTGTTCTTTAAGTCAGTAGACACTCTTTATGATTTTACTTTATTTGTTTGTTTGGTTTTGGGGACAGGGTTTCTCTGTGTATCCTTGGCTGTCCGGGAAGTAACTCTGTAGATCAGGCTGGCCTTGAACTCACAGAGGTCCACCTGTCTCCGCCTCCTGAGTGCTAGAATTAAAGGCATGCATCACTATACCCAACTCACTTATGATTTTAAATATGGGATATATTTGATAATTTTTGCCTTTTTTTATTCTTAAGCAACAAAGCTGTTAAAGAAAATGACAAAGAAAAAGTAAAAGAGAAAGAAAAAGAGAAAAAAGAAAAGACTCCAGCTACAACTCCAGAGGCCAGGGTACTTGGTAAAGATAGTAAAGAGAAACCAAAGGAAGAGCGGCCAAATAAAGATGAGAAAGCAAGAGAAACAAAGGAAAGAACGCCTAAGTCTGACAAAGAGAAAGAAAAATTCAAGAAGGAAGAAAAAGCTAAAGATGAGAAATTCAAGACCACAGTCCCCAGCGTAGAATCAAAGTCGACTCAAGAAAGAGAAAGAGAAAAGGAGCCATCCAGAGAAAGAGATATAGCAAAGGAAATGAAGTCAAAGGAAAATGTTAAAGGAGGAGAAAAAACGCCAGTTTCAGGGTCCTTGAAGTCACCTGTTCCCAGATCTGATATCTCGGAGACTGAAAGGGGCAAGTGTATCTATCTTTTGTATATTTCTGTCCTTTTTGTTCTAATTATGCTTGTTGGTTATCTCTTTGTCTTGATAAATCATTGATTTTGCTAGTGCAACAAGTATTTTATCTTAAAGTTGTTGACTTTTGAAGTGTTTGGAATGACTGGAAATATCCCTCATTCTAACTATTTCTTTTTGTCCCAACAGAACAAAAACGCCGGAAAATTGATACTCATCCTTCTCCATCACATTCCTCCACAGTAAAGGTTAGTATAGCCTGAGGAAGGCAGCATCCGTATTAGGCTCACCTGTTTGGAATACCAATGTCCTGACTTCCTTCAAGTCTTGTGCCAAGTATTCACTGGAGCCACTGGAGGTTTTATATTGCATTAGAAAATGAAATTTTTCTGTATTGGTGGACTAATTTTTCCTATTGAGTATTTTTATAATAAAAAATTCTTAGAACTTCAAGGACCTAGCACTAATTTTATTGTGTTTCAAAGTGCAAGAGAAATTTTACCCAGAAGTGCCTCACTGCTTTAAGCAGTCCTTTTTGGAGTGCAATGGTAGCTACAAGCAAATGAATGTTTTCAGCAGAATGAAGCTATTTTTCGGCATAAATATGGAAGATTATATAGCCCTGAAGACTTCCTGAATGATACACCATAAACAAGATACCTCTGAATTCATCAAGCTTCTTGATGAGCATCATTCCGATGTGCCTTCTAAGAAGGAGTCTTGAAAGGAGTTCCATTTTAAAGTCTCCTTGGTGATCAGTTCTCCTGTAGTTGTGTTTATTCAGTGAGCATGCAGCTTCTGTTGTATCTTCCCTTGGAGGTTTGTTTATACCCATTGGGTTCCCAACAAGTTGAACCTTGCGTTACGATAAGAGCAGATGTGGCATCCAGTCCTACCACCCAGCAAAGAGAAACCCCAGGCATTCAACTGCAGCACAAAATCGTGGGTGTAGCCTTCTTGAAGACTCAGGGTAGCCATTCCTTGCTCCATATTTAATTTTAATTATAAAGTCATCTAATTTCATGGAATCTTTGAATTTGCAGTACGTTGAACTTTTTAAAACTGTAAGTTAATTAATTCTTCATCCAGAGCACTGTGGTGGAATACTATAATTGGTTTCTTTTTCTTCTTTTTAACTTTTTTTCCTTGTGAGAGGCATAAGTTTCAAATCATGGTACTTTGCAACAAAACATTGATTGCTATTTTATAGAATACTTTTGTTTGTAATGCCACTGAATTTTGTAGCTAGAATAAAATATTTACATTTATTGGAGTTGTAAATGGATAAAGTTTGAAGATTTCTAATTAGAGAATAACAATGAAAACATTAGTCAATTTTCTTCCATGGTGACCTCCACTGTTTTCAGTTTTTGGTGGAGAAAAGTATTTTGCCTTTTTAAAGTCTCTTAGTTACTTAAACCTTAATATGAAATATGTGGCATTGACATTTATTTATTTTTAACCTTTAAATTGAAATAATTTTAATTTTCTATATTTAATATTTGTAAATTTTTAACATTACAATTCCATTATATGGTTTTGTTTTTTGTTTTTATTGCTGATATGCATATTGATAATGATTTCCTGGAATTTATCCTCACAAGAAATAGCTGGTTTATTTCCAGGTTACAGACATACTTCCCAAAGTTCCTCTGGGTTCTGAGAACTATGCCAGCTCACCTGTCATCTCCATTCATTTTCTACAGGACAGTCTCATCGATCTCAAGGACTCTTCAGCAAAGGTTTGAGTCTTTTAAAATCATGCCTAAGTAAACCAGAACTTCTTAACTCTTTTGTTTAGTAGGTCCAACCACCCTAGTAAACGTGGTATGCTAGGATTGGTGGAAGAAAGCTCTCTCTCTCTCTCTCTCTCTCTCTCTCTCTCTCTCTCTATATATATATATATATATATATATATATATATATATATATATATATATATATATATATAATCACCTTATACATTCTTACCGCAAATAGTAACACCAATAAAAACCAGATGACAATGGTCCATTTAGAGACATTGTTATATATGTGATGTGGCAGTATTTTTATATATTCTTGCTTTGTTATGATATGTATTTTTGTTTTATGCCTTAAAATCTGGAAACTCGATAACGTCTGAGGGAAGGAGAGTTACTGATTTGTTTGGGATGGGTGGTAGGTAGACGAATGTAGTTTCACAGAACAAGTTTGCCAGTTTTTTTTGTTGATAGATAACTCAGAGGAACAAAAAATTAATTTGCTGCATTCATGTAACTTTTAAAAACTGAATCCATCTCAGTGCATACATTTCTTTATGTCTCCCTCTCCTGAAGTACCCTTTTACAGCTGTGGCATATTACCAGGGGATATGCTAAATATAAAGTAATCTTTCTCCTGGAAGGCAGTATTCAACTTGATGGCTTTGTTTATATGTCAGTATTATTTCTTTCCTTTCACACTACTCTCCTGGGTATCCTGATTTTTAAAAAGTGTGCAGTTTGTATATTTTTATGGATTTTATCTCACTAGTATACTTGAATTGTCTACTTTTCATGTTATTGTGTATTATTATGAAATCTGTACCCTCTTTACTTTGTTTTTTCTGCTTTATGTCTTCTATTTATATGCTAAGTATGATTCTTCACTTATGAACCAAAAGGAAGTTTGAAATGGCCATATGGTTTTATTTTTAAATGTCTGTAGATTCTGAGCAAATGATTACTAATGGTTTAATGGTTTAGATAGCCAAATTGCCTGTGTCCTAAATATACGGCATTGTTTTTAAGATAAATTATTATTTGAATGATTATCACCTATACCATGAGTAGTTTGTTTTAAACTAAAACCTTTTTATTGGCTATCATAAAAACATACTGCAGTATAGTCGGTCTTTGAAGCCACTTTGAGATCATATTGTCAGATTTAGCAATCAGTAGCTTGTTTGGGCTGTTTTATATCCATGGCCTCATAATAGTCTTAATTTGTTAGTATTTATTTATTCATTTATTTATTAAAGCATACATTGAAGTGGTTTGAAAAGCTGATGCTAAGATTAAGTATATTTTCTTGTCAGTAATACAGATTATGGTTTCATGCATTTGTTGTGAAGATTGTTTTGTCATTTTTGCATGTCTAGATAATATATATTGTCTCATCTTATGCTTATATTAGTACTGTGAGTTAAATAGAACAAATGGTAGTGTCTTTGGACAGGTGAGAGACTGAATTATTCCCACTGGCATATAACTTGTCATTACTAAAAATGTGAGCTAAAATCAAGGTTTCCTGTTCTTAACATCCACTTCAATAATAGCTGTAAAAAGTTTTCTGGCTTATTTAGTGAGTTTATATTATTAATGTGGCAATTGAAGTCAGTTTTTCAACAGTTTTGTACAAGAAGATTTTTGTGAGCATTTGAAATTCAATAGATTATTCCTCATGGAACCAGAAAATATTGAAAATGGCATATGATATGCAATTAAAAATTAGAAGATTCGTTTCATTTTTCAGATCTTTAGCTTAACACTAGGGTTTAGTCACTCAATGAATACTTTAAGTGAGCTTTTAAAGCCTTAGGTAAGCAATCCAAAGTAGTATTTCTGTATAGTTACTGATTTTATAATTTTAAATGTATAGAAAATATAAAAGCATTTGGCTTCGGATAAAATTTTTCCTGGACGTTGAGCAGTGTATATAGCTTCACTGTTTCTGGGGCACCTTTTGCCTCTTAGAGGTTTTGCTGTAAGACATGTGTCTTTCTTTCATGTTACCTTGCTACTTGTACTTTTAAAATTGGTTCCTTGGTTTTATTCTGATATTTTCAAATTATTCTTTGCTCCCAGAATTTTCTTTAATAATTATTGGGTATTTTTTTCTTTCCTATCCATAGTAAAGTAATGCATGAATTTAATATTGTAGTGAGATTAAAAGGTGACTAAAGTAGAATCCCTGTATTTTGTCAGCTCACTTTCTGCTCCCATTTCCCCCTTACATGGCTCTACTTTTGATCAGCTGTGTTTTGGTGTAGCAATACTAGTGGCTACATATTGCTGAAATCATGCTTCTATTTGAAACAGGCCTTGATTTTGAAAGTTGGCAAGATTCCTTTATTATATCTTTATGGTCTCAGTCCAAGGAAATAAAAGAAAACTAGGAACAAAATCCTATAATGTTATATGCAGTTGTCCTAATACATCATTAACTTTATTTGGCAAATATGTATTAAACACTTATTGTATGTACTAGCTCTGAGAAGCATATAAAAGTGGAAAAAGCACCTAGTTCTTCTTCTGTGCCACAAGTGATTATGTGCAGAAATAAGTAACTTGAGATTCAGAAGGAAAACCCATCACATCAATGGCAAGTAAATAAAGAGTCCTCTAAGATTCTTAGAAGTCTTATGGAGCTAAGTGAATTACGGAGCCAAGAGGAAATGTAGGTGCTGATAGCTTTTAATCTATATTTGAAAAACCAAGAATTTTAAGATAAAAGTAATTACTCTTAGGGATAAAAGTTAGGGACTACTAAATAGCCACAGAACATTAGGCTGCTGTATGGTAGGATATAATTGTGAAGATGCCTAAACAAAGAAGTATGAATTCCACTCAGTAGGTGATGAGAAACTGTGTTTTTGTTGAAAAAGGTGTTGTGGTCACACTTATTAGAAAGGCAGAGGAAGAAATGAATTGGTATATTTCTAAACCTAGGATTTTTGATTGTATATATACATAAAGTTTAACTATTTGTCATTTTATGTCAAGAATGAAATATTTGACTATTAATGTCAGAAGTCCCTGAGAATGTTCTCAATCCCTTACACTGCATAATTCAAGTGGACATAGATAAAATGTCATTTGGGGGATAAGGGTACTCTTGAATTGTGAGAAATGAAGCAGTACTTTCTTAAAGGAAATTGTTGAATATCGCAGTAATATGTTACTGAGTTTGACTTATCTAGTTCATAAATAATATTAAGATGCGGGAAAAGAAGATGAGAATAAGTTTCACAACTAGAAGACTCTTAAGTGTCATTTAAGGGATGTTTAGCATCTCTATAGATTAAAAGAGGCATGTTTAGCAATAGTATCGTTTAGATAGGTACATTTATGACTTTAGATTATTCTCTTAATCTTGCTATTGATAAACACTTTGTTTTAGTCATTCCTTAACTTTTTTAAAATAAAATTAATGTTATAGAAAGAAATCAATTTATATATATATATATATATATTTATTACTTTTTCTTATTTTACATATAGATCCCAGTTTCTTCTCCCTCCCTTCCCTCTCATGCCTCCAACCCTCCCCTCTCATCCCACTCCCCTACTCCACAGGGAGGGTGATGCCTTCCAGGAGGGTGATGCCTTCCGGGAGGGCTCATCAAAATCTGTCAAACGTTCCTCAACTTTTAAACATAATTTTTTTAAGAATCCACTCTGTGTTGCTTTGATAATATTTCTCAGGCAACAGAATTGAAAATGTTTGGTTGTATTGAAAGAATAAGTATATAAACTTTAAATTGATAATCTTTTTTTTCTTGCATTTCTATGATTACTAAAGGATTTCTTGCTATAGCATATTTTACTTCTCAGTCACTATTGTGTTTATTTGTAGGGTATATGTAGAATTATGTAGTTACATTATGAGATCTATTATTATTTGAGCTCATCAAATGCACCATAGACTTGTCTCAGTTACAAATGCTATAAAGTTAGGGAATCGATTATTTTCTGACTACTTCCTAAATGCTTTCTTTTATAGTTGATTTCTATATTTTTAACTTCCATAAGTAGAAAATTTCTCTCATTTACAATTAGAATAACCTTGATGTTTGGCTATTTTAACACTAATAGACCTTTTCATAGAGAATATCTTTTTCTATCACTTTTCAGTCTTTCAAGTAGCTTAGTCACCCTCAACTTACCTGACGATTTCTGGTAGAACCAGTAGGATAGAATTCACAGTTGTGATTATTTGATAGAGCTACAGCGCTTTCAGAAGGAGAGAATATGCATCAGTCTTTATAGGTATAAAAAATATTTGAGATAATCACTGCCCGGTTTATACTTAGTCAGAATGGACTTGCTAGTAAAATCATGGCTAGGTTTTATTTGTACCTTTTTGTTCCCTGTCATTGACTCATTATTATTTGATGGTTAGACCCTCAAATATCCATGACTGCATAGGGATTTGTGTTTTGTCTTTTTACAGCATAAAAAAAATCCCGTTGTTTTTCTCATATGAACTCTTGTATATTAGAGGGACAAGGAGAATGATGGCTTGTGAATTTACTGTAAAATGTCACTTGAGGCAATAATGGGAATCCTATTTATAGGGCCCAGGATTAAAGCTTTTGTATCTGTGTCACATTCTTTTATTTTTGCTCTCATAAAACAGCTAGTTTTGACTATATATAGTTACCTATTATTTTCATTTAATAAACAAAATTACCGAAGGCTACCAATACTGAAAAACTAATAATCTTTAGTAATATTGCCTTAATTTTAACAGCTCTACATTAATCATACTCCTCCACCACTGTCCAAGAGTAAGGAGAGAGAAATGGACAAGAAAGATTTGGACAAGTCAAGGGAAAGATCCAGAGAAAGAGAGAAAAAAGATGAAAAGGACAGGAAAGAGCGGAAAAGGGTTTGTAATTTTTAAAAATTAGCTTGGAAAGCCTTTTTTCATGTATAGTAATGTGTTTTCTGCTTTTAGAAAATACTGCTTTATTCCATAGCAGTCTGTTTCAAGTTTTAACTGGTATATTCACCCTTGTATTTTCATTTTCTATCTACACTAATAAGGAACTTCAGCTTAGCAATCTCTTTCATGCCATTTACCAAATATTTGGTACTAGAAATATCCTCCAATGGTAATTAGTGGTGTCTTTCTTGTATAAAAGTAATACTTCAAAACAAAACAAAACAAAACTAAAACCATAACCCTTGATCAATGTAGTTCACAATTCTTGGTTCTAGGATCACTCAAACAATGACCGTGAAGTGCCACCGGACATAACAAAGAGGCGGAAAGAGGAAAATGGAACAAGTAGGTAGACTTAACTGATACCTTGCAAGTAATCGTCAGAGTGAATTGGAAAAGCCTTTCATTATTCTCTTTTGTAATTTTAGTGGGGGTTTCAAAACACAAAAGTGAGAGTCCATGTGAGTCTCAGTATCCAAATGAGAAAGACAAAGAGAAAAATAAATCAAAATCTTCAGGCAAAGAAAAAGGCAGTAGTGATTCGTTTAAATCTGAGAAGATGGATAAAATCTCTTCTGGTGGCAAAAAGGTAAATTAGGAACACGAAGGAACCGTTTTGTTTTTGGAAAACATGTGTTTTATTATTTCTTGAGACTGTTAAACTACTATGTTTACATTATTTCCAACCCACATTATTTCCAGTGTCTCCCATTGTCTTTTCTTCCAAACTGCCTCTAAACGTCCACTTCTCCTTTAATTATTATCGTTACACCTATAGATCTGTCTAAAAATGCAACCACTGAATCCTTCTAGTGCTGCTCATATGTATATGTTTCGGGCTGAGTGTTGAGACTGGATAACCTCTCAGAGGTCTTTTCCTTAGAGAAGTGTGATTCTCTACCTGCCTTAGCAGCCATTAGTTGAATGTGGTTCTTCGCCTACAGTTAGGATCTTGTAAATGTAATGCCTCAGTGTATGTATGTATCTATATTCCTGCCAGATAAGAATTTCTTAATGATTTTGTAATGGGAACAGGAGACTTGGGCGCGGACTGGTACTCTGGTTGGGAAATTTGAGCTAGCTCTTCCTAAATTACTGTGAAGTTAGAATAAGTATGCTTCTGAAGTTCTTTTTCTCTCCATTTGACTCACACCACTTTAATTCTTAATGCTCACCTTTTCTTCCACACACAGTTCTGTTAGTTTCTCTTTATTTTTGAGATATAGCTATACATGTATAAAGTGCATTCTGTTATATAATCATTGATACTCAAATCTCAAACATGTTTTATAAAATAATGGACGAGCCACTACTAAGTTGTAAACTGTTTACAAAGTATTACTTAAGTATTAAAAAATGTCCAGTGTATTTATTGTTTTTAAAAGCAGTTTTAAAAAAGTAATTGGTAGATCATTTAATTCTGTAGGCTTGAGATAAGGCTGTTCCTTTTCAGTGTTTTTCTATTGAGATAAAGTTTACATAGAATAATGAAAGTCTTCATTTCTCAACTTGTGGGTCACAGCCCCTTTGGCAAACCTCTATCTCCCCCCCCCAAAATGTTTACATCATGATTTATAATAGTAGTAAAATTGCAGTTATGAAGTAGCAAGACAAATCGTGTTATGTTTGGGGAGTAACCACAACATTAGGTTCTGGAATAAAAGGGTCTCAGCATTAGGGAGATTGAAAACCCTGAATGAAGTGGTTTTTGGCTGGTTCCAAACATTTTAATTATCCCAAAGGGAGCTCTAGGCTAATGATGCACGCACCCCCCACTTTGCCTTCTCTAATCCTTGGTAACCACTAATCTGCTTTCTGTCTCTGTGGATTTACCGATTTTTAATGTTTCATGTAAGTAGAATTTAAAATAATATAGCCTTTTGTGTCTGACTTTTAAGAATGATTTTGAAGTTTTTCCATATTGTAATATGTGCCATTACTTAATCTCCTCTTATGACTAAATAATACTCTATTATGTGAACATACCACACTTGTTAGTTGGTGGGTTTTTGTTTGGCTCTGAGATAGGTCCTTCCTTGGTATCTCAAGCTGGCTTAGAGCTTTCTTAATACCTCAGCCTAGCTTTAAACTTAGGTTCTCTTGCCCCAGCCAGCTTCTCTAGTGCTAAGATTACAGGTGTAAGCCACCACATCCAGCCAGTTGTTGGATTTTTAGCGTTTCCACTTTCTGGCTATTGTGAATTATGTTGCTGTGACCATTTGTGTGCTGGTATGAAATAATTCATTAGTCTATCTTCAATTTTCTTGGAGATACACATACACACACACACACACACACACACACACATCCTCTAGGAATAGAATTTCTAGGTTATTAGATAATTTTGTTCAGCTTTTTTGAATTGTGTGCTGGTATGAAATAATTCATTAGTCTATCTTCAATTTTCTTGGAGATACACACACACACACACACCCACCCACCCCTCTAGGAATAGAATTTCTAGGTTATTAGATAATTTTGTTCAGCTTTTTTGAATTGCTGCCAAACTTTTCCATAACTGTCTGTATAGTTTGCATTTCCATCAGCAATATATCAGGGTGCTATTTCTGTACATCCTTGACAACATTGGCTACTTTTTATTTTTAGTTTAGTCATAGCCATCCTAGTGGATGTGAATGGTAATTCATTGTGGTTTTGATTTGTATTTCCTTGGTGCCTAATGATACCAAATGTCTGTCTTTCCATGTATCTGTATATCTGCTTTGGAGAAATCTCTTCATGTTCTTTCACTGTTTTCAAAATGAGTTGTCTTTTATGGAAGTCACTTTTAAGAGTTTTTTTCAATATTCTGAATACTTGATTGAAATACATCTTTTACAAATATCATTTCCTGTTTTATAAGCTGTATGAATGTTTTTACTTTTGGAGGAGTTTAGTATTCCTACTTTTTTCTTTTGTTGCATGTGATTTTGGTGTCATTAAGCAAGATTTTGAAGAAAAATATGGCTGGTGGATGATAAAAGGGAATTTCAAGCCGTTTTTAAGAAACATATTTGTTTTTTTTTTTTCCTTCCCCAACTAATTTCATCATTCCTTATAGGAATCCAGGCATGATAAAGAAAAGATAGAAAAGAAAGAGAAACGGGATAGTTCAGGAGGAAAGGAAGAGAAGAAACAATATCCTTTTCATCTTTATATTTCACTCACTGTAATAGAAGATTGATACTGTTCATATTTATAATTTTTATAATTAAACCTTTCATGTATGTGGCCTAAATATACAGTAGCTTATTAGTTTTAAGGTGATACTTGTAGTTAACCTTCAGTATATGATCCCAAAACAAGAGATTTGATCTTAATTTTTAAAAATAATTCTGTAGTGAACGGAGATGTTTTATAACACAAGTTTTATAGGCCCTGTGTATTTTTGTTGTTGTTATCTCTTTGTATTGTTACCATGAGAAAAAAAGAGGGATAGCGAATCCCTTGGGCTGGGAAGCATGGTGACCAAAACGGCAGAATGATATGACACATAAGCAGAGCTTCTAGAATTTGAGGTTACTAAGATGATCAGAGCTAATTAGCTTGGACGCCTAAGGGGTTATACCACAAGGTAGGACACTATTCTTCCCTGCCCCCAAAGTTGTTTTCCCTTAATTTGTCATCTACTCATAAGTCCTCTGACAAGCACAGATAATGAACACTTTCAACCAAGGTGAGTATACTTTCCCCTCCTTTTCATTTAGAGAGAAACATCTAAACAAGGTCTGAGAATGTAAAAACTGGATCCTTTTTTGAAGGGTATAGCTACTTGAAATTTTACCTGAATATAATGACAGAGTCTTTTGTGTATAGATATAAAACTTGTAGTTATTTTTAAACTGTCCACTTTTAAGCTTGTTTTCACTTTAAGTGTGCAGATTGGTCACACTTAAAAAAAAATGAAGATGTATTTGAGAAGATTTGGCTTTCTCTTAGCCACCTAGTCTCATCTTTTCTGGATATAACTAATTATGTTTTTAAAGTATCAGTAGCCCAATAAGTGATGGTGGTATTTGTACTTTACAGGTGAAGAAATTAAAACTCTGAAAGATTGAAGCAGGTCACAGAGACATTAGAAAATAGACTTGACACTTAAAGGCAGAGTCTAGTGTTTTCTGTTCTTTGGGCCTTTAAGATTTTGTGCCCTTTCTTTCTGTTACTGCTCATGTTTTACAAAGCCAGAAATTAAGTTCTGTACTTTAGCTATATTTTAAATAGGCAAATTTGTTTTCAAGGTAATACATTTGCTTAGTATCATACATAAAAATTATATGACCACCATAATGGACAGACTGTTCATATTCTAATATAGCCTCTTTTTGTTGAGGACTTAAAAGTCAGTGTCTGGATAGTTACCCTTGGATGTTTTAAGATTATTGATGTAGGATGATTTGTCTCTTTCATTAATGATTCCAGGAAGATATCGTTGAAGTTGAATTTGCTTTTTATAGCTCATTTTATTTTGCTTCCATTTTAACGGTCACTTCTAAATAATATTACACATATGCTCACTATATGTATATACACCTTATCTATAATCAGAGCTGCTTCTAATCATTTATTATATACACCTTATCTATAATCAGAGCTGCTTCTAATCATTTATGAAGCCAGATATATAGTAAACCCTACTTAGGGGTTGGTTAAGAGTGAGAAATGTCTGGAGGGCCAGTTCACTATATGGGTTTGGTTTAGGATGTGGGTTTTGTCATGTTTATTTTAGGTGCGATGCAGGAATATGAGATTGTCAGATAAGTGACCTAAGGAAGGGTATGCCTTTTCTGTTCTGTTTATCCCTGCTTATTATCTGAATAGTAAAACAGGATAAGCAGTGGTATGAAGAACATTTAGCATTTAGTAGTTTTTCCTCTTATTCCTTGAGGCCCTGGAATGAACTTGCTATGTAGACCAGGCTGTCCTTGAAATCACAGAAATTCACCTGCCTCTGCTCAGTGCTGGGATTAAAGGTGTACACAACTCCACTTGGCTAATAGTGTTCTTTCTTTCTTCCTTCCTTCCTTCCTTCCTTCCTTCCTTCCTTCCTTCCTTCCTTCCTTCCTTCCTTCCTTCCTTCCTTCCTTTCTTTCTTTCTTTCTTTCTTTCTTTCTTTCTTTCTTTCTTTCTTTCTTTCTTTCTTTCTGATTAGGAAGATTGTAAAAGAAATAGTATTACTCAGTCTTCCAGGCATCTTTCCTATTGTCTTGCCTGGTGAACTATAATATATATTATATGGCATATACTATTACATACATGTCATATATACTATATATTGTTTTTATTATAATCCCAACCTTTCTTTTAATTAGAAAGTTTTATTAAATGTTCTACTTCTCTGTTAAAGAAACAAAGGCCTTCCTGTCAGATTTTCATTAGGAATAGTTCAACCATAGTCACTGACAACTTTCACTGTGATTTTTATATATCTGTTTTCTCTCAGAACATGTTTGTCGTTTTTTAGACGTGAAGGTTTTGATACAGATTTCCTTGAGTTATTCTTACACTGACCATGAAATATCTCTTGGGAACAAAAGGTAGGGGCTGGAGGATTGGACAGGACTAAATGCTTGGCTGGCAGTCTTGTAGTAAATCTTCTTGAACCCGATAACTGTGGGCAGATATATTTAGTTTGTTGAAAATTATGTCACACATACTTTCTTCTGGGGGCAAACTCTTACTCTTGGGAGGCTGTGATTGATTTTCTTCTGGCTGCCTCTGTGTTTGGTTTCATTCTGTGATGGAGCAAGCTATTCTGTTTCTCTTTCTTCTTGATTAGAAATCTCACTGTTTCCTCTGGTACTGTTGTCTATCTGCAGGGTGCGTCTAAATCTGCTTTTCTTGCTCCTCTGTTCACTTGTTTCCTAATCTACAGAAAGGAGAGCTGCTGAAATATCACATTGCCATGATTTTATCCTTTCACTGGTTTCAAGATTTTCTTGCTGGTGTTTAGAGCAGTTATTTCAGGGGAGTCACAGGAGAAATTACTTTGATTTGTTGTGCCTGTCATCCTTAGTTCAGATATATTACAATGGTTACATTAGGGCCAGGAGAATACGATATATAAATGTGATTGGACAAAGATTCTTGTCCTGCCCCCAACCTACTTTTAGCTCCAAAACTCTTCTGTGTTGTTTATCTGCAAAATCTTTCTGCAAATTCTTCCTCTCCTTAATTTAGTCTCTTGAATATCACTAGTTGCTTAACATTTTGTTTTACTTGAATCTTTAAAATACTTTGTCTGAAGCTCAGGATGTAGCTCAATGGTAGACTGTATCTCTAGCATGTGCAAGGTCCTACGTTCAATTCCCAACACCAAAGTGGGGAAAAACAAACAAACAAATGAAAAATTGCTCATTGAATCATTATCAACAGTCCTTTGACTTCTCAATTGTTACCTGGTATATGTGGTCCACAACTGGTATCCTGTTCTATCCACACTTTAACTGCCCTGTATTTTTAACCTTCCATTCCAGTAATGCCAAATTTATTTCTTACTTCTAGTCTTATATATGTAACTTGATTCTGTTTTCTTCCAAGTCCGATACAGCAAGTTTCCAGTTTTGGAACAAAATTTGGCTACTTAGGTGAAGTCTTAATCTCACACAAGATTTATATCTAAAAAATGTTGGTTTATTTATTTGTTGCCTAGTTTGACATAGGCTTTTACTCTGTATTCCAAGCTGGAATGCATTGTATTGGAATGTATTCCAATACAATGGTCTGGAACTCATTGTATTGCCCAGGCTGCTGTCAGATTCAATGGCAGTCCCCCAGTTCAGCCTCATTAGTGCTGGGATTATGCGCATATGCCATTCTGCTAAAACACTAGATATTAACATCCTTTAACAGTTCAGAACAATTCTCCTCCAGTCAGAAGTTTAGTTTCTTTTGATGACTTGAAACATTTGACATTGTGTCCTGATTTCTGCATGGCAGCAATCAAACTTGAACCTACCAGCTTTTCCCCCTAGAACAAGGCTTTTTTGGGGGAGGGAAAGGCAGGTTGTTTCAGCAATCCCTACATGGTTCACATTGTTTCCATTGTATCCTTAGCCCTTGTAGACAATTAATTTTATAATTCCCATTCTAGCCTTTTCTCCCTGTCTAGTCTATACCTGGAAAACTAGTATCCTAAGCTCTCACAGATTTCTAACTTCAGGAATGCATTGTCATTCTAAATGTTACTGTAATCTATGTTAGGAAATAAAGTAATATTTAATGCAGTTTATTCCTCAGGAGCTAGTCATTGCTCATATGTGTAAGCTTGGCCTTGTTACTGCTTCCCACATATGTATAAGTATGCAATATATCCAGATGCCTAGATTGTGATTTTACCCATTTTTCTAATCAAATAACCAATTATTCTGACACACAATCTTGTGTGCAGTTAGGTTTCAACTCAAAAGATCCTCAAGTTTAACTTGGTGTTACATTTTACCTACACAGAACATTCCAGGATCTGTGTTTGCTGTAAAAGTTCCTAAGGGCGCCTGCAGATGTAATGCTAGATTAGGATCCCTGTCGCTATGTCTTTTTCCTCATAACCTTTTCTGTGTGAATGTTCCTCTGATATTCTGAATGTCAGCTCCATCCTTATATGTGATTCAGCTTTGGACAGGGAGAGGGATAATCAGTAAAGGGGCAATTCATGATACCTTTAAATGATAGTAAATGCAGGGAACACATTCCTATGGTGGTACCTCCTTTTAGGTAGACACTTCACCATGGGTTAGCTATTATTTGGACAGGCTTGTATTTTGTAGTTTCTCTTAAAGTTTTCATTATCATCAAAAAGCCTATTTTCTGAAACATGCACTACTGGATGAGCTAAAATGAATTGAGGACATTGAGATAATTACCAGTATAAAATGGTGTTTTTACATGCATTCTGCTGTCAGCAGAATGAAGGCCACTTTTTGTTTGTGCTCTATGTGGTGGTAAGTACAGTTTATAGCTCCAAAAGAGTATATGTTATGTGTGTGATAGAGGACCGTGGATTGAACTGAGCCTGCGGTAGAAAATGATTTTGAGAAATATCAACAAAATAACTGTGAAAAGATAGGTTTTAGTGACCCTTTAGATTTATAAGCCAATCTTGCTTCTTTATTAAAATGGTACGTACTTACTTTTAGTATAGCATTACTTAAAAATAAATGGAGAAGAATGCTGCATAAGATTGGCATAAGCTAAGTGTTAATGAGCATAAAATTGTAACTTCGTTGAGGCCAGAACCCTGAAGTGTGAGTGTGATGCTGTTTCATCAGTATGTTTTCTCCTTGATTGGCGATTTTTGAGACAGGGACTCATCAAAAATCAGTTTAGGTTGGCCTTGAATTCTGTATACCACAGGCTGGCATTTAACCCATGGTGATCCTTCTCTCATGTTCTAAAATGGTCTTCCTGAAGTTCATTTGAGCTTGGGCCTAAATTTCAAGTTGTAACCTCCAACCTTCAGCACTATTGAATAAGACTCTGTGGACACTGTTGGGATGTTGTGGCTAACATCCACTAACTTCTTCCCACTTGCTCTTGTACTTGCTGATTTGTCATTTCAGGGCGTGGACAGACCCCTAAGCTGAACGTCTCCCCGAGGAGGATGCCAAAGCTCCATGAGTCACTCTCAGAATAATATCTCCCATAATTAAGAGCTTCTGGTGCTGTCCATTTTATGGGAATCTGCTTTAAGTCAGAAGATGCAAACACACCACCATCCTTTTGACAAGACATTCCAAAGTCACTGATTTTCAGAACATTATTCTCACCTGCAGGCAATTTCTTGGAGCAAGGTCCCCGTGCATACAATTTTAACTTGAGATATGCCATCCAGAAGCAGTGTCTAATGAAAAATTCATTAACTGACTTTTCACCCTTCTTTCTCAGAAAGGAGAGGAAATTGCCTCCTGGAACCAATTCCTTATGTAGATAGGTTGCCTTTGTGTGTGAACTCTAAGTGTGAAAACGTTGGGATGATTATGTTGTTTGGAGGGTTTTGGCTTCTTGTAAAAATTTTAATTTTAATTCCAGTTGCTGGGAAAGATCTTTATATGCTTTAACAACAACATTTTTATCCTTTAATGTACCCTGAATTATGTCATCAAAAGTTTCCTTGCCCTTAAGGAATTCTCATAATGTGACATCATCATATTGAGACCCCATTTCTTACTCTGATTGTGATCATATGAATACCATGGTGTTCTTTTTTAAAAATTGGAACATTACATAGACATCATCATCAAGGACCTATTCTTTTTCTCACAGATATGCTTATGTGACTATCATTGTGTGCTTAATTGGGACATTATTCATTTTCGATCTAAAAAATTGAGATGCAGTCACCATTTGAAAGTGGACAATTCAGTGGTCTCTAGGATATTTACGGTGTGGTACAGTCATCACCGAAGTCTAATTTCAGGACATTTCTCTGGCCTGCAAAAAAAAGCCCCATGCAGGTTAGCAGCCACTTTTAACTCTCCTTTTTCTTTAGCCACTGGAAGCTAATGACACATTTTGTCTATGAATTTGCCTGGTTTGGGACATTTCATATAAATGGAATCGTGCAATATCATGTCCTTTGGGGCCAGGGTTTTTTCAACTACCATTATGTTATCAAGATTTATCATGGCATAGCATGTGTCAATAATGCATTCCTTTTTATGGTTAAATATTCCATAGAATGAATGTGTGTCATGTTTTTGTTTACCCATGTATGAATTGATGGACAGGAACAATTTTTTAAAGTATTAAAATTGTAATTTCAACATCAGTGTATCCAAAATTATAATTGATGATGTCAAGATTACACATGGTATGCACACAATGCTGTGTAGAAATGATGTATAAATTATTTGTCAGCATTTCTTACAGGTGTGATTATTTTCTAAGGCCCCTTCTAGCTATGAGTTTAGGAACTGTGTGAATGTAGTATTTTCATTAATAAAGTTTAATGCATTACGCATTAATTTAAAATTTGAGAACAATGTTAGGCAGATATGAAATTATTTGCCACATGCTGTAATGATCATGTTTTGAATTTATTTCATTATGCAGTATTTGAAAAATGTCTACATAAAGGAAAGGAAATGAGTATAATTGAGTCAATATATTTTTAAAGCAATTTTTATAATTTAGCAGACATTGCATCTTAATATAATTCACTATTAAAATTGTGTCCTTGTGAAAAAAGTCGATGTCATTTTTCTGTTTCTTTTAGCTAATCATGTAAAATAGGTTCCTTTCCTTTGCTATTTGTTCTGTTTATTTTTGATACATTCATTATTTCTTGCACCTATAGAGTGTTGTACCTGTTATTCCTTAATCTTTTTCTCTGCATCCACAAACCTTCCACCCTCTCACACACAGAAATGTTTCTTAAAATTCATAGTGTCTTAATGATTTCTAAGGATGGACAAAGACACAGAAATATTTCACCATTTTCTGGGAACTTCGTCCAGGCCTTTGTTATTAATTAATGGAATTCACTGAGGTTTCTTGCTGAATATTTTGGCTTCCTTTTCTTTTTTCCCCTTTATCACTTTTTGGCTCTCCCTTTCTGGTCTCTCCTTTCCCTTCTTCAGCCTTCCTCCTTACATTTTTCTCAGCCTCTCCTTGTCTATCAATATAACCAATTTGTTTTTTTTAGGTGGAAAGAATAAAATGAGCTCATGCAGCTGTGACCAGAATTTTATTTTCCTGAGTAGATTTCTGAGATTTGTGAATGAAGTGGGCCCATTTTCAGTTGTTTGCTTTATTGCTCCATGCATAAAACCTAAAATTGTTGTATTGTATGTTATTGTACTCTAACTTGTTGCTTAATTTCTACATGTTTATTTTCAGTAATGGCTGAAAGTGTTAATTATTCCATATTTTAGCACAATGTGCTGCATATACTTCCCAATAAGCAAATAAGGTTACATGTGTACAGGATTTCACTTTTGATTAAAGATTGCCTGGGTTTCAGTCCTTCCCCTCATTTGAAATGCTTCCTTTTTAATGTTTGAAACTGAAAATAAACAGTTATTGAATGATTTTGAATTTACCTCAATTTAGAACTCAGTTTTAATTTATTTGGCCTGTGTTTTTTTTTAAATATTAGTCACTAAAAATAAAGCGGAGCACTGTCTTATGCAATGCCTAAGAATCGTTTTATATAGTATGTGTACAACATTAAAACCTGTTCTACAAAGAAAAATACACCAGCGCTCATTTGTCCTTTGCCATTTTTTCTTGTAATTAGGAAATACGGAATATAGGAATAAAAAAATTAATTGTGTTTTAATTTTACAGCCACCGGAGCTTTGTATTGCTAAACTTACACCTGGAAAAGTTTCACAGTGACATTTTTAGAGACTTTTTTATCTACTGAATTCTACCAGTGTAACCATTTTGTCTAAATAAACAATAGTTTTCTCAAATGGCTATATCATTGTGTATATTGTTACTTGTTTAGCAGAACTTAGAAAAGTAAGTCAATAATCTTTCAGCTCTTAGTTTTTGTCATGGACTACACTGTGAAATGTCATCAGATAATATGGAAACATTGTTTGATTATTTTTGCACTTGGAGTAAGATGTGGAATGAAAACATGCCTGATACTATCCATTTCTCACTGTTTTGATGATTATATCTACGCAAATCAGCATTTCCAGAGTAGAAAAAGTAAACTTTTTAAAACATGATTAATAAATGATGAGCCTATCTTAGAATTGGCAAAAAGAATATACATTTTGAACTTTGTGTAATTGTTATTTGCAAAAGATGAGCAGTGCAATCAGTTGTGGGAATGTGCTTTGTGCATCGACTGTTGAATACCTATAACATCTGACACAAAATATTTCAAAAAAAATATTAAAGTGGTTTGTAACTTTGAGAAAATAACTGATTTTTCCTTGAAATCATTGGTGTGAAATGTGTTTAGGAGCTTTCTGTTTCTTAATAATTGCACTCATGGTTTAAGGACTATATGGTTATAAGAATAGGATATACTTTGACATAGGAAAGACTTGACAAAATTATAGCCAACAATGTACTCAACTGGAAAAAAAACTCATTTAAAATCTGGAATGAGAGAAGGGTTCCCACTTGATCTGTTTGTTTTTTTAAACTCAATATAGACTAAGATGAGAAGGAAGAGGCAAATTCTCTTTGCTGATAACATGATTTGAAAGGTTCTAAAGACTTCACTGGAGAAATCTTAGATCTGATGGACACTCTTTTAGAGTCAGCAAAATCACAATGACATTCTTTACAGACATGTTTTTCAGAATCCTAAATTTTAATATGTAAGAATAAAATACCCTGAACAGACAAAGCAAACCTAAACAGCATTCCTGGAAATATCATAATATCTGATTCCATTGCTCTGTACAGCCATAGTAAAAGCATGGTACTGGCACAAACACAAAAAGGCTAACAGAAAATTCCAAAATGAACATTCAGCTACAGCCACATTTTGACAAATGTGCAATAACAGACTGGTGAAAACGCCTTTGAATGAATTGTGCTAGGAAAACTGTCCACCTGTGGAGGGAAGAAACTAGATCCATATTTGCCACGCAAAAGGAAAAACTCCAATGCAAATGGTTTAAAGGCTTTAACTGACATCCTAAAGCAGAAATTGATAGAAGGGAAATGTGGAACAATTCAAGATATAGACATACAATGACTTTAGAAAAGGTCTATAAATATCTCAGGAAATAATGCCTACAGTGGACAGATAGGAATTCATGACATTAATGAGCTGGGCATAAAAGGAAACTATCAGAGTGAAGAGACAATCTACACAATTAGGAGAATATTACCAACTAACAGATGGAATTAATATCAAATATACTTTTCAAATGGTGAATGGGTAATTTTCAGTTGAAGTATAAATGGCCAGCATACATTAGTTCAACACCCTAAGCTATCGAGAAATACAACTGGAAACTACATTGAGGCTTCATCTCACCTCAGAATAGCCATCACCAAGAAAACGACAAATGTTGCCAAGGGTATGAGGAAAGAGAACCCTTATTTATTGTTGATGGGAGTGGAAAATGGAGCAGCTGACATGGAAATCAGTGTGGCCTCCTTAAAAGACTGAAAATAGAATGAACTACCATGAAATCCAGTGATGCGATTCCTGGATTAATATACGAGAAGGGCTCTCTGTCAATGACCCAATCTTGCTTGCACATCTACTTTACTGCTAAAATGTTCAAAATAGCCAAGAAACCAAACTCCCCCCCCATTAATGTATGAGTAAAGAAGATACAGTGTATCCACACAATGGAAGTTTTTTTTCAGCAAATAAATAATGAACTTATGTAATTTGCAGGAAAATAGCTGGACATTGAGGTCATGTTGAGTAAAGTAAGTCAGATCCAGACTGATTTTGAACTATATATTTGGTAGTTACTAGCATTTTTGGAGGGTGAGATAGATCATTGCTGTGTACTCCAGGTAGGCCTTGAACTCCCAGTTCTTCTTTAGCATCTTGACTAAGTGCTGGCGTGGCAGATATGCATCATCTCTCTCAGCTAGTAAATAAAAGTAGTCTTTAGTTGGGACATTAAGAAGGAATACAGTGATGCTAGAACATGGTAGCTTTTTTAAAATGGTGTGTCTGTGTGTGGGCACGTACATATATGGGTATTATGTGCATGCATGTGCCTTAGGAGGTCAGCAGACAGCACCAGAAGCTCTAATTGAAGTTACAAGTGGTTTATGTGCTGTCTGATAAAGGTTCTGGAAACTTAATCCAGGTCCTCTGCAAGAGTCCACGTGTTTTTATTAGCAGAGCCATCTCTTTACATCCATAGCTTTGTTTTTAACTTCAAAACTAAGTTACGTGGTAAGTAGGATATTTAAATTTGTATTATGATAACTGCTTCTGAACATCTACTTGTTTCTGGTACAAGATTATAAAAACACTTTCCTATTCTGTGGGTGCTTCTGACCATGTTTAGAAAATAAGGTGTCAAACCTTTTCTACAAAATACAGGTAGTAAATATTTGAGGCGTGTGGTCATATGTTCCTCTTGTACCTTTTCAGAGTTGTGGATGTTGTAAGAGAACAGTCATATCAGTAAGTGTGGCTACAGTCTGAACAAATTATATTTACGAAAACAAATGGGAACCTGGAGTTGGTGTGCAGGCTCCAGTTATCTGAGCCCTGAGATAGAGTATTTCTCATTTTGGAGATTCATTCAAAATATATTTTAAGTGCCTCAATATCCTAGAGGCAGAACAAAACAAGTGTCTACCCTCATGGACCATCTTCTCTCGTTAGTGGATTCAGACATTATATTAAACAGAGGGAGATGTTCTGAGGAGGCTGGGTGAGGCAAGGCTTACTATTTTTCAGAGTCCAGAGTGTTAACCATTACACGATGGAATCAAGACTTACTACTCAATATAGCATAATTATGGAGTGAGGGTGAATAAAACCGGGCATTTTGTGGTAGTTACTGTGGTAGGAATATTTTATATTTTATAAGAGATAGGATCTCTTGTAGATCCAGCTGCTCTCACTAGCTCCAGACTCACCTGCCCAGTGCTGAGATTATGTGTGTGTGCCACCACATCTCGTGGTGAAATAAGATTATGCTCTGTTGCTCTGTATTTTTGATAGTCTTGCTGTGTAGTTCTTGCTGGCCTTGAACTTGTGGCAAACTTCCTGCCTCTGCCTCCTGAATACTGAGATAACAGTATTTTATTTGCTAAGTGATGTGAGAATAAAATACCCATTATGCCCACCACATTTTTGAAAGCTTTACATGAATGTCAGAGAATACACATTTTATTCTGAGTTTTAGTAAGTGGATTCGAGGTTTACTTATCTGGAAAGGTCTTCTTAATCTTAGGCTTTATTAATAGCCTTGGAGATAACTTATATTTCAGATAAAATCCTAGCCACCGCAGAGTATCTTCCTGTCACTGAAGACTGAAAGAAACTTCCTTGCATTCACCAAGAAGCCAAGTTTTTTTTTCAGGTAATGAAACAGAAGGAAGTACCAAGTTTGGTGGCACATACCTTTAGTCTAGCACCCGGGAGACAGGGACAGGTGGATCTGTGTGAGTACAAGGTCTTAATCTACTTTATGAGTTCCAGGTCAACTAGGGCTACATAGTGCAACCCTGTCTAAAAAGCAAGTAAAACAAAATGGAAGAAAGTATTTTGAATGTCTCGAGTATTAGTGTCTGGGTGAAACCTCAGTTCATAGTTGTGCAGATACTTCTATCACAGCAAAAGTGGTCCAGGCATGCATATTTTGATCTTTTCTTTGGTTCAGGAAAACTATTGAATATTTACAACATGTTGTATAACCTGGGATTTATGGTAACATTCCTTTCTTTTTTGTTACTGAAATTGTCTTTTCATACAAGATATTCTGATTATGATTGTCCCTCCCCCAACTCTTCCTAGATCATTTCCACCCACCTATTCCACATCCTTTCCTGCTCTCTATCTCATTAGAAAACAAGCATCTAAAAATAATAAAATAAGATAAAAACAAACCTGAATAGGACAAAATAGATAAAGAGAAAAAGCTGAAGAAAAAGTTCAAGAAGCAAATATAGCCTCAGAGCAAATATAGCCTAAACAGAAAGTCCTTAAAACATAAAACTGGAAACCATAATATATAAGTAAAGACCTTAAGGTCAAGGGTGGGGGTGGGGCTCAGACAAAGCACTCAGTGGATAACAAAAACACCACCAAAAATATCATTGAGTTCTTTTTTTGTGTTGGCCATCTTCTGTTGGGCATGGGCCTGAACTTAAGAGAATGGTTTGTATACTCTGTTGAAGCAAACTAATTTTTCATTGGAGAGTGGTTATCATTTGGAGATAACTTTTGAGTTAGGGATGGGGCCTTGTGCCCATCCACTTCTCTAAGTCCTGGGACCCCATTTAGTACAGACCTGTGTAGGTCCTGTGCATGCTGCCACAGTCTGTGAGTTTTTATGTGCATTGGTCCTGTTGTGTTTAGAAGACCTTGTTTTCTAGATGTTCTCTATCCCCTGTTGCTCTTACAATCTTTCTGCCTCCTCTTCCTCAGAGTTCCCTAATCCATGGGGAAGGGGATTGATGGAGACTTCCCATTTTAGATCAAGTGTTCCAATGTCTCTCACTTTCTACACCTTGTCTGGCTGTGGGTCTCTGTATTCCTATCTAACACAGGAGGAAGCTTCTCTGATGATGAGTGAGCAAGACACTTATCTATGAGTATAGCAGAATGTCCTTACAAGTCACTTTGTTGTTACATTCCTTGAGCTGAACAGGACCATTTGGTTTTCCCCTAACCTATCAGGTTCTTAGCCATCCTTGCAATGTTGGGCATGGGTCCTATCTCATGGAATGGGTCTTAAATCCACTCAGATAGTGTTGGTTAGGATGCAGGGTGTAATTTCAGTTTTCTTGTATCTGTTGAGACTTGCGTTGTAATCAAGGATATGCCCAGTTTTTGAGAATGTTCTGTGATATGCAGAAAAGGTATATCTCTTTATCTTTGGGAGGAATGTTCTGAGAATATCTCTCAGGTCCATTTGGGTTATGATGTCATTTAGCTCTGGCATTTCTCTGTTTAGTTTTTGTCTGTATGACCTGTCTGTCGGTGAGAATGAAGTACTGAAGTCACCGACCATCAGTGTGTGAGAGTCACTGTGATTCTAGCTGTAGTAGTGCTTTTCTTGTAAACTTGGGCATCCTTTTGTTTGGTACAGATATGTTTAGAATTGCAGATTTTCTTGGTGGATTTTTTCCTTTGGAGAGTATGTAGTGTACTTTCCTATTCAGATTAGTTTTAGTTTGAAGTCTATTTTTTTTTATGATATTAAAGTGGCTATACTAGTTTTCTTATTGGGTCCATTTGCTTGGAATATCTTCTTCCATCCTTTTACCCTGAGGTGATACCTATTCCTGATGTTAAAGTCTTTTACTTGCATGCAGCAGAAGGATGGATTCTGTTTTCAAATCCAGTCTATTAGTCTGTCTTGCTGGGGAATTGAGACCATTAATGTTGAGTTATCAATGAGCAGTTTTTGTTGATTTCCTTTAATTTCTTGTGATGTATTTTTACTCCTCTTTTGATTTGCTTGTCTGATATTATTTATTTATTGTATTTTCTTGGGTGTTATTAACCTCTTCAGGCTGAAGTTTTCCTCCTAATGCCTTCTATATATTTGGTTTGTAGATAGATGTTTCTTAAATTCGGTTTTTTATCAAGGAATATCTTTCTTTCTCCATCTATTGTGATTGAGAGTTTTGCTGGGTATAGTAGCCTGGGCTGGTGTATGTTACCTGCTCTTTTTCCCCCTATGGCTATTAATAGTCTTTCTTTGTTCTGTATGTTTAGTGTTTTGATTATTATGCACCCTGGGGATTTCTTTCCTAGTCCAGTCTATTTGGTATTCTGTCTGCCTACTGAACCTTGGTAAGCACCCCCCTTCTTTAGGTTAAGGTAATTTTCCTTTATGATTTTGTTGAAAATATTTTCTGTACCTTTGACCTATGTTTCTTTTCCTTCTCTTATTCCTGTTATCCATAGATTAATTCTTTTTGTAGTGTCCCAGATTTCCTGCATATTTTGTACCTGAATTTTTTAGGTTATACATTTTCTTTGACTGAGGTATCTGTTTCTTCTGTCATGTCTTCCATGCTTGAGATTCTTTCTTTTATTTCTTGTATTCTGTTGGTAAGGCTTGCCTCCTGTTCAACTTCTTAAGATGTCTGTCTGTCTGTCTGTCTGTCTGTCTGTCTACCTTTCATCTACATCCTGACCAAGGTTTCTCTCCCTCTTCTACTCTTGGTCCCTCCACCTCCCCCTTTTCTCCTTATCCATTTCTCCTCCATTTCTCTTCAGAAAAACTATTCTTTAGCAGGCCTTCCATGATTATCAACCAACCATGGCATACCAAGTTGCAGTGAGACTAGGCACCTGCCCTTCTATTAAGGCTAAACTAGGCAGTTCTAAACAAGGAAAGGGTCCCAAATGCAGGCTGATGAGTCAGGGACAGCCCCTGCTTCCAGGTGTTAGGGATCTCAAAAGGAAGGAGGAGAGCTGAGTTTTCCAGGAGTATCTGATTCCCTGGCCAGCGTGTCCCGTGGGTTTCAGGGAGAGCATTTCTTGGGTGTTGGTGGGTGAGACAAAGGTATGGGGTAAGGGAAGACTGTTGAAGGAGAGGGTCTGCTTACTTCCCTGGGTGTGGGTGCAGTGAGGAATGAGAAGCCATAACAGGTTGTCTGCTTCCAAGCTGGGGATAATATTGGGGAGTTGGGCTGGAGGTGGGGAAGGAGAGTGGAAGTAGCTCATCTGATTCCCTGGCCAGCTCTGCCAGTGGCTTTACAGGGAGAGACTGTTTTGGGTATTGGCGGGTGAGACAAGACAAAGGGATGGAGTGGGGAAGGTAGGAGAGTACCTCCTTAGTTTCCTGATACCCTGCTGGTGTCTTAATATTTTTTTTTTTTGTGTAAGCATATTTATAAAAATCAGAGACTTATGCAGTCTTTGTTACCATGGTGCAAATATTATGACAGTATTACTGTTTTTAAAACTGCATCAGCCATGACTTTTACTCTTTTTTTTCTTTTCTTTTTTTGGTTATAAATTTCTGATGCTGCTTATAATGAAGCTGTAATACACTGGCTTAGTATTTTGCATCATTACTTAAAAGCATAATTTATTTTTTAAAAAGGATTTTATTTTTCTTTATGTGAATTTTTCTGAGGATGGATTTGTAGTTCCCCTGGAATCCAGAAAAATAAAAGTGTCAGAACCTCATGAAATTGCAGTTAAGTCATCCATGAACTCTGATCCTGAAAGATCCCTTTCAAAATATTTCTTAGAAGGCACGGGTTGCATAGGATTTCATATATTTAGTACCCACAGAGGTAAGAATTCTATAAATGAGATTTATCAAAATTAGAACAGAAATAATGGGATTCTGTGTTGGTTAAATTTTGTATTTTCCAAATGCTATTCCTACATTAAAATCACCAGAGGAACTTCTAAAATTACTACATGACTCACACAAAGAGATTCTGATACATAAGTAGGACTTTTAATGATTCCTAGTTTGTAAATTTGTAAACATATTACCAGTAATAATGGAAATGAATGCCAGTTATTGAGTACCTACTATACAGTAGGCTCCATTTTATGTGCTTTATATGTACTGTTAAGATTGAATTTGTTAGAAAAGAAAATTGTGCACACCAAGTTGAAAGAAGTGTAATTTAGTAGAGTTCATCATAGAGGTAAAAATGGACAAGAAAAATGATCTGGATATGCCGGCAATAGCTTTTCTTATACAGAGATACTGAAATTATGATTAATATTTAGCATTGTAAGAAAAAGATAGTGATGTCATGCTTATTTTTTTCCAAGGTGAATAAAAAGACTCCCTCTACAAACTTTTGGAAGGCAGCATGGAATCATATCCTAACAGAATTTGCCCCTCAAATCTCATTACTCCTGGATTAGTATGATTAATTGCCTCATAATTGGTCTGGAATTCATGAGTACCAACTTACAGTAAAGCATGATATCCACGCACCTACTCCGTCTAGGCCTAAATCCTTCACAGAGCTTTTCTAGATCAAGCTCTTGAAAACAGTATTTATCCCATTACACTTAGGCTTAGGTAATTCTTAAGTACATACAGTCCTCTTCAAATGCTTTCCAGAACACGTTATTTTACATCTTATTTCCTGCTTGGCATAAATAAATAATCATGAATTAAAAATTATAGTTTTTATTTTGATTTTTTTGTCTTTATTATTGACGCGTTGGATCAATCACCCCAGAACGCATAAAATGTACATATGTAGTAGTGCCCAGCAGAGGCACACCCAATAGCAATGTGTAAGTGTTATTTGTTAATGACAAGATATGTAACAGGAGATAGTATTTCATGCAGCTTAAAAATAGGACCATAAAAATCCATCAACATAGCACAATATCTTTGAAGTTCTGATAAAGACAATTTGTGGATAAAGAGGAATTAGTAGTTTCTTAATCAGTCAGATAGTCAAGTCTAATGACATCTTACTGTTATCTGACAAAAAGGAAGTCAGCCTAAACTAGGGGTTCAATAACAGGCCATTTTCTAGCTCATATCCCTGAAACAAAGGCTGTTTCTGATTTACAATTGCATACTTATCCAGTTTTTGCGTGCTATGCCCAATCAGAGCCTTCTCCTTTACCTCTATTCCCTCCATTAACCACCTCCATTTAGCAACATATCAAAGAAATTACGCCTTTAAAGCCTGGCCCACGTAGAAATGGCCATTATAGCTTTAAAAAGTATCTAAAAATCGGGGAGGAAGCAATTGCCACCCTTTTAGTTAAAACTTCTAATATCCCCTCTCTCGTTATTCTCATCCTGTCTAGTTGTATCTGTTAATGCAACAGTTCCTGTATTCAATTGACAAGAATTAGAATCCTTTAAACATTTCTTCATTTTTTGAATATGTATGGGTACCTTTTTGCTTGCATGTATGTCTGTGAACCACATGCACACCTGGTACTCACAGAGACCAGAAGAGGGCATTAGATCTTCTGGGACTGGAGTTACAGACCTTTGTGTGACACCAAATGGGTGTTGGAAATCAAACCCAGGTCCTCTGGAAGGGCAGCCAGTGCTCTTAACTGCTGAGCCATCTCTCCGGTTCCAAGCAATACTTTTACACTCACCTCAATATACAAGAAGATTATTCTTGGCCTTGGCATAAAGTGTCTCTAGAAATATGATTTCAATTCAATGTGTGTGTGTGTGTGTGTGTGTGTGTGTGTGTGTGTGTGTGTGTGTGTGTGTGTGTGTATGTGTGTGTGTGACATTAATGGGGTTGGAGAGATAGCTCAATGATTAAGAGTGCATATGCATTCCCAGCCATCTCTCTGGCTCAATCTCTTCCTTTTGATTGGATTTTTTTAATTAAGTTTTTCTATTCCACGCATTTTTCACATCATGTATCTTGCTTGATTCCATTCATTCTCTGCCCCTTTGCATCTGCCCTCTGCCCCTGTGTGCCTCCCCTGAATAAAACAAAGTGCAAGTGAAAAATATGAAGAAAATAAAATGAGAAAAAGTTTAAGAGGGAAAAGAATTAAAAATCTCATCATGGAGGGTGCAGTGCAACCCAACATGTCATGCTGTATACTTCTTGATCCATACGTCTCTACTTGCAAGTGTTCATTGCAGAGCCATTGGTCTGGTTTGAGAGCCCTGCTCTCCACTACACATTAATACTGGAACACTTCCTGGATATCTGGCTCCTGCCCTTTGTTTGGCTCTATAGGTCAGGTCCTTTCACATGTTTCAGAAGACCATAGATGGGGTGGATTTTGGGGCAGACCACATCATAACACTGGGTCTAGGCTTGGGTAGCTATAGAGTTGGTTTGCCAGATGGGAAATGGGGACAGCTGTCGCATGTTTATGATTTCAAGGGTGGTTTACCCACACCTGTGCTAACAGGGTTGGATCTATTGTGCTGCCCTGGCAGGGTGCAGGGCCTACTCTCCAGAGTGTTGTAGCTGGCGAGGATGGGGATAGCTCTCCCTCAGGCATTGGTAGGCATGGGGGAGGGTTCCTTTCCTCCAGCCATGCTGCCACAAGAGAGATGAAAAATGGGGTAGCTCTCCTATGCTCACAACCTCAGACCTGACTCACCCATTCCTGCCCTAACAGATGGGGAACGGGGGGACAACTGTCCCATGCTCATGGTTTCAGGGTAGCTCACCCACTCCTGCACTAACAGGGCTGGCTCTATTGTAGCTCTCTGTTGAGGTGCAGGGACAGCTCTCCCACATTTATGACCACAGGGCCACTTATCCCACTTGTCCCAGGTGTTAATAGATGGGGCCAGAGTTGGGGATGGGCAACTCTCTCTAGCCCATGTCACTTTTGTGGCAGATATGGGTGGGGCTAGGTTTCTGATTGGGTTTTTTTACATCATACGTTTAACATAATTATTGATACACTTGGATTTAACCTAACATCTGGCTATTTACTTTCTTTCTCTTGGCATCATATTCTCTTCCTTCCTTGTTTTTCTTTTTCTGCTATTTGAATATTTTTATTTACTCTACCAACTTCATACATGTATACAGTGTGTCATGATGTATACCAAACTTCCCCTTCTGACTCACCTTGGGCACTCTTCAACAGGCCTCCTTCTCACATTCATGTCCTTTCTTCTTCTTTTAACCTACTGAGTCCACATAGTGCTGCCTGATAGAATACTGACTAATCTTGTTGGCTTGATATTGTACAGGTCCTGTGTAGGTATACATAACTGCAGTGAGTTTATGAGTACAATAGCCATGCTATGCCCATAAGAGAGCATTTCATAGCACTCCTTCCAAGCCCTTGGCTTTTGCATTTCTTCTTTTTTTTTTTTTCAGAAATGTTCTGATCCTTAAGAGGTTAATATAGATGTCTCATTTAGAGATTACATAACAGCCTGCCCTCTAACAGCTGAGCCATCTCTCCAGCCAGAGCACTCATTTTATGTGAGTACTTTGACTAGTTATGAATGTCTGCATTAGCCGAGGCCCACTATAAAGAGAAGCTTCTCTAGCAAGGTTGAGCACTAATCTATGGGTATAAATACAAAAATTTGGAAAGCAGTTGCGCAACATGTACATTTAGCAAAATAGCTGTAGTTAAGTAGTAATAGTAGTAGCAGTGGACTTGCTCTGAAGGCCTATGATCTCCCAAGGCATGGACATTTTACAGGTTTACAATACTTGTCATGAATTCCTTCCCGAAGAAATCTAATCGGAAAATACTTGGTTATCCCTTTATGCTACTATGGTACCAGTGAGCATATCTTGCCTGGAAGGTCAGTATTCTGGGTTCATTGCTGTTTTTCTGGGTTTTCTTTTTCATGGGTTTTGCCCTAGTTTTCATGTGTGAAATGAAACTAATATTAAACAACCATTTTAGCAGGGTATTCTAAAGATTAAATGAGATAATTTTTAAACAACATTCTTAGGATGATATCTGACACAGATTTATCTTCAGTGTGATAAATGTTAGGGTTTTTTTTTGAGTGGGGGATGAATTGGGATATCAAGTCTTCAGGGGTTTCATGTTCTAAGTCTAGTTATATGAATAACTAGATTGGCTAGGGCATTGCTTGTAATATTCTTGTGCAGGCACTCAAAGGCCCTGGATCCAAAGCATGCACTAGTTTGCTGTGGTATATGAATGATGGGGAATATCCTTCTGTATGCTGTGAGTATGTGTTTCTCTTATTTTGGTTGAAGAATAAAACTGTTTCAGCCAATGAACAGGCAGGATGTAGCCAGGCAGGAAGTATAGGCAAGGCTACCAGACCAGGAGAATTCTGGGAGTAGGAAGGCCAAGAGCTGATTGAGAGAGATGCCATGTAACTGCTGAGAAAGAAAGAGGCCTGGACATTCTCTGGTAAGCTAAGACAATGTGGAGATACATAGATTAATAGAAATGGGTTAATAATTATGAGAGTGCTAGCCAGTAAGAAGCCTGAGCCATCAGCCAAACAGTTTATAATTAATAGAAGTCTATGTGTGTTTGTTTGAGGCTAACTGGGTGGGACCAGGTGGGACAGAAACTCTGTATACAAATGGCATCCCCAAGGTGGGGCAAGAATTTTCAAGTAAAACCTGACTAAATCTTAAAAAGGGAGTATGGAAATAAAAGAAAAGATGCAAGCATGGCTTCTTGGTAGCATCATTTTCTTGGGTGGGTTCTGTTTGCTAGAGACAAGCAGAGGCTTGTGGCTTCTTTGCGAGAGGCTTCCTGACTCAGCATTACCAGCAAAAACCTCATGGCTCTTTTAAGAAGCCCTGTTACCAAACAATTAAATGATGTTTACGAGCAGCCTGCGGCATGCTTCTTGTACCTATAAACTCCACAAATTTGTGGCAATAAGCATGGTCCCCACCAGTACCTCTGCCATAAAAAGCCAAGGAATAGGGTGGGGCAAATTCCTGCTTAATTTTAGCCATGCTGTTTAGCAGATAAGACTCATGTGGTCAGGAAAAAAAAATAGAGATACATATAGTAAAGACTGATTCAGTTGAAGAAATAACTCTAAACAGTTTACAGCATGTTTAAAAATATATACATAGTCTTGAGAGAGAAAAGAAAAGGGATAAAGTCCTTAAAAAGTACAGTAACTGCATGTGGTGGCACACACCTTTAATCCCAGCACGTAGGAGGCAGAGGCAAGCAGATCTGTGTGATTTCAAGGCCATCCTGGTTACAGCGTGAATTTCAGGACGTCTAAAGTTACACAAAGAAACTCTGTCTGAAAAAAACTAAAAAAATAAAAATAGAAGAAAGTAATAAAAAAAGCCACATAAAGATGGAAAATACACAGAGTGTCTGAATACTGTATAATATTGTGCTGTCTTTAAATTGTTTGTTGAGATAGCAGCAACGGCTGCTAAGAGACATTTGATTATGAATGCTGCTGGATTAATCCAATTTACATATTTTGAAAATGCCTTGACTTTAAAATTTAAGTCTAAGAACATGTTACTTTGGAAAAGAGATTCTGCTTTTGTTTCTACAGAAGATGAAAAGCTGTGGATTCCTTAGAGAATAATATGTTTTTATCAAGCAAAACCCTGTGAAACAATGGCCCAGGTGATCCAACAGCCAAAACAACTGAGATGATGCAGCCACAGACCACTACATTCAGAATTTGGCCAGGTTTCTGGGTTTTCTCAGGATCCCCTTGAGATTGACAGTGCTCTATAACAGCAAGAAGCAGTTTCAAGAGAATGACATCCTCATTTCCAAATATTGTTTATAAATGTTTGTTTTCATTTAGGTGTGGTTGGTTATGAATGGTTAATGATTACAGTCAATCTCTTTCTAAAGGAAAATGGGAATATGATATAGAAATGAATACTTTGCATTGGTATGGACTTTGGTTTATTGATACAAATTTGAGGTCAATTTTGTTATAGGTATATTTCTACTCTTGTTTAGGTATTATGTTTATACAGCTCTTTTAAAAATGCAATGTATAATGAAATAAAATTATAGATAGTAACTTATAATAGTCAAAACATTGTTATGTTTTCTAGATATACAGAGATATATTTCAAATGATAAGTATTCTTCAAAACCTTTCAAAGACCTGTAGAATATGACATTTAAAATGATTTATTAGCATTTTTTCATGACAATGATATACAACTGCTCCTGGCAATGCCATTCATGTAGGAGAAGAAGATGGGCATCAAAGAAACTTGTTATGCAGTTTGCTTTTAATGGTATTAATAGCCATTTGGGCAAGAAATTGCTCTTGCCTGGACTGGTTTGACTGTATGCTGTATAAACTGGACATGCAGGACCCATAGGAAAGTGATTTCTGAACTTGCCAAAACAAGATGGGACAGTCCTTCAGGGTTCTTGCCTCATGGAAGAGTCTGCCAGATATTCTGCAGGACACAGAGAAAAATGACTGGCAAACTGCCGATACAGGTGGGACAGTTTCAAATATCCTGATTCGCTGAGAAGTCTGCCAGACATTCTGGGCCTGTAGGTTAAAGATGGATGCCTCAGCGTTACAGAGGAGCTTAGGGTGACTGTCCAGGCAATAAGATGTCTGTGTCTTTATGGATATACTATCCTTCTGAGGTCTTTGGAGTTGAAGACAGACAGTTATGGTTATGGTTTTTCTTAGTTATGATAAAAATAAGTTACACATAAAACTTAGACTCAAAAGATAGGACAGATGATAGAATATTTTCTTTAAATTTTGGCAAATGTTAATGGATTAAATATTGTAACTAAAATTCTTCCTTGATAACTGTTTTGTTATATACAACTTTACTATGCTAAAGTTAAGACTTTCCCTTTTATTTAGACAGAAAAGAGGATATGATGGTGGATGTCCTGTCTGTATGCTGTTAATATATGTTTCTCTTATTGGTTGATGAATAAAACACTGATTGGTCAGTAATCAGGCAGGAAGTATAGGTGGGGCTACCAGACGAGTAGAATTCTTGGGAGAGGACACAGAGAGGACATGAGAAAGATGGCATTTAGCCACTGAAGGAGTAATAGGTTCAGGCATTCTCTGGTAATCCAAGACCATGTGGAAATACTTAGATTAATACAAATGGGTTAATAATTAAGAGAGAGAAAGCCAATAAGAAGCCCGAGCCATCAGCCAAACAGTTCATAGTTAATATAAGCCTCTGTGTATTTATTTGGGGCTAAATGGCTGTGGGACCAGGTAGGCAGGAGGTATGTAGGCAGAAGTACATTGCAACGTATGCTTGCCCCTGAGTGGATGAAGTTGTGAAGTATGTAGCCTTGTGTGTTTTGTCTTTATAAACCGGTGACTAATGTAATTTGGCGCTATACTCTGGGAATGCTGGATATGGACCTGGCAAGTGTCCATCACTCTGGTCAGTATTTAATAAAGCTTGCTTCAGATTTGGCTCAAAAACTGTGGTAGTGGTCTTAGTTATACCTGGTTCTCCTTCACGCTTGAGGACATATTTTATTAATAGACTTTTTCTCTTGACCCTATGGCAAACCACATGTGTGCACATATATTTCATAAGCAGAGTCATTGGTCTGTAACTCATTTTGTCTATATTTGGTGTCCATGTTTTCCATAGAATATATCATTGCTGGATTTCTAATACCTGCTGCCCAGCCACCTGTAACTAAAGATCATGATATCCTTAAAGGTCTTGGGGGATGTTAAATAGAGAGGACAATGAAAAGAGCAGAGGGTGTTATATCTAGGCTAGGTCTTTTGGCCATAAAGTTCTCTGCAACTTTAGAAGGAAAATGAGGCCACTTTTGTCTTCTATCTTGTATTACAGCCTATTGCAAGGCCCAAAATACAGATTACTAGTACTAGGCATGTAATTTAGGCCAAATTTACAACAGGATTTGAGGAGCTGATGTGAGGTACCAATCACCCTTTGTTCTTATAGGAAATTATATCCTATGTTTCAAACAGTTGATTTACTTACTGACTTCGGAGCACTACTCATTGAAAACTCAGAGATGGCTGATAGTCTAATCAGACATGCTGTGTCCTGTAGGAAGCCTTAGTAAATGGATTTCCACATGGACATTGACAATGGAACAAAGTAACAACTCCACCCCAATCTAGCTTGTTAGAGTAATGACTTTATTGGACTTTCTTACAAAAGATGAGTGAGAGATTACTTATAGGAGCATGAGTAGCCTGTGAACAGCTGCTTATTCAAATACTTTATTCAACCATGAATGATGACTTCCCTATAGCTGCATAGATGAAGTTCCTCCTTCAACTAATCATCCATCTCATATATGAAATACTTCCTGAGAACATACGCACTTGAGCCACTATTACATATAACTGGGAATGTGATTCAGGAAAGAGAGGCTGCAATCTTCCACCCTGTCCTAAGAGAGAGCATCAGAAGGTTGGATCTTGGGAAGGAAGGTCTCTTGAAGGTAAGGAAGGTGCTCTGATTAAGAAGGTAATAGTGAATATAAGACAGACTTGAAATGGTGGTGACACAAAGGCATAATTTGCTAGACTCTTTGTGCAAACACACAAAGGAAATGTTGGAAAACAGCTATCAGAGAGGTGGATAATGGCTTAAAACCTAGTTTCAGTAACAAAGTAGAATATGAACATTTACAAATCAGAACAGGAAAGCAAGTCCTGGATCTGCTTGGGATATCTTTTCTCCTAGAGAGAGGAAGTGAAAAACAGTGGCTGGGAGACATGGCTTAAGTCAGAGAGTTTCAGGAAATTTCCACATTGCTTTTAGTAACATACACTTTTTAAGAGAAGAAAAATTGTGTGTGTGGGGGCACTGAAGTACTGCATGACACTGAAAGAGGGGGCAGATTTCAAGCAAATCTTCTGTTTGCAACACACAACCAGTAAAGGTACCATTTTATTTTATTGTTTATGTATGGGAGAGCAGGCAGTGTGCTCACATGCACATGTGTAGAGATCAGAGGAAAACTTTCTGGAGTTCATTCTTGCCTTCCACTAGATGGGTTCTGGGTTTGAACTCAGGTCATCAGATTTGGCTGCAAGTGTATTTACCCAAGATGCCATCTTTCGGGCCTCCCAGAAATGCCATTTCAAAATGACCTTGATACAGCTGTAGTGGTGCCTTTAGCATGCACAAACAGGAACATCTTTGTGTGCTCCAGGCCAGTCTGGTCTACATAATGAATTCCAGGCTAGTCAAGGCTAGAAAGTGAAATGCTGTCCGTCAAACAAAGGAGGAGGAGGAGGAAGAGGAGGAAGAGGAGGAAGAGGAGGAAGAGGAGGAGGAGAGCAGAAGAGTTTTTTGAGTTGGCATGTCAGCTCAGAACCCTCCATGAACCACAGTCTTAGGAAAACAAAACACACAAAACTGACCATATGCAGAAACCTGGTTTCTAGACTGTATGAAGTAATACTATATCAGAAGCATGCGATATTCAGTAAAGTATAAGCCTGGTCAGAGTCTCAGTCTGCAGAGGAACGTAGTCACAGGTTCTAAGTGATGTGCAAGGACTCTGGCTCATAGTCAAAACCTGACCAATGAAAACTGGCCCAGCTACTGTGTCATCACAAAAGGCCACTCGGGTCTGAGACTAGCATTCACAACTTGACCACTTAAGACAGAACTATCATGTGTGATCCAACTCTGTGAAGCTCTGCCAAGGACTAGGACTGGCAGCCGGAAACCCTGAAGGAGTGCCTGGAGTTGAGGCTTGGACAAGCAAATTGGCAAAGAACACTTCATATTTTATTCCTCTATAATACCCAATGCCATCTTAGAAGCCTGCTCTGTCCTGTTGTGTTCTCATCCTCTCTTTTCTTCTCTCTCCCTCTCCCTCCATTGCCTTCCTTTTCATTTACCTTTTGAACATAGGTTGGCCTGGTTTGGGGATAGTTATCATTTCTCAGCATCCTAAGAGTTGGAGTTGTTTTAGGATACCTGCTTGCATTTTCTCACCCCCCTTTTTCTTTTTATCTTTAGCCAGAGCTGTCTCACCTCTCCCTTATATCTACCTTTCCCTCCACTAGTTGTTATCTACCACAATACTAATTGCTAGCATTTCCTTGTTTTTTCTTTCCACTCATATTCTCAGTGACTAATAGCTTAGTACACTAAGTATTATTAATGATCCTTTATATAAAATATATTTTAATTTATTTACACATATATAATTATTTAAGATTTGATCATTTCTGATTTGATTATTACTATTTAGGGGGTATCCTTTCATAGTAGTATTTTTGCATATACAGGAAAATACATAAGCCAAATGTTATAATTGTTCAAAAGAGTCTATTTGACATTCTACAGACTATTCCATCCAAACATTGGTTAATATACATTATTTTAAGCAGCTCATAGAACTTTCTCTAACATAGATTATATAATAGGAAATAAAGCAAATATGAACAAATATAGGAAAATTGAAATAACTACTTATATTCTTTCTGACTATCATGGAGTAAAATTAGAAATCCACAGCAAGAGAAAAACACCGTGTACAATTTCATGGAGACTGAACAACATCCTATTGAGCAATGACTGCATCATTAACATAACCAAAAGGGAATTTTAGAATGAAATGAAAACACAAAATACAAAAATCTATGTGCTACAACAAAAGTAACCCTAAGAAATAAATTTATAGTTACATGTGCCTGTATAAAAAAATGAATCCTTAAGTAACTGAATGATATATTTTAGGGCTTTGGAAAAACAAGAATAACCTAAACTCCTAACCAGTAGATCAAAAGAACTAAGATCATGCCAGAAATTAATGAAATAGAAACGAAAAAGAGTATCAAAAACAAAGAATCAGTGAAACTAGGGTTAGAGCTCAGGTAGCAGAGTGCTTGCCTGGGATGCAAACATCCTGGCTTTGATCCTCAGCACAGCGAAAGAAAGGTGTGGCAATCCCAGCATTTGGAAGATGACCAGAAATTAAAGGACATCCTCAGTTACCTAGGAAGTTTGAGGCATACCTGGGCTGGAGACTGCACTAGACTTTTTCTTTTAAGCCACCAACCAGCTGCCAAATCATGGCAGAGACTTATTAACAGTTTTGAATCCTTGGCTTTAGTTTAGTTATTTTCTAAGCTCTTCTAATTTAAATTAACCCATTTCTCTTTATCTATATTTTGCCTTAGGGTTTTTACTTTTTCTTCCTTCCTTCTTTCCTTTCTTTCTTTCTTTCTTTCTTTCTTTCTTTCTTTCTTTCTTTCTTTCTTTCTTTCTCTCTTTCTTTCTTTCTTTCTTAACTTCTGTGTATCTTACTTTCACTGCCTCTCTATGTCTGGCTGGCTGGTGTCTGCTTGGCTTCTTGACCTGTGTGTCCCTCATTCTCTCCTCCTCCTCTTGTTTTTCCTTTCTCTATGGAGCTTAGTTTCTCCTATTTATTCCCTCTTCCTGCAAGCCCTGCCATCCTTTTTCTGCCCAGCTATTGACTGCTTAGCACTTTATTAAACTGATCTTGTGCCTTAGGCAGGCAAGGTAAAACAACTTGTCATAAATAAACAAATGCAATATAAACAAATATAAGAGACCATAAAGACTCAACCAGAAAAGTCTCAGATCTAATAAATACTTTGAGCAAAGTGACAGGGTACATCAGTAACAGAAAGGATGGAAAATACAGCCTAACTCTCCAATGACCCCAGGAAGCTAGAAGTTTAAAAATGCTATCTAAAAAGCCCTAAAACCCTCAAATTCCAGACCCTGTTCTCTGCCTGTAGATAGGCAAGGTCACACAACTTGCTGCTTATGACAGACAGGCCCTTGAGTACATACACAATCCTCGCCTAGTAAGATAACAGAAAATGAGCTGACTAACCGCTTATCTGACTTGGTAAACTGCTTGTGAAACTCCCCGCCCCAGTGCCCTGAGTGTGGGCAATTCTGCCCTCAAAGTCCTCAGTCCTCTACCCCTGTATGTGTATGACTGTGGACCCCAGAGCACTTGGAATTAAAAGTCCTTATGCTTTCTCATCAAGACCGCTTCTCGTGAGTGATTTGGGGTGTCGCCTTTCCTGAGTGGGAACGTGAAGGTCCATGCCCTGCGGGTCTTTCATAACATCCAAAAACGAGAAGGCTGAAGAAGAAATTGGGAAAGAACTCCATTCAAGTGTTGCTGGGAGATAAGGAGATACATTGTCCAAACACCTATTATGGACAGGGCATGACCTTTGCATGTATAAACTCACTACGGCACAAAACTTACATAAGGCTGGCCTCATCCATCCATTGTGGTGCTACACTGCCTTTTCTCATTGTCCTTTTCCTAGATCTTCTGATTCCTCTGCTGATGGCTCCTTTGTAATTACCACAGTGATCTCAGCTTACCTTGGTCAGCTTGGATGCACTCTTCTGACATCTGTGACTCTAGAACTCTCTCAACTTCATGCATGGTGTTGAATCTGGTTGTTTTCTTTAATCACCTGATAGCAACACTTACAAGGCTGTTATACTCAAATAAAACCAGGGATTTCTGCCACTCCTCCTGTCTCCCACCCCCTGGAGAAGATATTTATTTTCAGTTTTCAGGTTCAATACAATCACAACCAAATTTCCAGAACCATTCTCCATAGAAATACAGAAAAAAATGATAAAATTCAGACGTAATCACAATAGACTCTGGATATTCGAAGCAACCTTTAGGTAAAAGTATACTGCTGAAGGTAGCAGCATACCTGATTTCAAGGTATCCTGCAGAGATATAGTAACAAAATCATTAATGGCACATAAATAGACATAGATCATGAAATGGAATATAAGACTCAGCTATAGACCCATGCAAACACAGCCACCTGTTTTTGTTAAACAGTCCAAAAATTATACATTGAAGAAAACACAGCCCATTCAACAAATGGTGTTGGGAAAATCAGGTAAATACATGCAGAATAATGAAGGTGATCTCTAGTTCTTACTCTGTACAAAAATCAACTGAAATGTATCAAAGACACTAATGTAGGACCCTAAACTCTGAAACTAATGGATGAAAAAAAGTAGGGAAAATTCATTATGATATAGGCATAGGCTAATCCTTCTTGAGAAAAGGAATGATTGTTCAGAAATTAATGCCAATTGACAGTCTGGATCTCATGAAATTGAAAAATTTCTGCTTAGCAAAAGAGACACATGAAAGGAATGCATACAGAATTAGAAAGTCTTTGCTAACTATACACCTGTAGTGGTTTAAATTGATAGTCAACTGGACAGGGTCTAATCAACACGGAGAACATCTCTGGGCAAGACTGTGAAGGATTGTCTAGATTAGGTTAATTGATGTGGGAAGATGCACTTTATTTGGGTAGTAGCATTTCCTGGGCTGGCATCACGGACTGTCTAAAAAAAAAAAGAGAAAGGGAGCCAAATACCAGCATTCACCCCTCTCTGCCTCCTAACCGCTGTTGCAATGTGATCAGCTGCCTTAAGGTCCTGCCGCCATGACTTCCCTGAAATGCTGGACTACACCCTACAACTGTGAGCCAAAATGAATCCTTTCTCATGTAACTTGATTTTGTCAGGGTATTTTTTTTTAAATCCCTGCAACAGGAAGAGTAGCTGTTATAACATTGGGCAGAAATTTAATAGAGAGTATACAAGGAACTAAAGCACCCAAACAGGAAGAAATTAAAAAAAAAGTTTATCAGTTATGGGACTAAGTAACTGACAGTTGTCAAATGACAGAGTTGAAATGGCAGTAAACATTGCTATGAGATGTGTCCAGGGTAATTCTGACTACTTACTGGCCCAAATAAGGTCTAAATTCTTTGTCTTTATGGCAAGTAGATATGCAACATATATTCTTATGTATTTTTAAAATTATTGGTTAGTTAAGAGAGGAATTCAGGTCAATCTCTTTGGAGTATATGACCATAAAAGCACAAAGGCATTGTAAATATTGCATTTGAATAAAATATTGTCTTACTTTTTGGCTGGGGTGTTCTGGAGACTTTGTTTTAGTCACAGTGGGACATCTAATTGGCAGAGGAACTATTTTTGACTTTGATCATAAATCTCCAAGAGGCTGCATAAGATTTGGGGGCACTCATGGAGGTGTCACAAAACCTGTACTGCTGTACTTTACTTGGTCCCTGGTCCTCAAATGTGAAGCCTTAGAGCACAAAAATTGCTCCTAGGTATTATAGGAGGTTGTCTTTTTGTCCTTTGTTTGATAGGCTCACTAAGGGCTCTGCATTCTCAGTTTGCCGATCTCCCTGTGGTTGTCTTTACTTTTTTCTTGAGGAAGTGTCTCCCTATGTAGCCCAGGCTACCCTTAAACTTGAAATCTTTTATTCTACCCAACTTCACAGTTTTATTCAGTTAATGAGAAAAGCCTATAGATAAACAAGAATGCTGCAACTCATGTCATCAGTTGGGGGAAAGAGGCACCAAAAGAAGATTACCAATTTACATTCAATTCTGGCTAATGTTTTATTGTGCAATACATTGAAGCTTTTTGAGTTGACTGCAAGCCAAAGCAAATCAGTAGTATCGGGAAGCTGACTTTTAATTTTATGAGATTAACATCTTCTGTCTCAAATTAGTTGTGGATAGTTAGTGAAAATTAAAAACATTGAGTCAGTCTGCTGGCTGGCAGTCAAGCTTAAAAGAAAATGTGCTTCCATTATACTTAACAAGTGATGTAGTCATCAGTTTCCCTTATTTTCAAATTCTGGGGTGTTTTCCTCCAGGACAATTTTCTCTGTAACAGACTTCTAAAGAGTGATTTTGATCACAAAAAGAAATCTGGTCTCAATGTATTTTTATAATAATGTATTTAATTGAACTTATTATTTAGTTAAGAAGGACCATAATTCTTAGAAGTCGCAGAAATTAGAAGTAGTAGGATTGATGATGTTTGCTCTTCAAGTTTTCCATATCATAGCACTGTGAGAGTGAACCCCAAAGATCTTGAGTGTGTGATCAGCCAGGACTACCTAGTGAGACTTGTCTCAGAAATAAACATGAAAATGATTATATAACACTGCTCATTCCCAGAGGCCTTGCTGTGTCTCTTGTGGGATGAATTGAGACAGGTATCTTATTATTTTTGATTTTCCAAAGATAGGGAAATCCAGGCAGTTGGTTCTCAAAGCCATAAACTCAGACAGCACCCCCTACAGATGTCATTGCACGGCAAAAAAAAAAAATGTTAAAAGGAACCTTCTCATGTTGTAGATATTCCAGTTCCTAGGTCTGGATAGACGGAGGGAGCCATGTGACAGGTGGCACATCTGAGTAGAGATTTTATGTGATTGTGTGGTTTGGTTGGATCTTTTGTTGTTGTTTTTACTTATTTTCTTTTTTAAGATATTTTATTTTATATGTATGGGCATTTTGCCTGCATGTATGTCTGGGTACCACATGTATGCAGTGTTCACAGAGGTCAGAAGAGGGCATTGGATCTCCTAGAACTGGAGTTACAGATTGTTTTGAGCCACCATATTGAAATTCTGCAAGAGCAGAAAGTATTCTTAACTGCTGAGCTATTTCTCCAACACATTTTTAAATGTTTTATAGTTTATGAATTTGTTGTCATATATTCATTGTACAAAACAATGAGTTTCATGCATTTTACACATGCATAAAACATATAATGATCATATTTGTCCCTCTATTTCCCTACTTCATCACAACTTCTCTCTCCTATCCCTTTGCTTTGATTAATAGTCTTTTAAAAGGAATCCATATATATAAGAAAACATATTTTGTTTTCCTGTGTTTGGTTTACTTCTCTTAGCATGATGCCTTCATGTTCCATTTTCCTAGAAATGACATAGTTTTGTTCTTTGGGGCAGAATAATATTCCATTGTCTATATAGTGAAGGCAAGGATGTAATTATATCACTAGACCCAAGATCAATGATAAATGGCTGTTTATTGGGGAACAATTACACACAAAAAAAATACAAAGAACCACTGGAGTGTTTTCCTGCTCTTCCTACCAGATCTGCTGACCCACCAGAAAGAGTGCACAAAGGAAGACCATGCCTCAAGCTCCTCTCTCTCTGCTTCCATCTGCCCGAGGCCATGCCCAAGGAGGTGTGGCCACCATTATAAGTTCACGGACAAGACACCTACAATCCTACAATATAGGACAGATTTTCTTTGTCCATTCAAGTTACGGCTTCTTGTTTTTGATACCTACCAAGCGAGTAGGACATTCCAGCTAAGATAAAGTTTCCTATTTGGTCCTAAAGTGAGAAAACATCTGTGTCTATAGAATAAAGTTAAGAAGGAATAAGCACAGGTATAACTGACCTGTAGTCATAATATAATTTACAGATGATATGAGCAACTAACAAGATCACAAACAATTGAGATTTCTCATGAAGTGGAGGAACAGTACTACCATTTCTTTATTTCTGTTTTATGTGTATGGGTGTTTTGCCTGCATGGATGTCTATGCATCAAATATGTGAGTGCCCAAGGATGCCAGAAGAGTGTTAGAACTTCTGGAACAGGAGTTATCGGCTAGCTCTGTCTTAATGATAGTAACTGGCCAACTGCATAGTATCAATACAGAGTCTCTGCGTGTTATTGGGGGCTGGCGTGGTGGCAGGACCAGACCGGCGGTGGGGAAAAACCTGCTCGTAACATTTCTTTATTTCTGTTTTATGTGTATGGGTGTTTTGCCTGCATGGATGTCTATGCATCAAATATGTGAGTGCCCAAGGATGCCAGAAGAGTGTTAGAACTTCTGGAACTGGGGTTACAATTGTGAATTTCTCATACTGGTTAATGTTTAAAGCACTGTGGGCCAATGGGACAGCAAGGTAGGCGGGGCTAGGAGACAAAGAGGAAAGAGGAAGTAGGAAGGAGCAGTCAGCATGGAGAGCTGAAAGAGAGCAGATGCTGGCCTGCCGCCCTCTGATAAGATGATCATGTGGAAATACTTAGATAAGTAGAAATTTCCACATGGTCATCTTATCAGAGGCCTGCATGGATGTCTATGCATCAAATACATGAGTGCCCAAGGATGCCAGAAGAGTGTTAGAACTTCTAGGACTGGAGTTGCAGACAATTGTGAGCAACAATGGGCAGGCTGAGAATTGAACTTGGGTACTTCACAGAGGCAGTCAGTGCTCTTAACTACTGAGCAATCTCTCTAGCCCCATTACTACCGTTTCTATTTTTACAATTTGTTGTTGATGGATAATGATATATTGAAGATGTATTTAGGGAAGAAAACACAATGGTGAAATACAAAACATCTAAAAAGTAAAGAAAAAAGAGAAATGGCAGATCATATGATTTCATATGTAAAAAAATCAATGGAATATACTAAAAATTATTGGAACTAATAAATGAAATAAGAGGAAAAATTAAGCAATGTTAGAAAGTCCAGGATTAACATACAGAAGTCATTGGTGTTTCTGTACAGTAGAAGTAAGCAAACCAACTTGCTGGACAAAGTGTGTCATTGTCAGGGTGGGCTTTGAGGTCTATGATCAGGATACTATGTGATGTCTCAGTCAACTTCTTGTTGTCTGCAAGATGTCGAATTCTCAACTACCCCATCAGCTCTGTGTCTGCCAACATGCCATCTTGATGATAATGGATTGAACCTCTGAAACTATAAGCAAACTACCCAGTTAAATGTTTTCATTTATAGGAGTTGCTGTGGTCATACTGTCTCTTCATAGCAATAAAAATCTTAACTAAGACACATAGGTAAATGTATAAATAAAACCCACTGAGTCTATTTAATATTGCTTTTATTTATATGATTTCAGAGATGACCTGTTTTTTAATCATTTGTTCTTCTTTGTTCTCTTTATCCTTTTATATTTTTCTCATTTTTTTAAAATTTGAGGTTATAATTTAAATACATTCCTTCCTTTCCTTTCCCCAGTTCATCTTCCATATACTCGCTCCAATTCTCTTTCAAATTAATGCCCAATTTTCACTAATTTTATTGCATGCATATATCCACTTGGATATGCATATATTCCTAGATATAACCTGATAAATCCATATAATGTTACTTGTGTATACGTTTTCAGGGCTGAATGTTTGGCGCTGGATAACTAATTGTTGTGAAGTGTTCCCTGAGGGTGCCACAAGCCATAGAGGTCAGGCAATGGTGATACACACCCTTAATCCCAGCAACCACACTAGCTACCCATAGAACTAGGTGATGGTGGCACACTCCTTTAATCCTAGGACTCAAAAGACAGGCAGATGGATCTCTGTTAGTTCAAGGCCACACTGAGCTACATGAAATTGATCCAGTCGTAAAGAGAAACAGCTCACACAAAGGTGATCTCAGCACTTGGTATCCAGCACTAGGGAGGTATAAAAGGAAGAAGCAAAGGGGCTCATGTGGAGATTTAGTTTCCAGAGAGGGAGATCTATTTTCTCTGAGGATTTCTGCAGAGAACATTGCATTCTAAGGATTCGTGGAGCCAGGATCACCCTTTCAGTCTGAGGTAGAGGTAAGAGCTTGTGGCTAGCTGCTTTGCTTATCTTACCATCAGCTTGAATCCCAATGTCTATCTCTGTCTATAATTATGCAATTATAACACATTGTATAATGAGGATTAGCCTTGACAACAATATACTAAGATTTTGTTCATTTTATGAAATCTTTGAAGATAACACATTGTGATTATTATTCTTTGTTGTCAACTTGACTACATCTGGAATTAATTAAGACTCAAGTGACTGGGTACACCTGTGAGGGATTTTTCTTAATAAGATAATTTGAAGTGGGAAGAGCCCATCAGAAATTTGCAATTTTTGAGGTGGGGATATCCACATTTAATCTGGGCCACACCTTCGGCAGGCAATCTTTAGAAAAACATGGGAGAAGAAAAGTTTTGCTCTTTGCCTGCCTATTCTCACTCTCACTAGCATTAATAAACAGAAATATAATGGGAAAGAAACACTGCCAACTATATATCAGATAGGTGATTAATATCTAGAATATATAAAGTACTATAAAATTAAACACAAAATCAAATTATTCAAATGATAGATGACTGTTCCAGATAGATTTTTCTCAAAAGGAGAAATACAAGTGAACATTTAATCCTTGAAAAGGGGTTAAGCACCATTAGCTATCAGAGAAGTACAATTTAAAATTACACTGAAGTTCCATCTCACCACAGTCAAAATGCAATACACACACACAAAGCCAACCAAACACAGGACTAATGTGGATGAGGCTGTGGGTGAAGAGGAACCTTAAACATTACAGATAGGGATATAATCTAGTGTGCTGATTTCTAGGAAAAATCAATATGGGGTTCCTTTAAAGAACTATGAATAGAATTTCCACATGATCCAACGATATCACTTGAGTATAAACTGCAAGGACTCTAAGTTAACATACCAGAGATGTACAATATTTAAAGTGTCTAAGAAATGGAAAGGCAGATGGACCCTAGAGAATTCCTGGCTAGCTTCAGGCTCGGAGAGAGGCAATGTTTTGAGGTAATAAGGCTGGTAGTGACAGAAGAAGGTGTCAAATGTCCTGATATGATCTCTGCATGTGCTCACATAGGTATATCCCCAATACCAGGGGAGGAGGGGGGAGGAAGGAAGGGGGGAAGGAAAGAGAGAGAGAGAACATAAGACAGAGAGAGAGGGGAGAGGGAGAGGGAACACTTGAGAATACAATGGACATTTTTACAGGTGAAAAGAAAGATGAAACCATATATTTTTCAGGAAAATAAAGGAACTACAGATCAAAAACCAAGTAAAATAAGTCAGATTCAGAAAGTCACATGTTTTACTGTATGTAATATCTATATTTAAATACATAATGTGGTTGTGTGTGTGTGTGTGTGTGTGTGTGTGTGTGTGTGTGTGTGTGTAGGAGTGGAACCATGAGATAGAGATGAGCAGGGAGAGAGTGATTGATGGAATTCATGTGTCATGGAAGCAGAGAGGAGTACTGTGAAGGTTAATTTTAAATGTTAACTTGACAACTTAGAGTCACCTGGGAAGAGAGATTTAGTGAGGGACTGTCTACATCAAGTCAGCCTGTGGCATGTCTGTGGGAGGTTGTCTTGATCGTTTTAACTGATGTGGGAAGACCCATCCTAAATGTGAGTGGCACCTTTGGATAGTGGCCCAGATAAAAGGATATTCAAGAAGGAAAGCTTGTTGCTTCTTTGCTGGATCAGTGTTTGCTGTCCATGCTGAGTTATCTATTCTGTTGTTGCTGCTGCTGTCCTTCAATGATGTAATAGCTTCCTCATGCTTCTGACATAGGCAAATGAGTAGAGACTCTACAGAAACCCTCCAGGCCAGTACTCTGCCAGATTGAGACTGCTGAGACACACAGCCTTGTGGATCCAGCAACTACTATGTTTTCAGCTTCTCTGATGTGACAAAGCCATTGTTGGACTATCCACACCACACCATGTAAGTCAATCTGACAATTCTTCTTTAAATAGATACACATTCTCTGAACTCTGTTCTTCCAGAGAAGCCTGATTATTATTTGGTGAGAAGGAGACAAGTAGAAGAAGGGCAGGAGAGATGGCTGAGAGAGTGTTCCCCTATGTGGAATGGGCTCCCAAAGTCCGTTCGTACACTAGGGATAAATAGTGATCCATTACCAGAGGCCCCATAGACTGCCCAGTCCTCATAACTAATACCCACATTTAGGGGGTCTGGGTCAGTCCACTGATGGTTTCCCAGCTATCAGACTGGGGTCCATGAGCTCCCCCTTGTTCAGGTCAGCTTGTCACTATGGATTTCTCCAGCCTAGTCTTGACCCCTTTGCTCATCACTCCTCCCTCTCTGTAACTGAATTCCAGGAGTTTGGTTCATTATTTAGCTGCGGGTGTGTCTGCTTCTGCTTCCATCAGCTACTAGATGAGGTGTCTAGGATGGCATATAAGGCAGTTATCAATCTCATTATCAGTGAAGGACATTTAAGGTAGCCTCTCTACTATTGCTTAGATTGGTAGTTGGGGTCATCCTTGTAGATCTCTGAAATTTCCCTAGTGCCAGATTTCTCTTTAAACCTATAATGTCTCCCTCTATTATGGTATCTCTTTTCTTGCTCTTTGTTCTTCACCTGACACAATGTTCCTGCTCCCTCCTGTCCTCCTCTCCCCTCCTCTTCTCCCCTTCTGTTTCTCCTAACTCCCTCTCCCCTCTCCTTCCTCCCAAGTAGCTCAGGAGATCTTGCCCCATTCCCCTTCTGTGAGGGAACATGCTTGTCTCTCTTAGGGTCCTCCTTGATTGCTACCTTCTCTGGTGGTGTGGATTGTAAGCTGGTGATCATTTGCTCTATATCTAAAATCCATATATGAGTGAGTATATACCATATCCTTGTTTTTGTGACTGGGTTACCTCACTCAGGATGGTTTCTTTTAGTTCCGTTCATTTGCTTGCAAATTTCAAGATTCCAATGCCCATTGCCCATTGCCCCCTCCCCCTGCCCCGCCTGCTGAGTAGTACTTCATTGTGTAAACGTACCATGTTTTCTCCATCCATTCTTCAGTTGAGGGGCATTTAGGTTGCTTCCAGGTCCAGGTTCTGGCTATTACAATTAATGCTGCTATGAACATAGTTGAACAGATATCCTTGTATGAATGTGCATTTTTTGGGTATATGCCTGAGAGTGGAATTACGTGCTCTTGAGGTACACTGATTCCTATTTTCCTGGAGAACCACTGATTTCCAAAGTGGTTGCACAGGTTTGCAATCCCACCATCAGTGGAGGAGTGTACCCCTTTCTCCACATCCTCTCCAGCACAAACTGTCTTTGGTGTATTTGATTTAAGCCATTTTGACAGGAGTAAGGTGGAATCTCAGAGTTATTTTGATTTGCATTTCCCTGATGGCTAAGGATGTTGATCACTTAAGTATTTCAGCCTTTTTGATTTCCTCTATTGAGAATTCTCTCTTCAGTTCTGTACCCCATTTTAAAATAGGGTTATTTGGTGTTTTGGTGACTAATTTCTTGAGTTCTTTGTATATTTTGGAGATCAGCCCTCTTGTTAGATGTAGGGTTGGTGAAGATTTTTTCCTACTCTGTGGGCTGCGTTTGGTCTTGTCAACTGTGTCCTTTGCCTTACAGAAGCTTTTCAGTTTCAGGAGGTCCCATTTATTAATTGTCGATCTCACTGTGCTACTGTTATGTTCAGGAAGCAGCCTCATGTACCAATTTGTTCAAGGTACCTCCCACTTTCCCACTTTCTCTTCTAAGAGGTTCAGTGTGGTAGATTTATATTGAGGTCTTTGATCCATTTGGACTTGAGTTTTGTGCATGGTGATAGATATGGATATATCTGCCATCTTCTACAAGTCAGAATCCAGTTATGCCAAACCATTTGTTGAAAATGCTTTCTTTTTTCCATTTCATAGTTTTTGTTTCTTCGTCAAAAATCAGTTATTTTTAGGTGTGTGGATTAATATCAGGGTTTTCAATTTGATTTCCTTCGTCTACTTGTCTATTTTTGTTCCAGTACCAAGGTGTTTTCAGGACTGTATCTTTATAATAGAGCTTGAAGTCAGGGATGATGATGCCTCCAAAAGTTCCTTTATTGTACAGGGTTGTTTTGGGTATCCTGGGTCTTTTGTTTTTTCCATATAAAGTTGAGTATTGTTCTTTAAATGTCTGTGAAGAATTGTGCTGGGATTTTGATGAGGATTGCTTTGAATCTGTAGATTTCTTTTGGCAAGATTGCCATTTTTACTCTGTTGATCCTATCTATCCCAGAGCATGGGAGATCTTTCAATTTTCTGGTATCTTCTTTCATTTCTTTCTTTTTTCTTTATTTTTTATTTAAATTTTCAACAAGCTTGTTTTACATGTCAATCCTAGTTCCCTTATTCTCCCTTACTTCCCTGTCCCCTTTCCAACACCCCTTCCATCCCCTTTCTGCTCCCTAGGGAGGGTGAGGCCTTCCATGGGGGAATCTTCAAAGTCTGTCATATAATTTAGGGCTAGGCCTAGGCCTTCCCCCATGTTTCTAGGCTGAGGGAGTATCCCTCTAAAATTCCTTTCTTTAAATACTCAAAGATCTTATTATATAGGTCTTTCACTTGTTTGGTTTGCATTACCCTAAGATATTTTATGTTGTTGTGGCAATTGTAAAGGGTGATGTTTCTTTGATTTCTTTCTTAGCCCCTTTATCGTCTGCATACAGCAGGGCTACTGGGTTTTTTGACTTAATCTTGTGTCCTGTCACTTTGCTGAAGGTGTTTATCAGCCGTAGGATTTCCCTGGTAGAGTTTTTGGGTCACTTATATAAACTATCATATCATCTGCAAATAGTGAAAATCTGTCTTCTTCCTTTCCAAATTTATTCCCTCGATCTCCCTTTGATCTTATTGTTCTACTTAGAACTTCAAGCACAATATTGAAGAGATATGGAAAGAGTAGACAGCCTTGTCTTGTTCCTGATTTTAGAGTAATCACTGGAGTTTCTCTCCATTTAGTTTGATGTTGGCTGTCGGTTTGCTGTATATTGCTTTTATTATGTTTAGGTATGTTCCTGTTATCCCTGATCCCTCCAAGACATTTTTCATGAAGGGGTGTTGGATTTTGTCAAAGGCTTTTTCAGCATCTATTGAGATGATCATGTGGGGTTTTTTTTTTTTTTTTTTTTTTACAGTTTGTTTATATGGTGGACCACATTGATGAATTTTGGTCATGGGGGATGATTTCGCTGATGTGTTCTTGGATTTGATTTGCCAGTATTTTATTGAGTATTGTTGCATCAATGTTCATGAGGGATATTGGTCTGTAGTTCTTTTTCTTAGTTGTATCTTTGTGTGGCTTGGGTGTCAAGGTAGTTGTAGCCTGAAAAAAAGAATTGGGCAGTGATCCTTCTCCTTCCATTGTGTGGAACACTTTGAGGAGTATTTATATTAGCTGTTCTTTGTATTTTCAGTAGACTTCTGCACTAAAACATTTCTGGGTGTTTTTTTTTTGGTTGGGAGGATTTTGATGACTGCTTCTATTTCATTAGGGGTTATAGGTCTATTTAATTTGCTTATCTGTTCTTGATTTAATTTTGGTACATGGTATCTATGCAGAAAATTGTCCATTTCTGTTAAATTTTTGAATTTTGTGGAGTACAGGTTTTCAAAGTATGACCTGAAATCTCTCTGGATCTCCTCAGTGTCCATTGTTATGTCCCCCTATTCATTTCTGATTTTGTTAATTTGCATGTTCTCTTCCTTTTGGTTAGTTTGGATAATGGTCTGTCTATATTGTTGATTTTATCAAAGAACAAACTCTTTATTACACTGATTTTTTTTACTGTTTTCCTAGTTTCCACTTTATTGATTTCAGCCCTCAATTTGATTATTTCCTGTCATCTACTCCTCAGAGGTGAGGTTTTTTTTTTTTTTTTTTTTTTTTTTTTTTTGTTCTAGGGCTTTCAGTTGTACTGTTAATTCTCTAATGTGACTATCCTCCATTTTTTTCATGTGAGCACTTAGTGCTTTCAAATTGTTCCATAAGTTCTGTATTTTGTGTCTTCATTCTCAATGAATTCTCGGATGTCCTTAATTTCTTTCTTTATTTCTTCCTTGACCCAGGAATGGTTCAATTGCGTATTGCATATCGTTCAGTTTCCAAGAGTTTGTAGGGTTTCTGCAATTTTGTTGTTGTTGAATTTCTTCATCTCTTTTGAATGACTTTAGTTTAAAGTCTAATTTATTAAATAAAAGTATTGATACACTTGCTTGTTTCTTGGTTCCATTTGATTGGAAAGTTTTTTCCCAATCCTTAACTCTGAGGTATGTTTGAAGTTGAGGTGTGTTTCTTGTGTGCAGCAGAAAGATGGATTCTGTCTTTGTATCCATTCTTTTACCTTGTGTCTTCTTTTAGTCCACTTAAGACCATTAATTTTGAGGGATATTAATGACCATTGATTGTTAATTCTTCTTTGTTTTGGATTTGTTGGTGGTGGTGGTATTCTGTGTGGATTTCCCCTTATTTTTCTTTTGGCTGTTGGTAAAGTGGAATTGCTTATGTTTTTGTGGGTGTAGTTAATTTCCTTGGGTTGGAGTTTTCCTTCCAGAACTTTTTGTAGGGCTGGATTAGTTGATGTGTATTGTTTAAATCTGGTTTTGTCATGGAATATCTTGGTGATTGAAAGCTTTGCTGGGTATAGTAGTCTGGGCTGGCATCCCTGATCTCTTAGTGTTGGCAGAATATCTATCCAGGACCTTCTTTCCTTCAGAGTTTCCATGGAAAAGTCAGGTGTAATTGTGATAGATTTGCCTTTATATGTTACTTGGCCTTTTTCCTTTGCTACTCTTAATATTCTTTCTTTATTCGATATGTTTGGTGTTTTGATTATTATGTGGCGAGGGGACTTTCTTTTGTGATCCACTCTATTTGGTGTTCTGTAAACTTCTTGTACTTTCATTGGCATGTCTTTAGGTTGGGAAAGTTTGCTTCTATGATTTTGTTGAATATATTTTCTGCACCTTTGAGTTGGGTTTCTTCGCCCCATATTTCCAGGATATTTTATGTCATGGATTTGTTGGACTTAAGATTTTCTTTGGTTGATGAATCTATCTTTTCTAGTGTATCTTCAATGCCTGAGAGTCTCTCTTCCATCTTTTTTATTCTGTTGGTTATGCTTACATCTGTAGTTCCTGATCCCTCCAACTGTTTTTTTTTTCTTTCTTCTTTCTCTATTTCAGTTTTCAAACTTTGTAATTGTTACTTGTAAATTTTGGTTTCTTTTCCTCCTTTTCTTGAATTTTTTTCTTTCATTCCTTTAAGGGATTTTATTACCTCTTTGAGTGTCTCTATCATTGTCATAAAGCTGTTTTTAGGATCGTTCTCTTCTGCTTCATCTGTGTTGTGATGTTCAGGTCTTGCTGGTGTGGAGTCCCTAGACTCTGGTGGTGTCACATTGATCTTTCTGTTATTGACTATATTGTTATACTGTCATCTACCTATCTCTTCTTCTAGTTTGTACTGGTAGGCTCTACCTCTCCTGTTCCGTACGGGACTAAGGTTCTCTTTCAGTGGATGCAAGCAGGTCCAATACTTCAATGGCTCTACTACTCCAGTGGGTGGTGGTGAGACTCCCCGAATGCTTGGAGGCTGTACCAGAACTCTGGCAGACTCTGAGTGAGCTGGTCTGCTAGGGTGGGCTACCCTGCATGCAGTCCTCAGTCCTCAGGATGGCCCAAGCAGGGCACCTTGATTGGTGATTTTAAATCCAGTCATATTGTCAGTGAAGATCCATTATTATAATTATATATACACACACACATATATATGAGCCAGGATTTCTTTGTGTAGCCTGCTTGTGCTTGAACTTACTTTGTAGACCAGGCTGGCCTCAAACTCAGATATCCACCTGCCTCTACCTCCCAAGAGCTGTTATTATAGGCATGTGCCACCATTGCCTAGCTCAATTCTAAGATATTTAGTCATTTTCCCATCTTATTGCCTTGTCTGTGACCTTCAGTATAATAATGTATGATGGTGGCAAGAAGATATTATTGGCAAATTTATGCTTGCCTTCTTCCTAACATCAATGGAAATTCCTCTGAAGTTTTACAATAATTTTAAGTACAGATGGTTTGGGAATCCCTTTTTATTTTTAAGCTCATTTCTATTCCTGGTCCTAGTTCTTCCTCACATTTGAAATTTATTTAGTTCCAATAATCTCTATAAAAATATCTTGGGCCTGGGAAAATCATGCTAGAGAAAAAGAGGAGAATTTGGAGAGATTGCACAGTGGTTAAAAACACTGGTTGCATGTCCACACAGTTAAAACAATGGATATAAAATTGAAGGTTACTTTTAAAAATATAGACTCCTGCTCCCCCATTCAAGAAACAGCCACATTATCTCCAGCAGTATCAGCCTTTTCCTTAAGACATGATAGTGAAAGGTGGACTGGTTGAATTTGCCTGGGTACCTGGTTAGGTTAACAGGGCTGCCTTCAACTCTTGTAAAGTAGATATGTTTGCTACAGGTGACCCCTTCACTGACCTCAACTACATGGTCAAAATGTCTCAGTATGACTCTACCCAGAGCAAATTCCATGAAATAGTTAAAGCTGAGAATGGGAAACTTGTCATCATTTGGAAGGCCATCTCCATTTTCCAGGATTGAGACTCTGCCAACATCAAACAGGGTGCTGGTGCTGAGTACATTGTGATGTCTGATGGTGTTTTGACTAACATAGAGAAGGCTGGAGTCCACTTGAAGTGTGGAACCAAAAGAATAATAATTGCATCTTCCCCTTCTGCTGATGTCCCAATGTTTGTGATAGGTGTGAACCATGAGAAGTATGGCAACTCACTCAACATCATCAACAATGCCTGTGGTAATTTAAATAGGAATGACAATCCCCCATAAGCTCATAAATTTGAATACTTGGTCATTAGGGAGTGGTGCTACTTGACAGGGATTAGGAGATGTGGTCTTGTTGGACCTTTTTGGAGGAAGTGTGCCATTAGGTGTGGGCATTGGGATTTAAAAAGCTCCAGCCAGGTCCATTGTCGTTCTCTTCCTGCTGCCTGTGGATCCAGATATATGACTCTCAGCTACCATGCCTGGCTACGTGCTAACATGCTTCCCACCATGAGGCTAATAGACTAAACCCCTCAAATTTTAAGGAAGTCCCAATTAAATGCTTTCTTTTCTAAGAGTGGTCATGGTCATGGTGTCTCTTCACAATCACAGAACACCATCTAAGACATACACCACCACCTGCTTAGCTCCCTGCCCCTGCCAAGGTCATCCATGATAAACTTTGGCATTGCGAAAAGACTCATGACTACAGTCCATGACATCACTGCTACCAAGAAGACTGTGGATGATACTCTCTTCTGGGAAGCCGTGTCATGGTCATTGTGGGGCTTCTCAGAACACTATTCCTGCATCCACTGGTGCTGCCAAGGCTGTGTACTAGGTCATCCCACAGCTAACAGGTATCTCACTGGCATGGCCTTCTGTGTTTCTACCCCTAGTGTGTCCATCATAGATCTGTCATGCTGCTTGGAGAAAGCTGCCAAGTACAATGACATCAAGAAAATGGTGAAGTAGGCATCAGAGGGCCCTATATTAGTCAGGGTTCCCTATAGGAATAGAACTGATGGAATGAACACACGCACACGCACACGCACACGCACACACACACAGACAGGGTATGCATTAGAATGGCTTACAGGCTGTGGTCTAGCTAGTCCAACAATGGCTATCTAGCATTGGAAAGTCCAAAAATCCAGTAGTTAGTTGTTCAGTCCATGAGACTGATATCTCACTTGGTTTTCAGTCTATGCCAGAATCCTGAAGTAGATTCTAATATCATGAAGGAATTGACTTGCTAGCAAGGTGAGGGCAAGCAGGTGAAGAGCAAAAGCTCCTTTCTTCCATGTCTTTAATATAGATTGCTGCCAGATGGTGTAGCCCAGATTAAAGGTGGACTTCCTGCTTCAAAAGATCTGGATTAAAAGTGGCTCTTTCCTTCCAGTGGAGGGTCTGGGACACCAATGCAGACATAAACCCTTCAACATACACTTTGTCTTGCCTACATGATGTGCTGGGGTAAAGATGACATAGAAATTGCAGCTGGAGATTCATACCCTGAGAGGGAGATTCCCTTTTAGGGACAGGACCCAGAAATGGGACAGAACCAAACACAAATGGTAAAAAGTCAATATAATGATGCCTAATGATATTCTGCTATACTCATAGATTGGTGCCCCACCCATCTGTGATCAAAGAGGCTTCACCCAGCAATTGATGGAAACAGAGGCAGAAACCCAAAGGCAAATGTTAGGCAGAGCTTGGAGAATCCTGTGGAAGAGGGAGAGGAAGGAAGGTCAAGGGAACCACAAGAAAACCCATAGAACCAACTAACCTCGGTTTATAGGGGCTCACAGAGACTGAACTGACAACCATAGGACTGACCAGGCCCTGTGGTAAATGTTACAGTTGTATAGCTTGACCTTCATGGGAGACTCCTAGCAATGAGAAAAGAGGATACCTCTGACTCTGCTGCTGGCTTTTGGGACACATTCCTCCTGCCAGATTACCTCATCTAACCATGGTAGAATAGGGGCTGCCCAGTCTCATTTCAGCTTGATGTACTATGGATGACTGATATCCATGGGATGCTCACCTATATCTGAAGAGAAACAGTGGAGGAAGAGTGGATGGAGTGGGATGGGATGAGGTGGGGTGGGGGAAGGACTGAGAAGAAGTGGGGGAAGCTTTGCTTAGGATGTAAAAATAAGAAAACAAAAATAAAAAATAAAGTGGGTCTTCCTACTTCAAATGATATAATTAAGAAAAATTTTCCTCACAGGTGCATCCAGGTTAATACAGATGTTGTCAAGAATAGCCATCATAGGCCCACTAAAGGCCATACATTTACTCTTTAACCTTTGATGCTGGGGTTGGTATCCTGGTATGATAATGAGTACAGCTATAGCCACAAGGAGGTGAACCTCATGGCCTATGTGGCCTCCAAGGAGTAAGAAGTACTGAATCATACACCCCAGCAAAAACACAAGAGGAAGAGAGAGGGCATTAGCTGCTGAGGGATTCTAGCCCCTACTCAGCACCTTTACAGTGTATCTCTCCACAGTTTCTATCCCAGACATCCAAGAGGAGGGGATGGGGCTTAGGGAGTCTTTCTCTCTTGAATTCTAGCAAGAAAGTTCACTGCACCTACCAATATATTCATAGTTTCTTACATATATAAGTAATCCATTTAACCATATTTTTCTCTGTTATCCTTGCCTATAGATTCTCTTCCTAACAAAGGAATGTTTTTGAATTGCATGGATTTGGATGTATTTTGTCATTTACTAGGTGAAAGCATCAATTATCCACTTTGAGACCAGACTCCTTATTTCAATGAGAGGACTAATTGTGGTACCTACTTTTGATTAATGTTTTGAACAAACATTTAGCATGTGAGTCATGTTTTAAGCACTTTGGCCATAGTAATAAGTAGAACAGGAAACATGATCTTATGGAGCTGGAGCTTAGTCACAAAGCTGTGAGAGGCTCAGATAAGACAATAATGAATTTCATGGTTGTTTTCTTTTTTAAATTTAGATTTCTTTATTTTATCTTATTGTATAAATGCTTTGCTTACATGATGGGAGATGTTATTCTGTAAATATGTTTCTCATACTGGTTAATGAATAAAGCACTGTGGCCAATGGGAAAGCAAGATAGGCGGGGCTAGGAGACAAGGAGGAAAGAGGAAGTAGTAAGGAGGAGTCAACATGGAGAGCCTGGAGAGGTAGAACTCAGGCCCGCTCTGGCCGGTAAGATGAGCCACGTGGAAATACTTAGAATATTAAAAATGGGTTAATAATTAAGACAGAGCTAGCCAATAAGAAATGATAATAACTGGTCAACAGGATTGTATCAAATACAGAGTCTCTGCGTGTTATTGGGGGCTCCCGTGGCGGCGGGACCCGACTGGCAGGGAAAAACGTACTCCTAACATAATGGTGTCAGAAGTGGGATTGAAAACTTTCACTTAAAACTTAACAAAAGCTTAAAAAATTTTTTTAAAAACAAAAGAACAGAGACTAACAAAACTTTCTAGTAACAACATTTTTCTTGGTTAAACTTTGTTTTGATAGAGACAGAGATTTACATGACTCCTTTAACAGAGGTTTCCAACATTAACATAAGAGACAAAAAACCACACTGCTTTTAAAGAGCTCTACTAACAATTCATTGGTGTGTATGAGAGCTGATAATAAAGGTTTACAATATGTTGTAAAAAATACATTGGCTTAAAAAATGGTTTTTATATTTCTCCTCTTGTTTAGGTATTGTGTTTATATAGCTTATTAAAAATGTAATGTATAATTTAGTATAGATTATAAATAGTTACCTATGATAGTCAAAACTTAAGTAAGTTAAGATTTCTAGATATACAGAGATGTATTTGAGATGAATAGGCATTCTTCAAACCTTTCAAAGACCTACGAAATATGACATTTAAAATGGGACTTTTAAGAAAGTTTAGAGACTTTCTTGATAGTGAGACATAACTGCTCCTGACAATAACACCTACATCAAAAAAAATAGACATTTAAAAAACTTGTTACAAAGTTTGCTTTCAATATGGAAAGACTAGCCATTTGAGCAAGGTACTGCTCTTGTCTAGACTGTTTGACTTTATATTGTATAAACTGGACATGCAGGACCCACAGGAAAGTGACTGCTGAAACAAGATGGACAGTGCTACAGGGTTCCTGCTTCATGAAAGAGTCTGCCAGACACACTATGGCCTATGGGCTGAAGATGAAACATTACAGAAGAACTTCAGGTGACTGACCAGGCAGTGCATTGTCTCTGTCATTTCTAGAGTTTATATATTATCCTTCTGTAGTCTTTGAATGAGTTGAAGACAGATAGTTTTGGTTATAGTTTTCCTTAGTTAGGATTAAAGATAAGTTACATATAGGACTTTAGACTCACACAGATAGGATAGATGATATTTTCTTTAAGTCTTACATAATGTTAATGAACTAAATTTTGTTAAATGTGATTCTTATTCGATAACTGTTGTGTGATATATTTTGCTATGTTAGGGTTAAAACCCTTCTTTTTATTTTAAACAGAAAAGAGGAGATTATGGGACTTTGATACAAATTTGATACAAAACTGTATCCAATACAGAGTCTCAGCGTGTTATTTGGGGCTGGCATGGCGGTGGGACCAGGCGGGCTGGTGGAAAACAACTAGCTACAGTTGGTGCCCTACGTGGGGCGTGACGGCAGGACCACACTGGTGGCGGGGAAAAACCTGTTCATAACACTTACATGTATGCATGTGCATCACATATGCACAGTACCCTCAGAAGTTGGAAGACACTGGATCCTCTGGAACTGGAGTTATAGTTTTGAGCTGCTACATGGATGCTGGGAATTGAACCCTCATCCTCTGCAAGAGCGACAAGTACTCTTAAACACAGACAGTAGCTGCCTCTTTCAGAATCCACTAGTAGTCAAGAAGTTCAGGAGGTGGGATGTGGTCTCATGAGTCATTCCCAATCCATATTTGATTGACAATAGGCCTTGTCTTGTGTGGGGCCAGGAGCTTATAATTTTTGAGGTTGAATGTTCAAATAACCTAGAGCTGCCTCTGGTGAGGCACTCCTTGCATGGCATCATGGTAGTGTATTATGATAAGAACATGTCACATACTTAATCAGGAAGCTTGGGGACATGGAGAGGGACTATACTTGTAGCCTCTCACTAGGTATACCTCTTCAAGTTTCAACTGCTCCTCAATAGCACAACATTGGGGACAAAGCTTCCAAGACAGAAAGTCTTGGAGTAACATTCAAGCTATATTCAAATCATACCATATGGATACAAAATTTGCATTTAACATAATCTTCATGAAATTAGCTTGCCCACTGGTTATACAAAAATAGATAGACTGTGGACCACAGTTTTATAAGCTCTGGATAAGTGTTTCACAGTAGATGGGAGAGATAATACCACACTACATTTATTTTCAGACATATTTTATTAGATATTGAGAACAATTTATGAAGCAAATATTCTCATCACACTCATTTAGAGTTAAGAAAGTTAAGGCTCAATGGTCTTTTAAAAGCAGTGACTTTTAACCTTGGCTGCAAGTTGAAATCACCAGGGGTGTATATTTTTTTTTCCTTTTTAGAGAACATCATGCTGCACTCGGAGAAGTTCTAACTTAATTGCTTTAGAACCACATTGGATGGCTTTGCTTACTTTTCCCTAGGGACCTATTTGGCAATGTCAAGAGATATTTTTGGTTGTACTGATATAACATTGGCACATAGAGGGTAAAGTCTAGCTATGCATCTAAACAGCCAAAAAAACCAAAGTGTAGCCCTGTCACAACAAAAACTTATTCAGCCTCAAATGTTAATAGAAGCAGAGTTAATTCCAGATGTGCTAGACGGGGTGGAAGATTCCAAAGGAACTGCTTTCCGTACACAGCAGGACTGACACATATATGAACTAAAAGGCAAGCCCAAGTCAAATGGGATACCAGGAAGAATGGAAGTGGACGTGATCCCCCAACCCCTAACCTAGATGGGATACCCACTTGACAACCCTTTGAAAAGGCCAAATTTGTTTTCTAGAATGGAGTGTCACTCAGTATACAAATTACACTTAGGGTAGGCCCCATGCCCAGCAGTAGATAACCAATACAAAACCAACTCAATGGTAATTTTGGAAATTTTTTTTGGTCTCATATGGCTTTGTTTGCGCAACTTTTTTTTCTCGTGATGTTAGTAGCCTTTGCTTATATATCATGGTTTCCAGTTTTGTGTTTTTATGGTATATGCACACACACACATATGTATGCATTCCTTGTGCTTTTTCCCTATTTGTTTTGTTTTATTCTGATTTGTTTCTTTGTTTACCTGTTTGTTTTTAGAGAGAGAGAGAGAGAGAGAGAGAGAGAGAGAGAGAGAGAGAGAGAGAGAGAGAGAACATGGAATTGGGTGGGAGGCTCGGGCAGGAGATGAGGGAGGAGAAACCATGATCAGAATAGATTATATGAAATGCAGATGTAAGGCTGGGCCCAGGCACTGACTGATAGGAAAGACTATCCCAAAGAATTCCCACTGTTATGCTGGAATCATGAGCCCCCTACCCCCAGAGTCCACCAGGAATTTGTATGCAAAAGGAAAGAGACTTTGTTCAAGTTCCAGCTTGGACTCTTCATCTGTCTGACACAGTGGAGAGAACAGAGAGCCCTGAGCTCAGTCGTGGCAGGGTTTTTAAGGTGTAAAGGATGAGGGGATAGGGGAATTCTGGGTTTAGATGGGGGTTGAACCCCTGACTGGGCAGGAGTGGGGCAACAGGAGTCTTGTCAACAGGGATTGTTGCTGCCACTGCTGTAAGGAAGTTGGCAACTTATATACAAGCTATGTAAGCTATCTTTAACGTTCTGGAACATCTCTGGTACTTGTTTGTCTAAGTACTGATTGGTTCCTGGCCTCGGGGCCATTGTAAGGGTGAGGCCTAGTCCTAGTATTGCTAGTCTGCAGCCTGTCATGGCTGCGCTGATGTTAAGTTAGGCCTCCTCACCCACTTGATAGTTTTCTGGGTGAGTCAGCAAGACCTTGCACATGAGAACTAGAAGGAGCTTTCTGAGAGGTGGGTGAGTCAATCCAAGATTGCACAGAGAAAATTTATTAGGGACTTAGGGATAGAGCATGTGTTGGTGCTAGACAGACCAGAGGAGCTATACACACCAAGATAAGGAAGCAGAGATTTATATGTGAACTGTTGCCAATCAAAATCTAGCAGGGTTTCCTTAAGAACAAATGCAAAAATTATACAAATATTCTGTAAAAAAAATCTGCGGTAGTAAATTTCTGTCATCCTAGCACTTGAGAGATTCAGTCACCAGGATTTTCATTATGAGGTTAAGAGTAGGTATGTAGTGAAACAGACAGAGAGGGTAGGAGGGAGAAAAAGGAAAGAGAGGAGAGGGAAGGTGAAGATGGGAGGGAGGGAGGGAGGGAGGGAGGGAGGGAGGGAGGGAGGGAGGGAGGGAGGAAGGAAAGAATCCAAACATCAGTAGCTGGCACCAAAGTGTTGGGTGATTTATCTTAATGACTTTGTTTATTCCGTGGGATTTGGAATACATGCCAAGGTTACTTGGCAGGATAATGGAGAGTACAGTCAAGAAGACTATAGCCATCTCAGTGATAATTTGTATAGTTCATATCAACAGATAACTGTGAATTTTCAAGAAGGGGAAATTGCAGCTTTTCATTGGCATGCTGTTTTTTTCTTGAGCTGTCAATAAGATGCTGAATGGACCAACTTGAGAGCCTCCTTTTGTTTTCTTGTCTATCGTGCAGAGTAATATTAAGGGCACCAAAGGTTTTGATAATGCTCTCCTTAGTAGGTGGGAGGTTTGAGTAAAGAAACAGCCCATGCATTTACTTGAAATGGCTCCTGCTCCCAAACGGCTTGAAGGAAGGGAGGCTGAAATCTAAATTCTGAAGAAAGATGCAGTTTCTCGTGGCTTCCAAAGAAAATGCATGCGTGAAGATCCCGGAGGTGGAAATATGGAGAAATAAAGTGTCAGAACTGTATGCTGTTTTCTAGATCAGGCTAATGAGATGAGGTTAGGCTAGAGAACATAAGTGGAGGTTAAATAGAGCATGCAGAAAGCACTCCAGGGAGATACTGGGAAAATTCATACTGCAACAGTTCCAAATAATGTAATGGCAAGGTAGAAGGAAAACACTGTGTGGCAATGTTTCACAAGATCATTTGACTACTTACAATAAAACTACCTACTGTATTTGTTAAAAATACAGATTTTCCAGCTGAGGTAGGTGTGTGTGTGTGTGTGTGTGTGTGTGTGTGTGTGTGTGTATGTGTGTGTGTGTGTGTGTGTGTGTGTGTGTGTGTGTTTATTTTTGTGCACATGTATGTGCAGGCCTGAGGTTGTATGTAGAGGTTGCCATTGATCATTGATGTCTTCCTTCCTTCCTTCCTTCCTTCCTTCCTTCCTTCCTTCCTTCCTTCCTCCCTTCCTCCCTCCCTCCCTCCCTCTCTTGCTCTCTCTCTCACTCTCTTGCTCTCTCTGTCCCTTCCTTCCTTCCTTCCTTCCTTCCTTCCTTCCTTCCTTCCTTCCTTCCTTCCTTCCTTCCTTCCTTTTGGTTTTTCAAAACAAGGTTTCTCTGTGTAGCCCTAGCTCTTCTGGGACTCACTCTGTAGATCAGGCTGACCTTGAACCCACAGAGATCCACCTGCCTCTACCTCCTGAGTGCTGGAATTAAAGGTGTGCACCACCACTCAACAGAATGTCTTTCTTAAATGCTTTCTGCCTTATTCAGTATTCTTATTTAAACTTTTATTTATATTTATGCATTTATGTGAGCTTATTCTATGTGTATATGGGTAGCCAAAATAGGGCATCAAATTCGCTGAAACTGGAGGTGTAGTTAGTAGCCCAGTGTGGGTACTGGGATCTGAACTGGGGTACTCTGGAAAAGCAGCAAGTGATCTTGGCATGCTAAGTATTTCTAACCTTTTCATTGTCTGACAATTTTATACACGTATATGCTAAATTTTGATCATCTTCACTTCCCCCATTGTACTATTGCATCCATATCCATCCCCTTTTCCATTTCCTCCTAACAAGCCCCCTCATAATTTAAATTTTTTCTCACTTAATTTAGTTATGATGCAGTGTGTGTGTGTATGTGTGTGTGTGTGTGTGTGTTCCCGTGTGCTACTTTTAGTGGTGTAGCTATTGATTTGTTCAGTTTAGTTTTTGAGACATAATCTTTCTCAGACTGTGGAAGATACTTACTTGGCTAAGCTGGCTGGTCAGAGAGCCGAAGCGATCCATCTGCCTTAGTCTTCCAAGTGCTGGGATGGTCACCCAACACACCTGGAAAGAGGAAACCTCAATTGATGAATCAACTCCAATCATTTAACCTGTGAGCAAGTCTAACCTGTGAGCAAATCTGTTGGACATTTTCTTGGTTTCTAATTGATGTAGGGGGTCCATCCCACTGAAGGTGATGCTTCCCCTGGGCAGGTGAGCCTTTTCTATTTAAGAAAGGTAGCTGAGCAAGCTAAGAAGAGGAAGACAGCATGTACCATTGCACCATGGTTTCTGCTATAAGCTCTTGCATTCAGTTCCTGCCTTGGCTTCCTTAATGATTGACTATGTAACTTGTAAGCCAAAAGAAACCTTTCTTCCATGAAATTGCTTTTGGTTGTGGTCTTTTCTGCAACAAGAGATGAGCAAACTAGGACACAGGCAAACTTTGCCTTAGCTGGCATTTAATGTGGCTGCTAGGGGTCCAAACTCAGGTCCTCATTCATATACAACAAGCACATCAGTAACTGAGCCATTGCTCCAGACTCTGCTGAGAGCTTCTGAATGAAGCACATGATAAGACCTCAGAATACATCAATTTAACAGGTTTTGCAAGTGTTTCTGATCTATCCTGAAGGTTGAGAAACATTGGTGTAGGCAGACCACTGGCTATGCCTGGAAGATGAATAAGTTGTTAGTGTAATATAAAATGCAGACATTCCTTGCCTTAGGGAAGAATGTCTTCCTGAGAAGTGTGACTTAATAGAGGTTTTTCAAATTGTCTTTTGTTGTAATTGCACCAGTGGGAATTATTATCACTTACTAGAAACCAACGTTTAAAACTTGTATTTCAAGATGTTCACATCCTACTAATCTCTTAAAAAATTTGGGGGAGGGCTAGTCTCTCTCTCTCTCTATCTCTCTCTCTCTCTCTCATTATTTCAGTTTGCTTTATTTATCTTTGACTTTGGTTCTAAAACACTGTCTACAGTCTTGACACGTGAAGATGACATGGCTACTCCAATGCCTCTGCATGTTGTGTAAAAAACCTTGAAAGCAAAGTGGGACAAGGGGATGCTTTAATAAGATACACACACTGTACAAACAAAACCTAAATTATATAGAAACACACCCCCACCCAGCACCTGGCCAAAGCAATGCCAAGGGCCCTTCTCTTCAGGACCAATGCTGTGTGTGAAACACAACCCTATGGTTCTAACCATCCCTACTCTTGCAGATACATCAATAATCTGTGGCCTACCACTAGAGAGGGCTTCTGTCTCATCAGTTCTGCAAGTATGGGAAAGCATTTTCACCTGAAGCACAGACACTAATGGCTGGACTCAATGACCTGAAATCCTGACACTTAATCTCTCAGATGACTTAACTGGATCCCACCTTATCTTACTTCCTACAGAACAACACAGAGGATAAAAAGCCAAAGTTCACATTATTGACAAAAAACTTGAGTTTTACTGAAATGTTGCAAGATTTCCCTGAAAGCACTTATAGCAATTTATGTTAAGAAGTCAAAGTTGAGGGAAGTGGAGAATATGCTCAAACTCTTTAAGGTATAAATCCACTTATTTTATGCTTGGAATACATAATATTCCCCCTCAGACCTAAGTTTATAATTTGTAGACATTGCTTATTCTCTAATACATTAATACATACACTGAATATAAATAAATACCTGAGAAAGCTTAAAAGTCTGAGTTAAAACCTAAAAACAAAACAAAGACAAAACAACTCCCAAGAAAACATTAAAAAACCAAAACTTTCACAATCTACATTCTATGTAAATACCCTGACTAAAATGTCAGTTGTGCTACACAATTCCACTTTAGTGCAGAAATGTATCAATTTGATGTACCGTTGTTGTTTTTAAGGTCTTAAGCACTTTTGGTTCTAAATGCCATCTTGGTCAGAAATGATGAATAATTGCTACCAAATCACAAATCATCACAAATCCATTTTAGTTTAGTCTGAATAAAATGCAGCATAAATGTATTATTTTGTTGCGGGCATAATGGCTAGGTGTCCTTCTTGTGAGCTTTCTGCCTCTGGGCAAACCACAGATGAAGTTGTCATTATGGATTTAAACTGCACAGAAAGAGACAGGGACATTTGCCTTTTGTGTCCTTTTTAAGTCGCAGATCTTGCTAGGACACTTCTTTCAGACAGTCATGGAGTTGTGGCACCTGATCACATTAGAGATAGAGTTTTAAACATCAGTCCAGTTTGATAATCTGGAGGTCCCCATTGATCTTTATGGTATCAATTGCAGATAATGTTTGAATGCAATGGTAAAAATCAAAAAGTTGGTGTCCATCCACAAACACTCTGAAACATGGGTGCTCGAAAAGAATCTCCACCCTGAACGGCTGGTCTAGGATGAATGGGAAGGTAAGGGATTGCTGATTGTTCTTCACCCCGTTCTCCTGAGATACAAGAGTTTCTGAGGAGCTGCCAGTCTGTGAACACAGCTTTTAGTTCAATTGCCACATCGGCAGGAGGATCTTCCGAGTCACCGCAGGTCAAGCTGATCCAAAGCTTTCTGGGTTGAGGTCTACGATGCCCATCACTAATACCTTCCTTAATGTGCCCACAAAATGGAACTATCAGTCATGGGAAGTACACTACGGCTTGAACTGGAGAACCCAGGGAGTTCTTTAAATGCCCATCATCAAGTTTCTAAAAATAGAAGCACACAGATTGGTTTTCCACAGACCCTTGCTTATTGGGGAGTGAATGGAAGGGTGAGTAATCAACACAAGTCTGTAGGAATTCCGCAGCCCTCCACAGACACACAGGCAATGGTGCCTCTTTATAGCTCATTAAATAACTGCGAATCAAAACCCAGCCTTTCCACTGGGTCTAAGCCTCTGATGATCCTCAGACTCTCAGACCAGATCAAATTCAAGGTCGCGGCCCACCGGGAAGCAAAGCCCGGTAGGCCGGGTAGGTGGGCTGCAGGCCTCTCTCCAAGCACAAATGCTCTTGGAACCTTTGCCACCAGGCCTGTCCTCTGGGACGTGGCTGGTGAGCAGCCCTGGGTGCAGGACCGTCCCCAAGGGGGAATTCCCCTGCCGCCAGGGCCTCAGCCCCACACTAACCCACATGCACATTATTAGCTAGCTCTTTCACCTAACCTAAGCAAACTTCAGGCATTAAAAATACATTGTTGTACCTGCTTCTTCAGTTCTTTAGTATTTTTGCCTTTCACCAAACATTTTATGCCAAACTTAGGTTTAGAAAACAGAGTAATTAGTTTTAATTAATTTTGACAACCATGATAACATGCCTGTTATGATTATATAAATGAGATTTTTGTTGCTTCAATTTCAGTTGTATCTCAAGATTACACAACAATTTCACATCGGGGCTGGAATATGCTGATTAGATGAGTAACATTAAGTACAAAATTATATTGTGCTGGCTGCATTTGAATTTTATCGAAAGAATAGACTCAGAGCCTGATTATTCAAGTCTCTGATTGCTTTGTCATTCACAGTTTTGATAAATGGTTCAAACATTTAATGAATTGATAATTTGCTATTGAGTCAACAATATGCCACATTGTAAACCTTACTTCTGAAAAATCCAAAGATTAGTTGGATTCTCATTCTTTGCATTGTCTAACAGTGTATGTATAATTGTCCTATTTTTTTTTTACTGCCCTTAATCACTTCCAGTTGATTTGATAAGGTCTTTGCCAGCTCTCTGGAAGAGTTTCATTTTGACAAGTTGATAATAGTACATGGCATAATAAAATTACTACAATTCCAGTAGAGGAGAATAATGCCTTTATAGTGTGGAGATGTAGAGTCTCTATTTAGAAAATCCAGTCAGAGAGCCTTCCCAGCTTGTTTCCAAATTATCCATTAACGAAAGACCATGTCAATCCACAATGTTTTCAGTGTAAAGGAATCTAGGAGAATATAGAATTGAACATTTAAGATGGTTAGAGCTGGTAGGAACTTGGGAGCTCTCAAATTCAAATGTCCCAAAGTTCTAGGTAATTATCATAAATGAGTGACAAGCAATAGACTGCAATTAAAGAGGGATTCTTCCTACGTTGTTTGTGGAAACATGGACTTGGTATTTGCAAGCATTCTGACTTTGAAAGTGACATCCAAATGTAGTCTTTCTTGGCCAGCCTAGGACCTGCTACTTCCCCTCTCCATCACAGATGATTGGACCTTGGATAGATGCCTGTCTCTGAGGAATATATATATATATATGTATATGTATATGTATATGTATATGTATATGTATATGTATATGTATATGTATATGTATATGTATATGTATATGTGTGCGCGCGCACACGCGTGCTTATGTAGCAGTAGACCCTTGTGACCAGTCTTGAAAGTGAACAATGACAGTTATTTCCTTAGAAAGTTTCAAGAGAAAAGTGGAATTTGCTGGTTGGTAGTACGATAGGAAGATGTAGACACAGAGATGGAGCTAAGTTACATAAATCACAGTTTGGACACCTGCCTGAGTCCTCAATGCTAGGTAAGAAGCCTTATTTAAACATCTATCAAAATCCAAGTGAAATGGACACAGTAGTTCCAGGAATTTGTGTGTGTGGTATAAACTGGAGATAATTGTTCTTATTTTCTAGAGCTGTCCTAAGAATTACACCAGGAAGGACATTTGGAAATTACAATAGTAAAAAAAATTACATAGAGGAAAGAGGTTGAAGTTTGAGGCCACCTTAAGCTACATAATAATTCTAGGCCAGCCTCAGTTACAGAGTGAAACCCTGTCTCAAATAAAACAAGTAAGCAAACAAACAAATAACAAGGAAAATATATGCACCTGATAGGTAAGTAACTGGCACAGAGAAGGCACCTAATGCTGCCTACCCCTTTGGCTACTCTCTTAATTGTTCTTTCTCCTGTCTGTGTATATATAGTAATATTGGCCTCAACCAAGGTCAGGGTGTCAGTGTCTGTGGGTCAAGCTCACCCCCATTTGCTAGCTATTATCTGATCATGCCCCATTCCATACCCACATTTTTCAAGACTCAGGTCTTCAGGGGAATTGAATGAGTCACTATCTGACTCTGGATGCCTTTTCTGTCAGTTTGCAGTATTGGAAGCAACTGCACTAGGTAGTTGAAGTTGAAGTTGATTTAATGAGGGAATTTAATAAGGGAAATCAAGGCATCCTTTTTGCTGCCAATCTACTTGTCATCTGACTCTTAAATTCTCTATGCCCCTCTTTTATGATGTTTCCTGAATCTTGGAGGGGTCGTTGTTATAGCCATCAAATTTAGGGCTCAGCACTCCACTGTCACTTATTTTTGGGACTTTGGCCAGTTCTGAGTCTGTGAATTAGTTAACTGCTGGCTGTAAGGAGCATCTCTGATGCAGGCTGGGCAAGACATTAATCTCTGGATAAAACAGAAGTGTTTAGAAGACAACATGACCCTAAAATACATTTTTTTTTGGTTTATTCCTTTGGCAACCGGGTGAGGACAAGTAGTCCGTGTTTGATGGCAGTCTTGGCTTGGGTCCAACCGGTGTCTTATTAGTCCTTGTGCCATATTTCCAGAAGCAACAGTTGGAGCCAGTTAAATTGGAGTAGCCAAAATAAGAACGTTCTCAGAAAAGTTATTTATGCTTTTCTGGAGCATAAATACAAGTGCTTTTTCTGCCTCATGTTTTCAGCCTTCACTGGCCACTGAATGTCACTGTGGTTCCAAGGAAATGCAATAAATGTAAGATTCCTTTGGTCTTAGCAATGACTCTGGAGTCTGGAACAAAAAAATTAGTAGGTTAAATTGGCTCCAATATTCTCTTGATGCTTGTACAATGACTGCAGTGCACCATTTCTGTTTAATAATGCATTTGTGGTGGTAAATCAGCAATGGGAACAAAATGTTTGAGTCAACACTTCCAAATCTTCAAGCCCTATAGATTAAAACCCCAAAGCTGCAGGTTGTGATTCTGGTTGTGCCTAACTCCGATTAGATTCCTTCGTGGCCAGATGGAGAAACTGAGCTAAAAGACACATGGCTGGTGGCCATGTCAGAGGAGCAGCAGGTGGCAGTTAAGGTTCAGGAAAGCCAGCCCACCGGGAAGCAAAGCTCAGATGGATAAATCTTAGATAGGCAAGGGCCTGAGAGCCTCAGAGGCCAGTCGCTACTGCTGTGTCTTTGCATGTTTGCCACTGTAATTTTTTCCTGGTATTTGGCATGGCATGAATGGGCATAGGGAGAGGTCCACTGCTCTTAATGTGGGATGATTATCTCATGGAAATATCCTATTCTACTGGACATTTTTACCTATGGATTATTATGAAAATAATTTCCTCCTGAGCTGTATTGTTTAACTGAAGCAATGATTTTATACAATAATTGTGTTAGTTTAAATAGGGTTATGATGATTGAGAGTATTTTTTCTTTTTATTATTTTTTTTCTTTTTAAAATGATCTTACTTTACATACCAATCCTATTACCACCTCCTTCCCATCCCCCCACTCCCCTCACCATCTCCCCATCCCACCACTATCCACTCCTCAGGGAGGGTGAGACCTCCCAAGGGGAATCAACAAAGTCTGTCATTTTACTTGAGGCAGGATTCTCTCTCCCCCCCCCACCCCGCCTTATCTATGCTGAGAAAGTATCCCTCCATAGGAAATGGGCTCCAAAAATCCAGTTCATGCACTAGGGATAAATGTTGTTTACACTCTGCTAGTGGACCCACAAACTGCCAAAGCCCCCCAACTGTCACCCACATTCAGGGGGCCTAGTTCAGTTTTATGCAGATTCCCCAGGCTGCCTGTCCAGAGTTAGTGAGCTCCCACTTGCTTGGGTCAGCTGTTTCTGTGGGTTTCCCCATCAGTGCCTTGTTTGCTCATAACATCACTCCTCCTGATTGAGAGTCTTTAATAAATAAACTAAGGGATTATGATAGAGGTTAGCTTAGTGAGAAAACTCATATAGCAAAAAGCAAGTTATAGCATTGCTTTCACCCCTGCTAAAACAGGGGCTACAGAGGATAGAAAAATAAGAACAAGGAAATGTCACATAGCTAGTTTCTCTTGGGAAGCTGTATGGACTGTGGCTTAGGTTAACGATTAAGAAAAACAATTGAGTTCCAGAAACCAAGATAGCTCAAGTTCTTTTAATCTGAATTTCTAGAGATGTGTTTATAGGTTTCAGTATGCATCACAGCCAAAATAAAGTTTTAGATATGATTTAAGGTTAGGTTAAGATGTTTTTTTTAATGGCTTGAGGTAAAAAAAATCTTGGAAAGCATTTATAAAGGCATACTTTTAATAGCCAAGTGAGGGACTTGTTGAGGACAGGGAATAAGAACAATGACAACCTGTCTATTGCTGGCGACCTTTCTTGCTAGAATTGGTTGGCAATCAAAGATGATGATTAAATTCCTTGTACCCATGTCTGCCTTCACCTTCCTCATATTAAAAACTGTTGATGAGTGGATACACATCCTGAGGATTTAAAATAGAGCTGACTGGTTGCTTTTGATATATAAAAGCTTAGATTTGTGATTCTTTAAACATTTTTTATAAGATTACCTTTTGAGGTAAATAATAAAATAATTGGTCCTTTCTTTGTACTTGCAAAATGCAACTTGCCAGTAAAAGAACTGGCTGAGAAAAATACCTTGCTTGCTTACACTATGTTAATCTACAACAAGTTGCTTTGACATGAATGTGTGTGAGTTCTTGGGATAATTTGTTTTTCATCTATAATACATAGGATATTTAATCATGTAAGGGAAATGAGAACATGTTATTTTACCTGTATTCATTATAATCATTCACTTGAAAAAATAGAATGTAACCATGTTGTGATTTTTATATTGCTTGAAAGGTTTTGCTGGGACATATAAGCTGTAGTGGAAAAAAAGAAGTTAGTTAGAAGGAAGACATCTAGCTAGAGGTAAGAAAAGAAATAAAGAACAAAGAGTGACCCAAAGAATGTGTGTATGTATTTTCCCCCTTTCTCTGGTCTAAGAGTGTTAAGTTTAGTCCCTCTCACTGGCCCCAGAGAATTGTTTCACTCCCTCAGATAGGAAAGCCAAATGGAGTGTTTGTCTGCTGACTCCATAGGCTCTCCCTCAAACCCTGAGCTGTTGAAGGCTGGTCCTCATTGTAGTGGTACATTACCTTCTAGGGGAGAGACTCGGGCAGGAAGGAAGCACCTAGTAGGCAGCTTAAGCACCTGCTGGAGCTATCAGAAAACTCGAAGTACCAGCTAGTGGTGCTCCCTTTGGAGGCAGAGGCTTTGTAGGATTCATTTGTATTATCTGCTTGAATGACTTCCTTTAGTGTAAAGTTCCTTTTCCTTTATGATATGATCCTTGTGCTTATTTTCATAAGACACCAGTGAATTGCAATGATCCATTTACATTTTCATTGGATACTAGAGGCTAGGTTGTCTTAAGATAGAGTTCTTCATGCAAAAGTGTTTTCAAAATCTCCCTGCTTTTCCCATCTACCAGCTATGCAAGGGGTCATAGTAATACAAAGAGACCTGACCGAGTTACAATTTGGAAAAGCTAGAGTAGGTTAGGGACAGGAATGAAAAAAAAAATGGATTAGCCCTTTCTCTTCTACAAGAAAGGGGGCAGGAAAAATGGTTCTAGAAAGATTTACTCTGGACTTTGACAATGATTATTTCTAATGGAAAGTGACCCTCCTGTCATAACAACCATTACCTTCTCTCTGTTTATTTTATTATTTTTATTTTGTTTTATATTTTTATATAATGTATTCTGATCACAGTTCCCATCCCCCAACTCTCCCCAGACCTATCCATCTCCCCACCCACTCAGAGGATGTGCAAAGAGGTCTGGGTGTGATTGACTCTGGGGAAATAGTCTTTCAGACACACCAGGGCTGATGCACATGAGAGCTCACAGACACTGTGGCAGACATTACCTTTGTTTTGTTTGTCTCTGTTTTTTTTTTTTTTCAAGACAGGGTTTCACTAGGTAATCCAGGCTCTCCTTGAACTCACAGAGATCTGCCTGCCTCTACCACCCAAGTGCTGGGACTAAATGCCCACTTAAACCTGATTCACTACTGTGTTTTTACTCCAAGCAGCAGTGATCACTCCCAAAAGACCCCCAGCAAGGTTAGGTCAGCAAGGTTCATTATAGAAGGAAGTGGAGGGAGGGAAGAGTCCATTAGACACTCATGTGAGATTCCAACTAGTCCCTAACTTCTATGCTGTCTCCCAGCTGCATGTAATTCTTCCCCAGGTACATATGATCTCAGGGGATGCTGGACTATGTAGGAGGAGGACAATTAACTTAAGGGAGGGACTCCATTTTGCAGTTATGAGGAAGTTGTTATCTATGCTGGCCTGGAAATCTCCAGTGACACAGCTATTCGAGGATCACCCACACTCTTCTATCCGTATGCTTGTTCAACAAACACTTTGAGCAAGGCTTGAATTTAATCGTTTCTCGATTAATTGCCATTGTTCTTTTTGGGGTACATACACGTTTGTTCTTGTCTCTCCAAGGAGTTAATGCAGTACTCCTCTTCTCTGGACTTTCCTTTTCTGTTTTCATTCTTTCACAGAGCCAAGGTCTCCTTTAATATGTCCACTGGAATGTTCAATTAAGAACCTAAAATTTTAATGTCCAAACTCCAAATTTGAGATTTTTCTGCAAGTGTGATCTCATTCCACTTTTCAGTATTTCAGTTAATGGACTGTTCAATCCTTTTATTGCTCAGTCCTAGGGCTTCGTAGATGTCCTTGGCTCTTCTCTTTCTCTTCTAGGCCTCACCAAAGTCTTTGGCAATTTCTTTAGTTATACACTAAAATACACCCAGAAGTGGATTTGTTCTTAACACCTTGAGAGCTACTACTCTGATCTAAACATTATTTTCTCTTCCATTTAGACACAATTATCTTCTAAATGTCCTTTGTCTTCTACACTCTCTTTCTCAACCTAGACGACCCTCTCAAAACTTGAGTCAAATTATGTCATTCTCTCATGGAAAGCTTCAGTAGATCTTCCTTTATCTCAGAGAAAATCCCCCTCATCCTGGTGATCTATAAGTGTCTCCATGGCATCACTGACTTATCTCCTATCACTCTTGCTTGCTGCACTACAGCCTTAGTGACTTTATTGCTGCTTCAAACACATTAAGTGCTCTCATACCTTCAGGTTTTTTCATTTGATATTCTAAATCCCTTGGTGATCTTCACCTAAATACAAGCAGAGATTATTTACCATTTAAAGGGCTTTCCTTATATGTTGATCACATATAAGGAAAAATAGTTTTTATGCAAGTTGTTTCTTTAGGAATGTGATCTCAGGAAGCAGAGGTGAAGAGGAAGAGAAACACATAAAGGAGGGGGAGAGTTTAGATGATGACCAGCTATAGAGTTGAGCACAGTGATGGGCAATTGCTTTTTTAATTCTGCTGGGTGTCTGAAGTGGTTTATGATATGTATATCAGCACCATGTTCTGGGGATTACAAAGGAGGCTGACTTTCTCATTAACTGCTCATTCCTTACGTAGAAATAGCTACATAAACTGTGGGACTTAGTGTAAAATAATATAGTACCCCTTGCCAAAAGTTATTAGGAGGCTCAAGATAGAAGTGGCAGTAGTCAGAGAAACCTGGAGCACGAGGTAGGAGCCTCAGTATACAGCTGTTATAAGACAGCATCACATTGACTCTGCTTGAAGCTGCTTGAATCCTCTTTGAAACTACTTACCACTGTTATGGCTGAAATAAAGGAAAAAAATCCAAGGGAATTCTGAAGTGTTTCACAAGGGGAGTCTAATGAGCTCTGTTACACTTTATGCTTTTTCCTACCTTCATTATCTTTATAGCATTTATTTGCTAGGTATTTGCCTACTTCTTCCACTAGAATGTAAACTGTGCATGACAGAAACTGTATTTTATTTTATTTTTATTATGGTCATTGCACCTAGAACCTTCTCTGGGTCATAATGAGTACTCATATCTGTTGAATGAATGAATGAAGGAATGAATATATAAGAACCTGGTCTCTGAAGCCAAATGACCTACATTGGCCTACAATGAATGATCTATGCCAATGTATATTAATTGTGTCAAAACCTCTCTCTTTGTGGCTCTACTATATTTATGTAGTGAGTTGGTTGAGTAGAGTATCATTGATATTTATAGCTGTTAAGTTCATTCTCAAGCCCTTTAACATGTGTTATTATTATGCAGTTTTATAGATGAGGCTCTGTAAATAAGAAAGTGTATCGTTAAAATAGACTACTTATTGAACTAGAAGGGAGTGCTAGAAAAGAGTCAGTTGTTCATTTTGCATTTTGATTACTGTGCTAGTATAGAATAATTATATGGGTGCAGTTGGGTTATACAACTCTAATCTGGCAGGTCTGGGCTGTATCCAAAGCTGGCTGGGCACAAACCAGAGACAGCAAGACATTAAAACAACTCTCCTCCCTGGTTGCTGTTTCAGTTCTTGCTTGAGTTCCTGTCTTGACTTCCCTCTGTGATGAACTGTTTGTTATGTGGAAATCTAAGCCAAATAAATTCTTTTCTCCCCACATTGATTTTAGTCAGAGTGTTTTATCACAGTAACAGAAGGCAAACCAAAACATGACCTGATGTTTGTGGAACTCAGTTGGCTGAGTCATGTATAGATGAAAATGTAAACACAAGGTTAAGATGTGTTGGATATGCACTTTTAGTCTCACGTGTACTCAGTGAAATATATATAAAGGGACACAAAGAAGTATTAGAGTGGAAATTCAAGTGTTGTAGTCAAGACGGTAATTAACGTGGTGAGAAATCTTTCTCATTTAACCCAGAAAACATACAATACATTTTACCTTATGTTGCAGAGAGCAGTCACATTTCTATTAAGTTTAGAGTTTTATTGGAAATAGGTTTGGGAAGGAGAATACTTTTGGTAATGATGGAGGCTCAGAACTTTTGAAACTTAATTCTATGAAATGTTTTGTTCGGGTTGGAGGAAGAGTTTGCCAGTGTTAACTAACCCTGATTATTCTTTAGTGCCCAGGTCCAGCTACAATTCTTTCCTGGTTCTTTTTTCTCTTCCAAAGAACTAGAAGACAGTACACCGCTCCTTAGAGAAATTTGTACATGCATATGATCACAGAGTTAATACATTAGGGTGTGTGCTACAGTTGTTCATTCCTATTTTCTCTCATGTCTGTTACTTTTGTTTAGATTGATTTTTTGTAGTTTGTGGTTTTGTTTGGGTGGTTAGATGTAGATTTGAAAAGTTATTGGCCATTCCAGTGTTTATTTAGGGGTCAGAGTTTTAAGAATGGAAGTAGCAAATAAGGATGGTTCTTTTTCATTTGTGACAAAGACCACTGGTTTACTGACAAAAGAAAGCCTCTTTTCCTAAGAACACAGAGACCAGCTAGCCTCAAGTCACTTGTTTAAAGAGCAATTTACCCATTGAACTATGTTCTGTCCAGTTGAATGTGAATGCAAGTGATAGGTCCCATTTCTAGACCTTGGAAGAGTAAATATGTATGTTTGCATTATAGCCTATGATAACTTGTGACCAAGCAGATGACATCTAAAGGCTGAAGAGTAGGAAGATAGTGATGAACTGAAGTCAGACTTCTATGTGAGAATGGAGGAGTGTTGCTTTCCTTACCTTGATTGTACACCTACTTTATCAATATTACAAGACAAATATGTGTACTTAAACTGTTTTTAACTCTCATTGACACATTGTAAAGATATGTATAGCTACACACACACACACACACACACACACACACACACACACACACACACACAAACACTGATGTGACCTTTCCACACATGTATAGAATGTACAATGACCAAGTCAGAATAATTGTTATATTACCTCAAACACATGTCATTCACTTAAAAAAATTCATTTATTTATTTTTGTAAATAAATAAATGTATGGGTATGTTTTGCCTGTATATGTCTGTGATCCATGTGAGTGACTACTGCTCATGAGGGCTAGAAAAGGGCATTAGAGACCCTGAAACTCTGAGCAATCATTTAAGCAGTCAGTGCTCTTAATAACTGAGTCATCTCTCCAGCTCATGTCATTAATTTGTATTGGGAAACTCAAAATAGAAGAAAATATATCGACATAATAAAGGATAAATATGACCATCTGATAGCCAACATTAGACTAAATTGGGGGAAATTAGATAATTTACTCTATAATCTGTAATGAAACAATCATTTAATGTTCTCCATGCTTAATATAGTGCTCAAAGTCTTAGCCATAAAAATATGAGAAAGAAATAAAGTGGATACAAATAGGGGAAGAAACCATACTACCTCTATTTTCAGATTGAAAGATCCTATATTTGAGACATCCTGAAGATTCTATGAGAAAATTCTTTTTTAAAAAATTTTAAACAATTTTTTTTTATTTTACATATCAATCCCCAGTTCCCTCTCCCTCTCCTCCTCCCAATTCCCCTGCCATCCCCCATCCCACTCCCCATCTACTCCTCAGAGAGGGTGAGGCCTCCCATGAGGAATCAACAAAGTCTATCATGTCACCACATTGAGGCAGGGTCAAGGCCCTCATCACACTATCTCGGCTGGGAAAAGTATCGCACCATAGGGAATGGACTCCAAAAGCTAGTTCATGTACTAGGGATAAATACTGGTCCCATTGCCAGTAGCCCCACAATCTGCCCAAGCCACACAACTGTCACCTACATTCAAAGGGCTTAGTTTGATCTCATGCAGGTTCCCCAGCTGTCAGTCTGGAGTCAGTGAGCTCCCACTAGGTCAGGCCAGCTGTGTCTGTGGGTTTCCCCATCATGGTATTCCTTTGCTCATATTATCGCTATCCCTCTCTTCAGCTTGACTCCAGGAGATTCTCCAAACTCAACTATCCTGTTTCCTCTTGTTGTCTTCCCCCTTTCCCTCATCTTCCTCTCCTCCTCACCCACACCCTCAATTTACTCAGGAAATCTTGTCCATCTCCCCTTCTTGGGGAATCCATGTATGTCTCTCTTAGGATCTTCTTTGTTACCTAGCTTCTCTGGGGTTGTGGATTGCAGGCTGGTTATTATGAGAAAATTCTTAAGCCTGACAATATTTCCAGTAAAATATCAGGATATAAAAATATCAGGATAATACCATGCAAAATTCAGTAACTTTTCTATAGGTCAACGAAAACTTGCTGAAATAGAAATGTAAAAATACCCTATTTGTAATAACTTAAAAAACACCTAGAATAAGTCTAACCAAGGGGATGAAAGACCTCTAAAAGAAGACATTAAGACAATGAAGAAAGAAATTGAAAATGATTCTAGAAAATGAAAAGATTGTTGATCCTCAGGGATTGGCAGAATTAAATTGTGAAAGCAGATGTATGAAAAGTGGTCTACATAATTAATGTAATCTCCATTATAATTCAAATTACAGTCTTCACAGAACTATAAAACCAATCTCAAAAATTCATGTGGAAACAAAAGAATCCTGAATAGCCAATGCCTTCAGAACCAGGAAGAATAATATAGGACATCATAGTACCTGATCTCCAATTATGCTGCAGAGCCACAGTAGCAAAGACAATGTGGTACTGACACAAAAACAGACATCAAGACAACAATATAGAATAGAGGACCCAGTAGTAAACCTGCACAACTATCCCCAACTAATTTTTGACAGAGATGCAAACAGAGACATCCTCCTCAACAACTGGTACTAGGAAGGCTTGGTATCCACATCCAGATGAATGAAATTGGATCCATATTTCTCATGCTGCACAACAATCAACCCTAAATAGTTGAAAGACCTTAATATAAGACCTAAAATTTTGAAAGCTCTGAAAGAAAACATGTGTCAATGCTTCACGATACAGGTATATGTAGGAGCTTTCCTAAAGAGGCTCTAGTAGTACTGAAAGGAATCCTGAGAATTCACAAATGGCATGACATGAAGCTAAAAATCCTCTGCATAGCATAGGAAGTCATCAGAAAAGAAACATTGTTTTCATTACTATAGCTCTGTAGTAGAGCCTGAGAGCAGATATGATGATACCTCTGGAAGTTCTTCTATTGTACAACATTGTTTTAGCTATCCTTGGTTCTTTGTTTTGTTTTTCATATGATGTTGAGTATTGTTCTTTCAAGGTATTTAAAGAATTGTGTTGCAATTTTTTGATGGGGATTGCATTGAATCTGTAGATTGCTTTCAGTAGGATTGCTATTTTTACTGGATCAGTAGGGTTAACATAGTAAAACTGGCAATCCTGCTGATCCATGGGCATGGGAGATTGTTCCATCTTCTGATATTTTCTCCAATTTTTTTCCTCAAAGATTTGAAAACTCATGGAGTCTGTTTTGTGCTGGTCAACTACTCCTGGACATGGGACTTGTCCTGAAGTATGGTTAATATATATATATATATATATATCCAGTGATACTCCTTGTCAGTGCTGAGTACCAGTATGGTTTGAATCCATGCAGTTCTTTTTAAACATTTTTATTTATTTTATATATATGAGTGACCTGTCTTTATGCACAACAGAAAAGGGCACCAGTTCTCACTACAGATGGTTGTGAGCCACCATGTGTTTGCTGGGAATTGAGCTCAGGACCACTGGAAGAGGGGCTGTGGTGATGTACTATTTATGATTTATTAAAGCTTGCATGAAGATTCAGAAAAGCAAAGTCAGCCACAAGCTATAGAAACCAGGCATACACCTTTGATTCCAGCAGCCAGAAACTAGGAGGTGGTGTGGTACATGCCTGTAATTCTAGGTCTCAGGATTAAGATGTAGACAGATCTCTGTGAGTCTGAGTCTACCCAGGGATACCTTAGAGGGATTCAGTCTGAAAGAGAATTATAGCTCACACCTTTAATACCAACATTAGGGAAGTATATAAGACAGAATCAAGGTCTCAGAGAGGCATTCTTTCTCCAGCCACACTGAGGAGAGGTCTGAGACTTAGTGAAGAGCTTGTGCATGGGTTAGCCCTTTCAGCCTGAGCTAGAGGGCAGCTGCTTTGCTTTGCTGCTATTTAGCTTGAAGCTTGAACCCTAATATCAGTCTCTGGGTCATTTATTAATGTGTGTTACAAGGAACCAGTGCTCTTAACCACAAAAATAGGATGATACTGATGCAAAAATAAACCTATAAACCAATGGAATCGAATATAGGACCCAGAAATAAACCCACACAGTTACAGCCATCTAATTTTTGAGAAAGCTTTCAGAAACACACATGAGAGAAAGGACAGTCTCTTTGACAAATGGTTCTGGGAAAAGTAGGTATACATATTTAGAATGAGGCTAGATCTTTTTGTCTCTTGCTCTGCAAAAAAACCCAATTCAATTAAACATGGATCAAAGAAGTTGATGTAAGACTTGAAACTCTGACACTCTGAGAGGAGAGCATGGGAAAGACAAACATGTCAAGATATGGGCATAGGCAAGGATTTTCTGAAAAGATTTAGTGGAACAATAAATAATCTTAGGACTAGATAAATGGGATTTTCTGAAAGCACAAAGCTTCTGCAGAGTAAGAGGGAATAATCAGTGAAGCGAAGGCAGCCTAGAGAATGCCAGCTCTATCTATGGCTAGGGTTTAATGTCCAGACTATATGAAAACCCAGATATTAATAACCCCTTCCCAATAAACCATCCAGATAGTCAGTAGAAAATGAATTGTTAAAATTCTTCTCCAAATGGATCAAAGACCTCAACATAAATCCAGCCACAATGAACCTCTTAGAAGAGAAAGTGGAAGGTACCCTGAACGAATTGGTAAAGGAGGCTGCTACCTGAACACAACACCAGTACCACAGACACTGAGATCCACAATTAATAAATGGGACCTTCTTAAACTGAGAAGCTTCTGTAAGGCAAAGGACACAGTCGACAAGACAAAACAGCAGCTCATAGAATGGGAAAAAAATCTTCACCAACACCACATATGACAGGGCTGATTTCCAAAATATACAAAGAAATCATGAAGCTAGTTATTAAAACACCAAATAATCCAATTAAAAAGTGGAGAACTAAATAGAGAACTCTCAATAGATGACTCTAAAATGGCCGAAAGACACTTAAGAAAGTGCTCAACAACCTCAGCATCAGGGAAATGCAAATCAAAACAACTCTGAGATAACATCTTACTTCTGTCAGAAGACAGTTTATGTCGGAGAGGATGCAGAGAAAGGGGCACATTCCTCCATTGCTGGTGGAAGTGCAAACTCATATGGCCATTCTGGAAACCAGTATGGTGGTTCATCAGGAAAATGGGAATCAGTTTATCTCACGATCAGTAATTCCACTCTGTGTTGGGATACCTTGATCAACCTTGAAACGTGGTAGGGGGAGAGGGGCTTGGTTCTACCTTAACTTGGTATGTCAGACTTTGTTGACTCCCCAAGGAAGGCTATACACCCTCTGAGGTTAGATGGTGGATGGGAAAAGGAGGAACTGGAGTTAGTATGCAAAATGAAAAATACATAAAAATGATAGCAGAAGTTGGGTCAAACTGGGAATAGGGTGGGAACCAGCTGGATGGGAGAGGAGGCAGGTGGCAGATAAATATTGTGGTGATACATTGTTTGATCTAATAAAGCTACTGGGGATATAAATGCAAAGCTAGCCACAGCCATAGAGCCAAGCAGTGATGCTACACTCCTTTAATCCCAGGATTCAGGAGACAGAGGCAGACAGATCTCTGTGAGTTCAAGATCACGCTGAGTTATACGAAACTGATCCACTCTAAAAGAGAAACAGCTCACACAAAAGTGATCTATCTCAGCACTTGGGACCACACACTTTTAATCCCAGCTCTAGGGAGTTGGAGACAGAAGTGATATGGCTGGGTGGAGAGAGGAATATAAGGCATAAACTGGAGGAGACAGGAACTCAGAGGATTGCAGTTTGAGGCTTGGTGAAAAGCAGTGCAGTCTGCATCGTACTCTGAGGATTTGTGGAGACAGGATCACCTTTTCAGTCTAAGGTAGAGGTAAGAGCTACTGTGGCCTGGCTGCTTTGCTTCTCTGATCTTCAGCTTGAATCTCAATATCTGTCTCTGAGTTTCTATTATTCATGTTACAGGATGTCATGATGAATACACATTACTTCGTATGCTAACAGAAAAAAACAACTAATAAATTTCATACTGTAAATTGAAAAGTTATTGAAAGTAGGTTTCAAATATTCCTCGTTAAGCAATTAGCTTTGACAAGATGGATGCTAATTAGCCTGCTTTACTTATTCTATATCATATTAATAAATAATGACATTACTTTTTGCCCCATAGATATTTGCAAGTATAACTTGTCAATTGAGAATAAAAGATAGTCTATTTCAAAACTGATAAAAATGCCCCAAAGATGCAGGAAAAGGGGAATCCAAATAAAATCCACAATTACACATCACTGTGTATCTTTTAGGATGTCCATCATTGAAAAAATTAACAAGTATTGGTGAGGATATTGATAAAAGGGAACCCTAGAACAATGTTGAAAAATAGTTAATTGGTACAGACTTTATGAAAAACACTATGGAGTTTCTTTAAAATTAAATGCAGAATGCCATGCAACCCCCCCAGGACTTTCATTTGTGAGCTGTTATTCAAATGAATTAAAATCACTACATTGGAGAAATACTCATATTCTCAATTTCGTCGCAACATTATTCGTAGTAGCCAAAACGTATCATAGTAAATAACCCTTGATAAATAAACTTGTAACAAACATGTGTATACACACACACACACACTGGAATATTATTCAACCTTAGAAGATGGAAGGAAATTCTGATATATGCTACAGCACGAGGTCTGGAGAACATTTTTTGGATAATTTTTTATTTAAATTTGAAAGAAGCCTGTTTTACATGTCAATCCCAGTTTCCTACCTCTCTCCCTGGAGAACATTTACTAGACAAAATTACTTATGCTTACTGTAAGATCTTACTTACATATGGAATCTGTAATTGTTAAATTCATAGAAGCAGATAGTGTAATGGTGTTTGCTAGTTGTGTAGAAGGGGAAATTGGGAGGGATGGTTAAAGAATATAAAATTTCAGCTATGTAAGATAATGTTATATTTGCTGTGTCAGATTGTGTATATAAATAACAATATTGCATGCAATATAAAACTTCTTATATCATATTTCTATCTCTCCCTCTCTCTCTCTTTCTCTCTCACACACACACTCACACTCACACAGTAATAAGGGAGAGAATGTCCTTTGGAATGTGATGTATATATTTCTATGATGGTGATTTCATGCATACATATATATCTTCAAACTTTCTGACTTGTGTATATTTAATAACCATAGCTTTTTACTTGTCAATAATATCTAGATAAAATGACATTATAAACAGACAGCATATGAGGAAAATGAAAATCATCATCTTAGGGGATTGAGAGATGGCTCAGTGGTTATAAGCACTGGCTGCTCTTCCAGAGATCCTGAGTTCAATTCCCAGCAAACACATGGTGGTTCACAACCATCTGAAGTGAAATCTTCAGGCATACATGTTGGCAGAACACTGTATAATACATAAATAAATAAATATTAAAAAGAACCATCACGTGTTTGTTGTAGCTACTCATTTTTTTCCTTTAAAACACTATGTGTGTGGACTCATGCCAGGTTCCAAGTTCAACTTAATACCTCTTTCCTTCAGTTAAATTTTGTGTAGGGACAGCAGCCATATTTCCTGCACAAGAACTGTATAGATTTGATCCATCACCACTCTGTCATGGAAGGAGGAGTGTGTACAAGGTTCTGTGGGTCTATAGGCAGTTAATGACTGGTAGAGGAGGGAGAGATATTTTCTTCAGTGGTGTAGCCATTGGGATGTTGATCATGCTTCTGTAAATACCTCCTCACCCATGCTCCTGTAACCAAAAGACATGGAAACAGAACTAGGAAGAGAATAGAGGATTATTGGGAGCAAAAAGAAGAGAATAACAGAAAGTCATGGAGGAAAAGTATGAACAAAATATATAATTTATGTATGAAAATGCCATAATAAAATATGTTTTGAATAATTAATATATGTTAACAAAAATCTGTATGAAGGTGGTGGTGACATATCATGCCTGGTATCAAAGACTAGCTTCTTCCCAGAGTGGAAACTGTTAGCACAGCTGTAACCCTAATAGCCCTTCCTGAGGCCAAGGTCAGGTGTCAGATTAGCTTTGGAGTTAAATGTGCAGACCATGCTCATGGAGAGCCACCTGGAACACATTGGGATTGAATCCATCCAGACCTCAGCCTTGTGAGAAGGCACAAATAAACTTGATTAATGGTCCTGAGATTGTCCTCAGTTCCAAAAGCCTAGATCATGACATAAGGTTTTGAAAAAAAAAAAAACAAAACAAAAAAAGGTGTGGGGGGATACTAAACCATTTCATGTCTAATAAAAGGCACATTCCTGTCAATCTAACTCAATTCCATGGTCTCTAAAGATCATCTTCTACGAGAAATTCACTTGGCTGGTTTATTAGAGCCTCAGATTTTCATGAGCAAAGAAGAGTAAAATTGTCAAAGAGTTGCCAAACCTCAAAGACACATGGTTCAAGGAATTTTAAATCTTCATGGAACAGCAAAGCTACCCTCCTTTAGGGAGCTGGTAATGGAATCTTTTGTCTTCATGGAAATCCACAGAAGGCCTTTGTTGATGTCATGAAAGCAAGATTTTGGGTTTAAGAAACATTAGCTGGTTACCTCCTTGAAGACACTGAGAAATGCACGCCGTTTGAGCTTGAAAGAAGTAGACTGGGGATTATCTTAGCTGGAAGATCAAAAGGTGATCTTAGAGATGCAATTCTTTAACAAGTAAGATTTACCCCTCTTGTATAATTGGGGAGAAAGGAGGCAAAACTGTGAGAAGAATTAAGCCCACATAAGAATTACATATTAATTTGTCTTCTAAAGGAGGTTGAAACAATAAATCACTAAGTAAAAGTCTTAAAAAACTTCTCATTGTTTTCAAAGGGGGAAACCTATCACCCAGTTAACAGCAGGTATTATTAATAGTTGATAAACATTTTTTTCAAATAAGCAGAGCGTATTTTAAATTAGCTGGTAGCTATGCACATTCATTTTTTATCCCTAAAAGGGAAAGGTATGGGATAAGCACATTTTCATTTTGGGGAACTTTCTGTTACCTCACATCATTGGAATCTGGGGTGTAATTTTGTTCATTCATATTTAGGTAATGTCTAAAGTTGCCTTTATAACCAGTCACTCTAAAATGTAGTGGCTTTATTCTATAATATTATTTAATTTTTTCCTTTATTTGGAAAATTTCATACATAGAGAAAATGAAATATCTTCAAGTATTGTTTCCCTTCAAATCCCTCAGATTCCTTATATCTCCCTTGATACATCAGGCTATTACTTTTTAAAAAAATAATACATTAAGTCCCCCTAGTCCTGGCTATATGTACATGGATGAGGCCATTTGTAGATGGAGTTTCTCTGTGTCTCAGTAGCCACTCCCAAATAACCACCATTAATTATAAATGCTCAACTGATAGTTCAGGCTTATTACTAACTAGCGCTTACAACTTAAATTAACCCATATATATTAATATACATTCTGCCGCATGGTATTACCTCTCTTTCATCTTGCACCCATTTTTTCTCTCTGTTTGTTTGGCAACTCCTCTGACTCTACCCTTCTTCTTCCCAGTGTCCTTAGTCTGGTTTTCCCACCTAACCTTATCATTTCCAGCTACTGGCCAGTCAGCTTCTTTATTAAACCAATAAGAGTGTAATTTACACAGGGTACAGAATGATTATTCCATAGCAGCCATCCATTGGAACATGTAATCTAACAGTGGCTGTGGTAGGACTACCTCAAAAAAGAATAATTCTCTGTTTCAAGTAACACCAGCTGCCAATAGCCCCTCAGTAAGGGTTGGGGATGTGATCATTTAAGCCATCTATGCTGAGATTTTGCTGGCTTGATCTTGTGTGGGTCTTGTGAAAGTAACCATAGGCCAACCTTATTTAGATAATTCCTCAATTATTATTCTCTTCCAAGGTGATTTTAAGTTGTGTCAAATTGACATTTAAACCTTAGGTAGAGTTACTTATATAGCTACAGTCAGCCAGTGGCCTGTCTGAGTTTTGTGAACTAACATGCTTTTACATTTCTGTTGGTTGATTTTTGACTGTTGTCTAGGCCATGTATTTTAGGCCATGTATTTAGGCCATGTGTGCTGATATGAGCTGCCTCACATAATATATAGATTCTAATACGAGTAGCTACAATATCCAATTTTCCAGCTTCTGCTCAGAATACATTTGTTGATGTTCTAGTGACCTAAGCAAATAACATGGCAAAGCCTTGAATTAATGTGGAAGGGAACCAACCCAGAGAAATGATGTGAATAGATGTGGTTTCTTAACCATGTGCTATTACTGAAACAATTTATCACAGGTGGTAAATCTGGTGGTAGGGGAATTTAAGATTCCGGGGGAAATTAACAATAAATATTTTGATATTTTAGCAACAGATATGTTATCAAAAGATAAACGTAGGTACAGGTACATATGACTTACATTTAAGTCCTGGCTGAGAGACACTATGTTCTAGGACTAAATAGTGGTACCTTGAACTACTAATAATAAAGAATAATACAGCCAGGTGGAGGTGGCGCATGCCTTTAATCCTAGCACTTGGGAGGTAGAGGCAGTAAATTTCTCTGAGTTTGAGGCCATCATGAGTTCCAGAACAGCCAGGACTGTTACACAGAGGAACCCTGTTTCCAAAACAAAAACAATGACAAAAAGAATACAATTTCGATAATGCCTTTCTCATTTGAGAAATGACACATTTCAGAGACGTATTCTCATGAAAAGTACTATTCGTAGTGTTTGACAGGAGGGGTTTTGTAAAAGTATTTTTCTTTATTTAACAGATATTTAATAAGGGCCTACTGTATTATTGCCAAAAGATATGAACAATTTAACTAAGAAAAGAGATACTAATTCTTCCAAGTTGTAGAATGCAAAAATCAACTCACAAAATCAATATCAGTTGTGTTTCTATATAATGACAATGAAAAAAATCTATATTTAAAGGGAGTTAAGAAAGTAGTGTTATTTATAATAGCATCATCAAAACTATAATATTTAGTAATAGATGAGAAATCTATATTTAAAGGAAATTAAGAAAGCAGTGTTATTTATAGCATCATCAAAACTATAATATTTAGTAATAGATGAGAAATCTATGTTTAATGGGAGTTTAAAAAACAGTGTTATTTTGTTGACCCCACCTGGAAGGCATCACCCTCCATGTGGAGTCGGGGGGTGGGGTGGGATGGGAGGGTGGTTGGGGTGCATGGGAGAGTGGGAGAGAGGGATGGAGGGAGAGGGAACTGCTATTGATATGTAAAATAAGATAAATAAATACATAAATAAAAGAAAACAGTATTGTTTGTAATAGCATCATCAAAAAATAGAATACTTAGTAATAGACTTAATCAAAGACATAAAAATCTTGTAAATTATAAATTTGAAATTGTTCCTAAAAAAAATTAAAGAAACATATTAATAGAAAGGTGTCTTGTGCTTATGAAGTAGAATCTTTAGTATTGGTAAGATGTAACCAATCTTAAAGTAACCAACAAATTTAATCAAATCCCATGGTTTTCTTTAGAAGAAACAGAAAAATACAACTTAGATGAATTCTATTTATCCTTCTCTTTTCCCCCTTTCCCCCTTCTACTCTTTCTTCCCCCTCCCATTTATGACCCCCTCTTCCTTCTTCATCTTTCTTTTCTTCTTCTTTCTCCTCCTCTGATGGGAGTGTCTTCTGTACACTGTAACTAGGTGTTTCTCTCATTGGTTGATGAACAAAGCTGTTTTGCTAATGGACAGGCAGAATTTAGTTAGGCAGGATTTCCAAACAAAGAGGCAGGGAGAAGGAGGACAGACTGACACCGTGTAGCTGCTGGGGAGGCAGGACGATAGGGCATGACCTAGGTAAGCCAAAGCCAAGTGGTGATACACATAAATAAAAATGGGTTAATAACTAAGAGAAAGCTAGCCAGTAAGAAGCTTAAGTCAATGGCCAAAACAATGATACATATTAAGTCTCTAGGTAGTTATTTCATAGCAGCTGAGGGAACACGAAGGGAGAACAGAAACTGGTTCAGTAGAACTCAGACTAGATGGAGAAAAGTCTCCCTCTACATTCCTCCTTTTTGCAGTTTTTTGCATTTTTTAAAACTTTGAAACAAGGCATTTCTCAGGCAGCCTTGAACATGCAATCTGTTTGCTCCAGGCTTGTTGAGTTTCTGGGAGGATGGCTTGCATCTTTAAATTACTTCAAAATTTCAAGGGACCTTGAATAGCTAATACAGCATAGACACTGAACATAGTTGGAAGTCCTGCACATTCTTGTTTTAAAACTTAAAATGTAGTATGGAAGTGATATGAACAGACTTTAAGAACAATGGCATCTACACCTCCTGTGGATACTACAGACTCCCCCACCTATATTTTCTTTAAGTCTTACAAAATGTTAATGGACTAAATATTGTTAACTGTGATTCTTATTTGATAACTGTTGTATGATATATTTTGCTATGTTAAGGTTAAACCCCTTCTTTTTATTTTAGACAGAAAAGAGGAGATGATGGGAGATGTTATTTTGTAAATATGCTTCTCATACTGGTTAATTAATAAAGCACTGTTGGGCCAATGGGAAGCAAGATAGGCGGGGCTAGGAGACAAGGAGAAAAGAGGAAGTAGAAAGGAGGGGTCAGCAGGTAGAGCGTGGAGAAAGCAAGATGCCGGCCTGCTGCACTTGGATAAAATGACCACATGGAAATACTTAAATAAGTAAAAATGGGTTAATAATTAAGACAGAGCTAGCCCATAAACAATAATAGTAACTGGCCAACAGGACTGTATCAAATACAGTCTCTGAGTGTTATTGGGGGCTGGTGTTGTAGCGGGGCAGTGGGACCAGCAGCGGCGGGTAAAACCTGCCTGTAGCAGTCCTTAAAATGTAGTAAGGAAGTGACATGAACAGACTTTAAGAACATTGGTATCCACACCTCCTGTGGATACTACAGACTCCCCCACCTTACCTTTCCCCACCTCCAATACCAGCAAGCACTCACTGTGAATACACCATCCTAGCTGGCAACACACAGCCAACATAAGGAGACAGAAAACAAGGAACAAAACACCCACCCAACAAGGACAAACCCAGAAATCAGCACACAGACTTGCAATCACCCTAAACTCAGCTGCCAATGCAAGAATACAATCAACAACAGCCAGGGCAATGTCTCTACCAGAGCCCAGCTACCCTATCACAGCACGTACTGAGTATTCCACAATAGCTGAACTACTAGAAAAAGACCTTAAAACCAGGTATATGAGGATAATAGAGGTCCTTAAAGAGGAACTGAATAAATCACTTGAAGAAATTCAGGAAAACATAAACAAATAATTGGAGGAAATGAATAAATCTCTCAATGAAAGCAAGGAAAACACAAACATGAATAAATCCCTAAAGAAAGCCAAGAAACAAAAATAGAAGGAAATGAATACAACTGTTCAAGACCTAAAAATGGAAATAGAAGCAATAAAGAAAACACAAACTGAGGAAATTCTGGAAATGAAAAATTTAAAAATGTGAACAGGAACTACAGAGGCAAGCTTCAATGTAATTTTTTTTTGCCTGTGGTGATATATTGTTTATGATTTATTAAAGCTTGCCTGAGAATTCAGAAAGCAAAGTCAGCCACAAGCTATAAAAACCAGGCACACACCTTTAATCCTAGCAGCCAGAAGGTAGGAGGTGGTGGCAGCACACAATTTTAATCCTTGAGTTTAGGATTAAGAGACAAAGGAATCACTGTGAGTCTACAGCCACCCAGGTCTACATGAAAGTGAATCAGTCAAAAAGAGAATTATAGCTCGCATCCTTAACCCCAACATTAGGGAAATATATAAGAAAGACCAAAGCAAGGTTTCAGATGGAGCATTTGTTCTCCAGCCTTGCTGAGGCGAGGTTACAGTCTGAGGCTTGGTAAGAGCTTGTGGAGATAGGACCAGCCCCTTTCAGCCTGAGGTAGAGGTAAGAAGCTAGTGGCCAGCTGCTTTGCTTTTCTATTCAGCTTGAAGCTTGAGCCCCAATATCAGTCTCTGCATCATTTATTTATTTATTGGTGTAACAGCTGCCACCCAGCTCCCAAATAATCAGAGTCTTATTCTTTCTTATGAATGCCTAGCCTTACCTGGAGTGTTTTTAGCCAGCTCTTCTTAAACAAGCCTGTCTACCTTCTGCCTCTGGGCTTTTATCTTTCTCTATTCTATGTACCTTTTTTTATTTCTTACTCTGTGACTGGCTCTGTAGCTGAGTAGCTGGTCCCTGGTGTCATCTTCTCCTTCTCCATTTTCTCCTCCCCTTTCTCATTCTTTTTTCTATTTATTCTCTGTGCATGACAGCCCCCACCATCCATCTCCTACCTAGCTATTGAGTGTTCATCTCTTTATTAGACCAATCATGTGTTTTAGAAGGCACAGAAACAGCTTCACAGAGTTAAACAAATGCAACATAAAAAGACTGAGTCACACCCTTGCATCACTAAAAAAATATTCCACAGCAAAAAAAAAAAAAAATGTAACACATCTTTAACTAATATTCACTAACACTTCACTAGAATTCAAGGTAGGAAAGAGAGAATCTCGGGCATTGAAGATGCAATAGAAGAAAATGCTAAATCTAAAAAATTCCTGACATAAAACATCCAGGAAATCTGGAACACTAAGAAAAGACCAAACCTAAGAATAATAGGAATAGAGGAAAAAGAAGAATCCCAGCTCAAAGACCCAGAAAGTATTTTCAGAGTCCAGAGTGCTAACCATTGCACAATGGAACCACATCCTAGAAAGTATTTCAACAAAATCATAGAAGAATAATTTCCTAACCTAAAGAAGGACATACCTATAAAGGTACAGAAGCATACAGAACACCAAATACTTTGGACCAAAAAAGAAATTCCCCTTACCACATAATAATCAAAACACTAAACACAGAACAAAGAAGGAACATTAAAAGCTACAAGAGAAAATGATTAAGTAACATATAAAGTGAGATCTGTTAGAATTACATCTGATTTCGCAATGGAGTTTCTAAAAGCCAGAGGAGCTTGGATAGATGTGCTGCAGACAAAGAGACTACAGATGTCAGCCAAGATTACTATACTCAGCAATAATTTCAATTACAATAGATGAAGAAAACAAAATATTCCATGATAAAGTCAAATTTAAACCATATATATTCACAAATCCAGCCGTACAGAAAAGTACTAGAAGAAACCTCCAACCCAAGGAGGATAACTACACCCATGAAAACACAGGAAATAAATAATCTTACATCAGCAAAACTAAAAGATAGGAAGCACACCCACACCACCACCACCACCACCACCACCAATAACAACGACAGAGTAACTGGAATTAGCAATCATTAGTCACTGATGTCTCTTAATATCAGTGGGCTCAAATCCCCAATAAAAATACACAGACTAATAGAATGAATACAAAAACAGGATCCATATTTCTGTTGCATCCAAGAAATGCACCTCAACATCAAGGATAGACATTACCTCAGTAAAAATATATTTCAAGCAAATGGACCTAAGAAGCAATCTTGTGTAGCCATTTTAATATATAACAAAGTAGATTTCAAACCAAAATTAATCAAAATAGATGGGGAAGGAAACTTACATACTCATCAAAGGAAAATCCACCAAGATGACATTTCAGTTCTTAATATGTATGCCCCAAACACAGACACCAAAGTTTATAAAAGAAACATTACTACAGCTTAAATCTCATATTGATCCTCACTGTGATAGTGAGAGACTACTATCCCACTCTTACCAATGGACAGGTCCTCCAGACAAAAACTGAACACAGAAATACTGGAGCTAACAGACATTATGAACCAAATAGAAATAACAGATATCAAAGAACATTTCACTCAAACACAACTTGAATTGGAGGCCAATTGGATGGGGAGGGGAGTGATATGGAAACCTAGTAGAAACTCCCAGGAATCTATGAGGGTGATCTTACTAAGGACTCCTAGTAACAGAAGATCCGGATCCTGAACCAGAAATCCTCTGTAACCAGGCAAGGCTTTCAGCGGTGGGACTGGAGTACCAACCCAGCCACAAAACCTTCGACCTACACTCTATCCTGCCTGCAGGATGTACTGGGCAGTGGTGATGCAGAACTTGTGGGTGTGGTAAACCAACATCTGGTTTAAATTGAGGCCACTGCACAAGAGGGTGCCAATGCCCTACACTGTTTGGATGAACAGGAACCAGAGACTAGAAAGCCTGAAGACCTAGGGTAGGATCAAATACAACTTCCCCCTCCTCCCCAAAAATAATAGAATGCTTCCTAATGATAATCTGCTGTACTCATTCATAGATTTGTGTTTTACCCAGTTGTCATCAGAGGCTTTCCCCAGCAGCAGGTGGGAGCTGCTACAGAGAGCCATGGCTAGACATTATGCAGAGAGAGTCCAAATTGGAGGTCCTCATTGGGTCCCTCCCCTTGAAGCTGAGGGAATCATGTGGAAGAAGCAAGGGGGGAGATTATGAGAGTCAAAGGGGATGGAGGACCAGGAAAACATGACCTACTGAATCAACTAAGCAGGAGGGCTTTTGCTTTGTCTTATTGTATCTTTTTTTTGGTCTTGTTTGGTTGTGGTCTCTTGAAAGCCTGCTCCTTTTCTGAAGGGAAACAGAAGGCGAGTGATTTTGAGGAGAGGGAGGTGGGATGGGGCCAGCATACCATTGCAATTAGGAATGGCTGGTGGTGATATTTTTTTTCAGGTTCTATTTTTCTATCCTAGCTAGGGTTAATATTGCTTTGATGAAAAACCATGATAAAGAAACTTGGGAAGAAAAGAGTTTATTTGAGCTTACACTTCCAGGCAATAGTCCATCACCAAGGGAAGTCAGGACAGGAGGTCAAACAGGGCAGGAACCTGGAGGCAGAAACTGATGTAAAAGCCGTGGAGGGGTTCTGCTTACTGCCTTACTTTCCCGGGCTTGCCCAGCCTGCTTTCTTACAGAATCCAGGACCATGTGCTCAGTGGAGACACCACCCATAGTGGCCATAGTGGTGTCCCCCATAAATCACTAATTAAGAAATGCTCTACAGCCAGATCTCTTGGAGGGATTTTTTTCTCAATTAAGGTTCCCCCTTTCAGATAACTTGAACTTGTGTTAAGTTGGCACAAAAATAGCCAGCACAGTACCTTTCACCTGCCCTTTCATGCCCTTACCTATGTTCCCCTCAAAAACAAACAAACAACCTCCAGCAAAACAAGACTCAGTATGCAGTATGATATGAAGTGAAAATGCTTTTCACTTTCCTTCCTTGCCACTGGAAGGAATGTAGCATAAACTCCCAGGTCTGTGTATGACGTTGGCACTGTCATGTGGAGAAGTATGCAATAGGAATGAATGAATTGAATTAGAGAAGGCTTCCATCAAATATGGAAGAGAAATTCCTGATGGCACTGAGTTTCATTCCTCCGTGGCTCTGGTTCTGTATCCTTTTCTTCCATTCTCTGCTATAAACCTACACATTTCCTGGCCACTTGCACTCATAAAGTCATGTATTTTTCCCCTAAGCTACTTTGAGGCAGGTTTCTGTCACAATCATATTAGAGTCTTGAATTGAAAGACATGAAACTCCACCTTAGAGATTCCCAGAAATACTGGGGAGACATTTCCAAAGTGGTTGTAGCTATCTCGGGGATTCAGCAAGAGGGAAGAAAGACGAAAGGATGAATTTGTAGGGTAATAGATGTTGCTGACGTAACTCATCTATGTCTAGAAATCTGGTTAGGTCAGGGATATTTTTATATTATTCCTGAAATAGGTTAATGACAATACCTATTGTAAATCATTTTTGAAAAAGATTGTTGTAATGTTTTCTTCTATTGAAGAAATCCAAAAAAAAATCACACTAAGTTTTTAAAATAGATGGAGATTTAATATAGGAAATAGATTATGAACATTTTGGAAGGGCTAGAGGTGCCAAAGGAGGAGGGTACTACTATGAGTAACTGTTGGAAGGCTAGAGGTAAAGTTGAGCTTGCATAGACAGTGTTTCTAAAGTTCCTAAACCTAGCCCTGACTCCTATGAGACGACTGGAACAAGAACCCACCTGGTGCCACTGCAGAAGTCAAAATGTTTATCATGTACTTCTTTATCACAAGTAACAGCCTCCTGTTGGCTGAAGTTAGGAAATAGCTGGCAAGAGAGACTGGAGCCATGGGGTTTCTAGCTCCCAGCCCCAGCAATATAGGGACATTCATATGGTCAGGGGCATACCTAAGTACCTAAGACTTCTACAAACCTACTTCAAAGGAAGTTGAAGGATTAATGAGATAATACATGCAAATTGCATACTATGGTTCCCAGTACCTAGCAGAAACTCAAAAGGTTAGTTTTTGAGTGTTGGGGATGTTTCTGATTCTGAATGTATATATCTACCAGTTACTAATTTATGCTAATATTCTTCTTCCTTTTTCCACCCACCTTCTCTTAGATGATTTTCTTATTTATTGCAAGATATTCTCAGTCACAAGTAAATTTTGAAACTCTGGTGCCACTAAGTGCTCTAAAATGTTGATGTAACATGTACACTGCTTACCTGTTTCATTTTGCTTCAATATTTATAAAACCCTATGATGTGGTTGTTGAACTCTTGTAAGCATGAATATCACTGTGACCCATTTTCATTTCATTTCTCTTTTAATTTGCACATGTCATTGCTCAAAATTCTGAGCTTTAAAATGCAACAAAGCTTTCATGCATGTAAATCTTAAGGATGTTGGTTGTATTTAAATCCCTTCACGTAGGCAGCCTCAAATCGGAGACCTCCACTCTGCAGCATTTCCACTCATTCTGATAAACTTGTGCTAACTTCTCAGACATCTTCATGGCAGCCATCTGTAGGGAGAAGAAGTCCTGAATAAATGTGTGCTTTGACACGGGCAAAAAAGCTCAGACCCACACACACACAAAATGACAAAGCCTCCTCCAAGGGTGGGGTATTTGTGTGAGGCTCAGAGGAAAATGACAAAACCCTCCTTAGGTCTGAGTGTGAATGCTGACATTTTGTAGGTATTGGCCTCCCTGGCTAGCTCTCTTGCCTTAGGACTCTCATCTCACAGAGACTGATCTAGAAAGATTAGCTAAATATGTCTCCTTGACCCAGTTGAGTATTATAAACCCTGCATCATTGGAGCCTGGGGAGCCTTGTGGAAGATGGAGAAGAAGAAATGTAGGAGACAAAGGAGTCGAAGATACAGGGAAATCAGGGACCACAGACATCAACTAAGCAGGTCTTCGAGGTACTCAAGGTGGCCATCATGGAGCCTGCATGGGTCTGACCTAGGTCCTCTGCATATATGTTATGGTTGTGTAGCTTTGTGTTTTTGTGGGACTACTAGCAGTGGGAGTGGAGCTGTCTCTGACTCTTTTGTCTACTTTTGGGACTCCTTTCCTCCTACTGGGTTGCCTCATCCAACCTTCATTTGAAGGTTTGTGCTTAATCTTATTGTATCTTGTTATGCTGTGTTCAATGGCTATTCCTGAGAGGCCTGCTGTTTTCTGAAGGAAATGGAGGAGGACTGGATCTGGGGAGAGGGGAGATGGGGTGGTGTAGGAAATGGGAAAATGGACAGGTGGAAAACTGTGGTCATGATGTGTTGCAAGCAAAAAACAATGCATGCACATGTGCATACAACCCGCCCTCCCTGCATTCTTGTTTGTCTCTATGTAATCATCCTTCTTCCTTGTCCAGCTAAGTGCAATAATCCTACTTCTTTGTTTAGCTCTATATAATAAACCCAGTAAACTTCCAGAGTGCTTCAGTTTCTCCAGCTGAGAGAACAGACCACTCACTCCCAGCTTTCTGTCTCGGTATCAGTCTGTCTGTCTTTATCCCATCCTCATCTCCGCCAGGTCTAAGTTCCTAGAGGCATGCAGTCATTGAAACAGTCCTCCGCTTCTCTCAAGGCACACAGTTCTCCCACTAAGGCTAGATTTTGAAGATTTTGAAGGCAGTTTCTGACTCGTCAACGCTTCTTTAAACTTGGTATTCAAATGGCCATGGTTAATGGTAGAACAACGCTCTAAGTGGAAGGCAGTGAATCAGAAAAGTAAAAATGGAATTTGAAAAGGAAACAAAAAGCTGTTTGAGAAGCAAGAGAATATCATCCCACTTTGACTTTATTTAACCAGTTTGAAATGTCAAAATAATCTCACAAATTATGACAATGGAAATTTTTATTAGCAAGACTAGCCCTCTGCTCTTGTGTCTCATCAAACACACACATATTGGTTGGCCAGCTGCCTTTAGTCTTGTCTATCACATTTTTAGTTTGTTTTTTCATGTGCTTGAAGCATCATCTGGAAGATATTTAACAATTTAGAGACTAGGGATGTAGTTCAGTTGATAGAGTGTTTAGCAAGCATGCAGGATGCCTTGGGCTTCATCTCTAACACTGTGTAATATCAGGCATGGTTTTGTGTATCTATGATCCTAGTATGCTGGAGGTAGAGGTAGAGGTAGGGAGGTCTCAAGTTCAAGGTTATCCTTGGTTACTTAGTAACTTTGAGAACATCTTTGACTAAATGAGACCCTGTCTCAAAAATGTTTTCTATTATGATAAATACAAACTGCATTTGATGGTGGTCAAATCCTATCTTATATGGGTCTTGCATTTTCCATTCTGACTAAAATTGTATAACTTCCTACATTATTTGTTACTAAGTCAACATTCATAACTACCATCCACTATCTATCACTCACTATTAATAATCAACTTCCACTAACTAAACTCAGTTGCCAGTCATTCTTAAGCAGGACAGTCCATTAATCCTTCTATGTCCTCAGTCCTACTCCAATAACCCTGGCTACCATCACAATTTCTGCCTGTCACTTGTGTGTGATTTCAGAAGTGCGATTTACCCTTACTCTGACTTTGTAAAGAATTTGATTTTGATTTTTCAATAGTGAGTCCCTGAAATGAAACCCGGGTCATTGGACTTAGCTGTAAGTGCCTTTGTGCACTGAGCCATTTCACAGGCCAGGCCCAAAGATTTTTTTTTTTCAGTGTAAGGACAGTCTTTTTGTTATCTACTCTATTTCAAAATGATTTATGGGGAACTGTGAAACCACCTGTTAGGATATGAAAATCAAAGAGAAATCTTACTCTGACTTGTTGATTTAATACTAATGATTCTCCTTAAATATCTCATCTACTAGATACCCTTTTTTACTAATTTATGACCATCTTGTTTCCAGAATATTGTTTTAGTCTGACCAGGTATCATTCTTCCAGGACGGCCACTTCCAGTCTATCTTATGTATACCACTAAGGTAATTTTTTTCTGAAATTTGTATGTGATCATATATATTGCTTTCTTGGAGTATCTGATAGTTACCAATGTTGTCTATTAAGTGTACATACATATGTGCATGTGCATGCATGTGGAGACAATGCAAAGCAAGAGCATTACTTTGAAGAAGATAGAAGAGAGGTATATGGGAGGATTTAGAGGGATGAAAGGGAAGGGAGAAATGTTATGATCTCAAGAAATATGCACACAACTGGTCCTTTATTCTTCTAGGCCAATGATAGAATCATAGTTCTGTCTGCTTGAAGAAGTTAGGTGTGGACATGTGACATGCCATAGCCAGTGAACTGTATGTTGAAGGGATGTGTGCAGTGGGTTCTCAGCATGTGGGTCTTGACCCCTTTGAGGTTGAGCAACCATATCACAGGGGTCGCATGTCCTGCATGTCCGATATATGCATCTCAATTCATAAGAGTAGTAAAATTACAGTTAAGAAGTAGAAACAACATGAAGTTCTATGTTAAAGGTCGCAACATCAGGAAGGTTGAGAAGCACTGAACTAGAAGCTTTAAAGACTAATGGAAAAATATCCCCAATCTTGGTCTCCCAGCTCCAGATTGGTGGCTACTTCACCAGGGTGCAAGAGTGAGGCATCCCCAGACTATTCAGAATGGCATGTAACAGGAGTCCAAAATGAATCTTGCTTTGAGTCACTTACTTTGCAGGTTTTATTTCAGAATATTCTAGGTATGCTTTGCATAATACAAAGAGGAAGGTAAAACTCAAATTCCAGAGCAAAATGTTGAGATCCTTTTATTTGACCTTTACTTTCCAACTTCATTTTCAATTATTCCTCTTCCCATACCCACCAGCCATTCCTAGTAGGTGTGCTTGTGCATTTTCACTTTGATTGTTTGCTCTTCTATCTCAAATACTCTGAGTTGGAAGTAATTTTGCCTTCCTTATTCTAGTATAGCTTTTTTCCCTGTACTACTGTTCTACTTGTATCAGAATTTCCTATAAATGTGTCTAATTTAATTTTCTTGCCTAGAATCTCCTTCAAGTAAGGACCTGATTTAGAAATAATTTTTGTATGACTCCATGAAATTTATATTAATGCCTTTCATGTTCATGTTCAAATATTTGTCCAATGACTATGCTCCATGCCAGAAATTTAATATACTTAAATTGTCTTAATTTTTGTGACAGAATTTGTTTTGTCTGACTGTGTAGCTGATGGATACTTCTGAGAGAGTGTAGTGTAATTCAGTCAGGGTATGGGGTGCAGAAAACATAGGGAAAACACAAAGCTAGCTAACTGTTAATATGGCACATGCTCTAACCCTGACACTCTTCTAGGTATTGTGAGGAATTTATGGAAAGAAGATACCATTATAACCTCAGTTGTCTTATTGTCCAGTTTGCAATAAAAGCACAGAGAAAGCTACTAGACTCCTGGTCCACAGGATGACTTTTCAATTATATGTGAAACAAACTTTTCTCTTCTATACTTCTTTTTTATTGAAAATAGTTTTTCATGCAATATATTCTAAGCATAGTTTACCCATTCCCCAACTCCTCCCAGATACTCCCATCATCCCCCCACACCCAACTCTATGCCTTCTTTCTTCATCTCTTTAGAAAACTAACAGGCACACAAAAAATCAAACCAGAATACAAGAACCTTAAATTTAAAAGTTGTAAAATAAAATAATGGAAAATACAACTTTTTTGAGAATTTAATACATATGCAATATCATTTTCACATCCAGTCCTCCTCCTAACTCCTTCCAGATGCAGCATTGCCCTTTCATGAAGTATTCTGTCTCTCAGGTAAGTGTGAGGACCTGGGTGCAGATTCCCAGAATCCATGTACTGCCAGACACAGCTGCACACATCTGTAACCCAAGTGCCTCTCCAGTGAGATGGGAGATAAGGGAATCCCTGGAAGCTGTGACCACCTAATCTGTTGTATTTAGTTGTGAATAACAAGACTCTAAATCCAACAAGGTCAAGACAGAAGAGCACTGACACCCAAGGGTGTCCTCTGACTTCCACAGAAGTACTGTGGCCTGAACATACCACACATGTGCACACACACATACATACAAACACCCAAAAGATTAAAAAACAAACAAATACCCCAAACTTAAACCCCCTCCCCCCAAAAAGTGCTTGTAAGCTGATTGATTTTGTTTAGTTTAACTCAAGAGCTCAAGATATTTTCAATCCACAAAGTTCTTTTGGGCAACTTGATATGCATTTATTATGGTGTTGTGTGTGTGTGTGTGTGTGTGTGTGTGTGTGTGTGTGTAGAGGGTGGTTTGGGAAATGTTTAGCAATCACCATCTGGTGTGTGTATCCTGATTTATAATATTTGCCAAATATCTAGAGTGTAATACTTTTTACTGTGGCCAATCTTAGCTGGCCAATTGAGCATCATTGCATGCAGATTTAGGGAGGGATGTAAACTATGAACTCTCAAAAGTCCCTGAAAACCGGCTTTAGCTCATAGTTTGGTATGAGAGACAGTGGACGAGGAGGGGGGAGAAAAGTAAGTTAAAGAAAGCATAGGAATTCTGAAGGAGGGAACAAAGTCAGGTATTTGCATAATTTATAAAAATATTTACTTATTTTTATTTACTTATTCATATTTAGGTGTATGTGTGCCTATGTGCAATTATGTGCATTACATGCCTGCAGGTGTCCCAGGACACTAGAGGCCATTGGATCCCCTAGAGCTGGAGTTATAGACAGATGTGATCCACCCAAGGTGGGTGCTAGGAAGTGAACTCAGGTCCTTTACAAGAGCAACAAGTGCTCCTAGGGATTAAGTCATCTCTCGAGGTTTGAACAATTTTTGATGACATAGTAAGTCTCTTGAAAACTGGAATGCTATTATTGCTATGCCTCACTTGTAAGACTGCCTGAGTTTTGCCAGAGAAGTTTTAGCATTACTGGCCAATCACTCCAATTCTCCTTTGAGGGGCTTTCAAAGCACTGATTTACAAGGAAGATATTTGTATATTTTGAAGCCAACGTATGGTACTACAAATCAGAAGAGTTGGTAGCCTCTGCATGTGGGTGGGAAACTTTGTGGCTGGTGAAAAATGTCATACATTGGTATGGATGGTGATTATGTGTGTACTCATTTATATCTCCACAGGAAATACTCTTAAAATATCCTGCTCATTTTGTACTTCTTCCCTCTACCTGTGACATAGTTCTTCCAGATGTGTAATAAATTAAAAGTAATGGGAAGGAGATAGGGTCAAAGCAGAAATAGGAATAATCTGATTAGGAACATACATATGAATAAGTAGTGTTTTTGCATGGTGTACATTTCACACAGTGCATTATTCATTATGGTGGTGGTATTAGCTGGGAGATTGGGTTCAGGTAAATAACACCAGGAAGTAATGACTGTTGCCACTCCATGTAATAATCTGTTTTCCTCGAAGAAATGAAAATGTATTCTGTTTGGAATTAATACAGTATTTTATATTTTATCCATAAAAATGACTTATGAGATTGCATCCATTAGTTTAATGGAATATCATAATCATTATTCCAAACTTATTTATATTGTAATCAGTAGAATGGGATGCCTCTTCTGAATAAGAAAATGAATGTGAATGCCAAAGATTTTCTCTTATTTAATTTTAATAATTGTAAATCATCATATGTAATATGTATTTTTCATATTTATGCCTGAAGTAAATCCCACAAAATAAAGCAGAAGTGGGAAAAGCCATATTAAGGCTTTGCAAACTGAACTGGATATGATAGTGCTCATTCATATGCAGCATTTGGGAAATAAAGGCAGGAGGAACGGGAGTTCAAGGTCAACTTGTTCTATGTGAGCATCTAAAAAACAAATGAAAGCAAGATGTTCAAATTGCTTCCTTGATAAAGTCTTGGAATATTATGTTTGTACAATGAAATGTTCAGCATTAAGTTATAGCTCCTAATATGAGAGTTTGGGTAGAAACCAGGAGTTTAGAGTAGGGGAAAACCCATGGATTGCCCTTATTTTTTTCCAGATATTTCTGAGGACCCTTGTTTTTCCCTAAAATCTCTTTAAAGGTCATAGTTTAGGAAAGAATGTTCACAACATTGAGTGGAGGCTGTTGGCTCTGTTGTTTCTGGAAATGAGTCTGTTAGCAGGTTCAGAGATTTGCCATTAGACATGAATCCCTTTCATTCGTACTATGACCTCAGCAAGATGGCTGAACTAAAGTGACCTGCCACTTATGAGTTGCTCTTAGAAACTTTGTTCACATCTCTGTGCCTCAGTTTCTTTATTTGGAAGAGTATTATAAGCTGTGTTGATTAAATTTGTAGGTTGACTTAAATGAAGGCATGGGTGGCTTAATCATCAAATCAAATCTCTTTCTTACACAACATTAAAAGAAGCGGGGTTCAGGACTTGTCAAGTTTAGATGAAGGGAAGTTCTGTAATAGGAATAATCATTTTTCTTTCTAAGCTGTATTAATGTACTTTCATCTTTTGCCTTTTAGATATATGACCTTCTTTATAAAGGATTCAAGGTATCTGCCTGCCCACGGGTAGTGGAGAGGAGGGTAGAATTAAGATTTCCAGAAGAGAAAAAATTGTATTGCATTTCTGGTTTCCAAAATAGAATTTTCAAGTTCAAAGCAAGAAAATAAGTCTGAAAGGCTGACTTTATTAAGATGGAAAGGGATTTTCTAAATTCCTTTATCCTGCTTTTTATCTTATAAAGAAGACTTGACCTAAGCTAATCATGGAGTTTAACTTAAGGGCCCTTTGCCCTGAAAAGGAGAGGTAGAGGGATTATAAAGCCTTCTGTCATGCATCTTATAGATGGTGGGAGGAGTATAGAGAAGAAAAGGGATAGGAGATGTGGCCAGAGATCTAGCAAATGCTCTTTGTGGGGACTCAAGTTCTAGAACAATAAAGTTTCTCCAATTAGGGTTCCAGAAGGAGAGAGAAATGAGGGCTGCAAAATCCAGCTTGGTGGGCAAGAAAGATTTTTTTTAGAGAGAAAGACAGAGACAGGGAGATGGAGAGACATAGAGACAAAGACAGAGGCAGAGAGATGGAGAGACACAGAGGTGTGTGCTAACCTGTTACCAAGAGACATGTCGGTAGAGAAAAGAGAGACTGTAGGGTTTAAATGTGATTCTGTAGCCTCTCCAGGTTCTTTCTCAAACTGCCCAGTTGGAAATCAGCCTATGTTTGTTTATTTATTTAAATTGTTGTGAGAGGTTCTCAGTATGTGGGCCAGGCTGACCTTACACTCCCTGCCTAGCCCAGGCTAGTTTCAAACTTGGGATTCCTCCTGCCTAGTCTGTCACAGAGGGGAAGTTGTAATAGGCTCTTGAGGCTGCTCGTGACATTGTAGCCAAAGTTAGGAAGTAGGGATCTGGTGAGCAGTGGATGCCTGTACTTAGCATGCTAATTCCTTTTTATTCAGTCTTGGACTTTAGCCCAAGGAATGATGCCACTTGGACTGAGTGAGTCTTCCCAACTCAGTTAACCTAATCTACATAATCCCTCCTAGACATGCGCAGTGTCTCCTCTCCTATGTAATTCTCAAGTCCACTGAGGTGCTAGTTGAGATTAGTCATCACAGTGTGGGTGGTGGCTTGTTGATTTTTGTTTCTTTGCCTCTTTGTTTTGGTTTGACCTATACTCTTATTCCAGAAAAATCAGTACCTTTGGTGACCAAGGCTTTTTTTTTCCCACAGTGGGCTTGATATATATGCCCACTCGCATTCTAGAGAAGTAGCGTTATGGGGCTACCCAGTTGGCTATCTGAGTTTCACAGGTTGGGTTATATGACTTTTCCTGTGAAGACACAAACAAATACTTTTTTGTTTTAGGCAGGGCAACTAATCCAGACCTGAGCACATTTTGGTGAAGTAGTAAACTAGGGCTATTTGCAGCGTTCGTGGGATCTGCTGCGTAGCCTTTTCTTTCATTTGGGGCCCATTTAATTTTATCTGCCCTGTGGGCTAGGGTAGGATCTCTAGCAATATACTTTGGGGCTGCCTGTTTTGGCTCTAAGGCACTGTTAAACATCTCTAACTCTACAGATCAGGCCCACTTGTTGAATACGCTAATTGTACTTTTTCTTTCTTTAAAAAAAAATAATAATTATAACCCTGACTTCCTGTTTTGAAGTGTTATCAACTTGTCTCTATTGTTAGTGGTCAGGAGGGTTGGGAATCATTGCCATATGTAACAGGAAACCAAAGAGCCACTTCTATCATCAGCTTTGGCTTGCAGAGGAGAGCCACTACTGAGTGTGGTAGTGATTCTAATGGCGTGTTTCTCTGATGTTCTAGGTGAAGGGTAGGTCTCTGGGTCCTCTTATGCAATGGAGTGTTGCCTTGTGGAAGAACTCTTTGTTTTATCTCCTACAGAGGAAGCATTGGAGGAAGTGTGGGTCACTGATGGGAGATGTTATTCTGTATATATATTTCTCATACTGGTTAATCAATAAAGCACTGTGGCCAATAAGAAACATGATAGGTGGGGCTAGGAGACCACAAGGAGGAAAGAGGAAGTGGTAAGGGGAGTCAAGATGTAGAGCATGAGGAAGGAAGATGCTGGCCCTTCTCCCAGATATGATGACCACGTGGAAATACTTAGATAAGTAGAAATGGGTTAATCATTAAGACAGAGCTAGCCCATAAACAATAATGGTAACTGGCCAACAGTATTGTATCAAGTACAGAGTCTCTGCGTGTTATTTGAGGCTGGTGTGGCTGTGGGCCCAGACCGGCGGCAGGCGGGCTGGTGGGCCGGTGGGAAAAACAAGCCCATAACAGGTCACCACTTTTATAGGTTTAGAAATTTTATAGAAGTCCTTTCAAAGTCCTTTCATGTACCAGGGATACATCCTGGTTCCACTGTCAGAGATCCTTAGACTGCCCAGGCCTTCTAACTGAGACCCATGTTCAGGGGGTCTGAGTTGGTCCAATGCTGGTTTCCCAGCTACAAGTCTGGGGGCCCATTAGCTCCCCCTTGTTCAAGTCAGCTGTCTCTGTGGGTTTCTGTAGCCTGCTTTTGTCCCCATTTTCTTATCACTCCTCCCTCTCTACATCTGGATTCTAGTTTGGCTCAGTGTTGAGCTGTGGGTGTCTGCTTCTGTTTCTATCAGCTACTAGATGAGGACTCTATGATGGTGAATAAGTTAGTCATCAATCTCATTATCAGCGAAGGGCATTTACATTCCCCATGGAGGGATACTCTCCTAACCTAGAGGCAAGAAGGAGGGCGTAATTCCTACTCCAAAAGACTTGACAGATTTTGTTGGCCCCTCCTGGAAGGCATCACCCTCCCTGTGGAGTGTGGGGGGATGAGATGGGAGGGTGGTAGGGGACCATAGGAGGGAGAGGGGACTTGGATTGATATGTAAAATAAGAAAAAAATAATAACAATATAAAAGAAATTTTATAGAAGTCTAAGGAGTCAGAATTTTGGGGAGCATTTTTATATGTCACTATCATACATGCCAGAATCCTGTAGTTTCTTATTTTCTCTTTCTCTAGTAGGACCTCAACTTTTTCATAATTTACCTCCTTCAGTTAGGCATTGAAGTTCAGTTGCTTTAATAATCAGCATTGTATTTGATCTTCATATTTTTATGATCACCCATTACAATAAATGCAGACATCTTTAATTATTAAAGAGACTTCTGTGTTTTACACTTGGGTTTTAATTGATATTTATATTATACATTTAACTTTCTGTAAGGCATCAGTGTAACTGAATAACATTACAAACATTAAGTTCCATTTTCTTAGTTTATAAATGTCTTTCATACAGTTTTGAATCATTGTACCAGGATATAGTTTCCTTCCCTACTGGGATATTTCATCTGAAACATGACATGTGAAAAGTCTTAACATTTTGGCTGCTGTCAAGTGCCTGGGATTGCCTATGCATACGTAGCCTTCCACCAGGAATGGGGCCATCATCCCCAGCTGTATGCAGTTAACCAAGTCTTCAAGCCCCGTCTTGTGGTCTACTCTCTTAAGCTGTTTCTCATCCCAACTTTCACAGTTTGAGAAAAAGTTTCAAGGAGAGCAAAAGGATAATTAGGGACATAGAAAAGGACAAACACGTGGATCAAGGGAAGCCATAGGATTTTGATATAGACCGGGCTAAATCTCTGCTAACTGAAGCAGAGGTTGCTCTTTGGAGAAGTCTCACATTGCATAGGGAGCCCTAGGATCTTGAACTACTGCTTTGTTAAGTCATTAGCTGGCATTAGCCCACGTTCAAACCATCTAAGAGAGCATTATTTTGATCATTGCAAGTTTTATTAGTGAGCTAACCCATGAAATGTGGCCTGGGTTCCAAAGCTGATTAAGATTGTGATGGTGTTTATGGACTCTCAGCTACTGCCCTCTTTATACCTGAATGATAATTCCTTTCCAGAAGGGGATTATGACGTATGTATAACTATGTCCTCTCTATGGATTGAGCCTAGTGCCACTCTGTAAGAGTTTAGTTCATTTGTTTATAATAGAATTTATATTTCCAACCCACGGTCATGTAGGCGAGCCCTCCAAATGAGATTTAATTTTCAAATCTGAGTGTTCTGTGAATCGGTTTGTAATTGAGATACAATGCAGTAGCTTGGGCCATTATTTGGGGATGGTGCTCACAGACTGGTGACAGTGACTAGTGCCAAGGGATATGCCACAGCAAACAAGCTTGTATCATGAAAATAATTAAACACTACTGAAATGAGAGCAGAAAGAGAAGATCTCTAACCTAGTCCTTGAAAAGCAGGAGAATGTGAATAATAGTTCTTATTTGATAACTGTTTTGGTATATATAATTTTGCTATGTTAAGGTTAAAACCCTTTTTTTATTTAGACAGGAAAGAGGAAATGATGGGAGATGGCATTCTGTAAATATGTTTCTCTTATTGGCTAATGAATAAAGCACTGTTGGAAAATAGGAAGGCAAGATTAGGCGGGACTAGGAGACAAGGATTCTGGGAGATGTAGGAGGAGAGTCAAGATGTAGGGACTTGAGAAGAAAGCCTGGACCCTCTCTCCAGTAAGAAAAGACCATGTGGAAATACTTAGATTAATTGAAATTGGTTAATATTTAAGACAGAGCTAGCTAATAAGAAACACTCATAACAGGCCAACAGCATTATATCTAATACAGCATCTCTGCATATTATCTGCTGCTGGCATGGCTGTGGGACCAGGCAGGCGGGTGGGAAAACCTGCTTTTAACAAAAGCCTGCCCACAGGCAATGGCACCATGTCAGTCTTGGAGCATGGGTTAGGTATAAAAAAGGGGGAATGGAAAAAAAGCTATATAATTCAATACATAAGGGCAATATTAGCCTGGCTTATAGGGTGTGGCTTGAGAACTCCAACAATGGTGCAGTCTTACAAGCAGATGACCAATAATCAGTTTCAATCTAATGTCTCCCAGAAAAAGGACCAATATTTATGAATTATTATGTTTCTATTAATAATTTGTAGTCCTTGTTAGAATGGTCCAGTGTCCATGTTTATCTTTCTTGGGGGCACTCCTAAATGTTTGCCCTACTTAGATTTTTGACTATGTGAATTTAAATCATATTTTCTCTGACAAAATACTTGACCAAAGTAACTTTAAGATAGTAGTTTTATTTTTCCACTCACAGTTGGACGGGGCAGTCCCTCATGGTGGGAGAGTCATGGTGGTAGGAATTTGAGGTAGCTGCTAACATGATGTCTGCAGTCAGGAAGTGAGAGCCATGGATGCTTATGTCCAGCTCCCTTTCTTCTTTATATTTGGTTTGGCAGTTAGGGTAGTTCTTCCCATCTCAGTTAACCTAGGTAATCCTTTACATGTATACTGAGAGGCCTGTCTCCTAGGTGATTCCAGATACTGGCAAGTTAATAATCAATGTTAACCACAAACCATATTAAGAATTTGAAAGGCAAAAGATTAAAAAATCAAATCATGCTTGCTTTGCACTCCATCTTCTACCTAGTCAAATCGGTATTAAGTCTACTCATTTGGTTTTTGTTGTCATTGTCATGTGGGCTCTACTTTTGAGTGAAAGTTTATTTCTCTCAGACTGTCACATCTGCCAGTTTTAAAGTTCCGTAGATATTTTTCTTGTATTTGAGCCATCATTAACAGGGCTTTAATGAAGACATACACTCTCAGAAGGAGTTGCAGTCACAGCCTGGTGAGGCTGAGAATAGGGAATGTTTTCTGCATTGGAATTATCAAGTTTAATGAGTTTATGGGCTGATTCAAGTGATGGGGTCTTGGACATTTGTATAGAGTGGATTGAAACTCAAGAAGACTTGAAATAAAGATTTGTGAAGCACTGTAAGATAGATATGAGAGTGTGGTTAGAGGGCATGGGAGCATGGGAGAGAGGGAGGGAGTGATGGAGAGGGAACTGGGATGGATATGTAAAATAATAAAAAGAAATAAAATAAGATAGATGGAAATAGAAACTATGGACTATTTTCCAGAGTGTACAGAGTAGGGAGAAAGAGAACTGTAGTGAATTCACAAGAACACTGGTATTTAGAGACCAGAGCTGGGTAGACGACCCAGTGAATAAAGTGCTTGTTTCGCAAAAGTGAGGAACTCAATATGGTTTTACATGGCCCATTAAATGCCAAGCATAACAATCCATTATAATCTTGGCACTCAGTATTCAGGAACAGGCAATCCCTGGGACCTGTTGGCTAGGTGAGTCAGTGAGCCCTAGATTCAAGTGAGCAACTCTGCCTCTGTATGGAAAGAAATCGAAGGAGATACCTTGCATCATCCTATGGCTAACATCCATGCCCACATATGTGTGAACACCACACACATATGCACATGAACACATGCAAAATGAAATAATAAATAAAAAACGAACAAGAGATATTAGACCAGGGAGCAAATGAGCCAGGTAGAAAAAGCAGTAAAGAGTGCTGTCCTTTCTTGTGGGCACATCCCCCATGGAGGGATACTCCCTTAACCTAGAGACAGGAGAGAAGTCCTAGTCCTTACTCCAAATGACTTGACAGATTTACATGACCCCACCTGGATGGCCTACATGTGGAGTGGGGGAAATGGGAGAGAAGAGGGTTGTTGGGGTGCATGTGAGGGGGGAGAGAGGAAAAGAGGAAGGGAGGGATGGAGGGAGAGGGAACTAGGATCGATATGTTAAAAAAAGAGTGCTGTCCTATCTATAAGTGAAGAGATAGGAGAGATTAATAAACACCAAAAGTCTCATTTTTTATTGCATACACATGATATTGAATCCCAGCTTCATCTCTTACTGTATTAGTGTTATAACAGATGAGAAGGATTGGAAGCATCCAGATTATTAGCCAGCAAGTTGATGCTTAAAAGAAAACATCTTAAAAGACATTACTTATAGATGATTTTCTTTTCTTTTTCCAAGAAAAGGTCTCACCAAGAATTTTAGGCTGACCTTGAACTTGAAGTCCTATGGCACAGCTTCCAAGTGGTATAACTGTGTCACCATACCCAGTTAGTAAGCACAAAATTCCAGAAATAGTTCAAATAAGATAATGGCTATCAACCGAGACAAGTAGGGATTGGGAAACTTCTTCTATAATACACAGGTTAGTAAGTATTTTAGACTTCGTGAGCAGTAGTGTTGCATGTAGTTAACTCTTATACAATGAGAAAATCTGCCATAGGTAACACACAGACAAATGAGTGTGTTTCATTAAAACAAAAAGTGACTTGGCTTTAACTCATAGACCAAAGTTTGCTATTTCTTGTTGCTTAGTAGCAATTATAGTTTATTGGTGATCTTGGTGAGGGGCATTTCTGGGGAATTGGGAAGAAGCCATACAATAATAGTTGAGGAAATAGAAATGAGCTGCCACTGGAGTTTAACTGACTTGTTCAGGTATAACGAATATTTATTAAGAAAATTGTAAATCAACAGTTTGGCTATAGGACTCAATGAAGCCTCTGTGGGGGTGATTTTGTCAAAGCCACTGACCTGGGGAGAGGATTATTTCTTAGGCTGTCATTACAGATTCTTTTATACTTCTGTGGCCAGAGCAACACACTCAACAAACAGGCACAACCATTCTGCTGAGCGGATGGGCAGGCTGGGGGTGGGGGGTGGGGTAAGTGGTCTTTGTGAGGTTCCCAGCAAGTAGATGCTTGGTCTGCCTCTTCAGTTGCTAGTAGCGTTCCAGGAATGAAGGGCTATCTATTTGTAGCCCCACACTCTCTGACTGTCTTGGGAAGAGCAAGTGAAGGAGAAGTCTTCAGTATAGGTTCCTTACGGGATTTTCTTTGAGCAGAGAACCGATGCAGATTATTTTTGATCACCATCTACTTTGCCACCAAGGCTATGAAACCTTCAAGGGCAAGAATCTTCCACATCCCGTGAGAAAAGGAAGACAGCGTATCTCTTCTCATCACCCCATCAATGATTTTGATTGCAATGACAATGACTGTCATTAAAATAAGCCTTGTAACCTTCCAGTATTGACAGTGTTCAGGGTGTGGCAGGAGGGTTGAGACACTGACTGATCCTTTAATGCCTCCTTCTGTCCTTCTCTGACAAGACCCGTGTAGACACCTTTGGAGAATTCTAATTGACAGCTCCCTTCTCTGAGGGTAAATGACTTGCCCATGATGGCAGTCTTAGATAGGCAGGGTGTCTCCTTGTACTCTTAGATCTGGAGGCAGCTTTCATTAATATGTAGTGCCACCCACCATTCTGACCCAAGAATGAACCCTTTCTTCTGCCTAGAATGAAAGAGGTGAAACGTGTAAGATCTTCTAGTGCCTTTAGATTCATGAGAGAGTTCTTGGTGGAACGCTATATTCTGTCTTCCTGTAATTGCATGCAGGTAGATGACTGCTGAGGTACGTCTCCTGGAAGATATGTTACACATCTGCTTCCCTAGAACCTCTGTCAAGATGAAGGAATAACAGAACAGTTGAAAAGTTTGCTCTAGTTTTGAGAGTAATTTCTACAGTTACTCAAATACAGTTGCTATTTGCACAGTGCGTGGAATAGCATGTTCACACACATTTTTTATTGAATCTGAGTTCTAGAGAATGGAGATTTTGCTTCTTAGTTTGTTCTCCATGCCTATCTCTGTAGGTCATAAGCAACTCTTTCCCCGTGTAATGGCTGACAGACAATGTATAATACCTTTAGTTCATGATTTCACCAAGAACTCCTTTAAATACATTTACTTTTCCTGTTTGAAGATTATTCTGTCAACAGAGCATGATTGGATGTGAGTCATTTAAAAAAAAGTTGTAATTTTATGTGGATGTTTTGTCTGTGTACCACATTCATGCCTGATGCCTTTGATGACTAGCAGAGGGTATTGGATCCCTTGGGACTGGATTTACATATTGTTTCTAGTTACCTCATGGGTACTAGGGATCTTACCTAGGTCCTCTGGAAGAACAACAGTGCCCTGAACCTCTGAGTCATCTTGCCTGCTTGTAGATACAAGTCTTAATAAGACATGAAAATTGAAGCACACCTTGAGTCATTTTACTTTTGTGTTTTGAAACTCAGTGTCTTTTGGCAGACATGGATAGTGAATGTAAGTATAATACACAGCGGCATACAGTCCGGTTTAAGAAACATTAAAAATAACGTTCTTTGCTTCCTCCATCCCAGAGTCCACCTAAACCAAAATAGTGCCTCATTATTCTCTGCCACAACATTCAAGATTAGCTTCTCCTTTGATCTAATTAGAAATCCCCTTAAAATAGAAATCGATTGTTCTAAAAGAATTGGGGCTATCATTTAATAATACTTGATTTGTTCTCATCAGTCTCCAAGGTGACCATCATTCTATTCTTGTCACTGAATCTGCTTCCCAAATAATCAATTTTCTACTGGTGTGAATGTTACATGTGTCTTAATTAAGAACAATAAAGAGAAAGTAGTTGAAGGGTTATTATAAAGTGTAAGTTGGGGTGCTGGGGAGATGGTTCAATTTGTTAAGAACCCTAGCTGCTTTTTCAGAGGATCCAAGTTCAGTTACCAACACACACCTGGTGGATCACAGTCGCAGCTGGAGGGGATGCAATGCCCTCTTCTGGTATCTGAGGGCAGCAGGCATGTACATGGTGAACATTTGCAGGCAAAACCCACACATAAAATAAAAATAACCAAATCTTTTTTTAAAAAAAGTGTTAGTCATATAATGGCTAATCAGCATTTCAGAGAAGGAAGACTGTAGTAATTATTCTCACACCTTTATTATCTGTCTGTCTGTGTGTCTGTCTGTCTATATATCATCTAACTATCTTACATCCTGACCAAAGTTCCCCCCTCCTCTCCACCCAGTCCCTCTTCTCCACATTCCCTATGTATACCCTATCCATTCCTCCTCTGTTTCTGTTCAGAAAAGGGCAGACCTCCCATGGATATCAACAAAACCTGGCATATCAAGTTGTAGCAAGACTAAGTACATCTCTGTGTATTAAGGCTGGGCAAGGAAAACTAATATGGGGAGTAGGATCCCATAAGCCGGCAAAAGAGTCAGAGACAGCGCCTGTTCCCACTATCAGGAGTCCCACAAGAAGACCAAGCTACACAACTGTCACATATATGCAGAGGCCCTAGGTCAGTGCCATGCAGGTTCTCTGGTTGTGGGTTCAGTCTCTGTGAGCTCCTATGAGTCCAGGTTAGTTGATTCTGTGGGTTTTTTTTTTTTTATGATGTCCCTGACTCTACTGTTTCCTACAATCCTTTCTTCCTCTCTTCAGCAGTATTCCTTCAGCTCAGCTTAATGTTTGACTGTGGCTCTCTGCATCTGTTTCCACCAGTTGCTGGGTGAAGTCTCTTTTTTGACTATTGGGCTAGGTACCAATTCTGCTATACTCAAACACTGGTGCCAGCATTTTTTTTTGAGAGTCTTCATTCCCTAATTCTCTCTACTTTTATCTCTTTAGCATCTCTCTTATACTTTCCTCTTTCTCTTTTACTGTTTTCTAAGACGACCATACTGTTGAACTGGTCTGTATTTAATGTGCCTTATTCGTCAGATAAAGTTTGATTCCATGTTCGTCATTTCTTCTGCAGAAATCTATGACCCATATAGCTCACTGCATTCTTTATTTACCTATACTAAATTGGTGACTTTTGATTGAACAAAGATTTTCAGTAGGAGGGGAAAGATTTCCAATGGATATTGGAGGCAAAGAAGAAGAGTGGAAGGCCATCATGTCAAACTCAGGTAAAATGTGGGTGTGAGGCTCAGGCGGAGGGGCCTGGAGCCTGAGGCTTGACCAATTAGCAGTCAGGATGGGGAGAGATGCAATCTTCTCATAGTAAGGAGGCTGTTAGATCACTGGCAGTGCTTCAGGTGAGAAGTTAGTGAATAATGACTTCTTGGCATCCAAGTCAAGTAAATGTGAAACAGCCAGTCAAAGTGCAGAGACAAAATTCTTTCTTTACAATTTTATTTACAAAATGTATTAAAACTTTGTACAGTACCTCATGGCAATGAGGTTCAGTAATTTTGCCCACACATGCAATTTACACTTTTACGGCCATTAGTTTGCTTGGCAATTTTTCTGTTCACTGAAGTACAGCTTTAACAACAAAAAGAAAAGAATTGGAAAAAAATCCTCAAGTGACTACCGCCAAAATCCCATAGCTTGAAGTTAATAGCAGAAATTTGAAGCAATCAACATTTTTTAAACATGCAAGTTTTTTTTTAAATAACAAACCAATTTACCCGCTTCTTAATCTCAGTAAAGTTTCCTTTCTGAAAAACTGACTTGAGTCAATAAACATACATTTCTCTTTATACAGTGCCTATGAAAACATTTGTGTATAGGTTGGTTGGTTTGTTTTACACAACTTCATATTCACACAGCGTTAGCTTCCCGCACTGGGACATTATAGCATTCATAAGTTGAAAAATCACAGTTTCATGAAAACAAAACAAAACAAAACACAACAGCTTTCTTTTGTGTTCAATACCATTTAAAATTTGACGGGTGAGTTATTTGCTTATGACACACTTTCTGGAATGAAAGTTTATATTACACCTTTCTGGAAATGTTTCATTGGAACAAGACCTCTTTCTTTCCTAAAGACGAGAGCAAATGTGCAGCGAGTCAACTAAGCATCTAAGGGTCACACTTGGGAAATGAAGGTGGGCTCATAATTTGTACAGTCTGGAAACTTTCCAATGCACGTTACTGATGAGAGCAAACTACTGAACTACATAAAGCATACGTCGTTATATAGGAGGTAATTAGTGAGCAGAGACTATTTCCTCTGACTGTTCTGATGATGCCAACAGCAGGTATGCAATTAGTTACTTGATAGCCCACGGAGCAGTGGAGCGATCTTCGGTAAGTCAGTAGAGAAACTGCTCCAAGCAAGGACCTGGGAGTGATGCTGAGGTCCCTCAGGTTAGCAATAGGTTTGGGAATGCATCTTAGTCTTTGCAAACTAGAAAAGGACACATGCAGTCTGACGGAGAGCCACAGGCAGGCGGTAACAGGCAACAGCTTGGTATAACAGACCTAGCAAGAGTAAAGTCAGATTGCGAACTGTGGTCTGAACCCACTGGCCTGCCTTGCAACACGGTCCTGTGTCCGTGTTGTACACTTGAAAAGGCATACTTAGCAGAGAAAGCAGAGCTAAACACAGTGTTGTTTCTGAGAAAGATATTCCAAACACAACTGGGAGATAGGCAGCGTTTCCCTCACCTCAATGCTTCTTTACTACTCGGCTATATCGACTTAAAATGCACACTGAATCAAGAAAAGCAGATCTGTGAGCTGTAATTCCAGGCTTCTTGGAAAGCTCCGGGATCCATTTTAGGAAAGCACCAAGAGGTATGCCCGATAGTGCTCCACCCCTTGCTACACACAGGTCAACTTCAAAAGCTCTATTAATCCCTTCACTTCCGTTTTGGGAAGTTCTCCACACATTCTTCACAAAACCATCGCAAGAACACTAAATCACCGTTCAGTCTCTTTCCCAAAGCATTTGAATGTTCTTAAGTGTCACGTTTACACTTCAAAGATATACACATTTCAGCAACATCGAAAGGAAATAGGGTGCACAGAACATCACCACCAACAGGAAATACCAAAAACATCTGATCAGCAGATCCTAGAAGAAATGCCTGTCTGTCTGACTAAACACTGGGAGACAGGTTTTTTTTTTTTTTTGTTGTTGTTTTTTTTTTTTTTTGTTTTTTTTTTTTTTGTTTTTTTGTGTGGTTTTTTTTTTTTTAATCAGGAGGAATTACTTCTTTTTAGCTAAGATGGGTCTATTTGCTTTATATAAGATGGGTCTATTTGCTGAATTGGAATTAAATTTGGTGTGTGTGTGTGTGTGTGTGTGTGTGTGTGTGTGTGCATGTGTGTGTACCGGCATGTATGCATGTGTGTATGTGTGTGCATGTGTGTTCTAAAGAACATGGTTCTGTATATTGTGCAGTGGTATCAAAGAATGGCTTTTGTTGAATTGATGTTTTGAGTAAGATTTTTTTTCGCATACTGGAATCTTGCGTGTCCACTTTTTTGTTGGTTTTATTTTATTTTATTTTTCAAGCAAAGCAAAACGATTTCAATGATGGTTTGCATTGTCGCAAGTCTCAGAGTGTTCCATAAGGCACTGAAGGAAAAAAAAAATCAGTTTTTCCTATTGAAAGGTCATTGCACCATCAGCAATATTCGTGTCATGCCCGACACCAAGGAGAGTGAAATCTGGCTCAGGATCCTTGAAGCAGCCACATTTTCAGTGATTTCCTCTCATTGCATGCTTCCAATGGGAAGGGATCTGCAAAGGCAAGGCGACATTACAATGTGAAGGGACTTTTTATTGGGAACCAAGACATTTATTAATGGCTCACTTGACTTTGGACAAAAAAAAAGTAACCTTTTTTTTCTTAAATTAGCATTACTGGAGCCACCCTCCACTCCCAGTTAGATTGGATATAGGCAACAGGTCTAGATAAATTTTCAACTGGATGCAAATGCTTTGGGATAGATTAAATTAGGGTGATTTTCTATCATATTTGTGGATTGTACTAACATGCAGGAAGTCTAACTCAAGACTTTAATCACTCAGGGAGTAGGTATATTAGAAAGTTTTAGTGACATTTAAATAGAGGTCGTCAGGACAAATGCATTGCAGAGTGCATTCTGATTGCAGATGTGACAAAGATTGTTTGCCTAGGACAGAGGATACACAATGCACAATGTTACAGCTTACTGAATTCAAATCAATTTTGATTATGAGAAAAAAATTTCTTATTTGTTCCTTGACTGGGGACTGCTCATTCTCTTAATACCTTCAACCATAGTGTTTAAAGTCTCAAAGTAACACAAGGAGTTTAAAGGGATAGCACATTCTAGAAACAGGCAACAGCTTGGCATCTCTAGGTACTTTGCCTTGAAATTAGCTGTGTGACTGAGAGGATGCTAGTAATGCCCTTATTTTCAAGGCCTTGACTAGATGTAGGGGATCCATTGCCTCCAACTCTACACTCAAGATCACACCTATTCTCATCCACCTTTCCATGTAATGGAACATTTGTGTTTTTTTTTTTCCCTTAGCAAACCCTGAATTTAGGTGGAATGAACAACATCATTATCTAACACTGGTCTTGGAATAAACACATGTGTGAGAATGTAAAAGATGTGAGCAAAGAGTCAAAGGTTAACATGGAAGTAGGAAAAGCTTTTCTTTGGTGTCCCCAAGTCATGAGTCACTTATCTCTCTTCTGCTTATATGGTATAAGCAATGGTATAGCCTTATCTGGAGTAATATCGTTTTTTTCCTATAGTCAATGACATATCCTTATCCAGACTGGTAAATGGAAGAAAGTGACCTGACATCTCAGTGACTGCTCCTGCATTTAAACAGCAGGAAGAGACACATTACTGAGATCAAAGCTCTCTGGGAAAAAAAGAACATCACCACCTCAAATTATCCGGAAATTTGTGTTCACTTGACATAAAATTAGTTCCTTTTCTCCCCTCTTTAAAAAAATAACTCCCTTAAGCAGTAAAAAAAATTCCCAGCAAGATGTCTATGTAAGCTAGGCCTGATGGCTCACGTCTATGATTTCCAGTACTCCGAGGCTGAGATAGGAGGGTTGCTGTGAGCTTTAGGTCATTCTGAGTTACAGAGTAAGGCCCTGTCTCAATCTTTCTCCCACTCAAGGAATATCTACATGTAGGCTGTCAATGAAAAGCTGATCACTTTGAAAATATGAATATTTCATCGGATTGAACCGAGTAGACTTAAAGGAAAAACGGAACTGCCCCAATTCCAGGCATGTTGAGGTCTTACAAATGAAAGAGATCCAAAAACATCATTGAAAAAGCCAAAGAAGCTAGGTGCAGATTTCTCCAGCCTTTCAGAAACTGGGAGATTTCTAAAAGCAGTTAAAATAGTAAACCCCAGGGAGCAGTGAGTTGGGGTCACTTGCCAGGGAATGCTTGCTTTTAATGTCTGATCAGTACCTTAGAGAGGTATCAGGTTGTCAAGAGAACTTCTGCTCTCAAGTGGATGAGTAACAGAATCTGAAACTGAGCCATATGTTCTCCTGAGACCAGTAATCATGGCATAGCCACCACCCATAGAAAATGAGCCGAGGCTCCATATCCTTTCTAAAGTGCCTTTTGGTTAGACACATTTTATTGGATCTTATTCTTCTGGATGACTTTAACCGAGTCACACTTCCTGATCACTTAATGATCCTATAAACTTGTAAAGCAGGTCCTGATAATTAGCAAGACAAGTGAAACTTTGGTGAAAACCTGCATTCTCCTGAATAGACCATGACCACCCAGGCCAACTCAGAAAACTAGAAACTAGGAAGGAGATCAGTGTACTGGAGATGTAGGATTTGTTTGGAAATCAAAAGTGAATAGGAGAATAGTTAAGTCTCATAATGACATGGGCAGGATGGGCTCTTCTCAGGCTTCTTTGTTATGTCTGAGATGACTGCTCAGGAACTGGGTGACTGTGCTGTAATTTCAATTTGCCATAATTTTGCTTCACAATAGTAACACACTCATGTTGACTCAAAGAAAGCCAGAGAGCTACAAATGATAGCAAGCTAGGTTTTGAGTCTTTTGCATCCAGTATGGTACTCTATGGCCTCTAATTTAAGGGTATAATGACATGTTCAAAGGAGTGATAATGTATTTCTACCTGGCTCTCTGTGTCCCTCTTTCTCTATTCCTTCCTTCCTTTCTCTTCCCCCTCCTTTTCTTCTTCTTCTGTATTAAGATCCATACTCTCGGAATAAGAGCAAAAAATTTAAAAGAAGGAGAAGAAGAGGAAAAAGAAGAAGAAGAAGAAGAAGAAGAAGAAGAAGAAGAAGAAGAAGAAGAAGAAGAAGACGAAGAAGAAGAGATCCACATTCTCATAAGATTCCCCTGCAATTTGTGATTTAAAAATGTTATTCTTGAGATTTAACAGGACACTGTGAGGACATAGTAATTGGAAAGTAGAGCTATAATTCTTTGATCCCTGATCTGTTGTAAAAGATTTTTTTCTTGAGAATATATATATGGCTTTTTAACAATATATATTACATTTATTTTTTGTACGTGAGTGTTTTGTATGCATGCATATAAGTGCATCACATTTGTGCCATGCCATGTCCCCCATGCAGGCCGGAAGAGAGTGTTGGCTCCCCTGGAACTGGAGTTTCAGATGGTTGTGGTCTGCCATGTGGGTGCTGGAAACTGAATGCAAGAGCAGCAAGTGATCCAAACTGCTGAGCCATCTGATGGCCTTCATGAATAGCTGTGACATAAACTTACTATCTCTTTTCAAATTGACAACATCTCACTAAGGTTTCAAGTTTCTGGAAGACTACCAGACTACAGATTGAGGAGGAAGGGCTGCACTTTACACATGAACCTGCCACTACCTAGTTGTATTTGGACAAGCCGCTTGCTGTGACTGAGTTTTAGGTACCCAAGGGAAAATATTGCCTGCTTTGTTTCATCACAACTGAGGGAATTGAGGTGACAGAACTTGGAAAACTGCTATATATTCTTAAGATGTATTAATAAGTGGACTTCAGCTCCTTGGTATTTGCAATAATTGTGCTAGATTGAAATTGCTTCTATATTATCATATGAAAAAAGCAAATGATGTGCCCCCAACTGAATTATATCATCAACTCAAAGCACTAGCACACGAAAACATTAAATGATTGCATGCCAATAGTGCTAAGGACAGATGAACTTATGGGTTTAACATTCACAAATACAGTGGAAACAATTTGTTAACGGGTTAGTTCATTGTACTGAGTGTATAGTAGCCAAAGGCTGCAGTCTGTAGGACAATAGGACAACCAGCAACTTCATCAAATAAAATAATTCTTTCCATAGTTATAGCAAATGATTTATTTGGAAAAAATGTTTAAAATGGACTAAATGTATGTTTGCAAGCTTACATATAAGAAGGTCAAAATGTAGAAGTCTTAATAGAAATCAGAGCAAATTGACATTTACTGGCAAGGTCAAAGTTAGCCATCTAAAATAAGGTACAGGAAGTTGCCAATTGTTCTATTCCTCTTTCCATAGGCAAGTCAGTTAGGCAAATGTACTTGGAAGGTGGTAAAACTTTATTGTTTTATATACTTGTAGAATGGAGGCATTATTCTAACACATGCTTGCCTAGAAACTTAGATGAGTTATTGGGAGTCAGGTTTTCCTAAGTATTAATTTAGGTTTGGTCACCAGAAAGGAACCTAGACCCTTACTCACCTGAGCACCATCAGTTCCAAGGAAGGGATAACAAAGGGACTCAAAGATTAAGAAATTTATTTCATGCTTCCACTGCTTAGTTAAAAGAACCACAACTCCTCTATGGAAGCACTTCCCTACCTGAGGTGGCAGGGTCTTGCTTCTTTTTTCTAGTTTAAACCTTAGTTCCAGAACATCTGCTTTCTCTAGAACTGTACTGTCTAACATGGCAGTCTTGGGGCACATGTAACTATTGAATATTTGACATGTTGCTAATATTGCTTGAGGTATGTCCTAAGTACAAAGCATCCCAAATTTCAAAGTTAGTATGAATGAAATAACATAAAGTATCTTATTCATTTTTAATATTCTTGTTTAATTGACAACATTGAAATGGTATTTTGATATCTTGGCTTCAGTGAAATGAGTCATTAGGACAAACTTCACTTGTTTTACTTTGAAAACTATAACTACTAGGGCAGTTAAATGTTATTCATGTGGGTCACACATGTTACATACATTTGTATTGAACAGAACTGCTTTAAGAAATTTTGTTTTTTCTCCTTTTGTGTCACAGACCATAACTTAATTCTAATTCTGCCTTTAGAAAAGCACTGTTAACTGACAAAAGCGCACAATCATTGTTTGCAGAGAATTAAATAGTAGCAAAGAGACAATGCTAAAATCAAACCAAAGTGAAAAAGCACGAAAGAACAACAACAAAAGGTTAACACACAGAAACATAAGGCTGATTAGTTTACTCAACCTTCACCGTACCCCTAGATCTTAACACTTTCTGTTCCATACACGTTGTAGCCTTCTCTGTATGTAGCGTAATTCTGAGTGTTGGTGGCAGGAGCAGGCTTAAAGTTTTGGGTGTTCTTTGTGAGTTTCATGCGTTTGGACTCTGCCCGTGATTTGTAACAGAATTCTATCAAAGCCACCATCATGGCCAGACCCAGACCTCCGACAAGTATATAGAACACGCCTGCCACATTGCTCAGGCTTAGAGCACTGGTCTTGTCCTAAGAAAAATGAACAAGGCGATTAGTTCTTGAGGAAAACAAAGGGAACAGGGCATCACAACACATCACAACAGTATAGGACAGTTCTAAGTTGTAAAATAACTAAACATTGTGTAAGTGATAGCACTCAGCTCTGGCAAATGGCTGATGTTTCACAATGACTAGCGAGATGGTAGATTATGCTTCTGTTGACAGTTTTGCTTCTCATCTAAATGTCCTTTTCTTCATTCTTTATGTCTCTTAGTATCTCCAAATGTTTAACACAGTGTTTAGCCACTAAGTAAGACATCATTTGTTCAGGGGAGTAAACACAAGCATAATGTATCCCTCTGCCAGCCTAAACACACACCATTCTCCAGAGTTGAGCTGTGGCATCATCCCTACAAATGTAACATTCTTTTCATTTGGAAACGGAAGCACTCTTTCCCCTCTCTGCCTCAAAATGCCCCCTTTCCCCTTGTGACAAACCCTGTGACAAACTTGCTTAACAGTTTGTAAGCTGCTAGGTGAGAATATTAGAGGTTCCTTATATTCTTGTGTGGGGATTTACTTCGTGGGGATTTGTGGGAAAAGGGTTAAGTCCTCTTTTCTCCCAGTGACTAATAAATTGTCCCCTTGGAGAATTGGTTGCTAATTTCAAAATCAGGGCAGCAAGTCTTTGTGCTGCTAGAACAAGGGTACAACACAAAGAGTTGTCTTTATTCTATCTTTCTGAAAGTTGAAGGAAGTCATCAGGAGGGCCCATTGTGTCCTCAATTGGCTCCACACAAATCAGAAAGATTTTCTAGATCACTGACGACTAAAAACAAAAACCAAAAAAAAAGTAAAAAAAAAAAAAAATCAGCTTATTTTAAGATTTCACTCCAGGGAATGTAGGGCTAATTATAAAAATGCTCCACCTATCTGTTTTCTATTTAAGATGGAGGAAAAATTGAAGAAGGCGGTCAGTGCCTTTCAGGTCACCCAGCAACTTTCACTAAGTTAGCTGCTTGCGTGAAAAAGAAAAAAAAAAAAAACCTGAACTGCACTGCTGAACAATGGAAAGAAAAAAATTGGTGTCTTGAGCCCTACCTTGAGGTAGGACACACCAAGGGCCAGGAGTCTTTCTTTGAAAAAATAAAAATAAAATAGCATTTTGTAGTCTTTTTAGAGGGAATGTAACCATTTTGCTGCTGAAAGGAGTTGAATAGAATAGTCATTTTTTAAGCCTGTGTTTTGAGCATATTATTTAAATGATAACATAGTGGACAGATGATGGCCATTGCTGACCATCGGTACTATGGCTCAGCTAGTCTTGATATATTTAAATGGCCATGTATTTCTGGTTCTATTTTCATAGGAACCAACTCTATGCCTGTTTAATGTAATAAAAAGGCCAACTGAAATTGAATTGTATTCAGGAATGGGTGTGGGGTGCCTTATGTCCATGCCAGCCTTACACATAGTCACTTTTCTAGAATGAATTACAGGTAGGTAAATAGTGAGAACTTCTGTCCCTTATTGGACAGTAGTCATTTCCTTAAGGAAGCCCACTAGGCTAGCTGCAAGGGTAGTCCATAGTCAACTAAGCAATGGACCAATTTCTAGAATTTTCTTCTGCTGTCATATATGTATATGTGCATGACACTGAATTGGGTAAAAGATCCTTTATGATAACCTACGTGATCTTTAGCAGTAACAACAGTTTCAAATTCCATGTGTTGAATTTTTACAGAATTTCCTGATGTGGGATGTAGAAAACCAGTAGCAAAATGGTTCAGTGCGTGGGGAAAATGAGTGGCATTTCATGAAATGAATTAACTGATACCACAATATTAGTTCAGAAAAAGGAAAAGGCAAACATTGAAACTAAAACAAACTTTCTTTGGGGAGCAAGGGGGGCAGGAAGGAGGCGGGGAAGAGTGTTCCATGCTTATTAATGTGATGTTAACCCTGACAATGTATACCCTTAAGGAGCATGCGACCAAATTTTCAAAGTATTACATACAGAGATTCAAACGACACCTTTGGAAGAGAAAAGTGTGACAGACTTAATGAGATTTGAAATCCAATCCAAACAGATGCTGAATTTAATATGACAGCAGCTGAGAGGGAGCTAATCATTTTGCTTACAGAGACTGGTGTTTGTTGTTTGTTTGACTTTTTCTGATGGCAAAGACATAATATATTAATAACCAGTAGTATTTACTACTACAGTCTCTGACACTGCAAGACATTAAGATAAAGTACTGTCACAACTGGATTTTTTTTTTTTTTTTTGAGTTAAGGTTGGTTGTTTTTTTCTTTGAACTTTCGAAATGTGAACTACAGTAAAACCCCTTTATAACACAGCTCATTATTTTACAGCTTTGGAAGTGCATCGAGCCAGATTGAGTCCCTAACCACAAGAGATCTATATCATAATGGGTTGGCATTTGTCTTATTCCTATAGTGCTGGTGTTATGAAGGGGTCCCACTGTGGCAGGGTGTGTGTGTTGGGAAGGAAAGCCGTTTGGGGGTAGAAAATAAACAGTGGGTCAAAATGTGATTGCTAATCAGTACAAAAAGACCTTCAGCGACTGACCTTACTCCCGGAGTCCTTGGCTCCACATTCCCCCTTATCGTACCACCATTTGTTTTTCAGCTTGTCTAAGATGCCTTGTTCACTGAGTTTCAATACTGCAAGGTTTACAGGCGTTCTTCACGTGGGAAATAACATAAATAACATTATATTATGTTATTTTATGTTATTCAAGCTTCAAACTACTTTAAAACTATAGAAAGCGATAAAGCAGGGGGCCCTGGCCACAGAGTAATTTTAGACACTGCAGGCAACCTGAGCATTTCCTTATAAAATGTTAACACTACAGCAACGCTATATTTACCAGGGCCTGCCCATATCGCTTTGAGTAATCGGCACACACTGTTAAATAATGAGGATAGAAAAAAGGCACTCTTCAGATAGGCTGTGTGTAGTGAGGAGGGTCTCCCCTCAAGTGACAATCGTCGGCGGCAGCTTGCAGTAACTTTGTGATGGAGGTGTGTTAGGTTTGATCTAACCGGGTGTCTTGTACTTCCAGACAGAAAGCAAGTTATGGGTGTAGGAGGGGGCTGGGAAGGGGACAGGGCAGGAAAGGGAAACATTTGTATATTGTGGACCAAGACAAATGGATGAATCTGAACAGAAAACAAATCCTGTATAAACAGCATGCCTTTGGATTAATTGTTCCCTATTGTACATATCTATTACCCAGCTGAAAATTATCTACTGAAGAACTTAACTACACACATATCCTCATGCAACAACCATTCATTCTAATTCCTATGCACACACTATTCTTAACATTACGGGTTCAATGTAGACCTTGAAATAATTTGATGAGGAGCATTTTCAACAGCAGAAAAACAGGCCCATGGGATATTTCTGAGTTACTGTCTGTATGTCTTTCTGATATGTCTATAACCAAGTCAGATCCCCAGAAAGTGGAGCAGGGTCTCTCAAAGTGGAATATTAGTACAACATTATGTTAAATGGCCAACTGACATTACCACTGTTGAGTGGGACTGTGGGAAATAGTTAGGTAAAATAAGACTAAAACATCTTTAGGAGGCTAAGTTACTGCTTGCTCCCTCTGGTCCTCTATCACTCAATGTATAAAGACTATATTTGGAACCTTTGGGCACAATGTGTGAAATCTTACTGGTCCTATGACAATGATTTTTCTTCATGAATGTTTTGTTTGGCTATCACATAGAAATAGTGACCACTTTCTTTTTCCTATAGCTATTGAATTTAAGATAAAGTCCCACTAATAACTTTGTATAAAAATGTGTTATATGGAAAGGGTGGCCTAATTCTATGTTGAGGCAATAAACTGGGTTTAGGTTCTTGTGAACAGTATTGCCGAGGCTAATGCTTGTTGGTCTAAAGCCACTGACTTTAAAGGTAGAAGTCACAGAGATTTATGTAAGTATGGGCATGCTCTAACATTTCTTAGCTTCCTTTGGATAAGTTGGACCTATTAAGATATCTGGCTACAGACAAGACTTCCCATAATCACAGAAATCTATCTGGTCTCTGCATTATCAGCTCTCAAACCTTTTTCCTCTCCTTTTTTCCATTTGCAATTGAGAGCTGGGGGATCATCTCAATTTGAGATATTCTGAGATATGTATCTTCATTTAAAAATAATATGCAATTTCAGAGTACTTGCATTTGAAAACCAATAAACCTTTAATAGCAAGGAGGTGACACTCTCTTCATTAATGTGGGGCATGGTAGTCAGAATGTCTTCATACTGTATCTTATACGAAAATTGAGATCTTTTCATACTTTTAATAAGTTCCTCCCATCAACATTCAAATCCTAGGTTTTTTAAGTACTAACCAGAATTGCAACAAAACATACTCAAAACTTTGAGCCTCCTTAAGATAGTATTGATAGTGAAAGTTGTATCTTAGATTATTTTAAAGGTCAGCAAGATCATATATGGCCCTGGGAGCAATGTGGGAGTTGCCTTCTCCCCTACTCCCTACTGCTGTTTCTTTGTTTCTCTATTATTTGCTATGCAATCACCATCACTTCTCTCCCAGTGCGGTGCTTTGAGCCAGGCTCTGGTGTGAGATGCAGCATGGTGAAAGTTGCCTCCAGATACAGGGCTAAGTGCTTTCTAATGACATGAGGGGCCACCTGGGTTCATCAGGCCTATATATCCTTTCTGTACTACCTTTTTATTGCAAAAGGTTCAGTGGCTTCTCATTGCTCTCTGACTGTGTCCTTATCAGGCCTCATTTTCCTTCAAGGTTTTGCATTCTTAAAAATACCTCATTCAATTTGTTCAGTACTGCTGCCTTTATTAGATCTTAGGAACAGTGCAGCCTGATTAACGTTATCACACTAGGGTTAATGGAGGCTTCCATCCTCTAGATACCTCAGTTTTAGAAGATGTTCATAAACATTTAAGTGACATAGATTGATAAAAGTGGAATATGTGAGTTTAGAGCAATGCTTCTCAAAATGTGTTTCAGGGACGCTGGGGGATCATTGAAATCCTTTCATTAGAGGGTCTGTGAAGGCAAAGAATTTTATAGTGATATTAAGGCATAAATTGCTCATTCTCACTATTATTCTTGATATAGAAATTCCTTAGAGGCTACATGGTGTGTGAAATCATAACAAATTGAATGAAGAAATATAAATGATATTTCCATTATTTAATGTAAGGTAAATATTAAGAGATCTGCAAAAATAAGCCATTTCACTTTCTATTGTTTTGAAAATAGTTATTTTCATAAAAGTATATTATTTATTTTAACATGTATTATGTTATTTTAAAAGTAAATCAATGCACATATTCCTTTAAGATTTTGTAGTTTCCATTTTGGAAATGACGAATATTACAGATACAACAAACATAAATTATTTTTAGATTTTTGCAATAAAGTTTAAGAATATGAAAAGTTCTAGAACAAAATGTTTTGTAAACACTGCTTTGGAGAATGGATGAGTTTTGTTGTGATGGGGCTTATTCTGGGCTGTCAACTATTTACTCTTGCCTAAGCCCAGATTAGTATGTCAGCATATTAGTGTTCTCTTTCTGTAAAATGGCCTAAACCTGCCCTGAGCCATTCAGTACCTTTCACAGAACAGCTAGTAACTGTTCGCCATTTCAGCTTACAATGCAGGCTACCATAGTGTAATAGCTTTTGGGCAGGCAGTGGGGGGGGGGACAGGGATTTTTATCCTCCAGAGGACATTTGGTAATGCCTGGTGTCATTTTTGTTGTCAGAAATTGGCTACAGAATCATACAGGCATCCAGTGGTACAGGCCATTCATGCTGATAAACACCCTATAATTACAGGACAATCTCCACAACAATGAATGTATCCTCTGGTTCCAAAGGCCTCTAATGTTGAGCCTGAGAACATCCAGATCTGCCCCAAGATACAAAGACAGTAAAGAACTCTGAGTCATCATAGACCCCCTAGAAGGTTAGTCTTTGATGAGAAAAAAAAAACACCAAGATACCTAATGTTAATGAAATTTGGCAGTGAATCAATGGGCTCTTGGGAGCTTCAAAATAGAAATGAGAGCCAAACCAAACATTTCAAGCAGCAGCACACCCAAGGAATGTAAAGGATTTCATCAGAAACCACTGTACAAAGTAAGGAGAGCTATGAAGAGAAGAAAGCTCCTCAGTTCCATGTTGCTATGGGATAGAGTAAGTTTCCAAAATGGCAAAGTAAGCATGCTTTGGCTCATATGGATATCTCCTTCCTGTGCCTTACTGGATATATTGTGAAGTCTAACTCAAATCAACTAAATAGACACACACACACACACACACACACACACACACGCACGCACACATGCAAGCATGCACATACACATGCACACACACATGCATATGTACACACATACATACATGTACAAGTGCACACACACATACACAAACATGCACGCATGCGCGGGGGCATGTGCATGTATACACACACACACACACACACACACATAAACACAGGTGTTTTGAAGAAAAGAGAATTAGGTGTGCATTTGGTTATTTTAGATGTTATTTTTGTCAGGGCGCTGGTTTTTCACTCCTAGATCAAATGTTTTCTCTTTTCCTTCCATCATCTTCTATCTTGCCTTATTTCTGGGTCTGTCTTGTGACTTCTGCACCATGTGCTTGTCAAAGGTACGGATCATAGCTTATGCTTTTGTAGCCTCATTCATTACATTTTCTCAGTAAATAAGCATTTCAAAGATAACGTTTAGTTTTCATTTTTCAACCTATTTCCTTTACACAATTACAAGAGTCAATTTTATTATTGGTCATTTAATGGCCACCCAAGAAGTTAGATATATGGTCTTCGATTTATAAATTATAGAACTGAAACACACAGAGGTCAAGCAATTTGCTTAATCCCCTACATATCACAGGGCAGGCCAAAAGGCAAAATGAATATACACTGAACTCTCTTCTATTCATTACCCACTGAAACATAGGCAAGAGTAGATAGCTCTCCTCATTTTTTTTATTTGCGCTTAGATGTCCATAACGATTTTTTCAGGGACCCCAATTCTCCAAATAACTATTAATCTAGCAAGGGTGCATGCTCCAGCTGGGGCCTTTTACTGTGATGCAGCAATGCTTCTCATGGGTAATGTCTCGAGCAATTACTGAAGGCCCTTGACTGCTACCTGAGAGAATTAGAAGTCAGAAATATTTATTGTGCTCACCTCAATAGAGAACAGAAAGAATTAAACAAAGTAGGTCAGATTTCTATCATGGAAATTAGCCAAGCTGTTGCTGTCTGAAGGGCTTGCTATGAACTCTGTGCTGAGCAGTACCCTCATAAGATGGAGGCATTGGTCAGCAAGCTGAAGGAGAGAAGTGGAAGGCTTTCTGATGAAATTTGGTGGTATCTGGGAATATCCCCAAGTTCCATATTCTTCACTATTTCTAAACTTCCACTGTAAAAATTTCACACTGTTAACTTTGTACAATGTGGGGATTTTTGTTTTTTTAAAATATGAATCTTCTTGAGATATTGGAAATGAAAAAATAGAAATGATTTACAAAGCAACTTGGAATTCTACTTTGTTTAAAAATATTTAGGGGTCGGGGAAAGAATGTTAAGTTCTCCAGAGAAGAAAATGTTTTATGGCATAGAAATCATGAGCATCATTATCAAGCAGATATGGAATGAGTGCATGGGCATCTATGAATTACAGTCTTTAAAATATGTGAACACAATGGTGACCTGTATCAGGATGTTTATTTCTGAGTGTGGAGGACAGTCAGGAGCTGCCATTTGTTTACCATCTTTTAATATAAGAGGAATATTGTAATTTATAATACTTTGATGATTAATTCTCATTTTTAAAAAATGTTTCTTTTTGAACTCTCTGTCTCTCTGTCTTTCTCTCTCTCTCTCTCTCTCTCTCTCTCTCTCTCTCTCTCTCTCTCTCTCTGTGTGTGTGTGTGTGTGTGTGTGTGTGTGTGTGTGTGTATGTGTGTGCACGTGCAATCACAGATGTGGCCAGGGCAGAGGAGAACTTGTGGGAATCAATTCTTTCCTTTTACCATCATGTGGGTTCTGGAGCTTGAACTCTGGTCATCGGACTCAAAAACAGGTGCCTTTCCCCACTCAACCCTCTCCCTTACTCTCCCTTGCTCATCCTCCTTCTATTCTTCTGTCATCCCAGCTGGCATTAGCTTTGATATTTAGGTGAGGCTCACACTGAATTCTTCTTCTTTCTGCCTTTACCCCCCAAGAACTGAGACTGTAGGTAAGTGCTAAGTAAGCCTGGCATGAGTTGTATTTTCAAAGAAAATGTTATTAGATGATAAAAATTTCTGCTTGTTATCCATCCACACCTGCAAATAACTGAGCTACAAAGGACTGCGTGCATGCACCATCCAGACATAGACAACCCAGGTGATGGTTGTCTAAATTCTAAGCTCTGACTCACCTAGCCATTGCAAAGAATCAATGTTGTCTTAGCGATGGTAAGCCTTACACATGGAGACAGTTTAAGGATAAGAATACCACTTTTTTTCTGTGAATGTAGATTCTATTGTATAACCAAAATAAATAATCAGTTAAAACAACTGCTAGGTTTATTTTAAAATTTGATTTCCTGAAGTTCATAGAATAATAAATGAAGCAGCTTGGAATCATGTCATGGTCAAATGGAGTTATATGAGGGTGCTGAGCCTGTCTATAGGAGAAAAGCAGACAAGTTGGGTCTAGTAAGTTCATTACTAAGTTGATATCTTCAAGTAATCTGGTGACCTAGAATGCATGAAAGAGGAGTTTAAATTGTGGATATGACTCCAATTCTGGGAAATACAGAAACCCACACTATAGTGTACTGTGGTTTATCCATTGGAGAGACTGGACTATATATTCTACTCTAAACACTTCCTATTTCTGAACAGGAACATTGAAGGAGCAAATGCTTGGCTAATTAATGATTCCTGCAGATCTCCAATGGTTCCCTTAGGAGGGATAGATATGTGTGCTAATATATAGGCTGTAGAAAAAGAAAAGATCACACAGATGCAAAAGAATTAATGAGCAAGGACAGTGAATTTATAGATGTAATTAGAAACTTGCTCTGACTACACAGTATCTAGGTGATGAAAATGGAAATGATCACAAATTAAGTTGGGGAACTTTCTATACCGCCTTGTCCTGCATCCAAACATTTGCTTCTAAGTTACTAATTTGAGCTTATTGCTAACTTTCTGAACAACCCCTCTGGAATGAATATTTTCAGCCCAGTGGATAGAGAAAAGTTATTCTCCATTTTCTTGGCCATTTTTTGAAACTAAGACTACTTCAGGTAGCCATGGTGATCAGTCATCCAGATGGTGATGCACCACCCTTCTCAGTTTCTCATTCTGGCCTCTCTTGGAGAAGTCATAGTACCACTTCACATAAGAAGTATATGCAAGCAGGGACAGCTATAATTGCACAGGTTTGTTGGAGCAAATTGATGGTTAAGAAAGAGGGAATTGTTGCTGAGTGATAGGATCTACCACGAAGCCTTTGTATTATTTTTTGTTAGTTAACACGAGATAGGTGTCATGCGAAGGGATTTACTTGTCTATGTGTCAGCTCCTGGAAGCTGTGACAGTTCCAAACATGCCCTAAAGTGTGCAGATGTCTGGAGTCATTAAAAATATTCTATCTCCCCATTTTTCACAGGAGTTCTTACATGTAGGATTACAGCAGAATAAGGGTTCATGTCATTTCAAACTTTCTGCCTTTAGATCACCAAGAGCTGTCTCTATACCCTTTGACTGTTGCCATTACTAGACTCTGACTGTTCAAGAAGAGTTATATGAGGAAGATCTAATGATTTGTAGAGTTATGCAGTGCTTATCTGCTAGAAGCCACCTCTGAGACAGTATTTATAACCACGTAGTTCACAAATGTAGCTCAAACCTATTTAACTCCTTGCTAATGGGATCATAATTTAATAAAGTACAAAGAGCAAATTCAATAACACATGCATATAGCATTAGGAGTTGAAAGCTGTGAGTCATTTTTCTAAGGGCCTAACAATGCTAATGACTGAAATTTATTGATGAACATCTGTGCTTGCATGGCAGCCTCAGAAGTAAACTTGAAATACAGGGTTAAAATCAGTAGCAGTTCCATGTGATACCCTCTCATATTCAGAGCAAGAGAACTTTTGATTCCACAGATAATAGATTTCCCTGATGGATTTTTGTCAAAAACTAGACCTCTGTCTGACTTCCTCCTCTAAAATAGGTATACAAAAAATTACTGGCCATGGATTGTTTCACATGGTTTAAATTATCTGGGAAGATTCCTTACTTAAATTGTTCCCACCAGAAAGAAGGGGACCAGGGAAGATACCAAGGTGGTTAAATAATTGATATGTTTCACTGAAAAATTCCACTTTAAATGTGACTCCCACTTATTGTCCACATAAGATTAAAAATTCCATTTTAACATGCATCAGAAGTTCAAATGATCAATTTGGTGGTCATTATGTATAAGTGTGTTTTCTTTAGTTTATTTCAGCAGTATCAAGAGAGGCCAGAAACTCAAATGATAAGTGTGTCTGAAAACATGTAAGCATTCAGGCCACAAATAATCAGTCTTAGCTTGTATATAGATATAGATTGAAATAAACTGTGGCTATATATCAGACCTACCCACAAACTTGGTACAGATTGCTGGATCAAAGGTACATGCCAGTCACTTCCAGCACACATTCTAGCAACCACACAACATGCCTGCATTCCTAGTAGTGATGCTAGACAGGAAATACTAGCAGTTTTACTATGAGTGTCTGTGTATATATATATATATATCTATATATCTATATATCTACCTATATATATAGATATATACATATACACTGTATATATGATTATATACACATATGATATAATATGTATATACTAAAATACAGTATTCTTTTGTTTTAAATATATTTTGACAGGTATTTAAGTGCTAGATAAAATGAATAAAAAAGTAAATTCAGCAATTAGACCACATTTTGTTTGCCACCTTAGACTAATAGGTACAAGCCTCAAGTGCCAAGGGCCAAATGCTATACCGCTCTCTAAAGAGTAAAGAGAATGGATTTTAACTGTTCTCCATAAAATTTTCCCCCACCCTGTTCCACCAATCCCCAACTCCCACCCTAATAAAACATACTTTATGTGCATGAAATCTTTCATGTTTCTTTTACATGGCTGTCCTACCTTTTAGACAGTATAGTTCTACAACCTCTTCAAATGAAATGAAACCCAGTTTTTTGATCTTCAAGGGAAAGAAAGGGCATAGATATGCATCATTTCAATTTTTGCCATGGCAACAGTGTTCTTCCTCTTGGAAAGTGGGTAACATCATTCTTACCTTCTTGCTTTTCACTCCTGCTGTTCTTTTTGTAGTTCTGGTGTTGGATATTTTGGTTGTTTTTCAATAAGAAACATATTTATATAATCAGGATAACAACATATGCAATAAATTATTTCCTAATCACAGAAATCATGTTAAGGCCACACAGTCTATTGTTTTTAAGTCAAAGAATGAAATAAACAGTATTTTCTTTGTGAGTTACATTTTTCCAATAGTAGAATTTATCTTTTAGCATCATACGCAAAATCATTGGTTTTGGAAGTACTGGATTGGTTCAGTTCTTAATGTCCCTTGTGTGAAGCAGCCATTTGAGAGAAAGTGAGGATTTGCTCTTGGGAGGAAAACCTGAGTAAGTTCAAGAAGTAAATTTAGTCACTACCATGAAAGAAAACTGTCAGGATCTTCATAATTCCAGGAGGCAGTACCAGCACAGAAACATGCAAACCAATGAGGAGGAGAGTATACTCACCCTACTTCTTGATCCCAAACCAGTCTTGGGGATTCACAGGAACTTCTGCTAAGACTCAGGAAGTGTCATCGTTCTGTAATGGTTCTTGCCTATACACATAACAGTGTCAATAAAGTGTCATTGGGATCCATCTTAACCCTGGGTATCCAAAATGTGTCAACCTGTAGGAATGGCTCCTGCCAGTAAAAGATCCATTTTGTTGCAGATAAAGGCAGATGAAGATTCATATCCACTCCCTAAGGCCCAAGATTGTCAAAGAATTCTGGGTGTGGAAGAGAAGTGATTAAGAGATGGTGGCATAGAAGAGTAAAATTGTAGACATACACAGGAGAAGAAATACATACAAAACTGATGATCTCATTTATACGTGCGGGAAAAACAGTTACAGCCTCATTCATCAAGGAATCACCAACTATGGATCTGAGGGATTTTAGAAACAGGCTAAATGCCATTTTTTTTTTACTGTCTTTGAATAGAAGACTTGCTAAGCAAATGCATAGGAATGTTTAAAAAAACATTGCTAGAGATAGGGAAGAGGAAGCAAACTGTTGAATTTCTTAAGAGAACAAACTTTAAATGTACTTTAAAAGCACAGATGAAAGTAGATACAATTAATTTTAATTTCAGGGAGCCTTTGAATCTATTAAAATAAATTCCATAAGTTTTTCAATGTGTGTGACATACCTTTGTCATCTTCTTCTAGTTCTTATATATTTCAATTTCCTGTTTTCTTTGCTGATAACCATGCCATAATGATCATTCCATTATTACTTAAATAATGGTGGATTCCCTGCATAGCCTTTTGTTTTTTATTTCCCTATATGCCTTACAAATGAAGGTACCCTATGTTTGGTACAATTTTTACTGCAGTCAAGAAGTTCAAAATGGTCCCATTTAAACATTTGGTTTCACTGTTCTCAAAGGCACACCATATGTGCTGATTTTAATCTTCAAAAGTATAGATACTGAAAGTCTATTTAAATCCATTGACACAAATCTATACTGAGATAGGATAAAGTTTGTAACATCTTAACACTCCAGGGACAAATAGCTTGTTTTACTGACATTGCTTGCTCTACTGTGGTAAAGGTATATAGAAAAAGTGAGCTGGCATCATGAAGCTAGGTGGGTAGAATTACTAAAAGAATGTAAAAATGTGATATGATTTATAGATATCTGTAGAAGAAGGTTGATGCCCTTATACTCAGAAAAATCATCTTCTGTGTTTTACAATGACACCCTTTTCACTGGCTGTCTCACCAACCCCCTGGTTATCTGGGTTTATAGCGTAAACAACCTACAGCCTCTTAATTACTGCATTTTCACATGTGCTACAATAAACCACTAACACAGCAGGGTGATTTATAGATTGCCCTGTGCATTTATAGGTGATCAGGGACTGATCAGGTATAATTTGGCCAGTCTTGAGAAACTGGGAAAAGCAAGCAGTGTTTTGGTTCTAGCCTACAGGCCTGGTTCAGGGCTGCTCCAACTATTGATCTTGTTCTTAATTTCTTGTGTTCAGAAAAGAAAATAGAGTATCTATCACATTAGTTTAAGAGTGTACTCATTTTCAACAGCATGAAAAGTTGCTGTCTTGGCATAGCACAATAACTTTTGTAGACTATGCTCAGAATGCATATTTCATGTTAGAGAGGGAAAAGTCAACAATTTAATATAATTGCTCATTTATCATAATTTAAAGGTTGTAGAAGCAAGACAGAGATAAGTAATGCAAGTATTTTTCCCCTTTCCTGGTTTCAGAGATAATGGTGTAAAAGTGTTTTTGAAGTAGTAGAAGCTCTTATAAATGTCAGGCTTTGTGATTATTGTCATTTTTAGTAATCAGTACTGAGGGCTAGAATGGCTTAAATATGCCATTTGCCTAGTAACCTAGGTGATTGAGAATGAACCTGATTCTTATAGAAACTTAGCACATGCAATCAGACTTGCATCATTCGTTGGGTGGGTGGCTGCAATAACTTGCTCTCTGCAATATTATCAGAAGACATGGGCCTGGAAGTCAGAAGAAAGAGATGTGTGACAGCATTGGCTATGTGACCTTCTTAAAATCAACACTATCTCTGGGTCTCACTTTCCTGAGAAATGATGCTACATTCAGTGGTCATTTGTTGTGTGAACTGGGGACAAGAGTCAATAGAAAAGTGTAATTCCCAGCCATTTTACTAATAGGGTAAAACTTCCTTGATATGAACTAGCACAAGGGAAGAATTGTCTGAATGATTAAAGCAAATTCTGAATTATAAAATAAATCTCAAGCATGACATTTCTTACTTTGGTTCAACTTTGCAATTCAGACTGGCTATAAAACATTGCTTTATTGGAGAACTCTCATAGTAGATAGATTTCTAATGAGTCTGATTATGTCTGATGAGTGCTTCCAACATTGGAAAAAAATTTGTTCTCTCAAGGAAAAATTCAACTGACAGTATATTCTAAATTCTTCATTTGCTTAACAAACCTCTCTTGTCTACATCCATAATAATATAAATTTAATGTTCAGACTGGTTCTTGTCTAGTTTATTTAATATTACTAACAAAAGTACGCCAAGTTAGTGAAGTTTCAGTGCATTTCTACCTTCTCCATGAACTTGGGTCGGACATCACAAAGCAGTGAGTGCTGAAACAGGTTCGTTTCTTGCTCCTTCTTGTGCTCAAACTCAGAAAACAGCCGGTAGCAAGAAGGAAGAAGATAAAGGTAGGCTCCTTGGGAGTTCATAGGCAGAATAAGCAGTTGTTGGATGTGCAGCACTGATCACACTATTAGCCATAGTTGAGAACAGGATTAACTTATTTCAAAAGGTAAATTGAAGGGATGACCAAGAAAAGTTATTTGAAAGTTGCCTGGCAGGTAGCACTATGGCCAAAGAAGTTAGAAAAAATTAGCATCTACTGAAATAGTTTCCATTTGCACGCCAAATTTCAGATAATCTGGGAATTGTAAGTTAGCAATAAAGTTATTAAATAAAACTTGGAGGTATTATTAAGAAAGGGAACAAAGTTTGATTGCTTGTTATACTTAGCAAAAAGCTGGCTTTCGCAAAAAGTAAGTCAGCCAAATAGTGCAGGGTGTAGGTTTTGTTTTGGTGTGTGTGTGTGTGTGTGTGTGTGTGTGTGTGTGTGTGTGTGTGTGTGTGTGTTTAAAACATCAAACATCTGGTTACTGTAAAACTTCTAGGCACTTGCTCTGTGTGGATTATTTAGAGTCATTTTGATTTAGTCCATGGATCCTTTGAATGATGAATTCATGAGCAAAATGTATCCAGTGCGGCTCCATTTTCATTCTGTAACTCAACTTGAATAATAGAATTAGGTTCTTGGTGGCTTTCTAATAACATGAGAAAACTTCTGGGTGGAAGGTGCTAAATACTTTGGACATCAGGGTAGCCATTGTAAAAATCAAATGAAGCAAATGATTGCCTAAATTGTCAATGTCATCAGTTTACATTGGCGAGAAAGGAAGTCACTGCTTTTTGGCACAGAGTAAAACCTTGATTAATTGGAATCCATAGGGATGGATGGTATTGTTAATAAGAATACTCACTTTCTTTCATTCTTGGATATTGACATGCTGCTTTCAAATGCTTGCATCCACTTTCGTGAGCTTCTAACATTTGATGGTCAATCCAGATGGAGAGAAGTTATGGAAGAAAGAACTGAATATGATCTAGCCGCAGTTATCACTTGGCAACTACTTAAAATCTCAATTCCTTGAGGTCTTCTCATTTTGGATATCATTAACGTTTCTCATCAATGTGAAGTTTGGAATGGGGACTGGCAATTCAGGCCACTGGTTCGGTGTATTCTTGTTAATCAAGGTTTTACAAGAAAAGGCCTTGCCAATGCCCAGTAAGATTATAAATAGAAGTAGTTGTTTTAAAATTTGTTTCTTTGAAAGTGCTCTGGATCAGTGTTTCCAAACCCATGTGATAATACTGCAGAATGGCAAACTAGCTTTTCTGCCAGGATCCCAAGGGATGGAGAGGGAAAGAGAGGAACAGAATTACAATCATTGTCTCTGAAGGAACAAAATGTTTGGCTTGCCTGTCTGTTGCTCTGTGGTTAGGAAACACTATTCTTCACCTTAAGATGCCCATGGTATCTTGGTTGTATAAGACTTGATGTCACATGTTTCAGTATCACTTTCAAGCCCTTTGGACCATGGAGGATTCTGTTTTCAGGTCCTCTCCTGTACTTACCCAAAGTGCTTTTCCATGAATTGGTGTCTTGGTTTCTGAGAGGGCCCCTATTTCCTGTTGCTTGGGCGATGGCCCCGAAGAATATTAGCAACCAAAGGAATGGCAAGTGAGATGGATTTTCTCATGATGACAACCTGGATAACAAGTAGACCTACCTGAACCAAAAATATGGCTAAAGAGAAGCTAAATCAGGGATCCACACACAAGTAGTATTACAGGCGACGCAGGTGTTCAAATGCATAAAAGCCCTTTTGCAAAGTCTCTGTATGTGGTGACCTGTTAAAGAATGACCCCATTTAACTTGATAATGATCATTCTCTTTGCCTTTCAAGTTAAGTGGGGCCTACTTAAATCAGCCCCCACATACAGAGAAGAACAATTTATCACTTATACAGGTAATAGAAGGAGTCACCCCCACTCACTCAAACAACTTCTACAATCAGTCATCACACCCTAGGAAAAAAAAATAGAATCAAACAAATTGTATCCTGTCATCTCAGTGGCTGGATCTGGCTTCTTACTCAACTTTACTGAGGCACATGGGGAGTCTCACAGGACACCCATGGGCTTTTGAAAGCCTAGGGCACTGTAACCCTATAACGGCCTTTGTATGGAAACCAGTTGGGCATGTGGGGGAGGGAGAGGGGTGTGGACAGGGAGCCTCTGTCTGGGAGTTTAAGAAGGGACCCAAGTTAGATCAAAATATGGGCAGTGCCCTAAAGTCTTTCTGGTTCCCAAGGCTGCCAGGCAGGGGAATAACCTGGTCATTCTACTTTCTGTGTGCATCTCGTGCTCTCTCCTCAGTAATAAGATAACAGTCTTGCCGATTACTCGTCACTAAGGGTACCCGGTTGTGGTGACATTGAGGCTGACCTTGGAGTCACCGCCCCCGCTGCCGCACTCTCCTTTGTCGTACCACCATTTGTTTTTCAATTTGTCCAAGAGGCCTTGCTCATTCAGTTTTAATACTGCCAGGTTAACAGCATTTCTTGAAACGATAAAACATAACTTGTAAGAAAATGCACAAATGCTTAGGAAATCGTTAACGTATAAAAAAGGAGCACAAGAGGACAAATTGGCTAAATTTCACAGAACGTGGAGCTATAAAAATGTCTGTACAGCAAATACAGGGTTAAATATTGGAAGGTGGCATGGAGGATAACATTTGCTCAAAACTGAAGTGTGCGGGATGGGGAAATTGTCTTTGAGAAAAAAAGTAACAAGAACACCACATCCATGCAATTAACATTCGTCACCATAACTTGGCTTTTACTATTTAAATTGAAAAAGCCGTTGAACTGTAAAATTAAAACAGCAACAAACAGTCAGAGAGGACAACACAGAGAGAGAACATTAAAAAAATGGATGCATTAAATAGATGAAACCATAATTTACCGTCTTATTTAACTCCATGGAATATTGTAGATTTTAAACTTTTAAAAGTTACCTCAAAATCCACAAGAAAGAAAATGACAACAAAATGCATCAGGGTAGGTGGAATACTATAACAACACGGATATTGTTATATTATTCCACCCACCTTAATGCTGAGCCTTTAGGGGTTGCCACACCATAGCCTTTGGAATCCAGATTTCCACCAACTTTCATCGTATCACATGGCTTTCTCTGCTCAATGTACTCATTCATGGTTGACTCCAGCAGGAAGGCGAACTTTCCCTTGGACTTCCGAACTCGGGCTACCCCATCAGCTGTTGTTTTGGTAAACACAGATGGCTCTGCTGATTTCATGTAAGACCACATTTTCTCATACACAGCAATTTTGGATCTCTGTAACAAAAAGAGAAGAATTCTTTGGATGGCCAAATACGACATCTTGAAGGGACAATAATGCAGTAATTTTCAAGTGTAACTGGTTTTTAATTTAAATTTACATTTGTGTGCATGTGTGTGTGAGTGTGTGTGTGTGTGTGTGTGTGTGTGTGTGTGTGTGTGTGTGTGTATGTGTGTATGCAGGCACTGTCAAAGACCAGACAAGGCTAGATATTAGATCCCTTAGAGATGAAGTTGTAGATAGTTGTGAGTTGCCTGACATGGGTGCTATGGTGGTTTGAAAGAAAATGGCCCCCAAAGGGGGAGGTGTGGTCTCGCTGGAGTAGTTGTGATCTTGTTGGAGGAAGTGCGTCACTGTAGAGGTAGGCTTTGAGGTTTCATATCTGCCCAAGCCATGCCCCTTGAGACAGTTCACTCCCTGTTGCCTACAAGATGTAGGGCTCTCAAGTCCTTCTCCAGATGCCTGCACACTGCCACGATCCCCACCATAATGATAATGGACTAAATCTCTGAAAACGTAAGCCACTTTAATTAAATATTTTCATTTATATGAGTTGTGGTGGTCATGGTATCTCTTAACAACAATAGAAACCGTAATAGAGGTTGAGAAACAAACTATGCTCTTAACCAGCACCCGAACAATTTTTTATTGCGGTCCACAGTATCAAAGCCATGCTACACTGTGACTGTCCTCACACTTTCAGACATCTGTCAACATGTTTTAAAAACAGATTCCTCCAAACTGTGCTTATCTCACTAGTTGTGATACTTTCTGCTATTTTCAAATACACTTACAAATTCTAGTCCTGGTCATCCAACTTGATTTCATGGCCCTACTAACTGGTTACAATCTGGTTTTGGAAAGCACTTTCTCATTTGAATTTTCTACTTGATAAAGAAACCCCCCCTTTGACATCCTATCATTTTTATCCTGTATTCACCTGAAAGAAGGGATTGAAATGGCATGGGAGGTCAGTTATGATAAAGTGCTTCCTTGTTCTGAGCTGATCTTTTTATTTTTCTAGAACTCTGTTCCTTGGCACCACCTGCTAGAGATATGTAAAGTAATCCTGTGTGCTGTTCCACATGGCAATCCTTCAAATACTGCAAGGGATTTATTACGTCCCTTCCTGATCTCATTAGGTTAATTCTATTGGATGTTACTTCTTCCAAAACTCTCAGAACTTTGCTCTTTCAACCATAGGCTCATTCGAATTTGTGATGGCTCTTTTTAAATTGGAGTGTTTGATATAAACATGGTGCTACTGAAGTATGACCATGACAGAATAAATCCCAGAACTCAGGAGGAAGAGGCTGGCAGATACCTGAGTTTGAGGCCTGCCTGGTCTACAGAGCAAGTTCTAGGACAGTTAGGGTTATACAGAAAAACACTGTCTTGAAAACAACAACAACAAAATAGTTATCAAGACAATAAAAATGGCCACTACAACTGGCTTTATGATACTGTAGAAATCTAGAGCTCAAGTTTATATAAGATTATTGAGCCTTCTCTTTTGCTAAACTTAACAATCAGCTAAGCCAGAATATATTCTTTGCTTTACAAAGGTATTTAAAATATTACTTAGAAGCCTGACTTGGGACACACTTGTAATTTCATCATTTGAGAGGTTGAGGCAGGAGGATGGAGGGTAGAAGATCAGAAAAAATGGCACTTAATCTGACTTGGTTTCTGCCCATAACTATAACTTCAAAATTAATGCTATTTTAATAACCAATGCCTATGAAGATTTAATTATGACCCATGGGCATGAATGTTCACTTATACATTATCTTCATCTGATAGATAAGGCAATTTCTAAGTGTTGTAATGAAGTACCTTGTCACTGACTACACATAAACAGCAGTTTCCTGGCTTATTGCTACCCAAAATTAAGAAAAAGTAATTAAGGTACACATATAAAAATTACTTAAGAAAACTCATGTGCCTTCTAAAAATTAAAGAAAGTAAGGTATGTACTTACTTGAAATTGTCCTAATTGTCTTCCATAATCATGTGTCTCTCCCTTCTCACAAAGGTAACCACTGTCATAATTTTGTCTTTATTACCAACTTGTACTTCCTTATGGTTTTGCCAATATAAGCACATCTATTTTATAACCCTTCAGTCTGTAAATAAATTATATTTACAATTTTCTCCCTTTATTGTCATTAAAGACAACACTATGGTGGCATTTTTTTAAAATAAATTGATTTCTTTTATTCTTTATCTGGCCCAATCAGATATGATTATAAGGCATGGTAGGGAGAAGGATGTTGCTGAACAATTTTCATCCTATATTATTAGCAAAGCAGCTATTACTAACATCGATCAATTTATAAGCCAAAGACAAGTCCATGAATTCTGCTCCAAGCAGGCTCTGTTTTAAATTAATTTATTCCATCATCGCTGACACAGATTGCAAGATTTATTCCTTTAGGTTATAATGCATTTCTAGGAGAATATATGGTGAAGTGGGCACTGTGAATGTATGTGTTGTACACACAGGATGCACTAATGGATACAGTAATGTCAAGTTAGTGAGTGGCAGAGTGACTGGGCCATGGGTGATGACTAGTTCTGAAGGAAGGTAGAATGGGAAGGAAGAAATTGCTCACAAGTGAGAAGAATTAAGCAGAGGCATTTATCTTCCTAACTAGTATTTAGCTAACAGTATGACATTCAGATAAAAAAGAAGAAAAAAATAAATATTAGAAATTTCTCTTTTTTTAGAGACTATTTTATTTGGGTTGAAATGCCAAAAGCAATAAAATGGACTAATGTTAGTTCAATCATCTGAACTTCAATTTAAAAAAAAATTATGGCTGTGTCTGTAATAACAAGTTTTATCCCAACCTGCCACAATTCATTTCCTTTACCCCATAGAGCACTGCATTTTGTCTAAAAGGGAAAAAAATAGAATCACTTATATAGCAAGGCTACGAGACAGCACTGCTAGGTAATTAGCAAAGGAAATCAAAAGAAGAAATACATGAATGGAGGAGGAACAGATTAATTAATCCACAAGAGCATATCACTTAGTGCTCTAGCATTAACGACTTTCTCTGCCATACTTGTATTTGCATGAGATAAAGCATGAAGGACAAAGATGTAAATTGGTGTGTGTGTGTGTGTGTGTGTGTGTGTGTGTGTGTGTGTGTGTGTGTGTGTTTGTGTGTGTGTGTAAGGTAAAAATTTGAATCCTGGGACTTGCATACCTCCACTACTGGTAGTATCCAAAGTGGTGTAAGAGTTTGCACTCCCACTAGCAGTGGAAGAGTGTTCCCCTTTCTCCACACCCTCTCTAGCATAAACTGTCACTGGTGTTTTTTGCAATGGAATCTTAAAATTTGCAGGCAAATGGACAGAACTAGAAGAAACCATCCTGAGTGAGGTAACTCAGTCACAAAACAACAAACCTTGTATGTACTCACTCATATGTGGATTTTAGACATAGAGCAAAGGATTACCAGCCTACAATTCACACCGACAAAAAAGCTAGTATATAAGGAATACCCTAAGAGAGACATACATGCTCTCAGAAAGAAGGGGAAAGGAACAAGATCTGCTGAGCAAATTGGGAATAGGGGTGGAGTAGAAAAAGAGTTAGGAGAAAGAGAAGGGGAGAAGTGAAGGGTAGAGGAGAACATGAGGGAGCAGGAAGATTGAGTCTGGGGAAGAATAGAGGAAAGCAAGAAAAGAGAGACCATAATAGAGGGAGCCATTATAGGTTTTAAGAGAACTCTGCCACTGGAGAAATTTCCAGAGATCTACAAGGATGACCCCCAACTAACAATATAAGCAATAGTGGAGGAGAGGCTACCTTAAATGTTCTTCCCTGATAATGAGGTTGATGACTACCTTATATGCCATCCTAGAGCCTTCATCTAGTAGCTGATGGGAGTAGAAGCAGACACCCACAGCTAAACACTGAGCTGAACTCCTGGAATCCAGTTGCAGAGAGGGAGGAGTGATGAGCAAAGGGGTCAAGACCAGTCTACAGAAACCCACAGAAACATCTGACCTGAACAAGGGGGAGCTCATGGACCCTAGACTGATGGGTGGGAAACCAGCATAAGACCAACCCAGAGCCCCTGAATGTGAATTAGGAAGCCTGGGAAGTGTATGGGACCTCTGGCAGTGGAATCAGGATGTATCCCTAGTGCATGAACAGACTCTGGTAGCCCATTCCCCATGGAGGGATTTTCTCTCAGCCTAGAGGCAGGAGGGAGGGCCTAGGCCCTACTCCAAATGACTTGACAGATTTTGATGACCCCTCCTGGAATGCCTCACTCTCCCTGGAGAGTGGATATACAGTCTGAAGCTTCCATCACAAAGTTACCTGATGGTTACTTCTTTTGTAGGCTATACATAAAAGGACTCCTTTTTTGTTAATTGTCTGACAAGAATCCTAATCAGTTCTTCTTTTCTAGTCATAATCTTCCAGATATATTTTTAATTTTTTCCAAGCCTGTTCCTAAAATGTGCCAATAGGGTTGACCATAGATGTGCTTGATACAGTGCCATTAACATAAAGGGATCTATCTTGTCACATTATCTAGATATGAAAACATTTTTCCCTTTCAACAGACTTTTGTCTTCATAGGGATAATCTAGAGCTAATTGAATAAATAAAAAAGATCAATAAATCATTGCCAAAAAGGAAAATATACAATTTTATGGTATTAGTTTACAATCAGAGGACAAAGTATTACATTATTTTTAAGGGGAGTAGTCTGTGTGTTTGTAACTTCTCTATGCCCCGAATACATATGAATGAATAGTTTGAGAGCATAGCATAAAGGAAAGATCAGGGAAACTGGCTTTTGAGCACTTTGTTCCCAGTGTCCCTCAAGGGAGAATAGGCATTATTTATTTATTTGGTGACTGTTTTTACCAAACCACATTGCTTTGTGTGCAAGACTAGCCTTGTATCCAAATGCCATGGAAGGGCTAGATTTGACATTTGAGGGTTCAACTCCTACCTTCCCCATAATATAATTTTCAGACTCCCTCAGGGATCCATCTCATACCCCTTTTTTTGACAGCAGCTTTGGTCATCATAGAGGGATTCACTGATATTAAAAAGGGATTCTGTGTTTTCCAAGGGATACATCTTGATTTGAATGTGGGATTTATGTCCCCAGAAGGAATATGGAATTCTTGCCATTGTAAAAAGTTCCTTAGGACTAGTCTGTCATATATATAACAACAAGCAAGGGAAGTAAGAATTCCAAGGACTCATTTTCCTCCCTCTAACTTTATTATATTGTTCGACAGTTTAGTAGTTTCACCTCTAGACTGAATCTTAATTAAGAGACTACGATTGTAAACTATGAGTTTCCTTTTGTGTTGTTTAACCCTTGTGAAATTTCTGCTTTTAATAAAGGTTCAGGTAATACTGACAGCTGTTGCAAAGTCAAAAAGGTATCTTTGAGCTTCACCTTGCCTGAACTGGGCACATACTTAATCCATGTACTATGTGCGTCCTTCTAAATATTTACAAGCAAATTTTACCTTGCAGATCAAGTCCTGGGATATGGACAGGTGACCTTTACAAGGCAAGGTGCTAGAAGGAAGGGAAGCTGATGGTGCAGTTGTTCTGGAGAGCTCTAGCCCTCCCTCTGCCCATCACCTTTGTCTTCCCTAAGGTCTGGTGGGATTAGAAGAGAATATTGCTCATGTATGTCCAACTGAGGTGGCCATGGGAGGAGACTGAAAGAAGTGTGGTAAGGTATGGATAGTGTAGTCTTCTTGTCAAGTTCCATACTAGAGTCAGATGTCTTCACTGCCACTGAATCTCTTTTACTGTTTGTTTTTCCTAGGTAGTCCAGGCTGTTACATCTTCCTGACTTATTCTCCTGAGTAAGTGGGTCTGTAGGATGCAAGAGGAGTAAGAGGTCCGGACCCTCTCTCTGGTAAGATAAGACCACATGGAAACACTTAGATTGATTGAAATGAGTTAATATTTAAGACAGAGCTAGCCAACAAGAAACACTATTAGCAAGCCAACAGTTTCATAATTAATACAGTGTCTCTGGGTGTTATTTGGAGCTGATGTGGCTCTGGGACCAGGCTGGTGGGAAAGTGGTCGTAACAGGTGTCCACCACCACACTAAGATCCAGACATTCCTTAGTGACTCAGACAATGCTAATTTCTAATAGTAGGTTTAAGTACACAAAAGGGAGAATTTTGTGGCAAGAGTGTGACCCATCACACAACCTTGCAGGTATCACCCTTCCTTATTCAGAGACTCCTTTGATTTCTTACTTCACTGGAAGCATAAGAAAGTCGGATATCTTTAAATATTATATTGACCTACACCATTGTGGCTCGCAAGATGATTTTAACACATATCATCATCTCAATTATGCACCTCAGAAGCCCTTTCAGGAAGCTCCAGCAGCTAATGTTCATTGATTGTTGGAACATGAGAGCTAAGAACAGTGCCTGGGCCCAGTAGGGCTCAATGAATATTGGTAGAATGAAACAATGATTTCTGGTTTTATGAATTATGGAATCAAGGGGGAGAGGGCAATAGGCAAGAGATACTAGAAAAGACATTAGCCTATTTATCTCTAGTTATCCACCATAAAGTCACTTCAGACAAGCCTTGGAAAAACTATGCTAGTTTTAAGGCAGTATGCCGTGTAAGAAGATATGGAAATCTGAAGATTTGCTATTGATTGAACAACTTGTCTAAGATCACACAATAATGAATGATGCTGAGATACTACCTAAGTCTGCTGAATTGAAGGCTACAGATAAACCTTTCCCCTAAAACTCTCGACTGCTTTACTGGAAGACTGCCCATCTCCTCTTTGATTAAAGAGAACAAGTTACCTTCTAAAACATCTTTTTTGAACTTCTGGGAATTGGCAGTAACTTTGAAATTAGTCCTGGCCTGCTCCTATCAAGAATATTCTTGTTACTCCCAGAAACCCTGCTATAGGCCCTGAGTATTTACATAAAGGAACACGATAATTTGAGGCAGATATGGAAGAGCACATCTGATAACGGGTTTTTCTTTCACACAGGCTTTGAAGAAGTCAGTACTTCTGATGAGGTGCATTGGGAATCATTGAATTTCACAGCCCCCATCTAGCAAAGGGGATATTTCCATTTTGATTAGGATCAAGGAACACCGGAAGTGCTTTCATTTCTAACCCATGACCAAAACCCCAATTTCACTGTCCTTCCTTCAAACATACAGACAAGTACTGTCTCTCGGTTTTCTTTTGCTTTAATCAATGACTGCCTTGTGACTGAGTGTTGGTAAGAATAGGGAGGCAAAGAGAAGAAAATGCTTACTGGGTCCTATTATTAACTTTCCTATTGGTGGATTATGATCCTGTCTGAGTTATTTTGGGGGCTGGGCACTTAGATAACAACTTCAGTGAAATTAGACATCACTTTTAACTTTGACACTGAGCTTTGCCCTCAACCGTCAAGAACTCATTGAAAATGCCTTTGCCTAACATTTTTACACTGTCTTCTACAGTTCATGGCAGGTTCTTTTCTACCTTAAGGAATGCTATTTCAGATGGCTCCTTTCCAAACTGATAGGTTCAGCGAAATTTCCAGCGACCTTGCTAGTGTCTCTTGCTGGTATACAAAGTCAGATTTCTATTCTGATTTAATTTACCTTTGGCTTCTTTTGCCAAGAAGACTGGGCTTATTCCAGTTGCTGGAAAGTATCCTGCTTTTTAAGTTCAGTTAGGCATCAGAAAACAAGGCCTCTGCAATTAGCCCTGATAGAATGGCACCACTAGCATTTTGTTGACTTACATACTTTTTTTTTTCCATTTCACAAACTCCAAATGAAAATGCACTGGTTTGTTTATTTGTTGTTGTTGTTTTAAAAGTCTGAATCATTTGTTTATTTTGTTCATTTGTTTCACTTCACATAATGGAAAAATGTCCATTTTTAGCATTTAGAACGATGGCTGTCAAGCAGTGTACCATCAGTAAATGTTAATTCAGTGTATAAATGAACAGTTGAAATTTGAACTCAGATTGTTTTACAAGGAAGTATAGATTCCTTCCCCTCTCTCTACTTCTACAGCCAAGAAAGGGGAAATGGTAATTCCAAGTAAGCATAACTGGGAACTTAAAGACTTTGCTTTCAACCCATCCTCCAACTCCAAGCTGTCTCTTAGTGGAGGAATTGCTATGATAAGATTGACCAAGAAACATCAGGGAACAGGTTGAAGTTGAATTTGTTTTTGGTTCAGGCTTACATGTCGACTCATTTTTGAATTATTATTCTCTTTGGTTTGCTCTTATACTGATGCTTTGTTATTTTGCAGGTTTGTACAGGCATAAATATATTCTGATTACACTCTTGAATTATTTGCTACTGATAAGATTCAGGTACATTGTCTTTAGTGATCCCCACAGGCTCCAATGAAGAGTGTACATTATATTGACCAACTCTTTTGATGTGATTTTCTGTAGCGGTAGTCATCTTCACTGGCTCATTTTTGAAACCGCATACCTGAGCTATAAGGCACAAGATGAGTTAAACCCACTAGTTTATCACAAGGCTCTATATCCTACTGTTAGAGATAAGGTCTTCTTTTTGACTTAGGCAAGTTACTTAAATTTCTCTAAGACTCTTAATCTTTTTGAAAAAGAGATAAAATAGTAAATAAAATAACTCATAAAAACTCCTACCGAGGGGCCTGGTATATAATAAGTCCTTAACAAATTAGATTATACCCACATTATGAATGAAAAAAATATCATACTCCATAGCCACTGTGCTGGTTGGTTCTGACAACTTGGCACAAACCGGAGTTTCCTGGAAGGATGGAACCTCAACAGAGGAAATACTTCCATCAGATTGACCTGTTTGTGTGATGTTTCTTTATTGATATTTGATATGAGAGATCTCAGCCAACTGTGGGTATCATCCTTAGACAGGTGGGTCTGGGGAGGCATAAGAAAGGTAGCTGAACATGAGACTGGAGTCAAGCCAGTAAGCAGCTTTCTTCTATGGTGCCTGCCTCTGCTCCTGCTTGATTTCCAACTCTGACTTGCCCCAGTCATGAACTTTGGCTGGGATGTGTAAGCCAAATAAACTCTTTCTTCCCCAAATTTCTCTTAAAATAAAATTTAGTTTTAACCTATGTATATGTATTTCTGTCCGTGTTGCATATGTCAATGAGTGTGGGTTCCTTTGTAGGCCAGTGGCATCTGATTTCCATGGAGCGCTGGAGTTCTAGGCTGCTGTGAGCCACTCCATGTGTGAGTCCTCTTGAAGAACAGTGAGTGCTCCCAACCACTGAGCCATCCCTCTAGCCTCAAGTTGCTTTTGAAATGGTATTTATCACAGCAACACCCCCCCAACAATTTGTATGATTTGGTTTGTTAGACAATTTGTGCCAGAAGAATACAAGAAAGAAGTAGAATTCGAATGCGTCATGGAGTGAGTGGTTGATGGTTAATTTTTTATTGTAAATTCGGTGGGATTTAGAATCACAGTGGGAACACACCTTTGGTTGTATCTATGAGGGTATTTCTAGAAAAGTTTAACTGATCAGGGTAAATACACCGTAAATGTAGGCAGCTCCATTACATGGGCTGAGGTCCTGAACTGAATAAAGAGGAAGAATAGACTGAGTAGTAGCATTCATCCCTCCCTGCTTCTTGACTGTGAATAACATGCAACCAGTTACCCCATGTTCCTGTTGCCATGCCTTCCCTGCCATGATGGGCCATATCCCCTGGTACTGTCAGCCAAAAAATAAACCCTTAAGTTTCTTTTATCAGGCATTTTGTTTCAGCCACATGGAGGAAGGCAAGGCAGATAAAATTGGGGCCCATGATGACATGTGCACAGATGTAGCAGTGATGATGGTGTCAGATTTAGTGTTGTCAGTGCCACTGAGGTAAAGATTAAATCAGATCTGACTGACTAGATACTTGGTAAAAACTAACTCATAAGGCCAAATGCAGCCATTAAATGTTCAATTTCAATATACTCACATTTTACCTTCTCCCGTGGCTCACCACTTTGAATAGTCGGATTTAGATTTAAGTCTTTTCTTCCTTTCTGTGTCAGACGTGTTCCAGTAAGTATTATTTCTAAAGGCGCTATGCAGATTAAAAAAAAAGTGGCTGGCTGGGGTTTTGTCTGGCAAACACACTGACTGTGAAAGCTGCAGGAAAATTGATTTGCTGGCATTTGCATGTTCTGGCGCAAAGATGCTGCATGGAAACCCATAGAACCTTCTGGTAAATTCAGCAAGTGAGGATGACTTCATAGGATGATTATGCTCCACCGATGTTTATCACTGCGGTCAAAGCAATGGTCTCCATATGCAAAATGCCAAATGAAACCACTAATTTTCTGTTAATCTTCTTAGACATGTACAAAATAGCAACTTAATGTGATACCCAGCACCTAAACACAAATCAGCATACTTATTTACATCCCTAGTCTTTATGCTTATGGACACCCCTAGCCTTTATTCTGCCCTAGGCAGTGTGAGTGCTGTGGATGAACTACCTAGTCATCAGTACTCTGGAAGGATCTGCCTGTCCATGGTGAAACTTGCAGTCATGTGGCATTTTTTCTTTGTAGGGCACTGATCTTGATGTCACAGAGTTGGCTTGAGTACTTATTAGCTATGTGACAATAGACAAATCAGTTAACTTCACTAAGCCTCAGGGTTCTCATTTGGAAAATGAGGATAATAATAGGACCTGCCTCACAGTATTACTGAGATGATAAAATAAAAGATGGCGAAAAACAAGTTTAGCATAACTCACGACAACAAAGAAAATACTATTTAATAATTGCATCAGGCACTGTGCTGGATGCAGTAGGGAATGGGGGTGCATAAAATGTGGTCCTTATGCTCAAAGCTAAAAGAATTAATGAAAGTGCCATGCTACTGATCTCCCTATAGCTGTGTTGTCCAATATGCTAGTTTCTCTCTACACATGTCTACTTGAAATGTGGCTAGTACTATTGAAGGAGTGAATTCTAAATTCACTTTTAATTATTTTAAATCTTAATAGTTAAACAGGTAGCTAAGTCTTAGAATTGCAGCAAGAAGACACAAGAACTACTTTTGTTTATAACATTTTCCTGCTATTTCCTGTTGATGGAGGCAATGACTGCCTCAAATGGAGAAACATAACTCTTGCTTATTTGTTGCTCTGGATTTGATAAGCCAGCCTGTGTTTATGGAAAGCCTCTCCAGAGAAAGCTAAGCTGTGTTATTTATATGGGCCAAAAATTCCTCACACGCATGCTGAGAATGTTTCTTTTGAACTTAACCTATTTGTGTAAAATTGAAAATAAATAGCCTCCCATGTCTAGGTGTGCTATGAAAGAATAGTCTCATTATATCTATCCAAGAAACACAATTTCCTTCAAAGGAACAGATTATTACACAAGAAAATGCTTGTTAGAAAAAAAATGAGAATGCTATTTAAATTTCCAGCCAGCTTGACTCCATTTCTCTGGTTCTATAAGTTCTTACAATAAGTTGTTTGAACTGAGTCTCTTCAAGTCTCCTTCACAAGGGAATAGTTCTAACTGGGATGAACAGCCAAGTAGCAGTTCTTAAAACTCCCCCATTATTTTCCAAGAGATCTTTCCTTTATCTGCTCTGTTAGATAGGTTGAGATGTTGTGTATGATCAAAATTGAAAGTGGTAGACCTTCAGAGATACTTTCTTCTAAAATTTTAAGCGACTGTCAAGTGTCTGCAGATGCTTTTATCTACTGTTTTCACCTTATGTTACATTTGTGTTAAGGTCACTGCTGTACATTTGCCTCGAGTCACTAAAGGAAAATAGGACTACCATTTTCTATGGTTGTAATTCTCTGGGAATCAGGCAAGTTGAACATCAAAGTCATTTGGCTTGGCTGCTCTCATACAGTCACCAGATACTTGGACGGTGCTATTTCAAAAGTCCCAAACTAAAGAAAATGCTGCCAAATTGTATATTTGTAAGTTAAACCTCTTTAGGGAACAAATAGCAGCAACAAAACAAGAGACTCGTGAGCTGAAGCCAAGTTGTTTTTTATTTAGAGCCTCAACTAGAAAACTAGACTGATTTACACTTAGCCCTGCACATTTTTCTGCTACTGTTGAGCAGAAATAAAATCAGAGTGTGAAACATGCAGAGAGTGAATGACTTTAGAGTACTTAGCCCTGAATGGGATAGCTTTATCATACTCCTCCGCCAAAGATTGGGATCTTTGTGGAAGAGGGGTTGGAAAGATTGTGAGAGCTAGAGGTGGTGGACAATTACAAGGAAATAGCATCTTCCAGACACAACATGGCAGATACAGAGGTGAACTCGAAGAGGTTGGGACAAGATCTGCATAAGCTCAGCTAGACAAAATCCCTATACAAACACAGGAAGTAGGCATACAGTCACATCCTTAGCCAAGAAGTTATTTGCAGTTGACAGCTGCTGGAAAAGAGAAAATCAGTTTTCTCTTATGGAATGATACTGGTACTGGGTACATCAACCACTCCAGGGCATGAGTAGTAAGCTAACAAATAGGACTCCACATTTTTTAGTGGCATTTGCCTTTTTTTTTTTTTTTTTTTTTTTTAAGAGGAAAAGAACACAAAGTTTGGTGGGTAGGAGGATCTGGGATGAGTCGGTGGATAGGAAAGCATATGATAAAGATGTACTGTATGAAATTCTCAGAGAATAAGAAAATTCATAGTCTGAAAACCTTTTACAGCAAGCCAGATTGCACTATTATTTCATTTGACTTGAATTTCAGGTAGACTCGGATATAATTTTTTTTTTTCAGTAAAGATCCATAGTCAAAATGCAAGAAGAAGCCATGTTGAATTTTAAAGGACTTAGACAAATAAGAGAAAATTGAACGCTAGGACTGTATTTCCAAATTTCATATATTTGCTAGTGCCTGAGAAACTTGGGGCCTGTGGAATAATTTATTGGCAGTCATTTCTTTGAAGTGCATTTCCCTTAAATCCTCATTTTTTGTGCCAGCAACTTATCACCAAAGAAATACAGTAACTTGAAAAACATGCCCTCTAAATCTGGAGTAAGAGTGTTATTATCTGCTGTTATTGCAGAGGAGTGGAGTAGGCCAATATTACATTTTATGTATTTCCTCTTTAAGACGCTTCTGCTTGCCTTCTATGCTGACTCTGATCAACCACTTGCAGAATTTTATCAGCTGTAATTACTGATTACTATATTTCTTGCCTAACCCTACCAAGTGTGTCTCTACATGAAAGTCAACACAGTTAAGCACTGTATATACATCCCTATATCAGCCATTATCATATGTGGCCAAGAGTCAAGGCTGTTTTCTTCGCCATGATTAAACTACTTGTTTCCATTAATTTCCCCAATTCAGAGTCATTTGCAAAAGTTAATTTCTACTAGGATAACTTTTCTTTCACTGTCTGATATGCAAAGACAGCATAATATTTAAAAAAAGCCTTCCTATGTAGTCGTCTCTCTTTAAGATGTGTAGTTTCTTTCCCTCTAGTCTCAAAATGACTTGGAGATTGCTCCTCCTTTCTCCACCTAATGGCAATCTGAATTTCTACTGATTTATATCCAACCCATTCATTATCTAGTTGCTGAAAAGTATGTTATTAATGAGAGGCAGGTAGGAGTCATGCTGTCCTCCCCAGGTTTAAATGAATCCTTAAGATGGCACAATCAAACAGATATGTAAAACAGGCCATTATTAATGCAACATTAAGGCTACAAATTTAAACAAAATCAAGGAATGCAGAACTGTTAAGTTTCTCATTGTTTCAGTCTTAGCACCATGATGGTACCCACTGCATATATAGTAAGGCATGGATCTCAAAGTATTGAAAACATAATTTATGTGTATAAAGGGGCCTCTAGGATTAACTGTTAGACTGCTGGAATAACGCAACTATGCCCATGTAACTGACTCAATGGAAGTATGATTTAAACATATTTGAACTCTTCTTTCCCTAGTTTATACTACTTTGTCTAGATAAGAGTATGCTTTTTATTATGTAACAGATAAATTCCTGGAAAAATTATCATACAGCGGATTCATTTCTTTGAAAATCATATTTTATTTCTCAACCAGTGCACAAGCTGGTCTATGCTTACATCTGAAAATTCTCTTGCTAGCTTTCTCTGACAAGTAGTTAATGATCTCTAAACATCAAAATGCATTAAGGGATTTCTGTTATGCAGGGGAGAATATGTCTCCAATATGTATAATTTCCACCAATTTCTTTTATTTGCTGTGAATTTTCTGATAGATGAATTATTTACAGAGGAGTTCAAGCTATCTATGCTGTATAGGTAAAGATTTGGAAAGAAGTCAAAACATTAATGTTTTAACTAGTTCTCGTTAATCTTTAAGTTGGCAGAAGGGCAAGCCCAGAAATTGCCTGGGAAGAATAAAAAAAAGCCAGTACAAAGTGATTCAAGGTGGGGGGTCTTGATATAATGGATGCTGTGCTGCATCCCTAAAATGCCTAGGGCAGAAAGAGGTATCCATGGTAACAACAAGAATCCCAGTGGAACAAAATGTGGAAAAAACTGGACCAACCTTACAAAAACTGATCTGTTCCATATCAAAGTGAGAAAATTGCTCTCCAGCTATGGTAGAAGGCTCTTTTATGTACCCACAGCTTTTTCTTTAGGTGATGATGGCAACCAACAGAAAGCTACAAAGAATGATCAGGCTCTTTTTTAAGTTGTCACCAGAGGTATGAATGATTTGTGAAGGAACACTGTGTAATTCATTAAGAGTTGTGACTTAACCTTGTAGGGATTTTAGTGATGTCCACACTCAATTTTAATCCATAAAGGCTACACAGATTAGAAACTTTAGTAACTACAGGTGTGGACGAAGGTTAGGCTACCTGGCCTCTGGGCTGGATAGTGTGTCTCACCTGCTCAAGAATTGGAAGTCTACTACCACTCTGCTGCCTATATTAAATAGACACTTCATGACTACTCCATGGATGGGAGACTTTGACAACAACAGTCATATAACACAATACCCTTAGTACATTAAAGTGGCTATGGCAGTGTAGAAAATAAAATGGAGAGGAGAGAGGAGATGAAAAGACCACAGAGAGTTTACCACTTTATTTAAGGCCTAAAAACCTGCCATTGTTCATGTTACTGTTTTTCTGAAAGATGCATAACACTAGCCCTCCTTAGTAAAGATAGGCTTCAGCTCATAGTTCACTCACCCATCAAATTCAGTCACTCACGGGAGGTTTCGTACTTAAATATGGTCAGATAAAAATTGTGTGTGTGTGTGTGTGTGTTTGTGTGTGTGTGTGTGTGTGTGTGTGTGTGTGTGTGTGTGTGTGTACATTCCTGCAAATAGACAAAGCAAAGAGGAGTAAGGTATAGGAAGTGGTATATTAAGACAGTGGTTTTGGTTGGGGGGGGGGAAATTCTGGGCTTTGATTTGCGATTTCCCTTCTGTACTACTTCCAAGTTCTGTTCATATTCCTGAGCTCATTGACTTCTTCTGGATTTTGAGCTCTTCCAGGTGATCTGGCTCATGCTTACACAAATACCACTGTCTGCACTTTGAACTTAGGGCGATGGAGCTCCTTGAAGCAGTAACACAGTAGAACTGTCTCATCAGGAAAGGTACGCAAAAGGACAAAGAAAAGGAAGGGCGATGCAACAATAGGAGAGCACGTTGGGCAATGACTAAGAATTCAAAACTGTTGGTGTTATTCCCCATTGTGGTTCCTCTCATTTTAAAAGACATTATTTTGTTTAGAGAATCTAACCCTGTTTTAATACTTGAGTTACCATGTGTGGAGTCCAGCTCTCTTTATCACTTCCTGGACTCTAGACTGGAGAATTTTGAATCTTGGAATTTCTTTTAACCTCTGTAAAAACCCCGATCACAGGAATGACAAGCTGGCTTGGCAAGTAAAGGCACATGTCACCAAGGCTGGTGACCTGAATTGGATTCCAGAATCCACAGTGGGGAAGGAGAAAACTCTCTTCCTTAAGTTGTTCCCCAAGGTCCATGGGGCATGCACCCAAACACAAATGTAAGAACAAAATCACATATATATTCACAGAGCCCAAATGGATGTAGGTTATACAGGGAAAGAGCAACCTCTACATGGAGGCTTTCATGACTAAGTTCCCGAGTATTCTACTTATTTTCATTTTTTCCTTTTTATGAAATTTCACGTGTTCTTTTCTTTCCAGACTTGATGGCCTCTTTTTCTCTTAGTGTCTAGGGATAGTGTCCCAAATTCTTTCAGATAGGGACAGTTGAAGTAAGAGGTTCCTGAAGTTTCCATAAAGTCCCTAACATAAAAATCCCAACCAGTCAAGCCTCAGCAAGGGAAGGCAGGGAAGGGAGGGTCTGCTAAAGGAAATTAGGGCAAACCTTTTCATTTAGGGGCTGGTTTTCAGGCTCTTCTTGTATTCCCAACTCCGGTTTCACTTTGATCTCAGAAATTCCTGTAGCTCCATGCTATTTCCTAGGTCATACTGATTGATAATCTTCACTGATAACCTGTGTTTGCACCTATCTACCCACAGACTTTCAGGATAGGAAGCTTAAACCACAGGGCTCCCTGTATGGTGCACATAGACATGAATAAAACATTCCTAGTCAAGCCAGAGCTATCCAATAAAAGGGCAATGGAAAATGGGCTATCTGTATCATAGGACAAAAATGTAGGTCAAAATTAGAAAAAAATGAAGTCTCTGGACATTATTCACCTATAGTTTTATTTCCTTCACATTTGTCATTTTCCAGGGGTCTTCTTGTTCAGCCTGCAACTAGTCAGAATTCTTGGAATTCCCTACACAGGTCTTTACTTAGAAACCAGCATCTTGAGTGGGGACATAAGACCCCTTGGAATAGCCCCTAACTTCATTGTGGTGATACACATCTATAATCCCAGCACATTGGAGATGGAGGCTGGAGAATCAGAAACTCAAGATGAGCCTTTGTTATATAGTGAGGTCTTCACTCAGAAAGCAAATGAACACAACAAAAATCCAACAACAATAAGAACACAGATCCCACTGCAGGCTGGGCTGCTTTGTAACTGTGGTCCCACGACTTGGGAGGTAACAGGTTCAGTTAAGCCCAAAAGTTTGAAAATAGTCTGCACAACATAGCAAGAGCTACCCTCCATCTCAATAAAATAGAATAATAAAATACCTCTTCGACATGTTTGACAATTGGCCATCAATCTATTCTTGAAGACTGCCAATGACGAACAGCTGCTCACTGACAGCAGTCATTCTCTCTTTGGATCACACTATTACAGCAGTTCTCATCCTGTGGGACCCCTCTGGCAAATCTCTATCTCCAAAAATATTTACATTACACTTCAAAACAGTAGAAAATTATAGTTATGAAGTAGCAACAAAAATCATTTTATGGTTGGGGGGGTCACCACTACATGAGGAACTGTATTAAAGGGACACAGCATCAGGAAGGCTGAGAATCACTGCTGTATTAAAATGTTCCTCTTATCTTTTTCTAGAGTCTCTACTCTTGAATATAACATTTTGAACTTTTTTCTGTACCTTAGTGTCCAGCAGAACAAGTCTAATCACTTTTTCAAATGCTCACTTTTCAAATATTTGAAGAAAATCATTAATATGTATTTTTGTTACATAGTCTCTTTAGGGTAAATATCTTGTCTAAAAGAAATGTTGGGGAACAATTACAAAAGCTTCTGATCCAGTGCCTTCAGTTGTTTGTTGGGTACTTCCATACAGCAATGCTCTAAGTTAGGATCATCATCGGACCATGAGAAGTTATGGCTGTTTCCTGTTTGTCAGCTCAAAAAAAATGTCCCTCAAACTTTTAGTAACTTTTTCTTGGTTCTGAGCAACATGGATTTATCAAAGTCTACTAGAGTTTATTTGTGTTTATCCTTAATATTCACCATTTCTCTGGTCCCCTCAGCACTTCTAGAGAGTAAACCCATGCTAAACCAGTGCTCTACTACTTAGCCACAACCCTAGACTTCTCAAATATTGATTGTGTTATTCTTAACTTTGTTTATGAAATTGGATGAAATTCAAGGCTGAGCAAATGGAACAGAAGCTTCTTAAGGATCTGGCTCATAGGACACTGTCCTTCCTTCTCTTTTAGTATATAACAGGCTTTAATAATATAGTAATTATAAACATCCAATTTGTATGTGGAAATATGTCTTTCTATTGGCCTTATCTGAGGATAGTGGAAGTATCCAAACATTTTAAAATCAAACTTCAAACCTCTGTATAAGAGAGCTTTGAGTCTCTTTGTGTTACTCCATTCATACTGCTACCATGTTAAGGAAAGGGATCATTGATCTTGTTTGAAACAATGTCTAATGCAACCAGGTTCTTTTTAAATATGGAACATTTGCTACGAACACTTCCAGCCTTAAATATCATTTGCCAAAGTGTGGATAGAGTTTGCTTTTCAATCTTAGTTCCTCAGAATAATTTCAAAGAATATAAAATATTCTTCAGAGAGTATTGTTTTCATGAATGTTAGAGATAACTTTTAAAGATCACTTCTCTCTTTTTTCCTAAGACAAGGTTTCACTATGTTGTATAGCCTGGCTTTCCTGGGTCTCACTCTGTAGACCAGGCTGGCTTTGAACTCACCGAGATCCACCTGGTCTGCCTGCTGAGAGCTGGAACTAAAGGTGTGCATTACCACTGCTCTGGTTGCCTTAAAGACATTTCTAAACTCCCTTTTTCTTAAACATAAACCAATTCATGCAAGAAAGTAAGTGTTAGGTATCATAATACAGTATACATAGGGTAGGGGAAGTATTTTTGATGTTTTATTTGTATGTTTCAAAATAAATAGATGAGAAGAATTTGAAGTTTTCTGACACACAGAAATGATATTTGTTGGCAATGGAAACCATATTTACTCTGATTTGCTCATTGCACACATGTGTGATTATAATACCATATTCTTTAAATAAGTACATATATTGTTATATGTCAACTAACACGCTAAATCACTTGTAATATGAAAAAAAAGGTTGTAGCAGAGACAATTTTCTCTTCAGACAGGTAAATTTCTTCAATACTTCAATTCTATCATGCCTCTTCAGCCTTTGTTTAATAAGTGTCTTAGTCATTTGAAAATGTTACACTCTAATAGAAAGAAATGTAAGTTAAAATTAATCATCTTTGGCTAGCTCTTTTCATTTGCAATTTTCATGCAATCCATTGGCAGATTTCATACATTCACTACTAAACTGTATCCTAAATATGATATATCATTCAGTCTCCATCCCTGTAACTTTAATGTGAGCTTTCATTTTTTAGACACAATGGTTTTCTTCTTGTCCCCTAAAGTATTCTGGGATTGTTCCTGTTTTCTCTCTCTCTCTCTCTCTCTCTCTCTCTCTCTCTCTCTCTCTCTCTCTCTCTCTCTCTCTCTCTCTCGTTTTTTTCTTTTGAATCCTCACATGTCAGATTTTCACATGGCCTTTCTTCTTGAATTAAATGTTAACTCCCTAGAGAAACTTTCTTTGAGTCTTCCCACCCTCTAGCTTCCACTTAAAATATTCATATCTAATCACAAGTCATTCTGCATTGTACCTTAGAGCTCTTAGATGTTCTTAAAAATTATTCTATATGTGTTTTATCACATGTTCATTGTTTCTATCCAACAGAATGCATGTTCCTTGAAGGGATTTGGTCACATTCCTATACTTAGTATTTATTTACTCTGGGTAAAATATAAAAGATATAGAAGAGTGAATTGAATATGAACATAGACTGTCATATGCTTGCTTTGAGGAAAAAAAATCCAACCAAAAGTTTTTTTGTTGTTGTTATTTGTACTTTTTCTTTTAAAAGTGGAATGCAGTTAAGCATCTAAGTCCATTATTCTTACAGATTGATTATACTGAGATATCTAGTCTTACAGTCAAGTTTTCAGCATCCTACATGACGAGGAGGAATAATTATAAATAATTAATTTGTGTAAGTTTGCCAGGTGAACCCAAGGAAATCCTAATTGAACAGATGGGTCCTCCTTCCCTTAACTGGGAGGCTATTAGATGATTTGACTTTGTCAGATGAAAAACAGAAAGTGAGCTCCTGAGATGAATTCTAGGGAAGAGACTTTAAGAGCTCTAGCAAAGATCTGGGAGTCCTGTGTGATGTTAATTACCCTGATGTTGTCAGAGAGCGTTGGCAGCCTCAAGGAGAACTGAGATCTAACCCCCTTAGGCTTTCTGGGCTGTGAAATGCTCTCATAAGCAAGTAGGTTACCTGCAAGAGATAGGCTAATAACATCCATATGGCTGGGTACTTTGGGCAGATGGCCTGCATGCTACCTTGAAAGCACCTGAAGTTTCTAGGTGGTCTTCAAGGGCAGCTCTAAATTGTGCATGCTGAAGTTGTTGAATCTTTGGGCCCCCAAAATGGCTAATGGTGAGCTACGTAGCAGATGAATTCAGTAGTAATTTGTAATTAGAAGTAGAAGTGGGACCAGGAGGATAGGGAGAGGATACAAATGAACACCCCCCCCCCCAACCTCACAAGACTCAGAAGAAAAACTACATCTCTTCCACTGTGAGAACAGTGGAAGATTTCTTTTTTTTTTTATTTTTCAGAAACACCCTTCAGATCTGTACAGAGCCTTTTCTGGAGTGACTTTATTTTAATTGCTCTATTTCTGGGGACTTCTCTTCATATGTCCTGGGACTTACAGAACCTTTCATAGTTTTAAAGCATGTTTGTTGATATTATCCTGTCACCAACCAATGAAGAAAGTAAAGCAGGGATTGTGTACTGACAAATTTGAAAGTTGTGGAGCAATATCTCCTTTTCAAGGAAAAAGAAGAAAGTAATTTGTGGGTATAAAACTAAAAACAATTTCATTCTGTTCTTCCTTTCTGTTTTATCCACCATGCATGATGTAAGTTATAGCATGTCAGAAAGTGTAACAAATCATGTAATGGTAGGAATTGCCTGGGCTTACAGCATTCCTTTGAGTTTTAGAAATGTCTTCCCTTCATTTGCCTCCTTATTTGGATCAGTTTGAAGTTGTCAGGGCATGGAAAAACAATCTTCCTTAAATATAGGCTTTCCTTTTTCAAATTTAGTTTTGATACAGGGTCTTATATATAACCTAGTCTTGCCTCAAATCTGTGGCTTTTCTACCTCAGCCTCACAAGTGTTGGTATTTGTAGGCATGTGCCACTACAGCAGAATAAAATTCCTCTACTAAAGGCAGTGAAAACAATTATCAACCAGGACATGATACAGATGCATTGACAGGTGCTCAGTAAAGGCTGATTCATGAACATACATCAGAACTTAATGAGAACTCAGAATATTAGGGTTCACATTCCAGCTGTTGCTCATTAGCTGAGTGTCATTCAGCAACTCACAATGCCATCATGCCTCAGCTCTCTTCTCTATGTTATACATAAAGTTACTCCTGTTCTAATTACATTGTAGGACTGTTATATGGACGGAACATGGTAGCATACATTTGTGTTTTGGATGTTGATAGACCAATGTGTTTCGAAGTTGATAGATTTTGAATTCCTGGAGGATACAGATCTTTTATTCTGTAGAAAACCAGTAACCTTGCTTACTGTGGAGCATATGCATAGGTTACCTTATCCTGGGGAGCTGGAAAAATAAATAGTGATAAGCTTCACTGGAGGGCTGATCACTACTCAAATAATTATCTCAGATATCTATGTGTAACACAGTCCTTCAAGCAACCTTCAATGATGGCGGAAAGGCCTCTTTGTATGTTTTGAAGTGATCTGACAAAAATATGAATTTTAATTTTGTCTACATAGATGTACAGCTCCTTGGTGCTTAGCATGAAGCTTGGGTCAAAGAATATATCAAAAGGAGGATTACTAAAAGAATGATGAATAAACAATACAATCCATATTATTATTATTAGCGTATCTTCTATAACACAGTTTCCTCTGTATCTTGAAGACAGATACAGATATGGTTTGAGTTGTGTGCTTTGAAGATTGTTCTTTCTATCCAGCCTCCTCCTGGCCTGCAAAGAAGTTCTCTGGGTGAATATCTAGTTGCTAAATGATGGGGAAAGCCAAAAGATATCTCAATGTATTTATCTTTTTTTCTGAGGCCTCAGCATCCTCACCTTGTGGATGCCATTCTGTTTCCAGTCTTGACCTATAAGGTCAATCTATGGCCTTTGATATCTAATGTAATATATAACAGAAAAGTAAGACATTTTATGGGTAAGACATCAAAACATCCACATAAAATTGAAAGACTATTTTTGATTTTCTAAAACTACCATTTAATATGTACAGCTTATATCTCCATCCTGACATCATTTAGTGTCAACTCATCTCTGTTTGATTTTGTTAAGTATTCTCTTGTATCTGGCCTGACTGTATTCTCAATATTAACCACATAGTGTTTTTGAGGCAATGTCTCACTTCGTAGCCTAGGTTGACCTTTAGGTAGCACTGTTGCTTAGGATGGTCTTAAACCAGTAATCTTTTTGCCCTAGCCTCCTGAGTGCTGGGATGTCAAGCCTGGCTTGGTTTTCAGACTAATGACATTTGACTGTGCGTTTGCATGTGCATGCATGCATGTGCTATGTGTACATTTCAAGCACATGAATATGTGTGTGTAGGCCAGAGGTCGGCACGGAGTGAGTGTCTTCTTTAGTTGCTCCTCAGCAAACTTTTGGAGACATTCATTGAACTTGGAGCCCAACAATTGTCTAGACTGGCTGGATAAGAAACTCCTAGATGTGTCTGTCTGTCTCTACCCCCGCAGTGGTGGGATTGCAGGTTCATACTACAGCATCAGGCTTTTCATGTGGGTTCTGAAAACTGAACTGAGGCCCTGTGCTTGCACATCAAGCGCTTCACTTACTGGGCCATTTCCCCAGCTCCTTCACACACTTTCTTTTTTACGAATGGCTTTGAAAATTTTTAAAAACAATCTTTGTGTCATATACCAGTTCCCCCTCTCTCCCCTGCTCCTGTTCCCCCACCTTACCCCCCCTCCACCCATCCCCATGGTGAGGCCTCCCATGGGGAGTCAACAAAGTCTGTCACCACATTGAGGCAAGACCAAGGCCCTCTCCCCTGTATCTAGGCTGAGCAAGGTGTCCCTCCAAAGAGAATGGGCTCTGAAAAGCCAATTCATGCTCCCTGGATAGGTCCTGGTCCCACTGCCAGCGATCTCATAAACTTCCCAAGCCACGGAACTGCCACCTACATTCATAAGGCCTAGTTTGGCTCTATACAGATTCCCCAGCTCTCACTACAGAGTCAGTGAGCTCCCACTAGCTCAGGTCAGCTGTTTCTGTGCGTTTCCCCATCATGGTACACTGACTTTCTTACAAATTTCACTTAAAATCTCTCCTTTTAGCCCCGCATCTGTACTAATGGCAATGTTGCCAAGTGTTTGAAAGGGTATTTTAAGGAGGTCTGAAGGCAGAAATGATTTTAGAGTTGCTTTTTCCTCACAGTACTACTTCCTAATACAAATCTATATCAGGTTAAATTTCCAGAAACCGGTGGAGAATGATTGGTGTAGCTTCCCAAACCATAGTGGCATTTCTCTGGCCTGTGACAATAAAGCTGTCAGTTTGGTTTTTAGCATGTGTGTCTCCACCTTTGGTTGGGAGCTGCTGTCTAAAGAAATCAATTTTAAAGTCCAGAGGGCTGATGGTAATATTCCAGATGTCTCTTCCACCTGCATGCATTTTGCTCAGTTCCTGTCTGCCTTTTCTGATGGGGCAGGGCCCCACTGTTTCAGTGACTTTATGTGAGTATAAAATGACAGCTAGGGAAAGCTTAGAAAATGAAGCAAACAAAGGGATCACTTAAAACTGCCATCATTTTTATGGCAGCCTTACCTAGGATGAGTAAAAAAAAAGTCTATAGGGCAATTAGAAGCGAATTTGATTTTATTTATTTCTTTCTCATGCTGGAAGATCTAGAGGGCTGGCTCTAGGCTGTTTTATGTTATTACTATATGGTCTCTGTGGTTTTAGTATGGTATAAAGTGGAAAGAAATGAGCTCATGTTATGTTTTTAATGCTTCATATGATCTTGTTTCATTGTCTAAAATACAGAAGGCATGATCTCCATTTTTTTTTTAATGTTTGGGCTTTTCCTAAAATTTTCTTTTGAGATAACTAGGAGCTGAGGTGATGGGATATGACTATGGCCATCAAGATCTTCTTGCAGGTTGGTTATTCTGCTCCATGAGGGAAGGTGGGATATTCAGCACTGCGGGGTATGGTAGAGAGCATAGTGAGCAGAAATGGCTTGGAGATGAGTAGGCTGGATTCATGTACTGTACCCAGTATTCTCTTTGTTAAATTCACAGAACATTTTCAGTATAAGCAGTCTTAAAATGTTGACTTTTCCACACTACTTGGCTTCATTCATAGATGACCAATCTTCATTTGCTTTTCTGACCCACCCTATAGAATCCCAATGCTGTCACTTGTGACCATTTGGGGGAAAAGAAAAAGTGTCTTCAGGGGATCAGAAATGATTTGCACTTTGCTACATCTGCTTGCCTCTAATCAAATTTTCAAAACAGCTCCATTTCCATGAGAATTACTCATTGGCTGCAAAGGTCACAGGTGTTTGTGAACCTAAGAATCCAGAAAGCAATTAGAATGGAACAGTAACTTTGTTCACAACTGAATGTTGATTCAAATTGGCTGCAGTAATGTGATCCTCTTTAATGAAACCATCATCACATGGATCAGTAGACACAGGCACAAAGTACATGGGGGATGAGGCCTGGGCACAGTGATTATATGGCCACAATTTCAAGCCTGCCTGCTAACAACTCTTCTCAACAATGCTCCTTTTGCCTACAGTATGGATGAATGGATTTTGAAAGCTTAATGGGAATTGATGTCATGTATTGATTACCATTTAACACATATCTCCCTAACCTTGTATCTTTGTCAAAGAAAAAAAAAATGCTTTCTTGTAGAACTAGTGCTTCTTGCCAGAGACTCCAAGTTTGGTTTTTGATATCCTAAGTGGTCAATAGCAACTAGATACCTGTTGGGATGGTAAACATAAGCTCTGTTTAAAGTTGATACCAAACCAGATTTCCATGGAGCTGATTATGTGTTGAGTACTCAACAGATGGAAATCCTTGGCTTCTAGCCTTGACACATGTGAGTGATTTCATGGGGGTAAGGGACTGTTTGTAAAAAAGCTCCTGGGACTGCCATAGAAGAGAGAGTCAAGGCCAGATCAGTTTCAAAGGGTCTTAACATAATTTTGATGCATCTATCTTAGTTGGGCATAATGGTCTACTCTGTAAACAGGTGGTAAAGGAGAAACATAGGTATCCTGAGATACTGAGAATTCTTGTAAGGGTCCCAGGACTATCCTCCTGTCTTTTGGTGGTAGTGGGGAATGGAGTAAAAGCAGGTTTCAATTAACGGCTAAAATGTTAAGAACCCCCCCCCTAGTTTTCCATGAAGCCGCATGACAATGCACATAGAAATATATTATTTACTGATTTATCAAAACAAGTCAGTTTAGAGACATCTGTTTACTCCGGACCTGTGGGGAAAAGCTAGTAATTACACCTGCCATCCAGTAAGTTGTTTATTGGTTGGAGGTAGTGACAAATGTTTTTCTGCCTATACTAAAGTGGCATTTGGATCATGGCTACAACTACTTATAATGGCTTAGTAGAGGGTAGTGGCACTATTGACTCATTTTCTAGTTTCAACCAAGCCCCTTCTTCGTGCTGGTGCAACTAAAAATTTGAGGTCTTAATGGCAGTGCAGTTTACCTAGCTTTGCTAACTTTTGTTCATGAACAGCTTGCTCTTTCCTCAATAAGGAGTGGCCTTTAGGGTGCAGAGGAAATAAATCTATTCAAGAAATGAAAACAATTATAAAGTGCCTTGAAATTGCATTATTATCATATATATATATATATATATATATTTGAAACAACTATAATACATTTCAACAGAGATCCAAGGCTAAAATGGAATATGTAATTTCTCCTAGTCTATCACTTGTCAGAACTGTACAGTTAATTATCTAACTGGTGTGAACCACTGAGATAAAAAAGTCACTGCTTTTATAAAAGCTAGAAAGAAGAGGTATTATTTAGCTAAATATCCTAATTACTTAAGTAAAAGGACAAAAGACTACAGAAGTTAAGTGACTTGCCCAAGGACAAATGCTCACTTTATAGCAGGGTTGAGAGTCAAACCTAGGAGTTCAAATTCAGTGCTCTTAGTATGTCACCTGCTAGCTCTCCCATGAGTTTTAGCTCTAATGGACAATGAGTCTGGTTACAACTAAGCAGAGAATTATTTAAGACACTGTCCTTTGATAAAATTTCCACTTTTCTACAAACCTCACTTAAAAGTACTGCAGAGCTGTCTTTTTGAAAGTAACATGAAAACCATTGGGTTGAATTAACAGCAAAGCACTTACTCTGAAAAATTCTTTTGTTGAACCAGAGTCCAGGGTCCCATATGCAATTTCAGTCTGCTTGGCTAAATCTTCAGCACTCTCAATGGGGGACACCATTCTCTCTACAGTCAGGAAAGCAGCAAGGTTTGCAGTGTAGGAAGAAATTATGATCAGGGTGAAGAACCACCAAACCCCTCCAACAATGCGTCCGGAAAGTGACCTACAAAACAAAACAGAAACAAGTCCAGACCCAGAGGGCCCGGATCTCAATTTTAAAAAGTCACTGTCTTTATTTATAGAAGGAAGAGTGATTTTATTATAGGCAATGGAGGAAGGAAGTTGATGACACAATGGAACCAAAACATCAGATAAAATTCCCATGTTGACAATACTATGTCATGATGGCATATGATGATGACATGTGCAAACACTCTTTGGGCCTCTCCATGTATTCTGGAGTTTGGATCTCGACTGCCTCCCCAAACAGTCATATGCTGAAAATTTGCCTGCTAGTCTGTCTGTTGTGTTATTGGATCTTTTAAGCGGTGGGGCTTAGCTGGAGAAAGTTAAGTCACAGGAAATGGTGTCCTTGAATGGAATGATAGGATCTAGTCCCTCCCTTTTCTCTTGATTCTTGGCCGTCAGGAAGTGAACAGGTCTCACCAGCCACATGCTCATGTCATAATGTATTGCTTCACCAGATGCTCAAAGAAAAGGGACCAAGTACTTATGGGCTAAAAATCTTGAGATCATGAGCCAAAGTAAAGGTTTCCTCCTTGTAGTTGGTATTTTGTCTCAGTGATTCAAACTAGAACAGATTTAAAATCCAACTTTTTAACCACATAAAATACCTTTCTCTTACCACTTCTCATTTATAATTTCACATGGTACTTTTGCTTTCTATGACCTTTTCTGGGCACATGTATAGAAGAATAAATACTGTGGTCTAACCAAGATCAATGAAATCAAAGCACAGATGCCAATACCTACATAGCCTGACTTCCAATATTTTACAAGTGATTATACTGGTAGTCAATTTGGGGACCAATTGACATAAAGTAATATGCAAAACATAGGATCCCAAATCTTCACATTTGAACAGAAATGGGAGACAATGGCCAATGGGCACTGTTAGCTTGAGTTCCATACATTAATGTTGACATAACTGTTTTGTACAGTTGGTCACCCATGAGGCATGGTACTAAATGGTAATGTCTCTTCTCATCTTCACATAATTGTTTAATGAGGATCAGGAGATCAAAACACTTTCTCTTCACACATGGAATCTTACCATTGGCGTCATGCCTAACTGAGGAAACTCCCTCCATCATACATCAGTAGTTCTCAAACTGTGGGTCATTAACCCCCTTGGGGTATGAAACAACCCTTTCACAGGAGTTGCATATCAGATATTTACCTTACAATTCACAGTAGTAGCAAAATGACAGTTATAAAGCAGTAATGAAAATGATTTTATGGTTGGGGGTCACCACCACATGACAAACTATGTTAAAATGTCACAGCACTGGGAAGGTTGGAAGCACAACTCCATGTGGTCTTCAATGCTCTATGGAAATGGGGGTAAGTTTTAATAACATGAACATTTTTTTTATGTTTTATTTGAATTATTAGGGAATATAGCTAAATATGGATAAAATTTAAAAGGAAAATTTTCTCACCATTACTGTTCATTTGGCTTTATGGGAAGGGGTTTCTAAAATGAAGATTCAGGGTATTTACATGCCCAAGAATATGTGATTCCTAGGTATCATATATGATTCTGTTGCAAGTGATGAACAGACCAATCTGAGCAATGAACAAGCATTGTTCTTTCCCAGTGAGTCTCAACTTTGCCTGTGTATCAAGAGCATTTGCTTAGGTCAAAACAAAACAAAACAAAACAAAAAACAACACCCACCAAAGACATCAAAACAAAAGAAAATCTTGCCTATAGTCTCTTCTAGACAAATTATATCAGAATTCTTGGTAAAAGGTTAATGGTATACTCAGAGTTGTTAGTTATGTCCCTCCATTGCAATAACTGCTCATGGAGAGGGATTGTGGGAAATCAGAGTGCAGCAGTAATGACTTATGTTTAGGAAACTTCACTTCTTTTGCAGTATTGCTGGAGGCTGGTGTAGCTTATATAGAAATTAAAATATTCTCAGTAGGTTTTTATGAAATATTATCACATCATCCTTAGCATAGTTCTAGTGTGGAGTAAAGCTCCATCCTGCTTAGACTATGTTCTTCCACACCTAGAAATGCTCACAAAAAGAGCTTCCACTCTGCTAGAAAGTAAAGAATAAGCATAGGAGCCTGGCACATCTCCAGGCTCTGTGGGAAAGGGGCAGTTCTGGGCTGAGAACTGACAAATCAAATTTTTCTCTCCATTCAGTATGATTTTACCACTCTGAAGCAAGTTCAAATTCCCGTGTCCCAAGACAATCCCTTGTTCTTAGTATGTGGAAAATTCAACTGTTTATGGGAATACAATCTGATAATTCTTGCAAGTGTTTTGATAACTAATAGTGCTATTTATTGGTTAATTATAAAATATCTATTTGATTATCTCCTAAGTCTGCAGTTTCTGTTGGTCTCTGGATTCCTAAAACGTAGTCAAATACAATTACCTTAGCTTTTTAAATGTGAAAAACTGCTTTGCAATAGATTTTTCCTAGCTAATACTGACATCCTTACAGTTGCATCTGGAAACATTTCTCTTTTAATCAGAAGAGACTAAACACATCCGCATGAGTCAGAAAAGAATGTGTCACCCTTCCCAATGCTCAAAGTATACAGAATACTCCAATTAGAAATTTAGAAATTTCATAATTTTCTTCATGCTTGTCATATTCAAATTTTTAAACATATATACTTATCTGATTCTGAAAATTACTTCACTACACAGAATGATGATGCTTGAAAATGGCATCCATAGCAGTAGGGTAGTAGAAAGAATAAAACAGGAGCTGTCATCTACTGAACACATCCTTTTTGGAAAACTGTTCTAATTGCCTTACATGTACCAACTTCCTACATCTTTCATCTCTTTTGGCCAGGATTGTGTTACAGGTAAGCAAGCTAGGGCATTTCATAGATGAAGAAATTGGCACAGAGAGGAAAAGCAGAAAATAAAATGTCTGTACTTTCACTTTAGGAAAGAGATTCAAGAACTGATGGTGAGGCACAACAGGTAAAGGTACCTGATAATTTGGCTTCCATTCCTGGGACCCACATGGCAGAAGGGTAGAATTGACTCCTGCAAATTATCCTCTAACATCCACATGCATACTATTGAACACGCGCGAGCACACACACACACACACACACACACACACACACACACACACACTCCTATTCACCCATAAAATAAAAATAAATAGATTTTAAATTTTGAAGAAGAGAAATATCTAAATATTATGCAATATAATATTTAGATTTGGTTTGATTTAGATATTTAGGTTTGGATAAGAAAATTCAAAATGGTGTGAAAATTATAGATTTTTAAATCAATACCAAGAAATATAGTTACAGTAAAACCAAACATGTTTGTATATTAATATTTGTTGTTCATTTGGAATGTACCTGCAAAAGTCATCTTCATTTGGAATGTACCTGCAAAAGTCATCTTGATGTGGAATGATGGGTTTTGCTGAGACCAGGGAGAAGCCTGAGTTTGGAGTAATTCCAGACTTGGAGTTTGATATGGAAAGAGGTATATTATGCTGTGAATACTAATGGCAGTTTATGCATTGCCTGCTTGAAATGTGGAGAAAAATACAGTAATTTATGGAAATTGCATTGTGCTATTTTATTGAGGCTAATGGACTGTGGATATGTCTGTCTGATTTTAAATCAGGGCTGCACATCATAATCTGGTTATTTTGGCCACCTTAATACTGACTCACATCATTGTGTGGTTGATCACAATGACTCAGCTGAGATTGGTTGTTGACATGACTAAAAAATAACCCTAAGTACAAAATGGCCATTTTCGTGCCTTCTTGTCTACTGGTTATTGACTTTGGCAATTATGTGGTTAATTCATGGCATATGGTCAGCTCTCTCCATCCTCTCAATCCATATCTACATATCCAAACTGCTGCAGACTGAAAATATTTGGGAAAACGCTATCTCCATGAAATACAGACAGACATTTCCCCTTAGGAGTCCCCAAATAAGAGTCAAACAACTATTTTCTTAGCATTTACATTGCTTTAGGTGTTATGACCCATCTAGAAGTCATTTAATGTACATGGGAAGATGTACATATAGTATATGCAAACATGCTGTGCCATTCAACATAAGGGACTTGAGCATTTGTGGGGTTTGGTATCTGACAGAGGTCCTGGAACTAATCCATCGAGTTTCAGGAACACTGGTATGGATGGGCATGGCAATTTTGAGAGCATATCCTTATAGAAATGATAAAATAGCCTTACAAGTCTAAGTAAATAGCTTCCATGTAATCAGTATAGAATGCAAAAGACTATGTTTGATAATGTCTCCTCAAGATAGTGGTAGATTTGACAAAGGATTTGGTGCAATTTATATCACCCTCTTCCGTGTTCTTGGCATGCATGCTTAAATCATTTTACTGAGGAAAAATGTAATGGAACCTACAGCGAAGAAGCTCCACAAGCATTTCTGTATTTTTCCTTTTCTCATTAGTGAAACTACAGCCACTTAAGCCCACATTTCACATGGAGGATATTAAAAAAAAGTGATGGGTCAACCCCATCACATTTTATAAAGGATCTATTAAAATAAGACAAGATGTTATAGTTGAATTAGAAAGACCTATCATTTCCAAGTACCCTTCTTTCCATTAATGCAGGAACAAAATGCTTAACATTCATTTCAAGTAGTTTTGTTGCACAAGACAGATTTCAAGGTGAGCGTAATGAAATGTCTATAAAATGCTGCACACTTATGTTTTTGGAAACACAGAATAGTGTGTATGTCATACCCTTGACAAAAGGGTAAGAGGAGGTTTGAAGTTAATGAAAATAAACTAGTAATAAAACTAAAAACACATATAAAATATTACCAAATACATATATCAAACAACAGACAATGTTCTTAACTGTAATAATAAGAAACTGGAATCCATATGTTAATAATAAAGTGTATTTTATGACATCTGAAATGACAATGAAAGTGAGCTATGGACCATAACTTCATCCTGTAAGTAAATTTTATAATCTTTGCTATCCTAGGTTTATGAGATGATGAGGGGGAGCTAATACCATTGCATTCATCTAAATTCTTTATCATTCCTTTTTTCTTTTTATAAAGCTTGCATAATTTCCATTCTCCATTCAATACGAGGACTATGATAGACTCCTTTAACAATGTGCAGAATCAATCTTTGTTACAGTGTTCTCTGATGGAAATAAGTAACCACATCCCAAAGACCAAAAACTACAGCTTTCGGCCAAAGTCATGAAGTCATTGTCATAAAAATCCTGCCTTTGCATTATTAATGTATCACTACATCTCCATTGCTGTGAAGTGAAATTTCAGTAGGATGAAGAGAGTGGTGTACATCACTAAAGGAAAAGATATCACATAAATGCAGCTCAAATGCCTCAAACATTTTGTTATTCTACACACCTTTTCTTTTCAAGGAGGATCTATGTGTGGAGGACCCATGTCTAACTGTGACAGTCCCTGCCTACTTCTTCAAAGGATTTGCTATCTCGAAAACTTAATAAAAATACCTTTGGCATAATCTGTACCCAGTGGTGAGGTCCAAGTTTGTCTATTCTTTACCCTCCATTTTCCTTTGTGTACTGTTCCCAAGACTCATCATGTCTTTCACCTGGCTAGCCCTTAGCTGTCCCTGCAGCTTCACAAAATATCAGCAGGGGGAGCATTTGTCTGGACTTGGACTCTAGATGGCACAAGTGGCACTATCAAGGTTTCACAAAGGAAACAAATTTCACATTTTAAAAAGTTATAACCTCTTGTCAATGTGAGCAACGCATTATGGGATACTATGCTCAAAACAATTTCAAGAAATGGAGTCCTTAAAAGCTCTAGATGGGATCAAGAAGGAATGTTGCTGTTCGTCTCTCAGGAGCCCTTTCTATCAACTTAGCTTGCACTTTGCTAACCACCAGCACTTAGCTGGATTCCTCAGTAGTTTTAGGAACTCTGACCAGATGCAATGTTAACTGGTATGTATGCTAAACTACGATGATTAGAAGAATCCAATTTCATAGTAACAATAGCTAACATTTATTGAGCTCATAGGCCAGGAACTGTGCTTTGTGTTTTATTGATGAGAGACTGAGGTTTAGCTAGGCTTAGTAATTTGCCCCAGGGTGCACAACTGCAGAGCAGACAGGGAATGTGCTGAAGCTAACTTTAGCACCTCCTGCTTAACTGTTCTGCTCTCTCCATCTGGCTGCCCCCATAGGCTGGCCCACAGTGTATGTTCAGGATGAAGAGGGTTAAACTGAATGCGTTCACACCTTCTCTGAACTTCTCCCCTGATAAATCAGTTGATGTATGAATATAACCTTGGCTTATTACATCGATTGCCTTCTTTAACGTTGACTCAGCCTACAGTTTCATGCAGAACAAAGTAATTCACTCTCAACAATTAGAGCAGTTCAAATATCAAACCTAATATCGATGGAGAATTGCTAAGCTTCTGGGTAACTGTCAATAACTGGATTTGATGACAATGGAATGATGCCAGCAGTTTTCTTCATAATGCCTTATTGCTGATTTTGCAACCTATGCTCTGAGTGAACATGTGCCCAGCAGCCTTAGGAATGCTCACTGACCACTCTCATTAACAGTAAGTGCTTCATTTCTTTAGGGGGGGAAGATGGGAAAACAGTTCTGGTACCTGAGCATGAAAGAAGCTAGGAAGCCAATAGTGCCCCTTCAGATTGACAGTGTAAAGTAGTTGTGGAAGCAATTGTACTGCTGGCTCCTAAAAATCTCCAGGAAGTGTGTTCCCTTGTGTCAGTTCTCTAGGAATGACTGCCATCTATGATATGAACTAAGCAGCTTACAGTAGAAAGAACAAGGTTCTGGGGATTGGAGCTAGGTTTGAGTTCTAGCTGGCATTGTCAGTGTGTCTAGGAAAAGTTATTTAATCTGTGCCACTTTCTTCAACTTAAAAGTAAGCATTATGCCTACACTGTGGCAATAGCTTAAAGATTAAGATTCTAGTGAGACTGTAGATAATGTGTCCACATGCAGTGAGTGTCCAGGCAAGGTTGTGCTTTCCCTAGGAAATGGCAGCATTTAGGCTGCCTTTTTTTCTGACAGTTACTCCTGTTCTAATACTCGTTAGTTCTATTTTCAAATATAATCTCAAGAAAAATTCCTTGAATTACTTTAGTGTTGATGAAAGTAGCAGTGTATACGCTATGCTCACATTATTGCTTTCTGGAGATTTTGTACTCTGAGTGTGATCACTAACCAAAGTACAATGCTGCTGCTTACAGCAAAGGCCACCACAAATCTCACACTGCAACTGTACTATTGTCAGGACTCTCTAACCCTGCTAACAGAGAAATGTATTATAGCAGGCTGATACACAGTTGATCACAAATATATAATTAATAGAGCTCTCAAGACAAGGAGAAACATGTTTCTTTCTTATTAGTATATAATCATATGCTAAGAAGCATAACATTTTAATAAAAGATTTAAGAGATAAATTCTTTTTGTAGGGCACAAAAGATAGCATCATGGGAATAATCACTGATAGGTTAGAAAATATAGAGCTCCTGGAGGTAATGACTTCTCACTAAAATGCACCATAAAAAATAGTTGTTACACTAGATGTGCCCTTAGTGGGTTGAACTGTGACCAGCTTTAAAAACAATACCACAGGATAGAAAAATCTCAGCCTGCTTGGCATACTGTAAGGGTAACATCTGGCATAATTTTGCTTATATACATTTATGCATAATGAGTCAAGATGGAAAAATGATTTCTTACCATTGGTCATATTGAAAAATTGAAGTATTTGCTATATTTCATGACTATAGAAAACCCATAGCTTTAATTCTTCCACCAGAAATTAAAGCAAAAAACCAAACTGGTTCAACCTGTCATTTTCAGTGTCAGTTTTAGTTCTTATTTAATGAAGTAATGTGCATAAATACTTGTAAAGATGGCTTTTGCTATGACCTGTTTGAGTATGCAGCATAGTAGGCAGCACTCCAGTGGGAATATCACAAATGTAGTTTTGAAAATTGACTTACAGAAACCAAGAAAATCTCCAGCCTTAATGACTCCCCAGCATTGTCACAACACAGATTAGCAGCCATGTTAGAAATCTCTCAATTATAGACCCATTCAGAGGCCATAGTCTCTTGAAGTGACTATTTCACAAAAACCAAAAAGAAACTAGAAAATCAAATGAACTCCCTGATGATATCACAAAATGACACATTCTGAACACAAAAGGAACAGGAAATGAAATGATTTGAAGAACCCAACCAAGCAGATTGTGGGTGGCAATTTTTTAATATAAAAGGGAGAAAAAGAATAATTTGGATGCATAAGGCATGAAAGATCCACGTAGGTAATTCTAAAAAGCTGCCAAAAATGGCTAGGTAAGCTCTCTATTACTGAGCTACATCCTGAATTATGGTCAATATTTTCAATAGCTTTGCTAGGTTTGCATCCAGTACAATTCACCAGTAGAGGTATTAATATTCATGAGAATTATATTTGTTCAATGATTTAAGTAAATTTAGAGTTCTGCAGTCATCATCACAATCTATTTTTGAAGCATTTTCATATCACCTCCATCAGCTCCCTCATGTCCATTTGTAGTTAATCCTAGCAAGGTTAAGAAAAGGATAAGATAAGGTGTATGTCCCATAAGCAAATATAAGTTAGTGTCAAAATCTTATCCAGGCCATCAGCATTTTAGTGCTATATTTTTTAAAAAAAAACAAACATAAAAAACTTGTAATGAATAAGATATTAAAAACTTAAAGAAGTTGTTTCTGACTTTTGTACTTGTTCTGCCAGAGTCTAATCCTGTTTTTGTTATCTTTTATTTTTCTTCTCCCTTCAACTTCTGGCCATCACTACCTGTCCTTTTTATCTCTATATATTTGCCTACCTGGGACAAGCAGAAGGAACTATTATGGGATATAGTTGAGTGGTATGTGGCATTTTGTGTTTAAATTATTTCAATTTGGCATGTTTATAAGGTTCATCTGAATTGTTAGTATGCAACAATAATCTGTTCTTTTCATTGGCTAGTGTTCCATTGAATGGATACGCCACAATTTCTTTATCCATTTACCAGTTGAACACTTGCTTTGCTTCTATCTTTTGTTTATTAAAACTGAAGCTACTGTGGACACTTATACCTTTTACACTAGGGGTACAAATAACAGTAAGATTGTTGTGTCACATTTTATCTTCATGTCTAACTTTATAAGAAATAGACTATTTACAAATGTGGCCATATCACTAAGATTCCTATGGATTTTCTGCTGTTTTCTTGGAGAAATTCTGCAGTTTTAGCTAAGAAACTTGAGTGGATACATAGTTCTAGGCAGTCTGAGCAAAATAAAAAGACAATATTAATAGGGAGAGGCAGGAAGATTTTAAAGAAATATTCTATCTTTTCTCATGTTTTGTCTAGATTCAGTCTCTTGACAAATGAGAAAGTGTTTCAGCTCCATTAATGAGGAGCCCTTCATAGTAATACTATGTGCCAATTAGTTTTATCTAGTTTGTGTATCTATGAATATTGTAGTAAACCTTAGGCATTCAAAGCATCACCAGAAACACACTCACCTCATAGATATAAGCAAACAAAATGGTTTGATGATAATTTGTCATTGGATGAAATGTTAAATGAAAGAACTCTGAAGTTGATGCAAGATGGACATGAGTGGAATATGACCACACAAATACAAGCAGGATTCTGTGTTACACACAAACAAACCTTGGAGAAATATCACATCCTTGCTGCATAAAAGCACCCAAGGAAAACCAGAGACTGTTAAATATTCCAAATTCATTCGGAGGATCAGGAGGACTTTGTGGGTCACGAGGTTCTTCATTGTTGTCTTCCAAGTGCCACTCATAAGGGCTAAATCTGCTGACTAGGAAGAGAACCACACTGACTCCAATGTAAGCGAAGACAATGCACATCCAGATTTCATAAGCTAAAGGATCCAGGAATGAAAATACGCCTGGTTTTGATTTCTGAGGCTTCTTTATCATGATGGAGATACCCAGGCTCATAAATGGCTTTGAAAAATCGATCACTTCTTCCCGCACCAAAGTTATAGTGAGTGGAGCAACAGCTATATCAGCTCTCTGAAAAACAAAGACAAGTAGCACTTTTACAGACAGCATATCCGTCACCATTTGCCACTTAATATGTGGTTTTGGTTGGAATATAATATACTCAATCACAATAACCAGCTGATTTGTGGATGCTAAGATTAGAGAGGCAAGGCTATTCAGGTTGATGGTGAAATAAGGAAAAGTCTTGGTCTTGTGTCCTCTGAAGCATACTGGCTTAGGGAAACCTATTCCATTTCTCCTAATTTCTTTTTTGCTACCTCACCCCAACTTGTACTTCTTTATGACATATCTAATTTAACTTTTCTCATTTTAATATTCACATTCTTATGTCTATCTCCCTTTTTGACTGGAATTTTTTTTACACTATGCACAATAATCTTCTTATATTTTCTCTCTTTTTCCTTGTAGTATTCTGTATATGTATTGGTTACTGCCTTGTCTGTCAAAATATACATCATTTGAAGACAGGGACCCAGTCTTTTGTATCTATTATTGCAGTAGGTTCTATATTAAAATGTAGATTCCTTAAATAGTTGTTGATTGTTGAACATAACATATTAAAACATGCAATATATCTGAATAGGAAGTAAAAGGATAAAACAGATATTAGAATACATATTAATTTATCAGGTAAGCTATATTTTCTGGTGATAAATACAACATTGACACATGTCAGAATGATAAATAAATGTTAGCAGTACACTGAATAATTAGTACATGTAAAGGCATGTCATCATTTTATGTTAATCTCAGGAAAAGAAGGCATTAGGATTTTCTGTACTTAGTTTTTCTACAATTGTTCCTTCAGAATGCTAGTAGGTTTTAGTATAGAAACAGGCTTTAAAATGTACATGTGGAAAATGTATATGACTAGGAGTTGGCTTCAGTATGGCATATCAGATATGTAGTAAATTACCAAATATGTTCAGTTTTTTCCTGTGATAAATATATATAGTTATGTTTCAATATGGGAGAGATGGTGGAAGAATTATAAAGTTTGAACTAGAGTATATTTACCAAAAATGATATTTACTTTGGTGAATTGCATAGGACAACTCAAACCAATTGAGAAGTGTTTCTTATTGAAGGGAAATACGGATGATGAACAGTTTGTTGAGGGCCTACTCTGTATGAAGCACCGTGGCAAGCACTTTATATATATTATTTTACTTCATTTTCCTAGCAACCTTGAGGTTTTTACAATTACCATTCTCTCTTTAAATGATGTATATTTTAACAGACAAGGCAGTAACCAAAGCTTGTACTGAATATTACAAGGGAAAGAGAAGCCAAGATTAGACCTCTGGTACTGAAATTATATCCACTCTCTTAACCAGCATGTTTTTCAGTTGACATTGCCTATGAATACTACATACTATAGTAGTTTGATCTGCAATTAGTGAGTTTTTTGATGATGCAGCTCTTCTGGGTTATTCATGCTTCTATAAATGCCCCCTTCACCCACACTCATGTAAGTGACCCCCAATAAAATCTTTGCTTTGTCAAGATGGATGTTGGTGGAATTGTTGCTTTTGCCTGTCACCAATAGGGCAACTGGGGATGGGTAGCCATTTGTTTGCAGCTTCCCAGGGAAAATCATACAATACCTATTCAGTTGAAATCATAGGCAGTTCCATTTACCAAAAGACACCCCTACCACTTTTTGGTCCTTCCACTTTCTCAACCATATCACACCTCTACCTACAACTTTCAATGATCTTGAAACATTGACTTCATGTATCTCTGAATCAAAAAAGTACTTTTGCTTCAAGATCTAATCTGTAGTCCCTCTGACTTATTTAAATTATTTCTTGAACTGTAAATTTGGCTGCCAGACTCAAACACATCCTGTCACAATCAACTGGTCATATGACATTACTGGCTTTTTACATTATATACTCTTTCCTTTGGCTCTCTGACATAATAGACTGTCTATGAATATTCTTTGCCTATTTTTTTCTTCTTAGTTTTCATTCTCTACTAAGGTATATTTTATCTTTCCAGAAATACCTGGTTTAGTGTGTAATCACTGAAGGTTTGTGGAATAAGACAGATCATTCAAGGTTCTGTCCTTTATTTTTCTTCTTTCAACATTATCATCTGTGGCTTCAACTCTCATCATACCACAGTTAAGTCCTTAGTCTTCAGTTCCACATTGAAGATGAGATGAGAGCCAATGACAAATTTTATCTATTTTATAATTTGGCTGAGGGCTACACCTGGTCTTAGGAACAAAGACTGCTGATAAGAATGGAATTGGCCAGAAAGCCAGTGGGGGTTTTTGGCAAAGATAGCTGAAATCAGCCAGAGTTTTGTCATGTCAAGAGAATTCATACAAATAGGCACCTCCTCCTCTCACTGCTAACATGTTTCTGCCTCCTACTTGAAGGATACAAATACACATCTAATGTAAGTTCTCATTTGAATTTAATTGCTTAATTTAACTAGTTTTTCTTTCTTTTTTTAATCTTGTAAGAGTTGATCCTTCTAGGAGAAATTGCTATTTTTTTTCTGTCTTCGAAGGTGTAGTAAGAGGGTATTTTTTTTGTAATAAAATCACTTTATTTGGACTGAATATAAGGGAACTGAGCTCTTTTCAAGTAGTTACAGAATGTAAAATTGAGGCACATAAGCCCCTTTAAACGTAAAACCATACCCCTCCCTGTATTCAAGGGAGTTTGGTGAGACAAAAGGCTGGGGCAGTGGTGTAATTATATTATAATCTCAAAAAGAAAGAGATAACAGTTGACATACAAAAACTAAACAAAACAAAAATACCCCTACCAAAAAACCCCCCACAAACTCAGCAACTGTAACACCCAATAGATGGTAAGCACCACTAAACACTAAGAAGAAGAGATGGCTAAACAGAAAAGGAATGACATTTTACTGTCTAGTTCATAGGAATATTTAGCAGAAGAACATATTCCCAAAGGAGGCTATTCTGAATTTAAAGTACTTTCAAATCACAAACAAACAAACAAACAAGCAAAAACATCAATAAGGTGAATATGTTCCCCTCAGGTACTTGCCTCTTTCCCTCAACCTAGCATTTCTAATCTTCTGAATTATTTCTTTCTGGGAAGCCTTTTATTTCCATTTTTCCTTTTATGAGACAGCATGCTACTATACATAGTAACCTTGAACTTACTTCATGGTTCTGGCTGGTCTCAAATTTGTATTGATCGTCTTGTCTCGGTCTAGTAAGTGCTAGGATCTCAGGACCTTTTTTTTTTTTTTTTTTTTAAGAAAAAAGTACAAATGCCCCAACTAATGGAGGATGGTGTTAAATCTGGGTGCACTTAAAATCTCACTGATTATGTGACCTGGCTCCAAAACAAGAATTTCCAATGTATCTTTAAAAAAACCCTTAACAAAGACCTATAGATTGAATAAGACAAAGTGATAGCTACAGGTAGCTAGAAGAAGGGCCAGCCAATAGAGCTGCTGAGTGAGCCTCCCAGACAGGAAGATGTTGGGAGATTGAGAACTCGTTACTTTTTTCTCTTGTATCCTTGCTGAGAGACAAGTCACAGAACTGGAAGCCTTAGAGGCAACCTTGGAGAAGCCTTTGCCCTCTCTTACCACTATCCCTTCCTCCATATTATGAAGTCATCTGTGATAGTGGGCTATTTCACAGCTTATGGCTGGCTTGCCATAATGTCTGTGAAACAAGCAGCTTTGTTATCAATGGGCATGTGGAGAAACAGATTACTAATAAGTGTTCAAAAGGTAGCTGCTCTACTGAGACTGCTTGGCATACAAACAAGGGAGGTTACTTTAAAGGACAATTAAAGACGGAAGAGACTGATACTGATGAAAACCTTTAAAAGGTAACCATGCAGGAACCAGGATGTATCCCTTGTGCACGAAAGGACTTCGGGAGCACATTCTCCGTGAAGGGATACTTCCTCAACCTAGAGGCAGGAGGGAGGGCCTAATCCTACTCCAAGTGACTTGACAGATTTTGATGATCCCTCCTGGAAGGCATCACCCTACATGTGGAGTTTGTATGGGGGAATGGGATGGGAGGGTGGTCAGGGGACACGGGAGGGAGAAGAGGAGGGAGGGAGAGGGAACAGGGATTGATATATAAAATAAGAAGAAAAAAAGGTAACCACTCAAACAGAATCCCTCTCTCAAAATACTCTTATATAATATACATACATGCATATAACATGCATGCTTGGGTCAAATCCACTACCCTGAAATTCCTCCCTTGATACTAGTTCTTAATGCAAGTCTGTGGTGACTGGGGCCAAGCATGAAAAATTATGGCTAGGACTATGAAGCAGGTGAGTTTCTGGCTTAATAATCAAGTGTGTCTCTTCTGGTGTCCTGAGCCACTCCAGCAGCCTTTTGTCATCAAGGCTGTGCTGCTAACCACAGCAGGAAAGTCACTTTTAGAACCCTGGGTGGGTAAGTGCTCTTTATGAAGGTGCTCCAGGTGACAGACGAAAACCAGCAAATGGTAAGAGCTCAGGGTGAGAGTCTACTAGTGTTTGAACTTGCATTTTGACTACTTAAAGGATTTTAATCAAGCAGCTTAAGAATGGCTGTGTGGGCTCAGCAAACACACTAAATTAGGTTTGATTTTTTTCACTTAACCAGTGGCAAACCCAAGCAACTGCATTACTGGAGGGGATTTAGCTTGAGGAGATTGATAATAGTTTTCATAGGTGGGCAGCCAAAGTTGTAAATTTCATAAAATCTAAACCCTGACAGACTGCTATGCACAGGGACCATGCAACTTAAGAAGCTGACAAGTTTTAAGCGGAGATGACATTTAGTTGAACTGTAATTTTATAAATTGTTTGAGTTGGAAGGCTTGTTACATCTTAAAGTGTTTTCATGTGATTAGCTCATATAAAATTTGCAGCCCATTTGGAGATTATGTTTGAGCAGGAGCTTGTCAGCCACTCACTCTTTCAATGCACTTTCTGATAGTGAAGGGGAAAGGAAGAAAGGGGGCCATATACAATACAGACCATACTACATGCTATGGAAGAGAAGCAGATGTGACGTAATCCTCACTCCCTGAATCAAGCACAAAGTTCTAGTGTTCTTGGGCAGGCATTTCCTCCTGAAAATTTAGATGTGTTAGAAAAAAATTGTAGAGCAGCATTAATCTGGACAATAGAGATGTAATTGCTATGTGTTAGGGACAGGGATTAAACTGCTTTATTGGCTGTACTCTATGAGATACTTGTTGTCTGCCATTGTTAAGATCTGGAGAAAGGGATGAGACCTATTTAAATCAGTGCAACAACAAGCAGGGTCACAACAGGATCTCCACATTTCTTTATCCAGAACAGATGTCCCAGTATGGGTCTATTGATTTGGACTCCTTGTCCTTGGGGAGCTGCGGGATTTAAAGACCCAGTGATCCTGGGAGCTGAATGAAGGCTGTGTGATGCTAAATTTGGTTGGGACTATTTCCCCACCCCTCTGCTCAGAATAGCAGACTTTCATGTATCATTAATGCTCTTCCCTGGAGTCAGTGTCCTTTCAGTAGAGAAGCCCTTTTAACAAACCTTCAGTCCTTTCTGCTAGAGCCCAACAGAATCAGAAGACTAGAAGTGAATGCATGGCATCTGTTACTGAATCCTCACTTCTCTGTCTTTAACTGGAAGGACAGATTGACTTTCTGCCTTTGTTAATGGGAAGTAATCTATTTTAGGATAGTAACATTCCAAAGTAATTTCTTATAGGCAAAGAAACATCGGTATCTGTTGAGTTTCCATTTCTCCTGGGAGTGGGAAGTAGTGTGGGACACCCAAGGACTTTGATCTAGAATCAACATATGCCAATCCCATCTCCATTCCTGAACTTTCTGCTGCCTTCTAAGTTGGATGAACAAATCTGGATAATAGCTTTCCTGGCCTTTCCCAAAAGCAATCCCACGTACTCTTTATTCTTAGTTCTAGGTGCTAAGAACATAACGAACGTGGCAGTGGCCCACTGGGAGGTGTCCTCTTCCTAACTGGGGCTCCAATTTCCTTCTAGCCCATTTCTTGCTTTTTTTTTTTTTTAAATCTTGTTAGGTCATATATCTTCTCTGAGGACAGAGCCTCCGAGCTATTTACATTGTGTTTTTAAATATTTCAAAAGATAGCTAGATATTTGTATTACATTGTCCTAGAGGGTACATAAAAATGAGATGAGTATCTTGGATGGGATAGCACATAATCCAGCTATAATGCAAGCCCTATACTCCAAAGTCAGGAAGAAATGGCATATCTGACTGAAATACCATCAAGATACCCATAGGCTGACAAGCTTAGTGAACCAACATAAACCAGTGGACAGAGCACTAAGCCTCCAGACTGGCTTTAGAGCTGCCAAACTGTGATTTTTGTGATATTGTCAAAATTTGCCACTATTCATCCTCCCTGAGAAATTCCTGTCACTCTTGTCCTCCATGGGGCTTCAATTTTTTGGTTTACTCAATGGGCAATGATAATGCATAGTCCCTGGTGGATGTCCTAGCCATATGTAAAAATGAATTAGATGGTAAGCTAAGGAATATTTAAGAATCCTGTTAGCCACAAAATGTTCTTTGAGAATGCCCTCTTAAAACATTTGCTACTTGGGAGCAGTAAAAACTGGTGGTGTGTGAGCCATTTGAGCTGGAATGATTATTATGTGGCAGTGTTACAGAAATCCAGCTCAACATCAAAATTGCTAAAAGCAGGTGGACAGCTTCAAGACCATAATGTACTGAAGGGCTTACGTAATGGGGCACACTGCATGCTGACGTTTGTTTCTAAATAACCTTCTTAGAGATACAAGGTGCCCCAACACCAACTTTGATTTGAATTTCTTTAAAGAAAAAAAAAACATTCAGGAACCATCTGAAAAGAGACTAATTGACTTCTTTATTCTTTAACAAATTTCATTCCTTTTGACTTTTTCTTGGGACTTCATGGCAGATATAGAAATGTCTTTGGCAAACCTTTCTCTGGCTCTGCCTTCCTCCATCATTTCTCAGCTCTGATATACACTACATCCAAAAGGAAGCACCGAAAAAATAAAGCAGTGCATATCTCTGTAGTTTTCCTGCTAAATGCAAGTAGTCGTTCCCTGTTCTCCATCTTTTTGTCAATTAAGAACTCTGGGAAATCATCAGAGGATTTCCCCTGCTTTGTTCTTCTGAAGTAACTTGCAAACCACAAGAGGTCAGGTCTGCCAGAAATGCAAGCTTGGGTTTTCATTTTTTTGTCCTTTTTTTTTTGTCATGAACAGAGATGTTGAAAGTTTCTAATGCCAGAAGATTAAAACTACGAGAAGATGGGGGCACACTTAGCTTATGATATCTCTGACAGCAAGCTTTTCCTGCAAGCATGACAGGAAAACCTAGCTTCTATATTCCTAGGTTTTAGAGGAAAGTGGAGTTTGACAGTCCACTTCCTTGGATTGGTTTGCTGTCAGTTCTTCAGAATCACTTTGTGTTATTTAGCTCAGAAAACATCAGAGACTTCTTCTAGGTCAGAAGAGGTGAGAGGATGTTCCTTTAAGAGCCTTCTCTGGCAGAAAGGAAAGCTCTCCCTAGAGCTGCAGAGGAATGAGAGAAAGGTTGCTCCAGAAATCTCCCCTTTTCAAAATCGAGGTGATGAGGTCTGAATTACTAAACAAATAGCTCTGTACATCTCAAATTCCCTCACTTACAAATAGACGAAGTGGAAAGAGAAAGGGATATGTAGAGATTAAATCATGCAGCAGAGAGGACATCCCAGAGGAGAAACCAAAACACCACAAGAGAACGGCACTTCATCTGAACAATGTCAGGAAATCTCTTATCTTACATCACCATGTCTTGCTGAATGGTAGGAGGGCACTGGTCTATTTCCAGACCATGCCAGGTTTCTTTGGAGACACTACAGAGCACTGCTCATTCTATTTTTATGGGCGTGTAAACTTATGGACAAGATCACATCAGATAACTGGAGCACTAGATATTGACACCCTCAATTTCTTGCCATGCTACTAAAGCCTCAATAACTTCTATCTAGAATGGGATAGTATAGTGAACTGATTAAAGTACACGAGCTTCATAGATTCAAATCACTATGCTCTTGCTATGGTCAGAATGTTTGCGCCCCTCTTCATATGTTCAAATTCCAATCTGTAAGGTAATGTTATTAAGAAATGGAGTATTTAGGAAGTGGTTAGTTCATGAAGCAGAGCCATCATGAATAGGATTAGTGCTCTTATATAGGAGGCTTCAGAGACCAATTGCCCTTTCCTAATGTGAGAATGTGACAATGGAAACTTTGATCCTGAATTTCCCAGCCTCCAGAATGGTGAGAAATCAATATCTGTTGTTTACAAGCTACTAGTCTAATATGCTTTCTTATAGCAACCTGAACAACTAAGACAGGCCCTGCAGGATATTTGGTCTTTGGAATGTGACTTCAATTCTTAGCTTAAATATTCTCACACGTAGAATGAGGTTACTAATGGAACTTCTTCAAATGCATGTTGTGAGGATTAAGGTACATAATGCTTGTAAAGTACTTAACACAGTAGGTAGCAGCCAGCAAATACTCTATAAGTGCTGGCTAATAATAACAAAAATAGTACCTTATTTTTCCCACCATGAGCTCAGATTAATGAACCTTTGTCAACCATTATTGTATACAGGTCATGATTCATTAGGACGAATTGTGAGGCTTCCCTATGAGTAAGGTGATGTTCTCAGTGCAAGGAGAGCTATAGGCATGACAATACCTTTTGAGTATCGGGGAGATCAAGGACAAGAAACAGAAAGCATTGTCACCTGGAAAGGGAGAGACTAGTCCTGTGTCACAATGATTGAAAGAGACTCAGTGTCCTCAGGAATCAACTGGGTCGTCTGCCCTTCTCTGGAAGTGGAAAACCTCTTTCTCAGTCCTGCCCCAGTTCCCAGGGCCAACCTTGACCTAAGACAGGTGGTGACTGGTTCCATCCCCACAGATGGAGGTGGGGGTACGAGTTACTGTGCTGTTTGTCTGGCAAGAGGACAGTGTCCCAGTTTTGATACCTGGGGCCCAGCCTCATTTTAAGCCTTAGTTCCCATTCTGTCCTCATTTTTAGAAATAAGCTCCTTCCTGTATGCTTGTTTCCAAAGGCCTATTCTAAAAAACATATTGAGTGACCCTGGTAGTCTCTTATGATTGAAGAGTGACTCCCTAATTTGTTCTGGCTACCGCTGGAATAATATTCCTGGCTTTCAGTCCAGTAGATAGATGAATGTTTGTTTCTTACTGGTTATGACTTCTCAGCAACTCCCACCCCTAATTCATTTGTCTTCTCAGTATCTATTATGTGGACAGGTACTAATCCATGCAAGTGACTCTTGTTTATTGGAACTATAAACATCACCTGCCATCACCTGCACTTTGGTTAGTTTGTTAGAGATTGGTTTACTCAATGGGCAATTCTGGTGGTCAATTGTTCTTATCCTCATATGCCTCACTGGTTTGCCAAGAATCTGATGTTCCCTGAGAACAAAACCACTTAAAACCAAGTCACCGAGGAGCCCTGAAAATACCACTGTATCTGTCTTAAAGTTTGTCCTAGTTTTTAAACTGGTAAATTGCAGTACTATAGATCTGATTTGCTAGTGTAAAACTAGAGATAGGACCACAGTTAAATGGTAAAGTTGTTGGTTGGGAGGAAGAATGCATTTAGATTTGAGAAACAGTGGAATTCATTGTGTATATTGGTTCATTAGACATGGGGAGACCAATGATGATACTACTAAGACAACTGCATAGGTAGGTGGTTCTGGTAACTGAGTTGGTGAAATATGAAAGGAATAGACTCTCAGTAGAAGGCAGGCCATGCTTAATGTGGTCACATAACTTCCCTCAATTCTATTTTCCTTTTGGTAAAGTAGCCCTGTTCTCAAACAGGGTTTGAGAAACTATTTGGTGTCACAGACTCAAGAAACTCTGAAGTCTGATAAATCTAAAGCTTGAACATTAAATCCATCATTTTCTTGTTAATTTAAAAGCATAGAAATAAGTAACAATGGAACTGGAAATACTTACTCCATAGACAAGTTCCCCAACCATGCCATTCCATATTTTAGTCTCCGGATCCCGTGCTCCATATTTCCCATCACCAACAATGGATAGTTTGTATTTGATCCTAACATGTTTGGCTATTTCATAGGCTAAATCAACACAATAGCCTTCATAGCGCTCATTTCCTTCTAGTTGCTCATGATTCTTTTTATACATTACATATGGCGATTCCTTTGGGACCAGAAAAAAAGAACAGAAGATTAATCTTATCCATTTTATCCATTTTTTTTCTAAGAGTTAGTCAATGACATTTCCCCTTCTGTTGGCATTGAGATTTGGTGTATGGAAACATATTTTTTAAAAAATTTTGACTTAATAAGGAAGGAGCCTCAATCAATAGAGTCATGTATTCCTTGGAGCCCTTAACTGCTAATTTAATGAAGTAAGTCTTTTTTCCCTAAAGTTTGAAAATAGGACTAGTTTACACCAGCAAAGTCTTTTGATTTAGTCAAATTGGGAAGTACTATCTCCTTCAGTACATAAAGATGAACTGCCTTTGGTTTCCAAGGATGTATCAGGTAGAAGGTATAGCCAGTTCTGGCAAGCCACTAGGGAACACTGTTGTGAAGTTGGGATTTTTTTTCCCTCATCTGCAGGGCTATTCACAGTCCCTAGGATGAAGTAAAGGAGAGTAATTGATACATAGTATCATGTCATACTGAGGATTAGAAAAATTGTGACTTGCACAATTAGATCCAATATCAGAACCCTATCTGATTTTCTTTCATGTAGTGACAACTCTCTACAAAGAAGAATTAGATTTTATGTTCAGGTGAAACATCATTCTTTTAGGAGAGAAGTAGAAGAGGAAAAATGTAAAATTGCTCCTCATTCATTCATTCATCCATCCATCTGTCCATCCATCCATCCATCCATCCATCCATCCATCCATCCATCCATCCATCTATCCATTTATCCATGCATTCTCTTCCCCCTCTTTCTCTCTTTCTTTTATGTGTACATGGCAAATGAACACAAACCATGGTGCTTTTGTAGAGGTCAGAGGGACAGCTTGCAAGAGTCAGCTCTCTCCTTCACCCCTACATCTTCTGGGCATCAAAACTCAGGTCATCAGATTTGGTGGAAAGCAACTTCACCCACTGAGCCATCTTTTCCATCCCTCTGTCCCTTCCTTCCTTTCAATTTTCTGACAGAACCTTCATACACATTTAGTTCTGGCCAATTCTCCATCCCTTCCTTTCTCTCCACATCTACTTCCATTCCGTCTATACATTTTGTCTCCAGTATATTCCCTTTCATGTTAATATCACATGTGCTCAGTTTCCCTTCCCACTTGTCCACTGACATCTCTTTGCTCTCATCTACCCACCATCTAGTTTCTTGTTCTTTACTCATACTTACTCTTATTTAAATACACATGCTTAACAATTGGAAGCTAATATTTGCACATGAGAGAGAACATGAAGTATTTGCTTTACTGAGCCTCACTCATACTATTTAGTATAATATTTTCAAGTTCTGCAAACTTGCCTGGAAATTCTATAATTTAATATTCCTTTATGGATATATTATATATAATTATATATAACATAATAATTATATATAATATAATTCTATTTTGTATCGTGACATTTTGTTCATCATGGAGAGGGGTTTGAGGGTTCCTGATCAGCTGTCATGTTAGAACTTTTGCACATTTTTAGAACCATTCAAAGTACTTAGAACCAAATAATACTTTCAGAATGCTGTTGAGATAGTCTACTTATTGTATGTCCACACTTACCAGAATGGTAGTCACTACGATGGTCCGGTTCTCTGAGGATGCACTGTCATTGCTAATTTGCTGATCAGAGAAGGGCACAAACCGTTCATATTCATTCCAGTAGCCAGCCTAGAAATAATTTAAAAAAAGCATTTAGCCTTGATGCCTATTTTTCTCTCAAGTAGCTGGAGACTTATAAGGATTGATACCCCATTTCTATTTGTTACTACCATCAGCACCAAAAGGACACACAGAGCAATTCTTGTCATTCCTTTATCTTGAGGATTCCTTTCCTCACCTCACCATTACTTGATATTATACAAAAAATGTAGTAGAAAAATATTTGGAACTGCAAAATGCTCTTAAATAAGAGTAAAAAGCCTGGAGTCTAATTCAACTTTTAGTATGATAAAGGCCAAATTTAGCTATAGAGAAAGGTATTTTGAACCAAGATTTTTTTTCTTTTTTTGGTGGTGGGTTGGCAAAATGGAATGAGACCCATTCTTCATTTTTGTTTGCTAAAAGTCATATGTGCTTTGGAAGATTCTGTTTAATAGCATGCTATAAAGTTGGTGATTCCTTCCCTTTGTTCAGAAAACTGTTAATAACTCAAGTCTACTACTTTTATATGACTAGACTCAGGAGATCATTCTTCTTTGAAAACGTATGCTTGGATCACTCTGATTACAAAACTCTATGTATGTTATCTATGCTCCTCAGCAGATGGAAAGACAAAAACACTGAGTAAGGCATTTCTTGTGTATTTCCCACATATCTTGTGTGGAAATGCTCTCTCCTTCAGAGAGACATTTCTTTCATTGTATGTTTTGGTTACTTACTTTTCGAGAGCCTGAGACTTTCATTTCATATACATCAATGGTATAGTTTGTCCTACGTCCATAAGTATCAAATTGGATGTTTCCAGTCATTCCTTGTACTTGCACCTGGTAAAAAGGGAAAAAGGCAAAAAATTTCACTAGCTTTTACATTGTTGCCTCTAGGTCTCTAGGATGAAATCTTAGAGGATTTTCATTTCATGTCATTGAATTCCATGTAGCAGATCAAGCCTTCATGGAGCTTTATTTTCTTAGCAATATGTTTTGCTCTGCCTTTAAGTTATGATGCTTTGAGTAGATATCAGAGGTGGTTACATGCATAGTGAGACGTCTATAACCAGTGTTATAGACTTGACATTTCTAGTATTCCCTTTTTAAAAGTGTACTTTAGGCTGAACTAGGTTAATGAGTTCTTCCACATTATAAGTTTATTAGGGGCCATCATTGTGTCTTATCTCCATATTTCCAATATTTGAAAATAATCTGAATTCCATGACTCAGTGGTCCTACTCTGTAAAATGGGAAATCCCAGAAGTACCCATCTCTCAGAACCATTTAGATGATTAGATGAAATCTAAGTAATACCTGGCATGTAGTAAATATCACAGTGCAGTCTAGATATATTAACATTTAATTTTATTATTCTGTGTGCATGATATGAATGTATGAATGTAGGTGCACATGTGCTACAGTGTGTTTGTGTGTGTGTGTGTGCAGAGTAGATTTTTCAGGAGTTGATTATCTCCCTCCCCTATGGGATCTTGGGATTGAACTCAGATCACCAGGTTTGTGCACCAAGCACCTTAACTCATGGAGTCTTTTTGCCAGCTCCCAAGTTGAACAGCTGAATTTAGCTTTTTTTCCAGTGTGTTACCCATTTATGGACTTCTACAGTGAGAAAGGTAGCCCTTCCCCTTATTTAAACTGTATGTTGAGGTATGTACAGGTAACAGACAGCATGATTGCCATGGAGATATAATTCAAAGACTGATACAATTTGTTTGCTTTATGGGATCAGGAATGCAGAATGCTAGATAATGAGATAGAGGTGCATTCCTCTATTGAGATGCCAAATTCAGAGTCCACATATGCTATAGTGCTTCCAGGCTCTGGGTTTAGTCTTATAAAATAAGGAGCCACATCTCCTGACATATTTTTTTCTGCTCTCCAGTTCAGAGATATCAAATAAAGACTGACTGTCTGCCTGTCAGTCTATCTGGAATTTTTTTACTTCCCAAATAAGGGTCAGAGACTTCAAAGAAAAATAATCTGTTTTGATTTTGGAATAAACTGGCAAAATACCATTCCCTTTCATTTATAGAAAATGACAAGCTAGCAAACAAGTCAGGGACAGTGGTGGGGTTCTACTGCCAAGAAGACAATTGATAACAAGGCTTTGGGAATGTTTTTTTTTTTCTTTAAGAAGGGGATTTCTTAGTACAAGTAGCAGACCATGGAACTACTCTGATGTGGCACTTTGCCCATTGAACCAAACAAACCTAAGCACTAAGCTTGCAGACCACATGAAATGACAATTCTAGGTAAAGAACTGGACTTTTGCTGATGTACAACTGACTTATCCAGTGAAATGGAACTAGTCCATATTATGATGCCAGACAGAGCAGAGACAATTACAGGAGTTATTTAGAAATTCTTCATTGTTTCCCATACTCAGGCCTTCAAGTGTCATTAAGAATTGAACATTGGATGGGAAGGAGAGGGATCTGGGATTGGTTTGTAAAATAAGGTTGTTTTTAATTTAAATAAAAATTAATTTTAAAAATGAAAAAACTTACACATTGCAAAAGAACCAGCTCATCTGAATTTGATCTATGAACTGGACATGCAATAGGTTCCCTTCAGATGCTAGAACCATGATTCAAGTCTTTGGTGAGCAAGAATAGAATTGGACTACCACTCTAAGTGAAGTCTGTTTTTTAGTATGTGGTCTGGTATTGAATGTCAGTGACAGGTTTGTACCGCCTCATCTAGAATCCCTTTTTAATCTAAATAATGTTGCATATGATTTACCCATAATTTTAACCATCTGTATCTTTCTGGCTCCCATGCTAGATTGGGAGCAAGATAAGAGACATCCATTTTCTATGGTTTCAACTCTAAATACAATGCAATACAAATATGAGATCTCCTTAGCTTATCTCATATTTTCATACTAATATAAAGCCTGATACATATCCATAGGGGCTTACTAAATGCAGAATGGATGGCATGGTTATATATTTATTAAAAGAAGCCCAATACATGCTTCTATCTAAAAACAGTGATTTTGTTTCTAGATCTCTTTAGAAGAAGAAATAGATTTATTGAGAAACAACTGTGTGTCAGTCATAGAAAGGATGTTGTTTGCGCATCATGTAATCTCACTTTTAATAAACTCAAATAAGAGGGGACTTTTTAATGTAGTATTTAGTATTTTAGATCAGCCTTATTTTAAGTCCATTTGTATAGCACAGTATTACTGAGGAACTGTGCGCTTTGGGAAAGACCATTGCTTTCCAGATTTTTGGAAGCAGTACAAACAAGTTGATCTATAGAAAGAGTTGAAGGACCCATGTGATCAGGTGAGTGATCATTAAGGAATAGAAGGTGACTTATTTGGCTTTTCACTTCAACTTATCAGTGAGTTAGACACACATAAACTTTTCTGTGCGACAGGATAGTTGATCTAATTATTTTGTAGCCAAGTTTCATATTTTCTATTCTGGTGGCCACTTTTCTCTTTGGGGAAGGTGGTGGTTTGTGTTATGAATGGCCAATCAATTAGAAATGCTGGCTCCTGCCCCATGAGGTTTTGTTGATGAAAACTCCTTTTGATTCACTCTGAGGAAGTTTTCTATTTCACTCATCATTATGTTCCACCTGACAATACAAATCTTGTAACTGCTAGGAAGGTTGAATTTAATTAACTGCTCTTCAAAAGCATGCAGTGCTACTTCCATAAAACTACACTTAGGGCATTTGTTAGGGAATTGACATAATGACATAAAAGTCTGCATGATAGGAGAATGACTCATATCTCTTTCTTGGTGAAAGACACAGGGGCTACTAACCTCTTTTGATTGAATGAGTCCAACTTGGCAAATTTAAGGCGGCAGTAAGTGAGCCAACTACACAAAACGATGTACGTTATGAGGCTGTTTCCAATTCTCCATTGCTGGGTTATGCACAGAATTATCTTACGATACCCTATCTCTTTGTTCATTTGGATGTCCCAAACATCAAGATAATTAGTTGGAAAGAAGAGATTCTTGTACTCTTGAAAGCTCATTTTAATGCATGCAGGCACATGTGTCAGGCATAAAGTAAAATATTCAGGAAAGAGCTCTTGCTTGGAAAGCTGCAATGAATGGGTGATGTTGCTCCTAGTGTAAATAATGGAATCTGTTCAAAGGACACTGCTTGAAGCCTTAGATGATCTCCTACCCAGTAAATACTAAAAACAAGTGACCTATTTGATGGTCTATCCATTGATTCCTTGTACTTTTCTTTAGGCTTTTTCTTTGCAGCACTGGGCAAAAGCCTCTTAAGTAGGCCTAGAAATGCATCATGTTCCTGCATTCTACCATGCAGAATAGTACAAGTGTTCTTTTTGACAACAGAAATACTATCACACTGGCTCAGTTCCACAGTCCATTTGGCTCATAATTTGTCTGATGAGCCCAAGGATGCTGCCGTTGGAGTTAGGAACATCTTATAAAATATCCGAGTCTTCCTAGGAAATGCCACATTTGTAGAAGATATGTTATTTTGAATCTACTTATACATTTAACCTATAATTTCAGAGGGTACCAAGTTTCATTTACCATCTACAGTGCAGGATAGAATCAAAACTTTATTTGCCCTAAATTTACTATATTTTTCAAAATTCATTGTAGAACTTTCTATTGGTAGGATTCTAGATTAGGATGAGCATCCATAGTTATTTATCTTTTCTGTACAGCTTGGGATGCTTTTCCTTTTTAGTACACCCTCCTTCAAGACTGAGGTCTCCTTTTTTGTTTTCTGTCATTCATAAGGCCCATCCACTCCAACAAACAACTGACTTTACCATTTTCAGAGCTCTCTCAATATCAATTCCTTGACTCCAGGGCACAGCAGGATTTGCTAAGCAGTCTCCAGCACTGCCTCTGCGGGATACATCCACTCGCTGCCTCCTCAGGTATCGGAAGGCTTCTGCTATGACCAATATTGCATCGTGTGTCAGTGCAGATGTGTACTAAAATAGATGCATGAAAAACAAGACAACATGATAAACAACATCCTCCAAATTTGCCTTGTTCCTTATGATTTTCATTCATCTCCACCTTTTGCTCTACAAAGAGATCATTATAATTATGTGAGTTGGAAATTCTCTCTGGGCAAGCCTGATGTTGATGCATTCGACAATGATGACTCTTACCTCATGTGTGCACATGGCAGGATTATTAAGATCAAATGGCTCAAGGGAACCTCGTTCTTGCTCTCAATACTGCTTCATATCAAGTGAGTGACTATAAAAGGCTGGGTTCTTTATGAGGGAAGAAATGCATGTGATGTTAAGGGATGGCATGTATAGATTAGAGCGGAAACAGCATATCCTAAAGCAAGGCTGAGTTATTGCTGCTTGTAATAGAAAATTCAGATCTGTTGTTTACTTAGGGGAAAATGGAAATAGCTAAGTTAGACAGCTTGAAATTAATTTGGAAGGAAACATTAATCATTTCTGTCTGGACCATGTTTGCAGCAAGCTAGGACCTCTGGCCAGCAATAAATCAGTTTTTGTTTCCCAGGGGGTAGCAAAAACCAAAGATGCTTTTCAATTGTAGAAAATTACAATTGTTATTGAGTTTTAAATCTGATAACATTGACAATTTGTAGGCAATGCTTCATGATGCTACCTCTTTCAGGCAAGAGTACTTACTTTCTCTTTCTTGTGTATAGTGATGTGTTCTACTAGGGATGAGGCTAGTCACTTAACATAAGGGATTTGATTATCTGCAGTTTGAAATGGTGTATGCTTTTCTATTAAATGAATCAACAAAGCACAATTAAAATAAGCTGGCCACTGCTTTGCAAGGGTGATGAATACTTGTCAAATATGGAATTTATTGACTTTTTAAAATATAGCAAAATGTCCTAAGCAGAGTTCTCACTATATAAAAGGCTGTCCAAATACAATTGGGAGTGAATACATTGTTGTCTCTACAACATCAATTTGCTTTTCTCATGTTACTTTTCTTTCAGAAGCAAGTCATCAAGTATGACTATAACAGTAGCATATTTTTTTCATGAAGAAAAATCTTTGTGCTTGCCCATCCTATGACTACCTAAAGCTACAGTGGTGATTTTATTTCCAACCAACTGCATAAATTGTCACCAGCCTTAATGCAGTTCTTGTAAAGTTATACTAAAAGAACTGTTTAATTTTGCACTTTATTCATCTTCTATTTAACCATGCATGAGATTGCCCTCTCCATCTACAATAAGCCCCCAAAAGAAATGTTTATAAAATATAGATTAAACAGAAACTGGATTTTAATTTCTAGAAAAATTTCCCTAACTCTATATATTATATATCAAGTATTAAAGTGGAATCTTTGATTGATTCAATACAAGGCTCAATACTTTCTTAAACTATTTATAGGGTTTTACTTATAAGACTAGCATTTCTTTGTAGTAAACACTAGCACATTGTATTACACACATTCATTGTTATTAATGGGCACCTGAGATGGTTTTTATTATCCTTCCTACAAGTTATACATCTTCAGAGCAGGAATAATCTATTCTGCAGTATCTCTCTTTATATCTTTTATCTTTGTTCATTTTCTTACATCTAACACCGTGTTTTGAAAATTGTTGAGAACCCTTAAAATAATGAATAAATGCATCATTGTCTTCTATAGCTGCTAAATTGATACATCACAAAACAGTGTGATTAGGAAGTTTCATGGAAATATAAACTTTCATAAGCTCACCTAAATATAGCAGAAGGAATCATACCAGTTTTGTACATTAAAAAAGGATTTGATTATAAAACATTCCTCATTGGGAGTGTGACCATATTCAGTGAGCCAAATTAGGACACCTGATCTGACCAAAGGGCAGGAAATTCTGGCATGTAGTCTGTACTGCAACCATACAGTTAGCTCCTAACTAGTGAGTGATTTTATTCAATTGTAAAATTATATTTAGCTGATGAATTTTCTAGAGCATTTCAATTGTTTAAAATTTGTATTTGTATTTGGTTCTGATATGACCCATTTAGCATAGTACAGAATGTATCTCTTCTTTCATCTATGTCCCCTGCTGTTCTTCTCTACCCTGCTATCATCAGGGAGAAAGGAGAACTTGCAAGTATGAGAAAGGATACCTTCCTCAGTTTCCCTTTTAAAAGGGAAGGCTTTAACAGTACTTGACTCCTCATCTTCTATTGGGTACATATTTTTACTATAGCAGCAAAGAAGAATTAAAAGTTAGTTTCTTAATTGAATTGTACATATGTATACACTCATTGCCTCAGCACACCAATTCAAATATACAAATTATATATATATGAAAGACCCTTTGTGTACATGAAAAATTTCCCCTAATTTATCTCTTTTAAACCAATGAGTAAATAATAAGATCTCTAACCATAGGGAGCACATAGGAAAATTATACACTCTAAATATGACTTTCTGATTTTAATATTCTTATCCAGATTTTGGGAAAAATGAGTAATTTAGGTAATCTAATTATTTTAAAAGACACTTTTGTAGACAGGAAACTATTTCTGTTCAATATTTCTGTACATATAGGTAATATATATTCTATATTAGAGACTAATTCATTTGGGTGTTCTGAGATTCATGGAACTTATTATCATGGAGTAATCCCATAAATAATGTAAAATCCAATTTTCTGTTTCAGACTATCAATCTTCTTTACCTATTTCCTCCACCTCCGTCCTTTGCCTGATTCAGGGTTACTATGAGAATATTAGAAATAAAATTCATTGAAAAAATTAAGTTTAATTTATTTTCAAAACTAGATTTTAAAAGATCTTATTCTCTATGGTTTATTTGGGGGTGGGGTTATACAATAGAATCAGTTGCAACTGTCCTTTGAAGCATATTTGAATGACTTCTGGGGGAAGGACCACTTGATCACAGGATGGTTGTAAGTGTATAGCATCCATATTGAAAGCTGCCCTTCATTGTTTATGTGTTATGGAGTATTACCTTTAGTGGTGCATTCTTGGCTTCAGGGAATTCCCTTTCATCCAGTCTCACCCAGCGCTGTATGAACTGCTGAACCATCGGGTTTTCATTGTTGACAATCTGGAATCCTGTAATATTGGCTCCCCCATGCATGACTCTTTCCAGTAAAATGTCAGTAAAACCCTGAAAAGACAGTGAAAGAGATCATGACTGTGAGAGACATACGTTTCTGCTTACATTATATGTTAGAAACTAAGGATAAAATGAAAGATTCCTTCCTTGGTATTATTGATTAGCAACAAAGAAGGTCTTTGATGTGAAGCTAATTTGTAAGACATCATGGTTTCGAAACTATTGGCACAATGGAGAAATGGTACACACTTCTATTTTCCTGTCTGTGGCTGTATTTGTTTTAAGTACCAAATGAGCCAACAACACAGGTTCTGCTTTCAAGTAAATATTTTATTTCATTTACCTGTATTTTCAGTCCTCCTATATAGTTATATTTAATGCTATGTGATGAGAGAATGTTGAAGACATTTGACCATTAAGAAGTGCTATAGAAGTCTTTCTTTGCATGCTGAACATAGCAGAGTGTTTTAGATTTTTTGTGATGACTATTTAGACGTGTGTGATTCACAGAACTACCAGTGAGTGAAGCTGACAGCTTGCTTGTATATGATGGCATAAACTCCAGGGTGCGTCTCACATGAATCCATAAATGAGTCTTGACATCTGTATAGCATTCACCATTTGCTCCTTAACTTGCTCTGGTTACCATCTGGTGTCTTTGTCACCCAAGTTCTTCAAAGTGCTTTCCCCAGGGTTCACACCTAAGCCTTTCCACATGGGCACTGCCAACTCCATTGGGTATTGCTGTCTTCTGGGATACCTTATCCAGGAATTGCTGCTACTTCTGGTGGATATAGGTCTCCTGTGCTTTGTTGCTCATGTGTCAGAATCTTTAATGAATAGATGCCAGCTTTCTACATCAATGGGAGGGAAGTTGGAGGAAATCTCAGAGGAGTTAGGGTAGAGGAAACAATAAGAAGAATATATTGTAGAAAAACAAACTATTTTCAGTAAAAGAAAAAAACGTGCTTATAGGCAGCAGATTTCTGTGGCAGTACGGAGGAAAAATATACTAACAGCTGGGGATTTCCTTTATATTTCAAATATAGGATTTGGCTAATTCTGAGTTTTCTTCGAACATGGCTGTTACCAGAATTCAACCAGAGGCTCTTACCTCATTGCTCTTGCATTAAAAAAAATTATCAATGGAAATGGATTTATTTATCATTTGGGAAAATTGTGGAATGTGCCTGTGGCAGTTGTATTGCCTACACAAATCAAGAGACCAAAATTTGAAAAATATATTGATTTTGAGAGTGAGTGGAAGGAGAAAAGGGAGGAGAGGGAAAAGGCAGAAATGATGTAAATACAGTACTTGTGTATGGAATTCTTTTAGAAGCATAAACCTTTTAAGTTTAGATTATCTTCAGATTTGTGTGTGTGTATGTGTTCATGAGCTTATGTGTTTAAGTGTGTGGACATACATAAGTGTGCACATGTGCGTGGAGACCAGTAGTCAGTGTTGAGTGTTTTCCTCAATTGCACTCATTATTTTTCTGATACAATGTCTCTCAATAAATCTGGAGCTCATTGATTGGCTATGTTGGCTGCCAATTAACTCCAGACATTCTCCTGTCTCTTCCAACACCCCTACTCCCACACTTGGAAAACATGCATGCAATAACATGTTCACCTTTTGTATGTGCGTTTTAGGGACCTGAATTCAGATCCTTACATATAACTTTTTTTTTTTTAAACTAAGCAATCCAATCTCCTAGCGCCACCTTACCTCCAACATTTTATTGTAAGAAAATTTCAAGTATACAGAAACTTTGAAAGTAATATACAGCAAACACTCTTATAGTCAATATTCATACTTTGTTACTAATATTCTCTTGTCTAAATGTCAATTTTACTTTTGGAATATATTTCAAGCAAAATAAGTGGTAAGTAAGTACAGATGTTAGTATTGTTTACCCCCAAAGATTTAATACATGTGCTAATAATTATAATTTCATGTTTATATAGTTCTTTCATCCTTTTTGTATCAGTGGTATAAGTATGTGTTCATGTGGGTGTGTACATATGTACATACAAGTAAATGTACACATGTATGTTCATATCTTCTTTACAGTCTCTATTTTTTTCTTTTTGAGGTTAAACTTCATATTTAATGAAACAAACAAATCCTAAAGGTATATTTGATGTGTTTTTATATTGCATATATCTATATTACCTATATTATAAATTCTTTTATTTTCTTTTCGCCCTTTCAAAACACCTTCTTTGAAGAGTGATAATCATAAAGATGTATATATCTTTAAGTGCAGTTATTAATATTCAAAACTGAGCCCCAAATATAACACCAAATGTCCCATGTGTCCCTCTGCAATCAACAACACTGACTTTACTCCCTTAATTTCAGAGTTCTTTAAAATGACTCAGAAAATGATATTAGAAAATATTTTAGTGAGACACTTTCTCAGTAATTAGTTAAATTCCCATCATCTCACATTCATTGTGAGATATGAATTTAAGGAGATTGGAGAAGGAACCAATTAGTTTGGTTTACATATTAAGAATCATTCTTCCTTTCTAATAACCACAAGGCATTTTAAAGTTAATATTAAGTTGTTATGATGAGTTTTCTCCTAAAGGAAAAATACTAAGTCATTATTTTGTCCAATTTGCTAACCCCTTCACTAAAGTTACTAGAGAAGCAAGCTTGTGTATAAAACCCAGCAGAGGCTATCATTGCTATTAAAGTCTATTACTCAACTCCCTACTCCTCAAATAAAGAAAAACAGAAAACAGAGAATATGAGTTTAATTAATAGTTTTAATTTTACCAAGTGAAAACATGTTGGGTGGTAACAGATACTGCACAAGAAACTGACTTCCCATTTGCATGTTATTATGGGTGAAGGGTCAGATTTCTTCACAGTGGTCAAATTGGGGATAAGGCTTGTAAAGTATCTCAAAAGAAACTCACATCAAATAATCACTGAACAGATGGGTGACAAAAAGTTTCAATAAAAGGGTTGCAAGGAAGGTTAGTGGCAGAAGACAGCCAAGAAAGGAGGGTTTGGTGGCTCCTGCTCTGCCTTCTAAATTTGTTCCACTTTTAAAAGACGTGTTTTATTTTCTAGTTGTAAATAACTTACTAGAATCTATTTGTGTGCACAACTATACTGGATAAAGTTGCAAATTGAGTCCCCAAATTACTGAGTTTGTAAAATAACTATTTTAATAAAGCTGACTAGCAGACATATAGTAGGTAGACTAAAAGCATGGAATGACAAGACTTAGAGGAATACAGAGGAGCAGTGATGAGCACAGATGTAAAGGCAAACACGGCTTGATTCTTATCTCCCACATTTTAAAGCACTATACTTTCTCATAATTTATGATTAGATATTAGTCATTGGGTTGGGCACATACAGCTCTTCATAGTGTTTCATTGAAGTTGTGTATCCCTGAAACCAGACTAAAGACACTGAACAGAACAGGATATCCCCAAACATGTAGACTATTCAAAAGGGAGGCTCAAAGGATGGTTGTGGGAGAGTCATGGTAAGATAAGGAAGTTGGAGAAAGAATAATGAAGTTGGAGCTGGCAATTACCTCACTATATACCCATCTGATTAAGACATTGGGCTTAGTAATTGTTTGTAACTCTTCAAAATTCACTTCTTGTGTGGTTGCAAGAGTCCTTGAGGAAGATTTTGTGGCCAAGTCTAGCTAAAGATTGTATAAACTCAACACTATTGAAGAGACCTTAGAAACTTTGATGATTAAAAAAGGAAAAGAACATGTAAGGAATTCAACTTACCTACAGTTCTTACCAAATTTACCTTTAAGAGTTGCCACAAAATGGTACTAAGCTGAGAATAATGAGACCATATATTTCTAAAATTTCTACAAGTGCAAAAATCAACATTGATTACTTGGACAGTGAAGTATAAATTAAGGGAAGGGGATCAGTGGTGGAACAAGGAAAGCTCAGAGAGAGAGAGAGAGAGAGAGAGAGAGAGAGAGAGAGAGAGAGAGAGAGAGAAAGTGCTGAATAAATTGCAGGATTCAGTTGGATCCTGAACTAACTTCATTCAGATTTAACTTGGCAATTCAGTCACTGTTTTCCTTTACAAACTTCTAGCTTATATTGGAAGATACTATAATCTTTGTGTATTGAATCAAGCCTGATTTTACCACATATTTACTGTGACTTTGATAGAAGAGTGATGACTACGAATCATTTAACAATTGGGAGAAGACACATCAAGATGGAGAAAACGAAAGACCCCAGTTCTTCTAAGATTCAGGATCTCAGTTAAAGGCAATAGATGTCTAGCTCTGGAAACTCTGTGAATAACATTGAAAGTATTCAGGTAAATATCAATTTTTGGATTATTTTATTAAATCGTTTTCATCATATAAGTCACTCACTGCCATTGGGGTGTAAGATTGGTGCTAATCTTAAAAAGCAATGTAAGAACATTAATGACAGCCCAGACAGCAACCAGAACATGTGAGTAGGGCAATGGATGAGTGTTAGAGGTAGAATGAACACAGAGGCAGGATGAGGGAAGTTAGGAAAAATAGTCCTGTGCAGAGACAGGCACTGGATGGTCATAGCTCACAATTTACTGTTATTTCACCTTGTAAAGGAATTTTGTTGCTTGAGTTGTCTGCCTGACCTCATAGCAAAAGGTAAGTATATTGAAAGGGGATCTCTCTTAAATCTCTGGAAAGACATTAATTTCATAGAGATAATAACAAATTCTATATGAGAAAAAGAGTAAATAAAAATGGGAAATGTCATTGAAAAAACAATGAACTTATAGTTGATATCTAAGAGGCAAAGTGGTCTGTTATTTATGGCTTACCAGTTTCCATTCTAACATGTATTCAGACATATTATTTTTATATTAAATACTGCTGATTGAACTGCTAACACATGCAGTTAAAATCCCAATTAACAAATATAATTCATTGTATGGAGATATTTAGTAAAGAAAACATGATGAAAGAGGTGACCCAAGCTGGGCATTTATGGTGCACACCTTTAATCCTAGCACTTAGGAGGCAGAGGCAGGTGGATCTCTGTGAGTCCAGCCTGGTCTACAGAATGAGTGCCAGGAAAGGTTCCAAAGCAATATAGAGAAATCTGTCTAAACAAAAACAACAAAAAGATGACCCAAAACTATCTACATGGGAAGAGAGTGAATGGAAAGAATAAAGGAGTGATGAGTTTCCTTTCTATCATGGTTCAAACTGTATCATGTTTCTGGTCATATCTTCAGGTTACATTTTGATATGTAATGCAGTCTATAGCTACAGAAAATAGACTAGATTATTTGGATAACTTATTTATAGACAGTAAAATAAGGGAACTTACTAACAACTATCTATGGTACAAGAAGAGGGAGAGTGTGGCAAGGGGAAAAGTGGAGATAAATGTTTTTAATTAAAGGCAGGTATGAAGTTTCTTTCTTGCTTTGTCTCTTGTCATGAAATGCTCATGTATTTTGAACATCCATAGGTAAAACTAAGGTTCACTTCTTGTGCTGACAAGAATATTTAGCTTAAACTCACTGAGACCAGTCCAGTGTGTTGGTTTTAAAAGAAAAATAGAAAGAAAATTTCACTGATTAGTCGGGAGGCAGAAGGGAAAATGAAAATGGGAAGATTATAAAAAGAGAAAGGAAGGTTAAAGAACAGTGTTGGCTACTGAGCAGGAACTGGCTGACTCTAGGTTCACCTCCACTCATGGGACATGGTTCAAAGCCTCATTTTATTCCACTTCAGGGCATTTCATTTTTTCACAAACTTTGGCTAATGTTCAGTTCTTGAGATGACTACCTATGGACCCAGAAGTGGGAGGGAATACATGCTGAGTTGAATGAAAAGTTCAGAAATAAAATAGTACAACAGAAACATCCACACCACACCTGGAAGGAGAAATTTGAAAATGGTTGTGTGAAGTTTATCATTAGAAACAAGAGTTTCAGGAGATAACTGCTTAGTAGTAAGGATAGGAATTGGGCAATTATTGCTTTGTTTTCTGTTTGCCTTCTAACATGACCCAATGCTACTTTTTTCCATCAGGATGCTATATTTTATGGGTGACATGCACAAATGCAACCTGTAGGTACAGAAAATTGAGATTAGATGGGCAGCTTCAGCAAAGAGGTCACCAAAATTACATTCTTAATACAATAAGGAATTTTTTAAAAGGCAAACTTTGTTCTAAGGAATAGAATAATTAGAGTGTAATGATTTTATATAATGTGCTACAGCTGACTGGATCTTGTTGTAGTTGTCTTTTTATCGAATCAGCTGCAGCCACTAATTTACTTGCTCACAAATGTCTCCCAATTTTGATTTCTCCTGAAAATCTAAAGAAGTGGGACCATTTTCCCAGTCCCACTGCAATCTCTGTAAATAAAGCAATGTAATAGAAGTGACAACAATAACCAGAAGCAAAACAGGAAACACTAACACATAAAGGTCATGGGTAGAATGAAAGAAGGTGACAGAGTGGTGCCTACTGTTGGGCAGCACTCAGTACCCTCCTCCTTGCCTTTAAACATGATCCAAAGCATTTCTATTGCAGTCTGTAGCTTACATGAGTAAGCACAATCAGAAGTGTATGGAAAACAGATAAGTGTCTCCCAACAACTTCATCAAGGACACTGATGTGACAGCAATAACAACCCCACATGCCAAGATTAAGTGTAGTAAAGAATGAGGGGACTAGTGGGTGACTGCTTTCGTATGGCAGGAGATACTTGCAGGTTCTTGATACTGCTATGCCTCCTATCATAACTTTCCAAGATATTCCCCTTTTCTTTAAATGGTAGATTTCATTTTGTGAGCTGGCTACTTGAAAACATTTTTGTGGGAATATCCAGTTCAAGTCTTACTTGAACCTCTGAAAACAATGACACCACGGAAATGTCCACTGACTACAAAAAGTATATAGGAAAATGCAGGATGTTAAAGTTAGTGACAGAAGTTAAGTAAGGCTCGTGTCTCCGAGAAAGAGCTTGCTGGCTGCTGGCTCCCATTTACTTAAAATATCACCATATTGAAGGCATTTGCTTTATTCCAACGTTTTACTGGACTTTTCTTTTAGAGCTGCCAATACACCAACCTCAAGTTTGTATATTAATGCTGTCTTAGCTTGGGTTACTATTGCTGGGAAGAGACACCATTACCAAGGCAACTCTTATGAGAGAAATCATTTAATTGGGGGCTTGTTTGTGATTTCAGAAGTTTAGTCTGTTATCATGGCAGGGAACATGACAGCAGACAGACATGGTGCTGGAGAAGTAACTAAGAATTACATCCTAATACATAGGCCATGAGAATGACACCGAGCTTGACATGGACTACTGAAATGCACCACTTCCAAGGCCCTACCTCTTAATCCTTTTCAAATAGTTCTAATCCCTCATGACTTATCCATTGTTCAAACCACCACAAATGCCAAATATCTCTAAAACCTCCATAAAACATATTACATGATAAAAGTGGTTACCAAACAGCTGAAATAGGTAAGTGAATAAAAGGGTGAGGAGAAATGGGACAAAGAAGAAAGCTAGGGTAAATCTGCCTGATTTTTAACTCTCCATCTAGCTCTATCATTTGAGAATAAGTTTTGATTTATTTCACAAATTCCTAGACACAATCATCGTTATAAACAGACATACTCCATTGCATTTTGCAGACTGAGGCCTGGTTCCTCCCAAAGTCTCAGCAAAACACTGATTCACCTGAGTTGACAGACAAAAATTCAGTTGGTGAGCAATTACATGAACAAATGGGCTAGCATTATGCAGTATGGTACTGTTAGGATGCTGCGGAGCTGCAGTGAGCCGTGATTCCCAGTCAGGCAGTACATTAATGGTAAACAAGCAGAGCCTTCAATGGGCTATGGAGCTAAGCTATAGTGAGTTAGGTATGTTAAATGCACCTTTCTTCCCCTGTTTCTGTCTCTGCCCCCCTCTCTGTGTATGTCTCCCTCTCTCAAGTTATTTCTCTGTTAACTGTGATGGCTTTGAACTTACAATCAACCTGACTCCCTAGAATCTGGGGTTATAAAGTCCTTGCCACTGCCATGGCTTGATTGAGATGCAGTTTTGATTTACTGCATTTTCAATTCATGATGCATTAATTGGGAGGTGAAATCTGCCAAGTCAAGTAGCATAAATATACCCAGAAGTAACTGCTGGGTTACATAGCAGTTTCATTTTTAGAGGTTTCTTTTTTTTTTTTTTCAGGCAATTCTTTACCACTTACCAAAATGGCCATGCTAATTTATATTCCAATCAACCATGTATAAAAATTACATTACAGTTTCTCAAACAAATATGGTATGTACTCACTCATAAGCAAATATTAGCTATAAAGCAAAAGATAACCAGTCTACAGTCTACAACCCCAGAGAAACTAGCTAAAAAAGACAACCCTAGAAAGACATACATGGAGCTGCCTAGGAAGGGGAAACAGGATCTCCTGAGACCTTCATCCAGTAACCGATGGAAGCAGATGCAGAGAGTCATAGCTACCTACTGGACCAAGCTCCCAGAGTGTAGTTGAAGAGAGGAAGGAGTAATAATATCAGCAAAGGGGCCAATACCAGGATGGGGAAACCCACAGAAATAGCTGACCTGAGCTAATAGGAGCTTATTTAATCTGGGCTTACAGCTGGGGAACCTGCATAGCACTGAACTAGGCCCCCTGAATGCAGGAGACAGTAGAAGGCTTGGGCAGTCTGTGGAGCCACTGGCAGTGGGACCAGAAGCTATCCCTAATGCATGAATTGGTTTTTTTTGAGCCCATCGTCTATAGAGAGATACCTTACTCAGTCTAGACACAGTGGAGAGGCCCTGGTCCTGCCTCAATGTGGTGATGGGACAAACTTAGTTGACTCCCCATGGAAGGCCTTACCCTCTCTAAGGAGCAAAAGGGAGGTGGGGTGAGGTGATGGTGGGGGGAGTGGGAAGAGAGGACATAGGAAGAAGTGGGATTAGGATGTAAAAATAAATAAAATAATTATCCTTTCTCTACGTCTTTACCAACATTTTCAATTAGCAACATAATGACTAAGAACGCTCTATATCAATTTTGGCTATATTTTCTACCAAAAATTGTGCTCCCTTTTCTTCTGTTTTCCTCTTTCTCTAATGATTTCTGGGACTCTTGTACATTTGGATGACTGCTTATGGACCTTTGTTTTCTTTATTATCACATTCCCTTCTGTACAATAAGTACATTTGTACACACACTCTGCAATGTCATTGCTAAATTACTCTAAGATCCCAAGGTCCCTGTTGTACTAAGTGGAATTTCTGTTAAGCCCATTTTATTATTTCATGGGGATTTTAACAATTACAACTCATGATGAGATACTCAATTACTTTTGTGGGCTTACACTAAGCATCAAAATCAGTGCTACTTGCCTAATTGCCACAGTGATATCTTTTCCTTGGGTTGTTTCAGTGAAGTTTGCACAGGGAAGTGATTAGAAGATGTGAGGGAAAATAGGGAAAGATACATTGAAAGGAATCCTACTGCTCATATACAGGGTGAGCTAAAATTTATTTCTCCTTTTCTAGATATTAAATATCTGCATCTGCTTATTTGCCTCTATAATTATGGTAATATTTGCCAGAAACATGAGCAGTGAAGATACTCATTTTAATTTTTAAGTTATACTAGATTTCATCAGTAGCATCACCTTTCTATCATATTGCATCTTTCTGGTCCAGAACACTGTTGCTCATATCTGAGTTTGGCTGTATAAGACGAGTCATGACTTTGTGCCTAAGAAGTGTATTCAAGGTCCTGTAAACAGTACTTGGTTAATTCTATAAGCCCATTATTTACAAATTTGGTGTTTGAACAATTGGCATTCAACACAGGCTGTCTCAAATTTGATAATTCAAACTTCTTACGTTTCAGATGACTTTGGTATTATCCGATTTCCATTGAGTTACATGTAAACAAATAGTTTTCCTTCAGGTAGTGAGGATGACTTAGACCTGGAAATAAACTCATTCATGGTTTACTTTTAGAATATTTATTTTCAATATTTCTTGCAATACAATTGTCCTTATGATGCATTTTGTACATAGAGGAAAATAAGTACAAGGTGAGTTAGTTGACTTTTAGTAAGTTGATAACAGATTATGGGTGAGAAATGGGAATGTGGCCCTGTTGCAGGGATGAGGCTTGGAATTCTGCCAAGGACAACCAACAATCTAGCTTATCATTTGCATGAAAGCTGGCTCTGTCTTTAGTGCTATTTGAATTGTTCATCAGGGTGATGCTTCGACACAGAAATGCAAAGTAATTGTGGTGACTTAAGTTATCCGGTTCTTAATGAAAGACACAAGTCTTTTTCTGGAAAGCAGATCCATTCATTGTCTAGCAGGGCTGGGGTGGGGTGGGGTGGGGTTAATGTGAAGAGAGAAAGATTACACCATACCATAGCACTTGATTACAGCTTACTTGAATTGTTTACTAGCTGTTTTATTCTCTAATACAATCATCAAATATACTCTGAAATCTTCCAGGTGGTTAGAACGGTGAACCATACACTTGATCACCACCCCAATGGGACTTCAGTTTATTTGGAGTTATTTGTAAGGATAAAAAAGTACTTGTGACTTTATAACTGCTACTAGCTCTGATACCTTTTATTTTACTTTTAGCAGCTTTACTGAGGTATGATTTATTATAATATTCATCCATTTGTCCCTGATGATTTTTGAGGCATAAATCAGATCATGTCCCTCTCCTGCTTGAGATGTATCAATGATTTTCTATTGTTCTTTAACCTGCCTAAAAAAAGAGCTAATATTAAAAACAACAGGCAGGTATATCATGGATGGTGTTGTGGCCAGAATGACTGTGTGCCAGGTTACTGGCAGGGGAGATAATAAACTAGTTTCTAGTTTCAGTTACTAATATTTTCCACATGAAAACTACAAGAACGTTTGCTTGTAAGTGACTGAGAGACCACAGTTCCTACTTGATGATGGCCTGAGTTAATATTTTCATTTGCTTTTGAATTGTGTAAAACTGTTATGCATCATGATATAGTCTGTGGCTAGTGGTATGACACTGTGCAGTGTTCGGGAGCAGAGGCAGTGAGCTATTCCTACTCAGTCCTGTATCTGCCAGAGGAAATGACAATACTCTAGAGTGTCCTGTGTTGCTCAGCTATGAAATTCAGTAGCTTAGACAACTAAACATATTATCAAGTTGTGATACATTCAACCTATGCTATAACCCCATAAAATCATGGAACACCTGTATATAAATCTACTAAGTAGACCTATTTTAGAGACAGCATTGAGAAGCCTGGGAGAGAAGATATAATTCTACCAACTCATCTTGTTAAAACATTGGCTAGCGGGTGATCTTTTGTTGTAAATTTTAGGAAGGAAGACAGGAAGGGATGTAGGGAAACATTTTGGAGGAAGAGGAATAAGTATCTAGAGTAGTCTATTTTAAGATGACTAATACTCATGGCTCTCCACAGCACAATAGGGGTTTAGACTTCAGACAAATATCCCATTCCTCTGTCTTTTGGTACTCTGCTGTATTAAATCTCCATTTTAAGAAGAAACAGGATCCTGAGCCGCTAGAGAAGTTGTATAAACAAGGGAGATGACAGTGTTTCCTGGCACTTGGAACCAGTGGCAGCTTTTCCCCCCAAGCCTGCTTCCCTTGCCTACAAAACCAGGCTTCAAACCAGTGACCTCTGTGTTTACATGCCATCTGCTGAGAAGATAACAACACGTGGCTTTGAGCATTTGAATTTTTATATAGAACATTACAATTGGGAGCACAAAGAAAGGGGAAGCAAAGAACAGAACAGGAAGACCTGGAAAGGCAAGGGAGCAGAAGGGACTGGTAGGTACTGGCAAGCCATGCAGCGTGATGTGACTCAAACTCATTTGCTTTCTCTTGAAACAAAGCAGGTCCTTCTCCGTTTTAGGTTCACTCCAAGATTTGGTAAGCACATCAGTCATTTCTTCATGCCTATGTTACTCCTGAGTGTACTTTTGCATTCTACTTAATGATTGATGATTTTTTTTTTTTGAGACAGGTTTTCTTGGTATTGCTTTGGAGCCTGTCCTGGAACTAGCTTTGTAGACCAGGCTGGTCTTGAACTCACAGAGATCCACCTGCCTCTGCCTTCCAAGTGCTGGGAATAAAGCCGTGCACCACTAATGCTCGGCTGAGTGATGATTTTTTGACTTAGTAAAATTTATAAAAAGGTATCATCTAATATCTCTCACCCAATTTCTCCTATCATGCTATTATATGTGTGAGGGAGATGCAGAGATAAGAGATGGTAAGAAGGAAAAGGGAAGGAGGAGCCACAGAGGAGGAGAAAGAGAGACCAAGAGTGGTAGAGCAAGAATGGAGTGGGAGTGGAGGCAACAGCATACCATATTCTTTTTTAGAGGCATTTCATTTCTTTGGGCAGCTTCAAAACTCAGATTCACAATGCTTTCCTTGTTTTAGTTTTCTTTGTTGATTTTTGGAGTCAGTCAAGTGTCTCATTCTAAGCATCCTACCCTATCCACCTCCTAAGTGCTCAGAGTACATGCCCATCATACCATGCTCAGCTTATTCTTCTTGTTTATAAAGCTCTTTTGTCTTTGATCACATCATTCTCATAAATCTATGGTATGCGCTTCAGGTTTTTATATCTCTGCATATAAGAAGGTCAAAGGACCTCCCTTAGTAGTGTGTTTTCTCTCTGTGTCCCATGGGTGCTAGGGGTGGAGCTTAAGTCATCAGGTTTGGTGGAAAGTACCTCCACCTACTGAGTCATCTCACTAGTCCACGTTTGCACGGACTCTTGTATGACCTTAGTGAAGCTGACCTTTTGTCTTGCTGAGATGCATGGGTGGACTGAGCAGGAAGACCAAGTCACTTCACAAACTGATTGTCTGTATTGGTTTGGGCAAATTGAAGTTGAGTTTCTTTTCTGAGTTCATTTCCTGAATTTTCAAAAAAGATTTGAGAAGGTGGCAGGCACAAAGCCTCTGATCATAGATCTTTTAAGTTGGTCAAAGATGTTCCAAGAAAATAGCAAGCACAGCAGGGAGGAGTCAAAGACACATTAACACCTATCCCTTTTCTCCCCTGCACAATACCCTGCTTGATTGCCTGTCCTTCATATTCTCTACCACTGCCAGCTTACATTACCTCTTTTCCACTTGCAGGGTCAGTAGCTGTCCCCAGCCCTGGAGAAGTGTCAGGTGTTCTAAAGCAGTGGTTAAATGATGCAGCACTGAATGTGCCCTGCTATGGTTCACGTTTTCCCCTGGGCACCTCAAGTGCTTAGATTATTTGGCCTGATTTCTGGGGTGTCCTGAACATCTGCTGTTGGACCATTTCAACCTGGACCTAATTTGTCTTGTATCACCGACTGGGCTACGTTGATTAGTTCTTCGGATTCTCATCTCTGTTTAAAAGTTGGCTAAGGGCACTCACAGTCCTCTTGGCTTTTGCCCATCTGGACTGATTTTAATGCGTCAGTCTGCCTTGAGGACAGAAGGCCTGTGGTTTTGCTCCCTTATCTATGTGTGTAGCATCTACTCAGTTGCTGTGTTCACAATCGTCTTCATAGTCAACCTGGGTGGCATCTAAGAAGGAAGAAATATAGGACTAGATGTGACCCTGGACTGTTTCAACATTTTAGTCTTAACTATGCCACCATCTCATTTTTCTATTTAAACCTGTATCTCAGCCAAAATTTACCTATTTTCTATTTACATTGACTATGCTTTTGAGATTTAAACAGCTATTTCCGCTTTGTTCCCCCCCTCAAATGTCTATGAAATCACAGATTTGTTGTTATAGGTATTTTTAATATGTGCATATAATATAAATTCAAAACCAGTAAGCTCTAAAGAGGTTTTGCTACGTACTACTTATCACTAGCTCATGCAAATAACCTGTTCTGGGAAATAGTGATCTGGTCTCTCTCCTCTATCTTGAAATTAATAAATAGGTGCATAGATATGGCTATGTAACTGAATTCTAAGGATTTAAACTTCACTCTTAGCTCATAGGCTAGTGCTTTGGTTTGCACCCTACCACACTACCTCTGTCCTTTACATCAATCCCTAATTCTCTATACTATTACATTTTTAATTTATCAATTACATGTTTTCATTTACTTTACATTCAGATACAGTTCCCCCCTTCCCTCCTCCTGCTCCTACCTCACACCTACCAACTCTTCCCACTTCTCCTTTCAGAAAGGAGCAAGCCTCCCATGAGTTTGAACAAAATATGGCAATATTAAGATGAGGCAAGGCCAAGCTTCTCCCCCGGTATTAATGTTGGGTGAGGCAATCCAGCATGGGGAATAGGTCCACAATAACTAGTTCATGTGCCAGGGACAAGTCATGATCCCACTGCTATAAGCCTGTCACACACAGGCGGAGGGCCTAGATTGCTCCCATGCAGGCTCCTTAGCTGTCTGTCCAGAATCTGTGAGTTCCTATGAGCCCAGGTTAGTTGTTTCTGTGGGTTTCCTTGTGATGATCTTGACCACCGCCTCCCTGCCCCCAAGCTCATATAATCCCTCGTCCTCCTCTTCAACAGGACTCTGAGAGCTCAGCCCATTGCTTGGCTATGGATCTCTCTGCATATGCTTCCATTGGTTGCTGGATGTAGGTTCTATGATGACAATTAAGGTAGTCACCAATCTGATTATAGGAAATGGCCAGTTCAGACACACTCTCCACTATTGCTGGGGTCTCCCTTGTGTATTCCTGGGAGTTTCCCTGGTACCTGGTTTCTCCCTAAGCCCCATACACTCCCCCACATCAAGACATCTCTTTCGTTACTCTCCTCTTCAGTCTCTCTCCCAACCTACCCAACCCAAACCCTCATGTTTCCATCCCTCTCACCCCCAGCTTACCCAGGAAATCTCTTATATTTCCTTTCCCAGGGAAATACATGCTTCCTTCTTTGGGCCCTCCTTGTTACCTAACCTCTCTGGGGCTGTGGATTAAAGCCTGTTTATCCTTTACTTTATACCTAATATCCACTTATTAGTGAGTACATACCATGTTTATCTTTCTGGGTCTGTGTTACCTCACTCATGATGTCAAACCCTAAACTTAACCTAGGATTTTACAATCAATATCTGAGCTACCCTTGTCAACCTATATGAAAAAAAAATCAAATCATGATACATGATCTGCCTGGCAGTACAGTGTAAAAGGTCCTGACTTAGGACTCTGCCATATGGGAAAGAGATGCAGTTTAACTGACAGGTTGCATACATATTAGTTATCCATAGGGACCAGAGCAGAGTAACAGCACTGTTTTAAAGGATAGAACAATTAATTGCAGAACAACCTCTAACAACAAAAGATACCACCAAGGGATATAGAATTCGTAAGAGACTTACTTGTTTAACTGGAGTGTCTACTTCCTGCCTGACCGGATCACATCTCTGATTTGTGTTTCTGGTAGAATCTTTTGTTTCCTCACAGAAATTTTAGCAAGCTAAGCTTTTCTGCAGCTTGTTTTTCACTTATAGTATACACACTGACCCATGAACAGCCTCTGTTGAAGCATTCACAGAATTTCTACCTCCTCCTTTTAAGACTGCCTCTAAGGAGGGTTGTATAAAAGGACACAGAAATCTTTCATAGATTTGTGGAGCTCAGAATTCAACAGGACATTTGGAGTAATGGTGCAGGTGATTATAAGAAGCTCAGGCAGGGTGAGTGTTCTTGAATTTGCATTTGTAGAAGAAAGGCATGCTTCTGTGCTGTTGTAACACCAAGACTCTGACTAGAGTTTGTTCCCCCGAGTATATACACATCCTCAGTTTTCACCCAGCTGGCTGGTCTTCAAAGGCCAGATGGCTCATCTTGGAAGGAAACATCTTAGTTCCACTTCCTTTTTTGACCATCCAAATGACTTCTAAATAGTTTTGCTTTACTCTGTATGTATATGTCATTGCTAGAGGTGTTTGGAGTATTTTTATGTGCTTTAAAATTTCTGGAAACCATGAAAGGGAATTTCCATTTCATTATTGTTTTCAGACTTGAGGAGTAGATTTTATACCTATTGTTCAAATAATATGGAGTGCAGGGACCTATGGAAACTACATGGCTGAGTTCAAATGAAAAGAAGGTCACTAGAGGAAGAAGTGGCAGCTCAAAGCACAATGAATGAGTTCATGTTTTCATGACTCACAGTGACATGATACTATACATTACTTTCTTTTTGAAGGAACAGATTTTGCTTGTCCTTGTAGGAGGCAACTCCCTAAGGTCTTATTATCCCGAGTAGTGTGCTCCAGATTTCAGCTCACCATTCATTTTTAGCTTGCACTAGCTTGATCTTGCTCTTGGTTTGTTCTCTCTTAGTCTCTCTCTCTCTCTCTCTCTCTCTCTCTCTCTCTCTCTCTCTCTCTCTCTCTCTCTCTCGATCAAACTCAAGCCTTTGTGCCCTTGTGGATTTTAGCTAAACACTGTAAAATTGAGCTACATCCTTATTCATTGTATCCCCAACATGGTCTCACTATGTAGCCTAGGATGGTCTTGAACTTGATATCCTCTTGTCTGTACCTTCTGATTGTTGTGTTTACAGGAGTGCACCACTACGCTAGATAGCAATTCTCTCTTGCTCTTCTATCACTCTGTAGACTATTTTGGGGGGGGCGATTTCTGGTCTGGATCACAACATTGAAAGCAAAGCATATCTGAAAGATTGTTATTAGGCATAAAGAGGACTAGCTGGAATTTTAGAGGAAGGATCTTTTTTATGTCAACATCAACCGAGACAATCACTGACATGAATGGGCTTGAATTTTCTCAAACAGAACTTGCTTCAAGGAGTCAAGTGAGCTGGTAGCCTCTACCTTCAGGTGCTATCAAGATCTGTTTTAGCTTTTAGGAGAAATGTGTGTTCTTCCTTGCCATCTACCAGCCACTGGTTGATGAAAGTATGACTTGTTATTTGCCATCTCTGCAAGGGAGTTCTTCATTGTCCAGTCAAAGACTTTCTTAGAGAGACACCATAGTCTGTGGCTCTTCTTAATGATTCTTCTTTATTCCATTTTTCAGTTGTATAATGTAGTCTGAAGCCTTTCCTTCCTTCTACTGTCTCTCTTCCTTGTCTTTAACTGGTATCACTCCCAAGAAATGGCTTGTCTTTCTAAGTCTGTTTTAGCATCAATTCAAAGGGTCCCACCTAATACATGGGAAAATCTTCTCTATTCCCATCTCTACATCTACAGCAAGGAAACTGAGGTCTGTATGGGTTACTCAAGTCAACCAAAACATTCTAAATTTTAACTCAGAATTCTTTCTCAAATTTCAGCCAACTATGCATGACGATAACTAGTGTTTGCAGATGTATGAAGAAAGCACATTCTACTATTTACATTAACCACTATTTCACTTTTGTTAACCTATTTTAGCTCCATGTGAGGTAATGTCTGAAAAACTTTGATTTTAATGCCCTAAATGTGCGTTTTCCTATTGTTTATTAAGGACAAATGTTTTCATTAAGTAAATACTGCTGTGAGTACTATCTAAAGTTACCTCATGCACTGTTAGTAAATGTACAAAGCCCCACATTTTAAACACTGCCTTGTGGAACACAGAAGGCTATGAGAGGGATGAAGGTAGGAAAATGGGAGAAAAAATCCCAGACTATTGGTTAGGAAGAAACTGAAAAACCCATCCAAACTGTTTCAGGTACCTTGTTGTAGCATCCATCATTTCCTGCCACACCCTAGTCTAACTCCATTGACTCAAGACATTCCTCACTTACCAGTTGTCTAAAATCCAAATGGAATGTTTTTATATACGAACTAAGGACTGGATTTTTTCTCCTACAAGAATAAATTCATTTATCCTCAAATTGGATGGAAGTGCTTCACTTTGAGCAGCTTAGTGAAGATGTACACTAAATCAGAAGTCAGTAGCATCTGGATGCTTTCGAAGAAAGAGGCTTGAATAGCATGTTTCTCCTTTAAAAACATTGTAAATAAAACAAGGTATTTCCCTTAACCTAAGAAACCTAAGAGCACAATTACAATTGTTTACCACTGCAAATATTCTTTTGGTTTAACAGCTTTATAATGATCATGATTTTGTTGTGCTAATGAAACAAAACTATGGTCTGGACTCCTGATAATTTAGTAGATTCTTGATAGTCTAGTGATAATTTAACATCCCCCTTTTAGTCTGTATTATATAGAACTTTACCAATAGGCATTTCTAATTTATAAGCCACCTTGTCAGTCACTAGACAAATCGTCCTTTCAGAATAAGGAGTGGTATGGGGTGGCCTTGATAGAATACTAGCTTCTTGGATGTCATGGATTTTAAAGGCATGAGGTGTTTGCATATCCAGATCCAGGTTGTGTTTTGTGTAAGTAGAAAGATGCATCATGTTGTATCTGATTTGAAAAGATTTGTTAGGCTCTGACAGTACAAATCATGTACTGGTGTGCATGTGTACTTGGATTTATTGGGAGTCATCTTGTATCCTCTGTCTCTTGGTTTACATTTCAAACCTAATTAAAACAGTTGGCACCCAAATCAAATCTAAGTATATTGAGGAATTATATACGATTACTATTATATTATTGTTATTATTTGTGGTGTCAGAGATTGAAAGAAATGTCTTCTTCTACTCAGGCAAGCACTCTCCTACTGAGCTGTTTCCTGGGTCAGTTTTGGAAAGTTTTTCATTTTGAGATGGGATTTCACTATGTTTACTAGGTTGACCTTGAAGTTGCTAGGCAGCACAGGAAAATTTTGAATTCTGACCATGCCTCAGCTTCCCAAGTAGCTGGGATTATAGGCTGGTTCCACCAGGCCCAACTCAAATTATCTTTTAAATAAGAAAAGAAGATAGCTTTGCAGCTGAAAAAGACAGCAAAATAGAATACAAAGCCACCATAGGCCAATTGGGTATTTACTGAATTTATTTCTCTTTGCATCTAGAGAACACATTAGGTGCTTCCTGTATTGCCTTTATAGCTGATTATAGATGACACAAAGTAAATGGGCTATATTTCCCAGGGACACTAGAACTATTTTTTGTTCTTACCAGGTTTGCAAGCATGTAGTGATAACCTCTTGAATGTTTCCCCAGGATCACAACCTGCAGAAAAAAGAAATGAAAAATATTTCTTATTCAGGGGCATTTTTCAATTACACAATCAGTGGGATGGCTAGAATGAATGCTTTTAAATGATCAACAACGTGGTGCCATTATTATTTTTTTTTTAACATAGAGTAGAACTGCTGCTAATCAGAGTAGGTTCCTTTTTTGTTGTATTTCACTTGTAGTGAGATAAAACAAGAATAGTTGTCAATATCAAAGTTAAAATGTCAAAATAATGGAATAAAAACACTTGAAACTTCCAGGTCAGTGGCACCATTGTCACTTAAAGTAGATGGCAAAAGCAAAGCTAATGATCCTTCACCCATGAACTGGATCTCTGTACTTAGCTGTTGAGATGGAAAATGAGCTGAACTTAGCATACAAATTAGAAAATAGAATGTACAGTACATTTTTTTTTTTGTTATCTGGAAAGCTTAGGGAATAGAGCACTCAGAGAATGGGGTTAATGGGATTTTCAGGTTAACTGAGGTTGTTTTGCTTATTGAAAACTTTTCTAAATGCCTGCCTTCCTTTTCTTGCCTTACCATGAATGATGTGTGGCCATCTGTATATCTTTTGACACTGAAGGCAATGCCCTAGGGATTCAGAGGGGTTTTCCTTCAGGGGACATTTGGCAATGTCAGATAACATATTTGGCTGCCATTGCTGGGAAGTTTGCTATTAGCATATAGTGAATAAAGCCAGATATGCTGCTAGATGTCTTTCCATGTTTAGTAGGGCAGTCCCTACAACCGTAATCATCTGGTCTCAAATGGCAGCTGTAGTGACTATGAGAAACACTTCCCCAGAATCATCATAATTATCATTGGTTTCATCAGTAGTGCTGTATTGCACACTTAGCCTTCAGTTTACAAAGTACACTTCACTGTCTCATTATGTCAGTGGGCTAAATATTTTCCAACCAAATGAACTGGCTGTCTTTTTCTTTTTGTAAATGCATATGTTTACTTCCTTGTAACAAAGTGCAGCAAAAATTTTGGTTCATTAAGCATTTTATTAAACATTGAGACATGGACACTGTCCTAGATACAGGGAACAAGGAAGGGGACAGTACACAGATTAAAAGAATATTTTGGTGTGCATTCAAGTTATGTACTAACCTGAAGGTAATATGATAAGTTAAACAAGGGAGAACTATAAATATGATGTTTTCAGTATGCCTTAGAAGGAAGTAATGCAAGTTGGAGGCTTTAGGACTAAGCTTTATTATGAGTTTCTTGTTGAATACAGCAGGGTGGAGCTGTCAGGGGTATGAAAACAGTGGGACAACGCCTCAGAACTGTTCACATAGCAAACTGAAGGTATATATATGAAAGTCTGAAAAAATAATAGTTATAACAACTGCCCTTATTTTAATGTCTAAAATATGCTTGCCTTGTACTAGATGTTGCATGTGTGAGTAATTTCTAGAAAAATTGAAGTCTAATTTTACACATGAAGAATCACAGCCCAAAGGAAGTTTAAATAGTTTCTCTAAGGCCACAGAGCCAGGAAATGGTAAATCTGGAATTTAAAAGCTGGCTTTTTCTTCCTGTGGAAATACCGGTAGTGTAGTAAGATCCTCCATATCTGTGGGCTACACATCCACACATCTAAACAATCCCACATTAAAAACATCTGAAAAATCATTTCAAATAGAACATATACAGACTATTTTCTTGTCTCTTTTCCCCAAACAGTGCAGTGCAACTATTTATTTAATATAAGTAGTAAGGTATAGAAAGGTGTTAATAGGATCTTTGCAAATACTTTGCTGTTTAAAATAAGGGACTGATGCACCTACCTAATTTGGTAAATAGCAGAGTCATAGGACTGCTTTAGAACCAGTGTATGTCATGTTTCAACTTGCCTCATGATTTTTTCAACTGTGTGGTGCTGTCTAAATTACATACATGCAGGAGATGTTGTACTTTATTTATGTGAACTAATAATGATGGAAGCCAGGGTTGTGCATGGTAGGAATGCACTCTACTGCCTAGTATCATCCTCAGCTCTAGAACATGCTAGATGTTTCCTAGTTTTAGTACAGAATGCAATAGGTTACAGGAGCCATTGAGCAGTTTCTTATAAAATGGGTTTTGTCTTAGATTATTATTACATGCTCTGAGTTTGTTTAAAGTAGATTAGGCTGAGATAGGATTTGAGGTGGGTTAAGGATATTATCTGCATTTTGACTTACTATATTTTCAATTTACAATCATTTTAGTAATGCTAAATGCTGACGATAGTTCTTTTTTTTTTTTTTTGCAGAGGAGGAAGGCAAGATATGTAAGGTATAAGGGAAAGTCCCATGGAGGGTAAAGGTTTAGGTTGGCCCATAGAAATGGAATGGTACCTTTGAGTACAGTATCATGTTTATGTTCCTATTATCCTATTATTATAAGAATTCAAGTCATTTCATTCTCTCTCTCTCTGTCATACACACACAGAGAGAGAGAGAGACAGAGAGAGACAGAGAGAGCACAAGAGAGATGTTTTCAATTAATTTAAAATATGAGCCACATTTCAGACTGATTATTTATGGAGGAAAAGAAAGGTTAATGAATGTCTTGAGGGGTGATTTCTCATGCTGCCATGACACAACATAGGCTGTTAGGTGTCTTCTGGGATGTATGCTTCAGTGTCTGCTTGTGAGAAGCATTCTTGTTGGCAACATTTGTTAACTTTTGGTGGCAAGTTGGGACCATACATTTGTTGAAGTTTTAATTCACTGACAACCCTCAGCATAATAAAACTACAGGGTTTTGAATTCTTCAAAAAAAATGAGCGCTATTCCTAAGGACATGTGACAAACCCAGAGAAAAATAAGGAAGTCTGTTTCAGAGGAGGTGAAGCTTATTGTACTTTTCCACTTAAGGAAAGCAAGAAGGAACGAGAGACAATGGTAGTGTCATCAGAAGAGAACTGGATGCCAATCCAGAGGTTAGATTTGGTCATGCACTCATTGATTGACTGTGAACTCAACTTTCTGAGCCTCCATGGACTTAGGCACAATTTGGCAACTTGCTTTTATAGCAGGGTCACTCTGATCAAGCTGGAGAATATCTCGAAACACATTGAGACATAAATAATGAAATATGCCATATAAAGAGGGATTGTTCATCAAGACATTGCATTTTCAGCTCCAGGAAAACTTGAGGCTGTTAGGATAACTGCTTTGGTCCGTGCCCAGATGGTGTGCTCAGAAAAAAATGGACTTTTTGGAAGGTAGTTCTCTGCCATCACCCTTTCTAGAGTTAGCCTTGAGTTGGAGGAGATGGGAAAGTTATCTAAAGATAGGAACAGTTAGGTGTCACAAAGCTGCTGCACTGAAACCCATAATTAATTCTTCATCCTTGCTTTCAATGCCTTCTTAACTCTGATTTAACATACAGTTCTTACCAATCTTGGTTTTCCAGTTCCCAGTAAATTAAACACTGCAAGTTAGAAGGGGTGTGTATGGAGGCAGGGAATGATATTAGGGAGAAGTTCATTAGTACCAGAGGAAGTGACAGACTGACTTAAGGGAGAAGGAAGAAGGAAGAAACAACAACAGAAAAGCAGACAACGTTGTGCTACTGCACAGTATAATCATGGATGTTTGCTGTGAGTGCCTGAGTCATAAGACAATAGTTTACTTTGGTCAGAAATTTCTAATGAAAATCCCAGGGGCATGTAATATGTTTTATATGTTTTATAGAAGGTTTGCAACAGAAACGCTCTCCCGCTTGTTAAGAGAGTGAATTCCAGTTGTCTTGAGATCGTTTGTGGAGAATGTCTGAGAATCCTGCTGATGGAAGCTAAATGAGGCCTCAGTGAGAAATATGCTATGTTTTTTTTCTTGGCTTCCCTTTCAGATTCATTTTCTGGGAGAGGCTTGTGAAAATAGGGAGGGATGGTGATATTGAGTATATCATGGTGCACAAAAGGACTGGATAGTTAATAAGAATGTTCTTGTTCTGTTAATCCTCAATCTTTATTATTTTCATCTGTTACAGATGAATGAGGAATAAATTGCACCCCTATTTAATGACTCCTGTAACCAAGAGAATATTCAACTTTGCTTTTACAGCAATTATAATAGACCTTTCTGAATTAGTTTCAGAACTTCAGGGATAAAAAGCTGTTTTCACACTCAGAAGTGACATTTAAGAGAGAAATACCAAGTTCCCACATCCATTTTCTGTAGTCACTTAGCTTTTGTAGGATTTGTTGTGGATGATAGATGGTCTGCTGTGACGGCAGACATGATAAATGCAATAAAGGAGAAATGTGTGAAATGTAGATAAAATTCATTGTTTTAGGGAAATTTATTTTTATCTTCATATATAGCATCTCAAATGGGGAAAACCAGCACAATTCTCATTCACTGAGCAGCAGTTTATATGCAGAAGAAAGATCTCATACATACTAACACTGGGACATGTAGACAGTGTCAAACTTTCTGTGAAGGAAATCAGTGAATCATAGTTTAGTCATTTGGGGGTGATTTTCCCTTCTTAATCCGCCCTTCATCCAGGTTTCTGTGAAAATGAGTATCTCTGAGTAGTTAAAAATTATTTATAAGACATTCAGTTGGGTTTTCTCTCAGAGATCCCTTTTCCCCAATTTCATGTTTAATCTAGACATTTTCATAATTTTAGAAATTTGAAATGAAATTGCTCCACAAGACTACTTGAGAGAGGCCCACATATCCTCTGGGAGGCAAAAGCATCTGTTTTTCTATGCTCACATTTTAGAAAAAAAATATGTGTGTGAAGAAGTGTGTATGTTTCCCCCCCCTTAGATCCATCTGGTATGCAGATTAGGTTATTTACAGACCTAAGAGGCTCCATGTTTGGATTTTCTACATTAATGCCAGAAAAGGATCTATGGAGAAAGATTGATCTTGCTTTGAGTACAGAACATGACTTGATGTTCACCTTATTTTTTTTCTCTTTGATTTAAGTATCATGTGAAAGCTTGGGCAAGGGGTCCTGTGTTTGTGGGAGGATTTCTGGTTTAATTCATCAGGTAGTTTTCCTTTACTATATGGATATTACGTCCCCGGTGGGGGGTGAAATAGTAGATCACATTCTCTATGTTCAATGAAAAGATATTTTTCAGGATCACATCTGCCTCCCTTTTCCCTTAGTTGAAAAAAAAACAGTCATTGTTTTCTTATGTCACTGGATATGTTTTAAGCAGTGTCGGGTAGCTGGGCAGAAACAAGCCTGAGAACATGCCACACCTTCCCGAAGAGATTTTCAATGTGATCATAGGTGTTCACATTGTGTTGAATTCTTAGTGTTTGAGTCTTAGTAAATGTACCAGAAGCAAATTCCCTTAGAGTTATTTCCTAGTAAGTTTAAAGTTCACACATTTGCTCTCTTATGTCGGAATGGCAGGGCTTTGTATTGTAGTAATCTTGAATGGTGTGCTGAAGTAGTGTGGTGGAGAAAAACAATGACCTACACCAGAGTCAGTCCAATGGTATTGTGTGTGGCGGGTTGGTTGTGTGAATGTTGCAAATATACTGAGACTGAAGTTTTTCATTGGCCAGACAAATGTTCATACAATACTGGGACCTTGTCAATGCTTACGTTGTAGGGCAGCTTGTGTGGACAGAAAGGGATTGAAGAAGGCAAGAAATAAAATGCTAGAATGTGAGGATTAGAAGGTAAGAATTTTACCAAGATCATCCTTTGGGGGTATCTCTGTGCTTCCTAGACTTTCATATTGCATTTATTGTAGATTAATGAAATATGTGGAAGATTTGATAAGAAGTGGCAAGGAAAGGGCATCGAGGCAGCTCAGCAAGTAGGGAAAATAAACCTGATGACTTCAGTTTGATCCCTGGACCCCACAGGGTGGAAGGAGAAAACTGACTCCTGCAAGTTGTCTGCTGATTTATACCAAGATGTGTGTAGCGGGAGGGGGAGACCCTGCACTCCCTACACACACTTTTAAATACATTTAGTTAATGTTATTTTTCTTCTATTTTCAGTACAGTAATCCTGGCTAGCCCAGAACTAATTGCGTAGTACAGGTTGGCCTTAAACTGGTGATATCCTCCACAGAGACTTTTTTGAATATGCACAACTTTATTCTTAAAGTTCATTCAAGGATTTGCTTTCTGCATGTCTTTTGTGTATTCATTTATGCTCAAACCATTCTAATTTGTGAGTATATGATAAGGACCTTTGGCAAAGACTTTATGAGTAATGAGTAGCAGGCATTGGAATGGGAATGTCCCTGTCATTTGAATTAAAAAAAGGAATATCTATTGATCCCATGATGAAATAAGTATAATACATCTCCCGTATAAACAGGGTACTATAACAGGTCCTCTAAACTAGGTACTTTAAGTAAAGGCACAGTGTTTGCTAATGCATCATGACAATATACAGCATCATTTTATAGGAAATTGGCTGTTAATTACCAAAGGTCATGTATTAGAAAAAAAACATGAATCGTGATGTTATGTGGTTCTGGACTAAAATTTTGCTATTTGATATTTAGCTTCATTACTGCGTGCAAAATTGAAGTGTGACGATAGAGCAGAGTATTAGAGACCCCAGTAGAGCTCAGACTCATGAAGCTTCCAGACAGGGAATGGAGAGGAAGCAACTGGTATTATTACAGAGAATAGAATGGTCTCTTTTTCAACTTCTTAGGTATACCTCTTTGAATACATTTCCATTTGTGTAGTGTCCTCAGTACTTTACACCCTAATCAGCAAAAATATTTGATAGTTGAAGTGAATGACCGTGTTTATATTTTCAAATAAAAGGAAATATCTCTCAGAAACCCAATGTGATTTTCAGGATAATTGCTTAGCTGGCAGCTTCCTTCCTCTTCTGGGAGCCATGTCATTTAAGTGGCTCTCAGTTTGCAAATGTATGACAAATGACTGAGGCTTAGTTCAAGGGGCGGACACAACACACACTTCTCCAGACTCGGAAATGGTTCCTGTGGCCTTTCACTCTTTCTGTTTGAATCAGCCACCATCTTGCTCTCCATGTCAGCTCATTTACCTTTCTGATCACATTGGCAAGTAAACAGTTCAAGTGTCCATGAAGAACAGCTGCTATTCAGCCAAGCAAGGGGACTTCTGAATACTACTGGTTAAATATTCATCTTTGAACAAACCATGGGTAGCTTAAAGTCTGCAATGCTGGAATTATTAACCCAGAAGTCAGTTGGCCCTACAAATGAACACTTTTGTCTTTTTGACAATAGCCTTTTTTTTTTTTTTTTTTGGCACACCAATGGGATCACAAGGAATGAGGAGTGAAGTCCCTAATGCATGGAAACTGCCTCTCCTGACCACCTTTGGATTTTCTCTTCTTTTACTAAATGTTTGTTGAGTGCTCAGTCTGTGCCAATTGTGGGAATAGACCATGGGGAGACAGAGGTCACAGGAGTCTATCTGGGCCCTAGTCTGGAGGATGTCACACTCGAATGGAAAAGACAGCCAAGTTAACAGATGATTATAATGCAGTGGGAGAAGTGCGAGAACAGGAATATGAACAAAGTACAACTGAGGAGAGAATGATTAACTCAACCTGCTATAGATAGAAAGCACTTTGTCTCCAATGAGAAATCTAAAAAATATTTTCCTTTGGCTTTTATAAGTGGGAACCTGACAAACAGGTAACTTAAATAGAATGCTATTTTGAAATGAAGAGAGATATATTGTAGAGGGCCATTTCTCTTGATTTCGGGCAAGGCTGGTTGTTTTTATAGTGCTTTAATGCTGAAGGAGAGATTTGTTTGAATTAAAGGTATTTATTTACTTTAAAACAAAGTCTCTATAGTCTAGAATAGCCTCAAACTCATGATCTTACCCCAGCCTTTCTGGTGCTAGGTTTATAGGCATGTACTGCCATACAAATCTATGTTTTTGCAGCTTTCAAAATTAAATTATAATTATTTCATTTCCCCTTCCATTTACTCTCTCAAACATACCTCCTATCTTAGTCTCCTTATTCCCTCTCAAGTATATGGCCTCTATTTAATTATTTTTATTACACTGTATATACTGGACCTGCTGAATCGATTGGTGTTGCCTGTATGTATATCTTTTCAGTGCTGACCACTTGGTATAGGATAGCTAATTAGGGGCTCTAGGGGCGCATTGCTGGGGAAGACTAATCTCCCTTTGTCAGCAGCCATTACTTGCCTGTAGTTTTTTGTTTTTGTTTTGTTTGTTTGTTTGTTTGTTTTTTGAGACAGGGTTTCTCTGTGCAACAGCTCTAGGTGTCCTGGAACTAGCTCCAGAGAGGCCTTGTCAGAATTTTTTCCTCTTTCACATAAGCATATTAGTGTTGGAATTGTTCAGGTCTTGTTTAGGCAGCCATACTATTGAGATTTCATGGGTTAACTTTCCTGTGATTTCAAGAATGCTTTTACAGCCTTTCCCCACTCTCTTCAGAGATGTTCTCTGAGACTTAGACATGGGGTTTTGTTGCAGATGTGTCAATTGTCACTGAGCACCTCTGAATTTGGACCAGTTGTGACTTTCTGTAATAGTTTCTTTCTTCTGTAAAAAGAACTGTGATGGAGTAAAAGCTCTACTTATCTATGAGTGTAAGGACAATGTTTAGAACACAGTAATTATACTGGTCTAGTAAAATGGCAGCAATAAATTCTTAATGGAGAGATTTGTATTTGAGGCAACTATAATATAATATAAACATTTGGTGTGAGGTAACCAGGTCTTATATAAAAAGTTGTGATTGAAAGGATGGAGGGAGAAGCTAAGGTCATGCAAATGGCCAAATGGTAATGAAAGGGGATTTGCTAAAAGCAATAGGCCTTGGATTTATCAGTTATTAGTTTTATGAGCTCAGGAAAGTTACATTACAACCCAGCCTTAGTTTTCTATCTGTATAATAGGGAACACAGGGTATGGTGATATATTATTTATGATTTATTAAAGATTACCTGAAGTATCAAAATGGAAAGCCAGCCATACTACTTATCTATAGAAGCTGGGCAGTGGTGGCACACACCTTTAATCCCAGGATCCAGGAGACCAAGGCAGATGGATCTCTGAGTTCAAGGCCACCCAAGGCTACACAAGATTGAATCAGTCTAAAAGAAAAACAGCTCACACAAAGGGAATCTCAGAACTTGGGACCCCACACCTTTAATCCCAGCTCTAGAGACATATATAAGACAGGACCAGATATTCAGTTTGGGCAATTTGTCTCTAGTCACTTTTGGGAAATTAGTCTTCAGTCATGTTGAGGACAGGAAGACATTTAGTTTCCAGTCAGGGAAGACAAGATCTTCATTTCAGCCTTGGTAGAGGTATGAGCTAGTGACTTTGACTTTCTGATTTTCAGCTTGAAGCTTGAACCCCAATATCAGTCTCTGAGTCATTGTTTTTGTTGCTACAACAGGGGATATAATCATGGGAAGAAATAAAGCAGTGTGGTCACCAAGGAAGGCTAGATTGCTGGGTTGGAGACCCTATTTTTCATTGTAACCTTGAGCAACTTATTTATGCTTTCTAGGTTTGAATAGCCCACTTGGAAAAAGCATCTATCACTAACAGCTACTTCACAGAACAAAAGTAAAAAAAAAGTGTGAAATAATGTATCTGTAGCTATTAAGACAGAGGCTAGTGTTTGCCTTATATTGGTTATGCTCTTCATCTTCCCATGCAGAAATCATATTTATAACTCAAGACCCAATTCACAGGCAGCCTTCTGAATAAAGCCTTTCTTGATTTCATGTCCCTCAACTCCAAATAAACAAGCAACAAAACAAAACAAAACATCCCGCAGCTATGGAGTAAGAAGAAAGAGATACATTAGTGCATGGGTATAGAGGAATACTGATGCCAATAATTAGGATAGCACGGGCAATAAGAGGGTAGGAGTTGAGGTTCGCAATTAGAGGCTGGGTGTTGAAGATGTAGGTGCAAAATGATGAGAAAATGGTGGTAAATCAACCACATATAACGTGCCTTGTATTTACCTCTCCCTCAGGCAGAAGGGAAAAAAAGATCTCAGATGGGAAATGCCCTTGGACAAAGGCCTTTTGGTGGGATATAACAGAATACTAGTTTTGCTGTAGGTGAGTATTTTTTTTCAAGACTTGTGTAGAAGTGTAGTAGTTTGAGTAAGAATGTCACCATAGTTTCCAACATTTGAACACTTGAGATCCAGATAGTGGCAGTGTTTGGGGAGTATTAGGAGCTATGGCCTTGCTGGAGGAAGTACATCACTGGGAGCAGGCTTGGAGGTTACAAAGCCTCATACAGTTCCCAGTGTTTTCTCTGTATCATCCTCGAGGTAAAGAATATAAGCTCTTGGCATTCTGATATAGCTCACTGCCTCTTTGTTATGATGGACTCATCACCCTAAAACTGTAAGCACAAATAAGCTCTTCCTTGTATACATTGTTTTGGTCATGGTGTTTTATCTCAGCAACCAAAAAGTGACTAATATAACAAAGCCCTCTCTTAAATGTTTCTTTCATCTATCTGTCTGTCTGCCTGCCTGCCTGCTTGCTTACCTATTTATCACCTATTTATTTGTTTGAGGTAAAATGTCACTGTAGTACAGGCTGGCTTAAAATCTCTACATCGCTCACACTGGCCCTGAACTTATAGCAATTCTCTCATTTCAGACATTCAAGTACTGAGCTTAAAGGAATATACCACCCAAACCAGCTAAAATAATTATTTTAAGATTCTCTCCCCCCTCTTTCTTTTTCTCTCCCTCCCTCCCTCTGTACATTTTTGTATATGTGTGTACAGACTAGAGTCAACATTAGGTATCTTCCTCAATTACTTCTCTTGTGAGACATGGTCACAGGGTGAGCTCAGTGAGCCTGGAACTCATTCATTTAGTTAAACTGGTGGCCAGCAAGTCCCAGGGATCCTTCTGTCTTTACCTCACATAGACTTTGTTACTTACACATGGGTTTGGGTATCTGAACTGGGATCTACAAGTTTGTGCCACAAGCACTTTACTAACTGAGTCAGGGATTTTATTTCTCTGAATCCTCACCACAACCATCCAAAGTAGGCCCTATTGTCAATGTATTATTCAGGCTAAGACACTGAGGCCCAGAAAAGTGTGGTAACTTGCCTTAGGACTCATAGGCCTACAGTGTTGGAGATGGAGTTCAAAATCAGGTTTAACTAATTCAAAACCTTTGTCACTGTTAGCAGCCATAGGACTACTACTAATCACTGTTGATAAGAATTGACATTACTATCTTTATTATGACAGGATGATCAACTCCCATCATGCATTCTATGTAACAGAGACTACCCACTGTTATTATGTATGATTACCAAAGTGGGGATCAGTTGAGACCCAAATCTTTAGAATGTCTTCTCTGTAGCTGGGCATCCTGGGAATCACCTTCTGGTTTCTTTAATTATTTCATGAAGCTTTGTGTTTGGTTCATATGATCATGACTCCAATTTTCCATTCTCTATCAGCATATGACATGAATTGTCATTGTTGCGTCTCAAGCTGCACTTGTGATGAATGTTAGATAATAAGAACAAAAGCACAGGAAAAATAATTAGAGGGAACCAAAGGGAAGAAGCACACAGCCTTGAACAAGAGACTGTATGAAGGTTTCGAGGACGCAGTCCCTGAAGCTCTCACAATGTATTTTGATCCTTGTCTGAATGCAAATGAACGACTCCATCAAATCTTAGGCAGCTTGTCAGAGCGCATGTTATTTAGCTAGTTAATTAAAAGTCGGAGTGAGCCAGGGCCTCTCTGCACTGTGTTCCGAAGATAACCAAACCTGTGTTCTGACCAGGCAAGTTAATTTAAAATAAGTGACCTCAATTGGGTAATGGTTGCAAGTTCAAATTCAAGAATCATTACAATTAGTCCCAGATGGATCTTAATTGTTCTTTCAGGAAACAGAAGAAGGGGTGAGAGAGAAATGGCTAAGCAAAGTAAAGGTTATTACCCATACCTTTGGAAAGCAAGGGAGCTGTCTCTGGCGGGGCCCAGTTAATGTACGAAAGAGTTCCATTGCTGCCTTTCCAAATACACGTTCCTTTAGAGTGGTACATAAAACACACTGAACTTTTCAGGAAGTAAGGAATGGAAGGCAGCAATCTTAAATGCGTGATCTTAGGCAAGATGTTTAACCTTTGTGTGCCTGTTTGTCATTGTAATGGGGGAAAAATCAACTTACGAGTCTTACCTACCTCAGAGGGTCAAATGATATCTTGTGCAAATGTTCTGAAAACATGGAAAAGTCTACAAGGCAGTGTTTATTCTTACATTACAGGAGAGTTTCCTAATCAAAGATTTTTGGTTTGTGGCTATAAGGCTGCCCCAGGTATGAGCTGTGAAAACTTTTCCTTAGATTATGTCACAAAGAAAAGGTGCATATACCTGCAAGACGGTGGCCAGGACAGAGTGGATAGTATGTTCAGCACCATTTAGTGTAGTGAGCTGGGCTTTGTAATGCTTAGGAGGTACATTCTAGAGCGCAAAATGATTTTGGAGTTTTTGGAAGAAGTTAGAGCACACACGTTTAGGCTTTTTCCCTAACATTTAACATATTATCAAATATTAATGATTAATATAATATACATTAAATATATCAAATATTAATTATAGTACAGTAAATATATTATTCTTGGTGCTTCATGCTGGCACAGCACCATGGTACCTGAGGCGAAAGCAAGTCAGAGTTACAGTGGGGTGGCCTTATTCTCACTTATTTTTTAATGAATACTTAGGTCTCCCTTTAGTGTTCTGGTATGTTCTTATAGTATATATTATGTCTATGGCAATACCACCCTAAACAAGCTCAATTTCATCTAATTGCCTATACCTTCCAAAGTCTTGGAAGCCAAAAGTCATTAGACAGAATTTATAAAATGCTTAAAACAAAATAAGTGAAAAGGAAATTATACTATAGTGGAAAGTTTTGCTAGAACAGTACTTTGATCACTTATGGATGCACAAAATGACTATTTGGAAATTCTTTTCTCTCCTTATCTTACTTTTTCAGCAAATAAAATGATGTTCTGAAGCCTATATGAGGGGAACACCCTTCCCCCATAGCACACTATGAACAGCCAAAACAGAGATTTACAACCTATGCCTACTGACAGAAAAAACTATTTACTCTTCAATCTTAACCAAATGTACTAAAAGATTTTATTTTTAAATTGTTATCTTTCTTTGGTCTTATTAGATGAGGAAAATAAATAGCAGGAGTTGTGTTTCTTTGAAATTTATTTCTAAAGGATGTGCCCTGCAGCCATATTAATCTTCACCACTAGAAAATACCCATACAGGGCTTTGCTGGAAATTTACAAATCATCAAGTCATAAGTACAGTGGTCATTTCTACATGTCTAGAAGACCCCTTTGTACCCAAAAGTAAAAGCCACATTGTGTATACAATGATTATATGTCTGGGGATTATCTCTAAATGACAATTGATGCGCCCATCATTCTCAGCACAAAAAATCAAGATCTGAATTTATTTCATTCAAAAAATGTTTAATGCTGAGCATAGGTGGCACATGCACATAATCCTAGCATTCTGGAGGCAGAGATGGGTGGATCTCTGTGAGTTTAAGGCCAGCCCAGTCTATATAGCTAATCCCAGGATGGCCAGTGCTAAATAGAAAGACTGTCTCAAAAAAACAAAAAACAAAAAACAACAAAAAACAGCAACAACAACAAAAACAAGCAACCAACCAACCAACAAATAACCAGCCAACCCAACTACAGATCCCGAATTTTCATCAATAACTAGTATTTGTTAAGCTGTGGATACAGCATGAACAAAGCACAAAACCCTGTCTTCTTGAATCCTGTCTTCTCTTTCAGTTGTTCAGTGATCACTTATTTTTGTGTTTGGTGGATTCCTATATGGTCTTGAACTCTCGTCTATTCCAACCTACTAACTGTTTACTCCATACAGATATGTGTCCCACCAAGGAATTGAGGGGAGAACCCCAGATTTCTACTTCATACTGTGTTTTTTCAATGTAGTGCTCTATGGGTAGATATTCAGTGAATGCTTGTGAATGACAAGAATGAAAAGGATACAGAAATGGAGGAGAAGGATGGGTCCTGGGACTCTCTTGATATGCTATTTTTCTAATGTGATAAACTATTTTGTGAATAGTCTATTTTTAACTTTAGCTCCAGTTCCCTGTGTTTAGGCAGGAAGTAGCTAGAATGCCATGGAGAAGACAGAGGATCTAATTAAGTGAACTCATGCATACTTGGGTTTTTGGTCCTTGTATTGGCATAATTTGGTATCTACAAGTGTGACCCTAAAGTCACACTCTTAAATCCTTCTTCTGTTTTTTTATTTGGTTTTTTTTTGAGACAGGGTTTATCTCTATAGTGTTGGGGACTGTCCTGGAACTCGATTATAAGACCAGACTGGCTTTGAACTCACAGAGATCCATCTGCCTCTGCTTCCTGAGTGCTGGGATTAAAGGCATTCACCAACATGGCCCCACAATCCTTGTTCTTTTATTCTCTAATTGTGATATAGTTATGCATGCTAGTTCCTCTCTGAATACCTCAATTAAAATGGAAAGGTAGTTGAGTGCTTAAGCAGTAGCTCATGATTTCTGATACCATGTTACACTATTGGCTGGTGGAAAAAGTTTACAGAGGATCCAAAGGTTATGGTAAAAGGTCAAGTTGTGTTCTGACCAGTAAAGGCATGTGTGTGTGTGTGTGTGTGTGTGTGTGTGTGTGTGTGTGTGTGTGTACATGTGTGGCTATGTGTATGTGTGTGCACACTATTACAGATACCCTTGGAGGCCAAACAGTGTTTAGATACTCTGGAGCAGGAATTGCAAAGATGTGGATGCTGGGAGCTGAACTGAGGTCCTCTGCAAGAATAGTACATGCTCTTGACTGCTTTGTTATCTCTGCAGCTCCCATAGTCCATGCTATTAGTAGACACTTTCTGCCATTTTACTGTATAACATTTTAGTATGCTTCAATTTTTCACTTGATGCTGCTTATTGGAATTCATCCTGACAAGTAAGTGAGCATTGCCACACATAGGCAAATAGAAGTGTGCATCTCTTCCACAAAATCAGATGAATTTTACTTGGTTCTTGATTACCCAGCTAGCTTAGTCACAGGAGACAGCATCCTTGAATGACTGAGTCAGGCTGAGATAATTATGTTTCCTTTGCCTTCCTCTTACAATCTGTGTGCTCCTTAATCAATGCACTTATCATGATGGATTGCAATTATTGGTTTACTGGGATGAATCTCTAGTCTTGAGGAATGGAAGATACCCCCTTTTCATATTTTCTTTAAACTTATGGCTGGTTTTCATCTAAGACTCGAGAGACAAGCAATATGAAAACAGAATGTAGTCTTGCTGAAACCATCTCCTTATGTTGAAGAAGATCCACTGGGAAGGATTGAGAATAGTGGCCCGTGGGTTACTTCTTTTGATGCAAGTAAGAATATAAAGGTATGTGTTTGTTCCTCTCACTTCAGATAGTATTCCTACTTGTAGAGAGTCTATAGTAATGGATCCTTGCCATGAATTGCAGAGTCTGAGATAACCCTCTATATACAAAGTGTCTATGTTGGATAATATTGAACTGTCTTATTCCCATGAACCAATCCTATCTTCTAGAGTACAGTAAAGGGAAAATTTTCACAACCTGACAATGTTTCAATAAAGCCATAAGCAGAGTAAATATCATGGAACTCATGAAGAAAATTGGCAAGCAGGATGGCTTTTTTATATTTGGAGAAATTCTAAGGTTTTCCATTGTTTTATAAATACTCTAGTAACAAGATCATTATTAATGTTGCAGCTTATAATTTCCTGCCATAAGACTGACACATGCGTATGCCTTTTTTAATTAGTTCTTTGAGAATTCTGCACACTGAATTTTGATCATATTCACCTGCCCTCCCAGGATTCTTCACAGATTCATTCCTACACCCACTCTCTTCCCCCTCCCACTAAGATCAAAATTTGTGCTGTCTTAATATTCTTGAATGTGTGACCTTCCACTGGGACACAGTTGACTTATCAGAGGCTTCATTCATGTATATATTCTTGATATAGCTTAAGAAAGTCAAGAAGATGAATTACAGCTCTTATAATGGCAACAACTTAAAAAGAAATTGGGTAGGATTTCATGCATATTACCTTGACAGAATTTCAAAATCATTGGCTATAGGGCTAGGGAGATGGTTTAATGCTTGTGGCAGAAACATGAAAACCTGAGTGCAGATCTGCAGAACCTATGTAAAAGCCCAGTGCAGCAGGAGATGCTCATAACTCCAGTGACAGGAAGATTTTAGAGCTTGCCAGCCAGCTAGCCTAGGAAGCCAAACTGGTGAGCTTCATTCGTAGGGCCCACATAAAACTGAGGTGCAGCATTGTGTACCTCTAACTACTGTGCTGGAGAGACAGAGATAAGACATTCGATGGATGGAGCTTGTTTGTCAGTTCTTCTAGCTGAATCAATATGCTACAGATTCAGGGAGATACTCTACCTTAAAAACATAAGATGAGGAAGTAATTGAGGAAAACCCATGATGCTAATCTCTGTCCTCCATCTGTGAACACATACACACACACACACACACACACACACACACACACACACACACACACACACACACACACACATTCAGAGAGATTCAGAGCTACAGGGAGACATATAGAGACAGAGATTAATTTCTGGCTATAGTTTAGTTGGCAGGGATTTCTGGTGAAGGCTGCAGTTGGTAGAGTCACCTTGGAAATATATCACTAAGAAGATTTTGTTTTCAAGAAATACTCTTCTTTCCTTCCAACATGGACACTTAATGCTTTAATTTCAACAGGCGGAGAGTGAAAAGCTGAACCCAACTCTCACTCCTTGGGAAAAAGTAGTGAACAACACTTTTCCTCTCTGAAGACACAAATGCCTGAGGATTCAGGTTCAGGTATGAGCCTGTTGCCACCCCTTACTGATGTGGCTAATGCAGAAGAGTTAATGGCTCTGCTGGGAGGTGCACTTTTCTGCCACTGCTTGCAGCTCTCTCTGAGCAGCATGGTTGTGGTTGCCATGGATACCAAACTGTGAAGGGGTTTAGGTCAAGCACTGTGCTTGAGTGGATGAGAAAGAAATTAAGTTAATGTATGTGGAAAAAAAGGACACGTTTCCTTTGCACGTTTGAGAAAACTGAAACAAAGCATCCCATCAAGTAACAATTGATTTTTCATTGGCCATGGAAGAGAGAGGAGGAGCAATTTATTGAGTAGGATGTTCTCAAGTTAAGCACATGCAGTAGTCTGAAATATGCCAAGAGATGTGCAAGGACTCTCAGAACTGTTGAAGTGACATCAACTGAAGGCAAGGCACTTAGGAGTGGCTGGTAAGAAGCTTTCTGTAAGTATCCTCTTTGACTGTCTAGATGTTTCTTCAATGTGTCTAATTTTTATCTCTTAATCCAAGACATCACACTACTGAGGTCACAGTGTATTGTGACTCTTCTCTCTTATTTACCTTTAAAGGGCTAATAAATGATTTTTCATGGTCTTAAAGTTGGCAGGCATATTTTCTACCAATAGTGAATTTTGATAGGTGTCCCATTTCTGGCTCCACTTTATTAAAGACGGTCTCATGATGTATTCCCAGCTAGCTGCGGGCTTGGTGTGTAGAACAGGTTGATCTGGAACTCAGATTTACAAGTAACTGCCTCCTGAGTACTAGGATGAAAGGCATGTATCACCATACCTAGATTTTCCCAGTGCTTAACAATAATTTAGATATGACTATAGCTAAGAATTCTACAAGAGATTCAAGTAAAGACAAGAAAGTGATTTCAGTCCATGCCCCTTAGTTTGAACAGTACTTTGTATGCCCAGTTCACCTCACTGTGTTAGGCAGGATGTATTTTGCCTACTCAACTACAATCAAATAAAAATGAGGTATTTGTCACTGTTGTGGTGACATTGTCAAATCGAAATCTTAATGATGACCATGGGAATGTAACATCATGCTGCAAAGACAAACAGGAAGACTCTCTGTGTTCTGGGAATATTCCTTGCAGTTCTCACAGGTGCACCATTGAACTCCTCTCTGACTCAGCCAGGTCAGACTCCTTGAGGTTATAGGTGCATAAGTACTTTTTGAGTTCTCAGGCTGCAGGACCACAGGTTTCTCCATTCATTTAGTCCTCCTCATGAAGTGAGGTATGTGATTCTAATTATAATGCCTTACATTTGTAGACTTGCCTCAATAGGCCTCTTAGAATGCCTTAGAGGAACTACCTCATTCGTCCTAAAGGGTGCTGGTAGGGTAAGGAAGGATTTTCATCTTTTCAGATTTCATGGCTGACATCACTAAAGTGACAAAAAGATGCGGGGACTGTGCAAGGGCGGACATGATTTTGAAAAAGAACTTATGTAGAGTTTTAATCATTGACCTCAAGTTATGTTTCCTCAGAAGTCACTTGATCAGCTGCTATTATTTTTTCAGAGTGTAACAGGGGTGCTATTTGCTCAGTTGGGAGTATATTTTATAGCTATAAATGCTTATTAAAAATAAATTGGCTGGGCATGGTGGTGTACTCAGGAAGCAGAGGCAGGCAGATCTCTGTGGGTTTGAGTCAAGCCTGGTCTACAGGGCTAGTTCCAGGCTAACCAGGGGTACACAGTGACACTCTGTCTCAAAAAAAAAAAAAAAAAAAAGGAAATAAAAATGTTGATAATAGAATAGTGGAGATTGGCTACTTTCTTCTATTTTATCTCTGCTCCTAATGATATGATACTAGTTGTTACTGATTTACTTAATCCCTGGCCCTGCCTAGGTCATTGTGTGGCTCCTTTAGTCATCAATTTGTTGTGATCTTTGGACAAAGATATCTATATCTTTGCCATATCTAGACTGAGGCAATGATGTTTCAGCAAGAAGATTTGTTTAGCCAGGCGGGCCAAACAATCATGCCATAATGCTTGTTTAGTATTGTTTCCCACATTCAATAGCATGAAAGTCCAGATATTTGCATAGCTCTATCATTTACCATTGCCTATCACTTTTAGCACGGTAAGGGAGTCAAATCTACACATTTTATTTTTTGTTGCTGTTCTTATTTTGCATTTGCTTGGTGCTTCTCTGTAGGGGAGCCTAGAGGTCTAAATTATTTTAAATATAAGGGTCCTGTGGCAGTGTGGGCTTAAACAATAGCTAGCTTTTGTGTTGCTCTTGTGAACTGTGGTTCTCGCAGCATTCTTCCAACAGTTTGTTGTAACATCTGTTAGAATCTAGGAAAGGGCTCCTGTAATCAGGCAGCTGCATGACAAACTTCCTAATTACTACATTTTTGTTGCTCTTAATCCGAGAAAATTTCCTAATAAAGCCCAACGGTGATTTAAAAAATACGTAGTGTTTCCAAGCTGGCAATTGAAACCTGCAGAACTATCACATTCTCAGTGTCTGCTAAGACTGAGCTAAGGTGTTCACAGTGGCAGCCACACAAACTCAGGGATGTTGGGGGCTTTCTTTCTATGCCAACAGAAAAGACACGCACTTCCCGTAGAGGGATAACATAGCTATACTTGGTTAAGCATTTTTTCTACTTTTGTTTTTTAAATATAGCTATTCTGAATTTCTGCTTGATTTTTAGCAGGGTCAACTAAAAACAAAGGTTATATTTACATCAGTTTTATTGTTGTACTTTGCTCCTATGTTTAAGATCTGGGAATAAAGTACCAGACTTAGTTTTAAAATTCTGATGTTAAGAGGGTGGGGTGAGTATGCCTTGATTCGATATACATTTTTTTCCCTTGATGTTTCTATGTGTAAAGGGCATGTAAGCAGGAGGTAAGTAGTTGATGTGGATATAGCCGGGGACTTAGGATAGGTTTGTAATGAACAAACAAATCTCAGTCAATCAGAACCCAACTACAAGAAGCCTTTAATTAATAGGGATTTTCCCTGGGCATTTTCTGGAAGCGCTAATGTAATATTTATATCCATACATAGGTGGTACTAGCTTTGATTAAACATAAACTCTTGTTAACAGGGACATGCGTTGGTCTGTACTCTAAGGATAGAGGTAAATGATGAACTTCCTGGTGGTGTTGTGGCCTTAAGGGCATATTATTGCATTCTCCTTATCGTCAGTCTCACCAAGTCTCAGAAAAGCTCCCTGATGTTCAGGCTTTCAGGAGCCTCAGTCAGCAAAAACCATTTAATGAAGTCACTAGCAATCTGAGGAAGCAAGAAAGTTATATATTTGAGATAGTTGTCATATTCTACCTTCCAGAATTATTGTGTTTCCTTATCAGCTTGTTAGATTGTAAACTTCCCTAGGAAGTTACTATCTTCCACTTACCATGTTTAGAATAAGGTAAGACAAAATGGATCTGTTCTCTCTCCTTTTCTTTTCCTCCCCCTTCTCTCTCTTTTAAGTTTCTTCCTTCCTTTGTTCCCTCTCATTCTACCTTCCCCCATTCGCTCCCATATCCTCTTTCCTCCCTGTCATTCATTGCAGTGATGGAGATTGAATCCTGAGTATTACACATACTTTACCACTGATATATACTATCTCTAGTCCCTCCATCAATACTTGTGAACTGAATTTTCTATCTAGTTTTCAAAGCACTGTACCTCATAGTTTCTTGGAACTGGAAGTCTCTTGGAACATTTAACATGTCTGCTTTAGGGATTAGAAAAGCAGGTTCATTTTGAAGTCGTATGGCATGGGGCTAAAACCCAGGTCTCCTGCCTCAATCTTGTGAATTCTGTTTTATACAACTCCTGGATATCTTTCTTCATCTTAGTCCTTGAGAATTTTCAGAAGGAACTATAAAGTTAATGAAAAGTAATTTGAATTTTTGTTGATTTTTTAAAATACCCCTCCAAGTCTCCTAGGAAATAATCAAGTGAATAATGAGGTATCAGATTTTTAAAAAATGAGAAGAGGAATCATTGGTTTAATAAGAACATTTCCTATCCAAGCCCAATTTCTATAATCTGAAATAAATAAGAATCTCTCTGTTTCAAAGTAATGATCTTGAATGTGTTTTTTCTTTTTATTTTCTCAGAGGAGATTTGCTTCTAATAGTCACCAAGCCAGTCTAGTGGGAGTATGACCAGATAATCAAGCCATCTTTTCTAATAAGCCAAAGCTAAAGTCCCTTAAAGTAGAATTCTACTGTCAAATAGCAGCTCCCAGTATAAACATCATTGCATGTTAGGGAACAAGTTTATTTTTGACTGTCAGTGATTGCCCAAGTCACCTAACAGACTGAAGGGTTTTAGTAAAAGTCCATAGGCCCACTCACTTAAGGCTGGAGGGGACATTAGGTTGAAATTGAGAGAAGTCATGTTTACTGTGGTTACCTCCTCCCTCATAGCAAGAGGTTAATGAACAAATGCTCGTGTGTGCTGCTTGCCTCTCATACCAGGGAAACAGTATAACACAATGATCCTCCTCTTCCTTCAGCTCTTATGTTCTTTCTGTTCCCCCATTAACCTTATCTTCCCTGAACTTGTGAGAGTGCAATAGCCATGTCCCATTTATGGCCGAGCACCCAACAGTTACTTACTTATTTATTAAAATGTATATGTTTGTGTGCATATCTCCTTGTGTGAATTGCACCATGTGCAGGTAGGTGCCAGATGAGGTCAGAAGAAGGTATCCGCATACCTTCTTCTAAAGTCTGGTCCTCTACAAGAGCAGCCAGTGCTCTTAAATTCCGAGACGTCTCTGTACTCCCATATATTCACTGAGCACTTGACTATGATTCTCTGCAGTTGCTACTATTCCAAATTTTCAGTTATGTAAACGAGAAAGGCTAGAGATTAAAGCAAAATATGTGAGGACATCAGGAATGTTCTTTGGGATTCTCTTTCAGGCACTCCTGTAAGATCATGGAAGGGTATTATCTTCCAAAGAAGTAATGTGAGTAGCACTCTCTTCCAGTTCTACCAGATGTCTGATTTATTTTCCATAGTAGTTAAATTAGTTGAAAAGAGAGTCTACTACTAAAAAAACTAACTTCTTAAACCAGCCTCACTAAAGACTACCATTGTAATCAACTTAAGAGTGACATTTATGATGAACAAGACTGGGAAATACGGAAAAAATTGACTTCAAAAACAAATTGCATACTCTGAAAATGGCATTAATGTTTGTAGGCAACGAGAGCTATGGATGAATAGAAGTACACTTGTTCTTCACATTTTCTGGGCCCATGGTCAGAGTACCAGTAAAGGTCCATAAACATATGATAGCTAAAAATTCCTAAAACAAGATATGCTTTGGCTTGGCCTGTATGTCCAGTCAGCATTGTTTCCATAACCAAAGCTAGAAGCTGAAGGATTAAGGTTCTCCTCAAGACAAACTCTCCTACCTGTGGTATACAAGAATCAGCTGGAGTCAGGGCAGGATGGGGCATGGTTTGGCAGGGCAGAGCAGGGTGGGTCAATGTAGGGCAGGGCAAGGCAGGTAGGGGCATGGAAGGTATAAAGTAAAACCTATGTTCAGACTTTGTGGTGGCTAAATCTACCCTACAATCTGAGAAGGGTGGTTTGTCAAGTTATCTGAGAAGCCAGTAAGTTCCCCCTAAAACTCTCTTTTCTGACTTGACCGTGCCAAAACTATTATGCCAAGTTTGTAAGACACCACCAAGGAGCAGACTCACTGATGCAAGTGCACAAGGTTTAATGTTAAGTTACAAACCTCAGCAGGGACCCTGTCCTGCAAATGGACACAGAAGCTGCAGGTAAAGGGGGTGTCTGGCCTCAATTGTAAGGTTTTTTTTTTTTTTTTTTTTTTTTTTTAAGGAAAACAAAAACAAAATCAGGGTGGTACTTGTCTTGGCTGTTCACGATTAGGCAAGAGTAGGTGACCTTTGGATTCATTGACATGGGGGCTAGTGGAATACTAACAGTTGCCCACAAGGACAGTTGTGGCGAGAAGATGTTAATTACCAAAATTAGTCATTGCCTGACGACCAGGATGGGGTCACTTTGACTGGGGTGGGCACAGTTTGAGTACTCCTTGAAACTGTTATTGGCTGCAGCTGAATCAGCCTTGTGGTATGCAGGGGTTTTCTCAAGGTGGCTTTTTCTGAGGATGGAGTTAACTCCAGTTTATCTTGCTCTTACAAAAAATTCTTTATGACTTGGAAAGCTTTGCAATTTAAGTAGCATAGATAGAGAATGAAGTTTTTGAAGAAACTTAGATCCTAAAGTGCTCTACTTTGGTTTGGGAAAGCCAATTTGAAACATGGTGTATTTTCTCTTGTTTTATGGCACAAGTTGTCATTTTCTCCTTGACTGCCTAAAACCTTCTGGGTTTGTTTGTTCTGTTTTGGCATGTCCAGTTAGGTTTTTGTGTCTGTCTCCTCTTTATCTTGTCCCCTGATGCTCATCATGCCACTAATCTTTCAAACAGCCTTAAGAAAACTCTTAAGAAAGAGTTGTGGGAGGGATGGAGTGGGAGGGCAATCAAAGAGATATCACCCTACATGTGGAGTGCAGGGAGGGTGGGAGAGGAGGGTGGTTGGGGGCCATGGGAGGGTGGGGGAGAGGGAAAGAGGAAGGGAGGAAGAGGGAACTGAGATCGATATGTTAAATAAAAAGAGAAAAGAAAAAAAGAGATATCTTGATAGAGGGAGCCTTTATGGGGTTAGGGGGAAACCTGGTGTTAAAGAAATTCCCAGGAAACCACAAGGATGGCCCCAGATAAGACTCCCAGAACTAGTGGAATGGATGCCTTTACTGGCCTTCCTCTATAATCAAATTAGTGACTACCCTAATTGTCATTGTAGAACCTACATCCAGTACCTGATGGAAGCAGATGCAGTGACCCACAGTCAAGCACTGGGCTGAGCTCCTGGAGTTCAGTTGAAGAGAGTGAGTAGGGATCATATGAATAAGGGGGAATTGAGAGCATGATGGGCGAAAACCACAGAGGCAGCTGACCAGCTGATCCAAGTTAGTGGGAGCTCATGGACTATGAACTAATAGCTAGGGAACCTGCCTGGGACCAAACGAGACCCTCTGAATGTGGGTGAAAGTTATGTGGCTTGATATGTTGTGGGGGAATCTGGCAGTGGCACCAGAACTTATTTTGAGGGTATGAACTAGGTTTTTGGAGTTCATTCTCTATGGTGGGATACCTTGCTCAGCATAGATAGAGGGAAGAGGGGCTTGGTCCTGCCTCAACTTGGTATGCCAGACTTTTTGACTCCTCAAGGAAGGCCTTATCTCCTCTGAGGAGTGGCTGGGGAGGGGAAGCGGGCAGGAGGGGGAACTGGGGTTGGCAGGTAACATGAAAAATAAATGAAAATTTAAAAGACCACAGGGAAAGAAAAGGTCTTTGTGTTTAAGAGTTTGTGGTACAAGGAGCCCTGACTTTCTGGGTGTTAAGGCAGTTGTGGCATGAAGTGGGTGCATGGCTGGTCACATATTGCCAGAAGAATTTGGTAAGATGATGGAGGTCACAATTCTTTGTTTATTGTTTAACTATGCTAGTTTTATATACAGATCATTTTGGGTAAGTCCTTTTCACAATATATATATATATATATATATATATATATATATATATGTATATATATATATGCCTTTGTGGGTCTCATTCCAAAGCTGGGTTATTTTGGTACTGTAAGTAAATGAACCTGTTTGTTACAAATGAGCACTTCAGGAAAGTGTCGATTTGAGGTTGTATTTTCAATTCTCTGTGTTAATGGGATATGACTCCTCATCAAGTGGAGAAAATATCTGTGAAATGCCTGTTGTGTAAACAAAGCCACTTCAGGCCTCATCAGGATGCTTATCTTATAACTTTTGGTTGAATAAACTTAAACTGGATAATTCAGTCAGATGCAGGGCCAATTAGTGCAGTGATTAATTGCATCTGCAGCCAGATTCCCTGAGTTCAAATTCTAGCTTCACCAATTATTAGCTGTATGACTTCTAGGTCTTCTTTTCTTCATCTTTAAAGAGAAGATAATATTTCAATCTGCCTTACAGGGATATATGCATTTTTACCTTTATATGTATATATGTGTGCATTATATATTTTACACATATATATCCATATTGCATAAATGATATCTGGAATAGTATAAGCACTTCGTACCTTATGTCATTACAAATGCACAATTATCATATGTGGCACAAGATATTTCGTTCCTTTAAGTATTTTAAGTGATGCAAATAGTGCTTGAGTTGATTGATCAACGTGGGTTACCTAAAGTTACACTGAAGATAAAAGCAGAGGTGTGTGGACATGATGAATTCAGTGAGATCCAAATGCAATATGACCCCAAATGGAACTGATAGCTTAGAAAATTCACAAGGACACCATTCTTGAGCAATAGTCCTTAAGTGGCTTATTTTCCTAAGCAAAGAAATTCCTTCTGACAAATAACTGCAGTTACCAGCTATGGAGTGACTACTAGGATTGAATCACTGTGTTATGTGCTTTTTACATATTACCTGAGGTGATCCTCAACAACCACTGAAGGACGGTAGTGAGACAGGTGCTTAAATTGCAAAATTAAATCTTAAATAAACCGGTATTTTCCACAACATCACACAATGGAGTAGTGAGAGAGCTAGGGTTTGAACTCATGTGTCTTTGCTTCCCAGGTTTGTTTATTCAATTATACCACACGTGAAACTATTCTTAGATACTATCTCAGATTGTCTTATGTGGTAGTAAGTCAACTTCATGTTCTGTCAGGAACATTGGGAATAAGGGTTAGGGATTGGCTTGTTTCTGTGTTGTTTTCTTAAGAGGCTCTTTTAGATCATCAATGAAGAGATACCATGGCATGAGAAAACACAGGGAAGAAATTCACACATTCTATTATTTTTCTGGGTGGAACACTGAAACATATTGGTTTAGGTCTCAGTTAACCCATGCTACAATTCAGGCAGAGGTTACACTAATAATAATGTTTAAAAAATGAAGAAAATATGGCAAATAAAACAAGTAGAGAACATTTAAATTTCTTTAAGTGGGTAGCTTTCTGGATATGTGAAATATAGACAATTAGGAACTGCCGTCAACCCTCTGTAACTTTTGGTTCAATTTCTATGACTTCACCCAATATGGGATCAAAAATATCTTTAAAAACCCACATCTTTAGTAAACACATATAGATCCATTGATTGTCATTATCCCCTGAATCACATAGCAAATACATAGAGCATTTATATTTTATTCATTATTAACATCTAGAAATGAATTAAACTATATATGTCATTATGAATAGGTTACATACAAATGTGATGCCACCTTATAAAAGGAGCATCTAATGGTGTTTTGTACCTGTTGTGAGTCCTGGAAACACAGATTTCCAGTAATGATGCCTTTCCCCTTATTCATTAAGTCTTCTGTAAGGGTCTTTATTTGCCAACACATAGTATGAACTTGAAATTTTTGTGCATTTCAGAAAAAAAAACAATCTTGAAAACTTTGTTAATCTTAACTTTTCACCAATTCAATATAGCCTTGCCTTTATATAGTCTGAACTTGGAAGACTTCCCTTTGTTCCACTTTCCTTTTTATTCTAATGAGTCCTTCCTAGTACTGACTGTCTCTCTAGTCCAGTTAAAGCTCATTTACTGTAGTACTGTCCTTAGGCATGCAGAACAGTTGATCAGTGCCCTCTTTATGGTAACTCCTTATACTTGAGAATGTTGATTAAACTGCCTCTTGGCTCTCTTTCACCAGGATAAACAACCCCAACTCACATAGTCTTTCCTCACATGCCCTGTTTTTTAATCCCTTAATCTTTTTCTTGCCACTCTTCTTTGGATCATCTCTAATTGCTTTGTCATCGTTTTAAGACAGATGACAAGTGGGCCACATTTGAAGGTATATAAAGAAGAAAGGAAGACAGAAAAATGAGACATGAAATAATTGACTTTAAATTTCAGCAGTTTCATTTTCCTCCTGTGATACTGATTTTTCTTTTCAAAATTTTATGTCTTCTTAGGGTGGTTGAATTAATCTTGTGTGGTAGAGCAAATTTTGTTTTTTTCCATTATGGAAATTAGGAAATCAGGGTATAGATGGTTAAGTGCCCAAGGTTTCAGAGGTATATAGAACTCAGAGCTTAACCTACCAATTTTTCCATGGACATTCAAGAACCAAAGTCCCCAATGGAAAAGAAGGAAAACAAAAAAGTGTGACAAGGGAGATGTTCTTCTGTTTGGACCTATTAAGTAGGTCACCCACTAAAAGGCTATTTTGGTCTAAACATTTTGGAGGGCATGTAGTACATACAGCAGCATCACTGACCTGATTCTTCATTTTTAAGATCTGAGAAAATCAAAGGAAGTTTTATTTATTTATTTTTTTCAGTGACAGAGAACATGGATCATTTGTGTTGCTCAGGAGAATGTTAGTTGAGGACCTAACCAGGCTTGCTCTAGATTTTCTGTGAGCCATCAGCCATTAAAAGCAGTGCTGAGTTTAACAAGGGAGCAGCTTTGTATATCTAGCCTGTAGCATCAGAAGCTTTCTCCCCTCTCCACCTTTCTCTAGTTTGTAGCATCAGAAGCTTTCCCCATTCTCTACTTCTCCTTCACTCTTCTTTTTTCTTTTTGTGTTAATAGGGATAGATCTGATGAAGTGCTAATAATTTTATTTCCTATAAAGCAGCTCTCACAGGCAATGGCTGCTCGCCATACTTTTAATCGCTGAAGCTCTTTGGGCTCCTAGGCACACTAGGGTTGAATTAGAATAAGAGGGTTCCCTTACAGTTTTGTTCCTGGTAAGACAGGCACTTTGTTATTAACTGGGAAAGGGAGACTTTTGAGGAAAATAGTAAACTTTTGCCACATTTCTGTTGGGTCCCCTATTCCAAACATAGTAATTTTAGTCTAAAATTCCCATGTTTGTGCTTACTAATGAAAAGTCCTGGCCCATTGGGTTGTATGCTTCACTTTATCCTATTCACTTTTTAATTGGTTCATACTTTTAAAATATTTTTATTCTTTGGGAATTACATACAATACATTTCACTCATGTTCTTTCCCATTCCTCAGCTCCTCCCAGACCCTCTCCTACCTCCCTAGGCACCCAATTTCCTGTTCTTTCTTTCTTTTTAAACAAAAACAAAAGAAAAAAACCCAGAAAAACACATGGAATCCAATTTGTATTGATCAACTACTCCTGGGCATGGGGCTCCCTGGAGTGTGGTTTATATACCCAGTGACACTCCATTAGAGAAAACTGAATTCCTCTCCCAGCATGTATCAGTTGCAAATAGCTTCCTGGTTATGGGTGGGGCTTTGTGTCCACTTCCTGCTCTGAGTGCTGGGATTTTGGCTGACTTGAGCTTGTACAGGTCTTATGTATACTTAGATTGTTCTTTTAAAAAAATGTTCACATTTTAAAAATCAAGAACATTTCCTTATTATGTCATCTTATTTTTTTAATACAGAATATAAAAAGTACAATATAACATGCAAAAAAGTAAAAAAGAGAGAACAAGAAAAGATAAATTTAAGGGAATGAGAAAAGACTGGTAATGGACATGAGTTATGAGAGAGGATATAGAGCTAATTGTTTTTCTAATTCTAATCCTGACTTTAAATCTTTCTAATTTTGGTGGTGCATTAATGCATAAAATAGTTTAGTATTGAAAGTGTAAATTTTAATGTGACACTTCACAGTTTCTGTTCCAAATGTCAATTCTAAACGCGTGGAAGGTCATTGACCTGTATAAACCTCGGGTATGGTTAATTTTGGTGTGTAATTGTTTATTTGAAATATTTTCTTTAATAAAGATTATGAAATTAAAAACACCTTAAACTATTATCTTTCTTTTTTTAACCCAGAGAGATAATTTGGAATAGCGTAGACAATTTGAACCTGGTATGTAGTATCTATGCACATTTATCAACAATAGCTGATACTCCCTAGAAAGGTTTGGGGAAATACATATTCCAGTAATAAGAAACAAAACTCCTACCTGTCAGCCTGCCTAATCTATTGTCTGTTCCCTGTTGGGAAGAAGATATAGGAAAGGAAGGGGATTACTTTGAAACAACCAGCTATCTATTAAACAGAGGAGTGGTGGATTTATCTGATATGTAGCACTTTTGCAGAGAGATTCAAATTAATCATGTGATGCAATTTTTGATCGGCTTAGAATTTTCTTTTCTTTTCTTTCTTTTTTTCCCCTGCAGCCACTTGGGAGGAAAAAGGGATTAGAGAGACTATAAAAACTGTTGGCATGCTAAGTCTGTTGGCTACTTAATTTATTAGCAGGTATAGGAAGTGCCTCAGGATAATGCTTTAACATGCAGGCTGGGAGTGGACTAAATCTCAGACATACCTGTTCCAAAATTGTGTTAATTCTTTCGACTTCACAGTCAATCAAGTATCGTTTTTCCTGCCTTCTATCCATTTCTTCAATGATGCGTCGGAATTCTTGGATGTCCTTTATGTTTCCCACAGACCTTGCTGTCACTTGCCAGTTGTTCTGCACTGCTGCTTCCATAATTGCTTGTAGGATGGAAAACCCTGAAGGAAGGAAATGCAGGCGTACTCAATTTTTTCCTTTTAAAAATATTTCTGTAGGTGTTAAGGATTCTACTGAGTTTCTATTCACAGTCTACTGGGTCTTTTCAAACTTGATTCACTGGGGATAGCAGGTGAACTCACAGCCTCCAACCCAACTCTCCAGATAGTTGGCACTTCCATTTTGGTGTTTTGTTTTAAAAGAAAGAAGATGCAATCATTTGTGAACATCATGGAGATAGGTGTTTATCAGGTCATTTTTGTTTTGATATGCATTATCAAAATATCTATGGAACGAATGCCAAGAACTTCTTGTGTCTGGCTGCAATTTTCTTTGTTGCAGTAAAGCTCATTTCTTTTGTCTTTCACTTATGAATTCTTCAGAATTAGAGGTTAAAAGAAATCCACAACAAAGAATTAGAAATAAATTTACTAGGGATAGAGCCTTATTAAAACAGGTTGAACCATACATAGATATGACTATTCAGCAAGATAAATTGTGTTGCCCAGGTAATGCCACTATGATTTTGTGAAATACAGCCTCCAATACAGACTATTACTCTTTGATTACATAGTCTATAAAATATTCAATAAAATTAATTTTGGGTAATTCTTTCATTTTTCCAAATAAAATTTACCATGAGTTTCTGGTTCTATATTAGCTAATTTATATCCAACAACCATTAGCAACTAACATCCCAGAGCTCTCTTCAAAGAAAGGAAAGATCAAATGCTCAAGTTTGGGCTAACCTCTTTGGACTAATAAGTAGCTCAAGCTTATAATGCCAACATTTGGGAGGCAGAAGCAGGAGGGTTGTCAAATGTTGAAGTTCAGTCTTAAAAATCCAAAAGCAAACCAAACCAAACCAAACCAGACAAATAAGCAAGTAAGCAAGCAAGCAAACAAACAAACAAACATCCCCCCCCAAGAGCACTGTATCTAAAGAATTAAGCACAATGGCACCATGGCTTTTTTTTTTTTTTTTTTACATATACTCTTTTAGAATAGTCATGTCTTCAATTTTACATCATATCTCCAGCTGTGCTTTGTGTATGAAATTATAATTCAAGTATACTCTCATAAATAGACAGCTTTATTGGGATATTATCAAAACAATTTCCCTACTCCAAATAGGAATAAGTGATAGGAATGATTTGCAAATCCCAAATTATCTGTGACATAGTTCAGTCACCAACAGAAGCAGAGGATGGAGGGAGATGGCGATGTCATTTGAACACACTCCAAGTTCTCTGCTGTCTTGGGCCTACCCTGTGGTGTAAGCAGGCTGTGGTTCAGAGTCGTCCTCACTGTACCATAGAAAATGGTATTGACATTTGGAGAACATGCTTCAGGGAGATGGCAGCAGTGACTCAGCCGGTCATTATAACTCCTTTGTGTGCTGGGTGTGTGCAGGAAGAAGATCACAAACGAGACCCAAGCACTTGGTAATTTCCAAATGAGCAATTTCAGCACAGGAGCTCAAAATTACAGATCAGAGTAAATTACCATTGCTTTAAATGTTAATTCTTACTCTTATAAAACCAACCACGCATATTTATTTCTCAGATTTACATTTTCGTGTGGGTTTTAGATGTACTCTCTGCTTCAGTGGGAGTTGAGGGCACATAGTGGGCCAAGGCATGGGATTAAGAAATAAGTATAGGAAGAAAGAGATTAAAGCATGTGGAAAACTTTCTTAAGCAGTGTATAATAAGGCCTCATTATTTTGAATGACCCTAATTAAGAATTTATGAAAATTCAGTAAGGACTGTGTTGAATTTTGTTTCTGGACTATTTATGAAGAAAATATTGGTTGAATAATAACTGAAAAAATCACATAGGGAGTCTTTGATTTTTGTGAAGTAATTTTTTTTTAAAAAAAGGCTTGTTAGCAAATCACAAGTATTCACATGCTTAGTAGAAAATCCAAATTCTTGTCATCTCTGCTTAATGGACCTTGTCCACAATTTGTGATGACACAGAGCAAGATTAATCTCTTTTCCACGTGACAATATTCCCCATTTTTGAAAGCTGTTAACATGTCTCATTTTAACCTTCTCTTCCTCAGGTTAAAGGTGTCCCAATCCTTCAACAATTCTTTGATGCGATGATAACCACTTTCCTTTCAGTCCTACTCTTTTTATGGATAATTCTCAGTGCTTCTAAGCATGCATTAATTTTACATAATAACGGGTTTCATGATGACACTTTCCTATATGAATACAAAGCATTTTTATAATATTCATCTTCCATTATCCTATTTTGTCCCCCTTCCATTCTGACTATCTCTTTTTTCTTAACTAGTTTCCCTTCTATTTTCATGTCTTTAAAACGATGATACATGATTTTGATTAGGGTTACTTAAGGGACTATTTATAAGAGCATAACCTTCTTACTTGTGGCTACACTACTGAAGAAAATGTCTTTTCCAACTTCAGTAATGATTAACTGTCTCTCCACACTGCCTAGAAGCCCTTAGGGAGGGGTGAGTCCTTATGAACCTTCTTATACTCATGACAGGATGTTGATTTTTCAATATTTTATTGATCTTGATATTTCAGATATCTGAACAGTGAATGTGGATGGCAATGAGATTATTGTTTATTTGGATATAAGTTATTTTAGCAGGATAGAGCATTTGGGAACAAAGTTCAATGCTTATGGAATATCAAACTAGCATCCTACCGCTGAGATACAGTCCCACCTTGGATTGGTAATATATTTAAATATCTAAATTATATTAATTTGTGTAGAGGTTGTATTCAGCAGAAAACGGTTAGTTCTGATAAAGCTTTACTGTTCATGAATTAACATTCATAACATTCATTCCATTCTACTTTTATCTTCTTTTCCTTTATTCCTCTTCCTATCTGGCCCCTACATATTTTGTTCCCAAAATACATGTTCTTTCATATCTGGAAAAAATAGTATCATTTACTCATAGAGTACTTTGTTACCTATTTAGTGTAACTTTAAATTTGTCCTTTTACCAAGCATACCCTGCTACCTGTAGATCTTTCTGGGTGTTTCCCCTCTTCCCATAAAACTTCCTTTAATGGCTTCTCATTAATTTACCCAAATATGACTTGTTTTGTATTCAAGATAAGTAAATTACAAGCAATTTTGAAAAATCAGTTTGAATAACTGTTTACAGATGCTTTAAAATGCAAAATACAATGGATAAAGTACATTATGGTATACACACACACACACACACAGACTGCTATTTTAAAGTTTAATAGTCAACAATGTACATATACTAACAAGAAATTATTTCCACTATATATAATATGTTATGTAATGTAGAATGGAAAAACCTAACTACTTAGCATCTATAATGAAATTTTATTTTATATATTTTTCTTGCTGAAAAGGCTTAGGAACGTCTTCAAGAACTACTAGTATTTTCTCAGAGACTCAGATTCCACATTCACTGTCATTCGGTTATATAATGTTTGGTTCTTTTGCAAGAAATAGGTATTGTTCTCTGCAAGGATAAAATCGATAAGATTTTAAAAGTCAGACTCATGCTGTCCTCTCAGATCATAAGCTGCTAGAATATTCAGATGATGGGTCAACACTCTGCTATGTGCTTCCTCTTAATAAGCAACGGTTTTTATAGATCTTTTTATACTTCTGCTCTTTGAACCATGGGAATGTATTACCTAATCAAAACCTAAGCAGAAGACGCACACAATTTTTGATGAGTGTGTTTCTGGGATCCAGTTGATTGTGATTCTTACATTTTTCTGAGAAAGTCACAACTATGGCTTAGCACTGTGGTATCATTTTCTATGCAGAGTTTTCCTGTGTTTGCTTGAGCATGGGGCTGTTGCACTCTAGAACTCAGGGGGAATGGTCAATTCAGTTCAGTATATGTCAGCAAGCAATCCAAGCAGATCTTTTTTATTTGTTTTCATACCCAATTTATCATAGTTTCACTGACTCTGTTACAGCTGACCAAAGCATAAATAGAAGCTTGAGGGAAAAAGAAAGAAATGTTTGACTTGGCAGAGCACAACCAGGTGCTAGTGTTTGTAGGAGGTGAGGTTTGCTACAAAGCCCTGGCTTTGTAAAAATAAAGCCTGCTGTTTTAGCAGCTTCAGAATTGTCATCTACTCTGCATGAGTTTTCACATGCCCAGCTTTTTAAGTCTCAAAGCTACTTTGATTTGAATAGCAAATTATCTCATCTGGATTCCAGACCACCATTGCTGTTCATGCCCTTACTTGTCCTCATCTTAAATGGTGGGAGTTGCTATATAGATGAACTGACTGTGAGCTTATCCCCTGCATTTGACCAAAGTAACATGGGGGGACTATGCGAAAGGAAGCATAAGACAATTAGTTATGAGGACCTTGGTCATAGCCATGACCAGTTGAATTCTAGTGCATTGCTTATTGGGCTGCTATTGGCAAACAAAGAGACTTGGTTAAAAGAGTGTCATGCTGTACAATCAGGTCATCGTTCTTTACCAAAAGGCTTACTTCTACTGATGGGAAAGTTACTAGTGGAAGAGAGATGACTGACTTAAGATTGCATCTCCTCACCAGGGCATCTTGCATCCAATGACTGGTAGCAGCAAAGTTATAAAGGCACAATCACCCCAGACTCCCAGTAGAATAGCTAATGGGCCACCCCAGCTTCAAAACTCTAATGCCATGTAATGGGAGTGCCATAGCTCTTCTTTTGTTAGCCAAACTTCATGCTTCTCTTCTCCTCACAAGTGGTGCCAACTAGTAGGCTCACCTTTTGGCATGTGAATTGCCATTTTAACATCTGCTCTAGAGTATTCAATCCATGACCATGAGTTTGAGCTCATATAAGGGATGGCAGCAGATACAAAAAGCTCTCAAACCTACATTGTCAAAATCAGTTTCCCAGGGAGAAAGGGCCAGAACTACTTTCACTGTCTAAACAAAAGGTAAAAATACTTCATGCTAAATGAATATAATAATTTCTCTGCAAAAAACTGGAACAATCAACAGGGTTTTGTTGTATACAAATTGGTAATGAAGACATCCAAGAAAACACACCAAAGATGAAACTTTTTGCTTTATATTTTACAGTAGGTGCGATCACTACCTGTTCTTACTTAGAACTTGTACTCAGAGCCATGAATGTACATCTGACATGGTCTCTAACAGTGTTCCAAATGTCAGATTCCTGTATTTATGAATAGCCTTTACAGAAGTGTTGATTGACATTTATAGCCATTTGTTCCTGGTAGGGTTTCCTAGACAAAAATTACAAATGTATCTAATACTTACTCTTCATGATTACCTCATCTGCCTCCTGGAATCTCATGTAGCGTAGGCTAGCTTTGAACTTATTATATAGCCAAGGCTGACCCTGCAATCTCCAAGTACTATGAGTACAGGCATGCATGATTATATCTGGCAATATTGCTATTTTCCCTTCCCTCCCCTTCCTTCTTTCTTTCCTTGTTTTCTTATTTATCATTTTTGGGTTCAAATTTATTCCTTGAATATGGCTTATTTCATCCTCTTTTAAAATATTTAAATAATGTCAATGTTTTTATTGCACCTATAATATATACAATGTCTTGTTTAACTTAGTTTATTGTCCTTCTATTTTTGCTTCCAACACATTTTGATAAGAAAGTGTCTAGCATACTTATGAAGTTGGTGTTCTTGTTCATTCAGATAAAACTAGCCAAATGAAAATTGTTCTTCTATTATGTTTGTGGTTGCCTGGGCTGCAAAGCCAACCTTATATTCTCTATTTCTTAAGCTTCTTTGATCTTCATAGGCTTTGAAATACATTTATGTTGTATTCTGTGACAAAATAAGGACATGGACAAGCTTGATATAGAATATGAAGGGGGTTTCAGTAAAATATAGAGGCAGAAGAGATATGATGAGGAGCCCAATTACTTGTTTTGTGTTACATTTTGCCATGTCTAGGAGGCCTGATGTGTAAAATTCTGAACTCAGAGCCAATAATTCAGAGGATGAATATTCATATCACAAAATGTACTTCTCCTTATAAATAACTCATGGAAAGAGTCCCATAGCACAATTGGGCCCATATTTTACTGTTTTGTTGTTGCTGCTGTTTGTTTTTGCTTCATTTGAGCAGTTTAGTATCATAAAATCAATATAGTGATTGTCTAAACTTGAGATGTTAATACAGAAACTGTTCAGTATGTGAGGAGCTTTAGATAGAAAGATCAAAAAACTCCCTCTGTTTGCATATGGATGTCAATCTGTGAATTTTAGGAATATGATAAAAACAAATATTCATTCACACCCAGCCCAATTTACCCATGGCAAATTAAGATTTCCCTGGAGACTTTATTCTTCATAAGTGTGTTTGTGTAAGTCATCCTTTAATTAAGAACTGACCCTCTGCAAATCTTCTCTCCCTTATAACTGCATCATTAAGCTGGCTCTTAGCTAATTTGTGGAATCAATGAACATAAGGTTCTCTCCAGTTTTGTGTCCTGTAACTCTTCCCTAAAAATATTTCTTTCTATTTGAAGTGTGCTCTTGATGTGTGTGAGGCTGTCCAATATTTCTATTTGTGAACCCCACTCCCTGGAGAACTCAGATTTCCAAAACTTGGAATTAAAAGTCTTAAAGAATCAAGTTTTAACTGTGAGTTTCTAGACAACAATAATTGATAAGGTATTGTTTGGCAACTTTAGGTATTCTAATCACCCTAGTATCTTACCAAAGGAGTCAACTGCTACTTGTCAAGTATAAGGGTGGCTCTGAAGCTAGCAGTGCATATAATCCTGTATTTTCCATATTTCCCTTTTTTCCTGTTCTTCTTTATGAACCTTGTCTCCCTACTGGTGAATTATCTAGTTCATTTTCCTCACCTTAAGTTGAGAAAATATGCCCAAAGAGATATGCCAGTTTTACCGAGTGAATGTATACTTGCTTCACATCATCAGTTGCAAAGGAATTTAAAAGACCATCTGGAGGAGATGTGCTCAACGTCTGGGAAATGCAGAATAGGAGAGCCTCTGTTTGCCAGCCACTCTAGGTCTGATATAAAAATATAAAAGCTACTGGGATTTAGATTAAAAGGAGTTTCTACAGTGCTATGTATAAATCTTTTATACTTATGTTTGGTGCTTAGGTAATTGTTCTGGGATAGATTGCGAACAACCACCAAGGGCAAGAGTTACCTTAAAAGTTGCATCTTCTAAAGGTTAAAGAACCTCTCAAAACACCACCAGTGGCTGAACACCAAAGTGTTTTGTGTACATAAATCTATGGGGACCATTTCATGCTCAAACCATGACTACATTCACTAAGTGTTCAAGAGACCACAGTGGTGTGTGTGTGTGTGTGTGTGTGTGTGTGTGTGTGTGTGTGTGTGTGTGAGAGAGAGAGAGAGAGAGAGAGAGAGAGAGAGAGAGAGAGAGAAGGTTCAGCTTAAAATTGAATTTCCTCAATGAGATGATGAGACAGACTTAGTGGATGTCGTAGGGGAGGCCTTACCCACTCTGAGGAGCAGATGGGAGGGGGGTGTCAGGGAAGGGGGGAGTGGGAGGAGAGGAAAGAGGGGAAACTGGGATTGGAATGTAAACATTAATGAAAATGTTAAAAAATGAAATTAAAAACTCTGAGGAATAGGGCTGGAGAAGTGGCTCAGTGGTTATGAGTACATGTTTCTCTTGTGGAGATTCAGTTCCCAGCACCCACATGGCAGCTCCAGTTCCAGGGGATTGCATGCCTTCTTTTGATATCTACAGGCACGGGGCACACATGTGGTACACATGGAAGACACACATAGACATAAAGAAATCTTAAAAAAATAAAAAGCACCTAACAAACAGAACTGATATTTTATATATCACAATACATAAAGAAAATATTTCATACAAACAATAATTTAATCATGGCATTTGAACACCCTAACATAGTCTACAGGGTGGATGTGAGAACCCAGAAAAACTGTTTCAAGCAGATAGTTTCCTTAATAAATGTGACCTGAGTCTTGATATATAGAAGGTTATTGGGTGGAGATAAAGCCTTGCTAGGAGGACAGCAAGAAAAAAAATCACAGAAGAATAGAGATGTATAGGATATAGGTAGTACATGAGGATTTGTGGAACTAAGGAAGATGAATCAAAGTGGAAGCTCTAACATCTGTGTAGATTACAGTGGACCCCAGTTCCAAATAGGAGTGCCAGTGTATAAGAGAAGAAAGATTTTTTTTTATGCCCAGACTTGCTGTGGACTGTCTGACATCTCCATATAAAGGAATTAAATGAAAGAGGAATGCATTCCACAAGGAAGTTATGAAGGCCTCACAGGCAAAGCTAAGAGGGATGTATCTGTCAGAACACTTCTGTTGAATTTAAGCTTTTGCTGTGTATCAGAACTAATCCCTATCCAGAAAACAGCAGAAATGTCATTTTACATTAATATTGAAAGTTAAAAATGAAAGACAAAATACACACGTATAGGACCTGTTATTGACTAGACTATTTTCCTCTCTGGTCTTCAGTTTCTCACATGTACAATTAAGAAATCAAGGTTATCATTAGTACTGGTTCTCATATTTTAAAAGTGTAAGAGATGTGGAAGGCTGTTGTTCATCTCAGACAGCCTGATGTCTTACAACTCAGGCACAATTCAATCATTTTGTCTGGAGGCCAAGATGTGGACAGGATGAAACATTAGTCTGTTTGCTTCCTTCATACTGCTAAATATGCTCTCCCTTCCCCTCTGGACAAACCAAAATGTAATAAAATGGACAGTCAAAATAGGGTGGAACACTTTTATGTCATTTTAGTTTGAGTGGCATTGGAAATTATTAATTTTCATTTTAGGTTTCTCATATGCAGGGATAGTTCTAGAATGTGGTGTTTTGTAAGGACACAATGCCTTTGGGTATTTTGGGCCTAATAGGACATATACCATGCAATCAATTGGAAGAGCCTCCGTATCATCACATAGGTTTCTCTGCATGACGACATCTCTCTCATCATCATCACCTGTGGAACTGATTTGAAGCCTCTAGACTAATAGATTCTTTGTAGTGGGGTTTTGACATCTTTTTTTGGTATGCTTGGATTGCTTCAGAGGCTTCCCTGAGTCCAATCCATCTATTTCTTCTGATTTCCTTATTTTTGTTAATTCCCTAGTTATAAAATCTGAGTGCTGCCTTGGATTCTTTCCTTGCCCTAAGCATATGTGAAGTAAAGTTAATTCATGTTTCACATCCCCAGTACTATCAGCTATCTTCAAGCTATTATTAGTATATGCTTGGGCTATTGCAATAGTCCTTTTCCTTTCCATACAAGCAGCCCATCTTTCTTATGTTACAGCTATGTCATTCTAAAAAGATTTAGAAGTATTTCCTTGCAGATATTAAAATGTTCTAATTTGTTTGCAAATTAGGATTTACTATCCAAGAAAATCATAGGGAAATAATTAAGCCTAATCAGCTTATGGTTTGTTGCTTTCTCATTCTAGAACTCAGTTCCTTAAGTAAAATGATGTTCTATTCCTAGGGGTTCTCTAATGATTGTATACATAGATACAACCAGCCAGAATTTGAAGAATAGATGAAAAGAGTTAAATCACACTAAGAGATAAGTGGGAAATAGATGTTAGAGATGGAGAAAAAAATGAGAGAATATCTCTTTAGATATTTTTGTTCACTTAACCTTACTCTTCCTGCTTACTGTTTCACTTGGAAATTGGTGCCTTGACTGGGGATTAAATCAATGAAACTTAAAGACAGCTCACTATTTGACCAGCCAAGCTTGAGGAAAACATATAGACTAGACAGCAAGAAGATAACTGACTCTGCCAGTTCTGGCTTTGATTTTATGTAGTCACTGGATATATCTACTTGGGCTAATGTTTTGCAAAGGATAAACAACCACATGACTGTGACTGAATTTAGAAGTGCTTTAGCCAACTAGAATGTGTAGGGGGTTTACAGAGGTCAAGTCCATAGTCACTGACACTTAAGGTCATACCTCTAATATTGAATTGCTGGGAAAGTTCAATAGCTAGATGTTTCCTTGAGTAAAATGCATTTAGGAATTATTAAATTAGTCATTACAATGGTTGATAAACTGAGAGCCATGACTCCAAAGCTTTTGTGCTCATTCAGGCAGTATACTAAGTAAGAGAGAATGGCTGAATTCTTAGCTAGACGTTTGCTTTTACTAGCCACTATGCTAGCTCTTATGTGTGATTTTGACTGAGAGATAGAATTGTGATGTCATGTGTACATGAAATTATTGATCTGTTGAAGAAGTAAGTATTTATATTTACCTAGAGAGAGAAGAGCTATAGAACAGGGGGAATTGGTTAACTGTAAATATTTTTTTTTTCTTTAGAGTGGAGACTCCACCAGAGGCTGTAATGAATCTGTATAGTAACACTTGTTTCCATGAAACCACTGGGATGTGAAGGCATGGGACTCTTCCGTATCTTCAAGCTGGCCTACTTTTAAATCTGTGTTAAATTTGCCAGTGTGTCTTAAAACTGTTTGACAACTCCCTTAGGCCATAAAACATGTTTATGTTTTGGATTGAAGCCGGATAATCATAATGCTCTGGAATCTTCTTAGGGAAACCTTCCAATCTGTAGTGTTTAACTCTCCAAATATCAACAAGGGAGCATCTTGTTACTTGCAACAACTTGGATGAATCTGGAGGGTATTATCTTAATTGAAATGAACAAGGTACAGAAAACCAAGTATCATACTATCTCAATCATATATAGAGATTCTAAAAATATTGGTCCCATGGAAGTAGAGAGTGGAATAGTTGTAAATAGGAGCTAGGATTGGTATAAGGATAGAACGCAGGGTAGTACTGGTGACAGGGTACAGAGTTACAATTAGAAGGAATTGATTTCAAGAGATCTATTGTATTTGAAAGTGTCTATAGCTAATAGCGACACATCCTTAAAAATGATAGAATGAATATTAAGTGTTTTCAACACAAAACAATGAGGGTATATATTATTTAGATTTAATAATTTCCCCACTTATATGCACATTCTACCAACTTTTGTAGAAGCTGAAACATATAATGTTTTCCAGATGTTCTTTAAGACTCATTGGCTATTTTGAGTGAAGAACACAGTCAGCAGCAATGCATGAGATGGTGATTTGGGAAATATTTTAGGAGAAAAACAAGACAGTCAATTTCTATTGAAAATTTATGTTTAAGCAACTTCAGGAATTTTACAGTTCATACGTTAGAAGAAAAATGAACTTTCCCTGTGCATTGTTGTATTGGTAAGCTTAATGGTAGCTGAGCTAATCTCAAGGGATAGTTGGTCTCTATTGAGGAACCCAATAGTACAAAAGGCATATTGACTATAACCTTAGAACTGTAAAATTGCCCAGCTTAACTGGCCCCACTTGAACATAAGACCTTTTTTTTTTGTATAAGCATAAAATAGATGACTTGTGTCTTGAATGATGTAGCTGCTTCTTCTGTCTTAACCACTGTTGTAGGTCACAGCATGAGTGATTATTGTGGCAGCAGCCATTCAGAGCCATTGTGAAAATGGAGTCAATGAATGTAGTTACTGGGTGTGGAATGAAGTTGTCTGCATTGTTGGCTTCACAATGGAGAGAAGGTACCCAGGATGGCTTATATTAACAACCCCAATCCGAAGAAGGGTAGTGTATGCCATACCTCTGTACAGATCTGCCTATAAAACATTTCTTTTAGTCTTAATAGGAAAGAGAGTTATTGTTATAGTTGAGAAAAGAGGTTAGTATACCAGTCTCTTATTCTAAGCATACTAGTTTGGTTTAACTCATTCAGAAATGGGATATATATTCCTTCCACTTGCAGAAATCTCAATCTCAATGACAGAAATAATAAAGATGCTTTCCTTTGCAATTTAATATATGCTCTATGGCCAAGCAATATTGGCATCATCAAAGCCATTTGTTAGAAATGCAGACCCTTCCATCCCTCCCTACACTTAATGAACTAGAATACATTTTAAACAACCTTCCCATGTGATTCATTAGCACATCACAATTTGAGTAGTAATGGTCTTGTCACTACTGTGTAATTACTCACACCCACAGCTTGGCTGTTAAGATAAATGGGCAATCCAGGTATATGAAAAGCCAGTATTCAGTGGATATAACAGAGGAAGAATGAACAATGATGAGTTAGGAGGAAACTGGGTCATGAACCGACCAAATTTTAAGAATGGTCAGCTTGGTAAATATATGTCTACAGAAAGCCTTTTAACAGCATTTTGAGAAATGTATGCAGCTGATCTTGTGGCATAACAAGTAGCACATCAGGATCTTTACCTTCTGGGGATAGTTCAAGGCTACAACCATAGTAAATCAGGGGAAATCCCAACATCACTAGGCTGAAATGGACCCTTCTGTATTTACTTCAAGCAGACATCCACATTTGATCTATTCTGTTGTCTTTCCCATCATCTATGGAGGCTCTCACAGGTCTGTATCCAGACTAGAGAGTATATCAGCTTCCTACAAATATAGGAAGGGCTGTGTGCAGAGAAGTCCTTGGACTGAAACTTGTACAGAGTGACAATCTCGTGGGACTGTATTCATTTATTTCTCTCTGCATGGGTGACATGGTGTAGGTAGACACCTGCTAGAGAGCCTTCAAACTTGCTGAGAAGTGGAGAGTGGGTAATTAAAGCCACCTGCGGAAAACTACAGCAACATACCCTCAGTCCTATGTGACATATTCCAATTTTTAAAATTCACCCACAGGTTGGCCTTCAGTGCTTATTTTGAAAGAATAATTTGTGTAAATCTGTTATCAATTTCTACCAATTTATAAGCCATACAGTTTTTTGGTCTTTGGGGAAAAGTAAAAAAAATGACAATAAGGAGAAATAATATCTTTTATAAGCTTCTTCCCTGTCTACCCCCTACTCAAATTAGTCAGCAAGTAATATGTGGTAGGACACAATTTTATAGCTAATAAGATATTTGTATTGATGCGACTTTGAAAATGGCCTTTGAGTGGCTCCAGGTTGTGTCAAGGGTGAAGTTGCCATGCCAACTTTGTTCTAGCTTTGCCATAAGTGTGGCTGAAATGTTTATGAAAGATGTAAAGCATTTCCTGTCCTCAGAGCTTTTGAGTCCGCTGTGCTATTTTAATTTGAGGTTTTTGGATTGTAATAAAATGAATGAGCAGAGAAGGTTAATTATCCTAATTATGAAAGAAGTAAAACTGTGGTCCTTTCAGGTCAGGAATTTGGACAAACCTCCCTTGGCTCTGCACATTGGGCATTAGAGAGTTACTTGATTGCCAGAGGAATCACAAAGCATCCTTTCCAGCCCTCTGCCAACGTCCCTGAAGCACAACAGACGGGAATTCTTTTTTTTAATTTTTTATTTTTATTTATTTATTTTTTTTTTTGCGGGGTGGTGGTGGTGGTATATGATCAGTCTGTATCCCAGAGCCAGAAAGAGGGTTATCTGGAAGTGGCAGGCAAGGGGCACAGCTTGATTGGGATAACTGTGTTGGTCCAACTTCAAGCTTCCCTACTTTGTTTTGGATGCTAAGAAAGTTCAATACAGCTTGGGGAAAGACTACCATTGGGAGCATTTCAAAAGATGTGCGTTATTTTCAATGTTTCATGTCATTCTTTTATTCTGCTGGCCAAGGCTGTGATAGTATCTTTTTTGCAAAGGATACTTCCCTGGACAGGGAGTTCTGGAATTTCCTGGCTCAATGATTTGTTGCATTTCTTGATTCCCAGAGGCCACCCCTCTGTCTTTTTCATGAGCCATTTGTTTTCAGAATAGATCAACCCAGCTATATCTAGCAAACATGTTTTGGATGTGGTATGCCTGGCACACAGTAGGTGCTTGCTCATGCTGCTTTACCCACTTCCTTCCTACTAGGTAAGAATATGATCAAGATGAGAGGATCAACATTCTGCTTCCTGGGTGATATGTTTTTATGTACGATATCTGTTCAATTTGTGATCTGGTGGCATAGGGAAGCATAAAGCCTTAGATAAAGCTAAATTACTAATTGTTCAGTATTGAAGATCAAAGTAGTCAGACAGATAGGTGTTTAAATTATCAACACATCTATGGAATGAATAAGGAAAGAACTTAAAATTCTTCTTTCAAAATAGGCCTTCGGTTGTTGTCTGTGGCTCTATGACAGTTTGACTAATTCCTGCTGAATAGTTCAAGTACACTAACATCAACGAGTCTTAACAGAATGCTAGAGAAAGTAGAAGTCTCACTAGACATTTAGTCTACTAAACCTTGCGTCTTCCTGCCTTTCCTTTTCTACCCATCTTATCTATCCAGTCTTTGAGATTTACTCTTGATTGCAGCAAGGATAGGGATCTAAGGTATGGATCCAATGCATACATTTAAATTCACTTATATTTAATTTTTACAAGCTTTTCATATTCTGTATTTGAATGTATCTACATGATGTGGAGATGTTAATTTAACTGAAAAGACACCGTCCTAGAGGAAATGGGAAATGATTCCAGCTTCTTGTGCTTATCTCTCATTCGTGTATTGCCTTTACCTCTCAAAACTCTCTATCTCCATCTCTTAGGCTTATAAAAATACTTACCCATGTGGCATTTCTTCTTTCCAACACTCTTTCATACACACAGGATGGTTTCCAGCTTTAGAAATAATTGGAAGGACTGGGGTGTAACTCGTTATCAAAGTCCTTGCTTAGCATGCAAAGGGCCCTCAGTTCAACCCTTAGTAACGCAAAAATGAAGCATTCAATCAAGCCAAAATGAGAATGTGAATTTTTAGAAATGGAAACTTTGTGGCATCAGGAGAGTCTTTGATGCATGGGGAGAGATGGTTCAGTGGATAAAGTGCTTTCCTTTCAAGACTTATGACCTGAATTCAGAACCCCAGAACCCATGTAAAAATCCAATACAGCATTGCATTCATCTTTAGTCCTAGCACTCCCACAGAGAGATAGGGGACAGAGACAGGACAGTCTTTGTGTATGCTCACTGGCCAGTTAGCCTGATGTATGCAGTTGTAGCGAACAAGAGAGATCTCATGTCAAACAAGTTGCAAATGTCTCTCCCTCCCTCCTGCTCTCTGTTCCTCTCTCCTGCCCTTCCTGTCTCCCTCCATCATTTCCTCCTTCTCTCCCCCCCTCTCTCTCTCTCACACACACACACACACCATGCACACAAACAATAGAAAAAAGAGAATTTCATGTTATCTACAACTTTACCAAAATAAATAAAGAAAATATATACATGTTGTTTGCTAAAGCACAAAGGACTTCCGAGGTAGCTAGCATGATTCTCATTGGCAGTGATTTGAAGGACATTTTATAGCACATTAACTTGTGCATTTTTAAATACTGCCTCCTATAATTTATGTTATACTTCAAAAGAGCAGGCCACTAGAAACAGACTTGGGATTAAAAATAGGGAATTGTGAAAAATGTTGATGATGCAGCTCAGAGTTACATTGGTACTATAAAGAATTAATTCCTTATAATACAGGAAACAAGCCTTCCAATATTTTGGTATTTATTTTTGGCACATGAAGTATTTTTTTAAAGATCTGTATATAAAATTTATATATTGGGATACAGAACTGATATAGACACTATTAGAATTGTTTATATGATTTTTTAAAATATCTTTGTCTTTTTGTTCATTGTTATTGTTTTGCTGGTTTTGACATTATTCTCTTTTGTAACCAGAACATCTTCATTAGGCAGAATTGGTAACAGAATTTGACATTGTGTTTGGGTGTGTGGGGGTTCATAGTCATGTCACTTGGTATGCATTTGATTTGAAAGTATTTTTTTGCACTACTAGAATTGAGTCCAACATTTGATAGATGTCGTTCAGGTAAGCAGCTAGAAAATTTCCGTTATTGTAGGAGGAAGCATAGAGGGGCTACCACTACTTTAGGAGTAAATTGTGTCTTCAGAGATATATAACACTTTCAGAACTTTGGGGGATTTTTTGGCATTTTAGTTATATATCTGTTTTGAGGAGAGAGGATGTAGAAATACATTTGAACCTACTGGCAAGGAAAATCTGAAGATATTTTGTTAACACTTTGGTGTTCCTGTCAGGAAGTATAATTATCTGTGTATTTTTTTTATCTGATATATTCTGAAGTTCTCGTCTCGGTTTTCAATTAATAATACAAATTTAATTTCACAGTATCTTGAGACCGGTGTAGTCTTTGGGAAGCAGCTGCCAAACTGTCCTTTATTGAGTTCTCCAAGCTCCTTCCCTGTGCTTGTCAAACAGATGTGCTCTGGTCTTCTATGGGAGTGGTCCTTCCCATTTCAAAGACACTCTTCACTGACTTTCTGTAGCCTTCCATAAGTAGGATAAGCAAAATATCTTGTTCAATTTGTGCTAATTGTCCTGAGTCTTCTCCCTATCCTTTGAGACTTCACAGGTCAATGACAGAAGGACATGGAATGAATTACATTTCCTTTGAGGTAGACTCTGTTAGAATTGTGTTTAATGTCATATATCCAGAGATCAATCAAGGAATTGCAAATATGATGCAATTATTGGATATCAGAATTAGGAAAGATCTTAGATATCATCTAATCTTGTCTAATCTTCTTATTTTCCAGATGCTTACACTAAAAGTTGGAGGGTATGTGACATGTAAAGGAGAAGGGAGGCTGAGGAATAACAATAACATTTAGACTAAATACTGTTGTATCTCTAAAGCATAGATTCCCAATTTCCTTTCGTAAGAAATATGATCAAATGAGTAGTACACAGTTATTTTTTGTTGCCCAAGAATCTTTGAGTGTATTAGGATTATCATTTCAACATGGTTATTAATTACTCAGGTTTGCAGAAGTAAAGATCGAAGGAAACCTAACAAGTGTACACTGACCTTGGAACAATCCAAGGAAACTGCCATTTCTATTTAATCTGTGCTGTTGCCTGATCAGAGTTAGTAAATGGTTCTTTAAAAAAATCTGGACAGAAATTCTTGCCATTTGACTCAATAGAGCCTAGCTGATTGAAGCCTAACTATAAAAGAAAGCCAAAAAATCATGGAGCCTGTTTCTTGTTGGCTAACTACTCCTGGGCATGGTGCCTGCCCAGTATTTTTTTTTTATAACTAGCTTTTGTTTGTTTGTTTTGATTTTCAGCTTTTGCTTTTGTTTCTGAGAGGAAGGAAAGGGAGGGAGAAAGAAGATCATGGAGGAGCTGAGGAAAGGAAAAGAGCATGATCAAAATATAATTATTGGATGAGAAACATCAACAAATAATAAAAAAGAAAGCCAAGTGTTATTTTGGCATCTGAAAATAAGCAGACATGGGCCTTCAGCAAATTATCCATGGACTTGGTACTAAAACTAGGACCTTGGGACTGGTGTTTGAAGTGTACTCTGGTGTGTAGAAGTCAGAAGTTGGGGCAGAGAATGTGGAACCAAAGAATGCTACCTTGTTGCAGAGTGACCCTATTTACACTGAGCACAGATATGAAGCTGGCATCACCAAGGAGATTGCAGGGAAAGGATGAAACTTCGAAATCATAGCATTTCCACATTCTACAGGTATATGTTTCCTTCAATATTTCAATGGCAAATCATGTGATTCATATCAACGGATGAGAAATTATTCCTAGCAGTTATATCTTGTTAACAAGTTATCTGTCCTTTATACTATTTTCCATATACACCATAATGTCATTCAAACCCAGGTAACACAGATTCCCTGGACAAAGTGTTTTATATACTTGAATGCTTGGAACCCAAACATTGCTATGAAAACAAGCGAGTGATTTCATAATTTGGTTAATTACTGATAAATCTAAAGCTTTAATATGCTTGTTCAGTAACTTATAAACACTTTTTGCTGGTCCCTCAGCCTACCTATTTAAAGTGCCACACAATATATACTACAATAAAATATAAATGCATCAAAATTAATATGATTTATATATTTTTCATGAACCCTTTGAAGTAGTAGGATATAGATGAAAATGCTAAAGGAGTTCACTAGAGATTTTTTTTTTACTCTCAAACCTGAATTTGAAATAGTTCTTAGAAACCCATGACATTTATGGTTGTGAGCTTAGCCTTTAATGGCTAAGTAGGACTGGCAGTCTATGGGGTCTCTGGTAGTGGATCAGTATTCATCCCCTAGTATACGAATGGACTTTGGGAGCTCATTCCACATAGATGGATATTCTCTCAGCTTAGACACATGGGAGAGGGCTTGGACCCTGCTCCAAATGATATGACAGACTTTGAAGACTCCCCATGGAAGGCTTTACCCTCCCTGGGGAGCAGAAAGGGGATGGGACATGAGTTGGTGGGGATAACAGGGGAGGACGGGAGGGTGTAGGAACTGGGATTGGTGTGTAAAACAAGCTTGTCTCAAATTTAAATAAAAAATGTAAAAATACCAAGCAATCAACCAACCAAACAAACAAAAACAAAAAACAAAAAACAAAAAAACAAACAAAAAACAAAACAAAACAAAAAAAAAACAAAAAAAAAAAGGAAAGAGAAGAAAGAAAGAAAGAAAGAAAGAAAGAAAGAAAGGAAAGGAAACCCAGGGCATAGAAAAAAAATCTATTGTGGGTGTGATATTGAACACTGGTCCTTTAAGGTTTAAACAGAGGGTAGAAGGGTACCAAGGGAAAGCCATGACCTTTGCAGTAGCTATTATCACAGCATTTCTCTGACCTTGTCAAGAGATTAAAGACCTTCAGTGGAACTTTCTGGTTTATAAGGAAACCTATCAGTGTTAAGAGAGAGCATGGGCCCATGCTGACCTTGACATCTCTTGAGACATACAAGAGTGGCTCAAAGCAGATAGAGTGACAGACACGTGTAATGATTCTCAGAAAGTTAGCAGTGTATTGTACCAGTTAACTAAATGCCTTCAATTACACCTCCCATTTATCTATAGTCTGAGGCCTATGGGTGAGAATATTATTATGTGTAGGAAGAAAATGTGAACCAGAGAGAGGTATGGTGCTAGAAGCAAGGACGCAACACTAAGGATCTGTCTAGTCCCCAACGTCTCTTATTTCTATCACGTAAGACATGAGAGAGGAGAAAGATTTTCTATCATGCACTGTAGAGTTGAGCAGTGTGAGTTCTGTATCTCACAAAGATGAGTTCATGTTCTAGCTCTACCCATTCCCTGGCTATGTGATTTTGGAAGTTTTTTTTAAATATCTCTCTGCATACTTTTCTCCATTTGTAACATTAAGGTAATAAGTAACCCATCATAGAGCCCTCATTTAGTAGCTGATGGAAACAGAAGCAGACACTCACAGCTAGACACTGAGCCGAACTGGAATCCAGATGCAGAGAGGGGGGACAAGATCAAGGCTACAGAAACCCACAGAGACAGCTGACCTTACAAGGGGGAGCTAATGGACCCCCAGACTTGTAGCTGGGAATCCAGCATTGGACTGACTCAGATCCCCTGAACATGGGTCTCAGTTAGAAGGCCTGGGCAGTCTAAGGGACCTCTGACAGTGGAACCAGGATGTATCCCTGGTGCACAAAAGGACTTTGAGAGCACATTCCCCATGGAGGGATACTCCCTTAACCTAAAGGCAGGAGGGAGGGCCTAGTCTCTACTCCAAATGACTTGATTTAGATGACCCCTCCTGGAAGACATCACCCTCCTTGTGGAGTGTGGGGAGATGGGATGGGAGGGTGGTCAGGGGGCATGGGAGGGAGGAAAAGAGGGAGGGAGAGGTAACTGGGATCAATATGTAAAATAAGAAAAAAGGTAGTAAGTAACCTTGGGTATTTCTTGGATGGTTAACTATATGCTAGTCTAAGTGTTTTATATATGTTAATGTTTTAACCTTCATGACTATTTGTGAGATACTATCTCCATTTCATAGGTGAAGAAACCAAGGCACATGGAATTTAAATATCTTGCCCATGATTAATGAGCCAGTGAATACCACCTGATTTTAGCTCTGCCACATTTAGCCACTATATAATACCTAGAATATTGAATTGGTATGAAGATTAAACTGGATTATATGTGAAAAAAGTCTAGCCATGGGCATCAACAAAGAATAAGTATTTGATAAACATTAGCTATTATTTCGATACATCCCCAAACAATGACTAATACCTTATAAATGATTTCTCATCCCAATAGCCTTCCATCAATAACCCAATTCACTTGTTAGTCTCTATGACTGTGCTATTGCAATGGAAATGTCACAATTTGAGATTAGATTATAGGTGATAATTATGCATCTTTGTGCTTTCTAAAGAGTCAGAGGGGTTTAGGAACTGTTTATGAACTGGAGCATGCAGTATGACTGCTGTTATGATGTAATGGGATGAACAGATATTCCAATAATTTACACATGAATCACATGAGAATTTTATATATGTGGACTCTGCTTTTATAGGCCTATAATTCTACATCTAAAAAGCATCCAGATGGTGGCTATGTTTTTGCCCTATGGACTCCGCAACTTTAGAGTTTTCTTTATGACTGGTATGCTTTTGGAGAGGTATGGCTGACTACATTTGATAAGCAGTGAGTATATATATCACTGCATAAAGTGAAATTCAGGATTTTATTTGTGCCAGAAATAATATGATGAACTAGTGGTGAGAAATCCATAATTTAGCAAGCCATCCTTAAGGACATTACCCCATTTGTGGCTAACAGTTCCCATGAACAATGGAAAGATATGCCTGAGGTACAGGCTGTACATCACGGTGAACATTGTTGGCTCTGATAAAGTTTTTCACTTTCAGTAAACTAAATGGACTTTGCATGTCCTAATTGAACTTTGGATGCAAAGTGATATAATTACTTATTTGTATACAAGACTTAGTAATGCCAATTATGCCTATTTAGATTTGTTGGTTGCAGTTAACACTGCGTTTTCTATTGTGCATTATTGGAATAATTGTTTCAAAGTAATTTCTAATGCATATAGCATGATTTTTCTCCTCACATTCAGATAATCTGAGAGTTTCAGCATTTTGAGTAGTAGCCAAAGACCAGGACAGATGTATAATTTGGGCGTAGTAGATGGAGGGAGTAATACTGGGAATATGAGAGGGGAAAAGAAAAAAAAATTGCTTAATGAACATAGTATAAGAGAACAATAGCCAAGGAATTGATACGTTTCTCAAAGTAAATTAACCAGGAAAAGCACAGGCTACAGGTGGCACAGCTCAGTAATAATAGCATTGGGTCAGAAGTCAGGTAACATATAACCTAAATTGCCCTCTACATTCAAGCTAATGGGAGAGTTGCTTCATATCATTATGTCTGGCAATGTAGTCATACCAGTGGTTAAAGTTCAGATGCAAAGACTTTTCTCTAAGGATAGTAGTCCATGATCAAAAGTGGTACTCAAAGTCAAGATAGCAGAGGGAAAGCACTGATGAAGAGCACACTAATTGGTTGTACAGTATGAAATTATCATCCCTAAAGACATATTCAGATAACATATGAACCCAGGAGGTTATAAGTAGAAATATATATATATATGTATACATATATATATTTGTGTGTGTAATGTATACTCATTTATGTATAATCTTATATACATATTCATACATACAGGCACATAATGACAATTAGTGAAAAAGAGGCCTTGAATTTAAAAAGGGAATGGAGAAATATTACAATTATAATCTCAACGGTTAAAGCATTGTGTTGTGTATGTTGCTAGACACGTTAGTATCTTCCATTCTCACCTTGGAATGGAGGGAGAATGGTCTTTTGTTTTCATACATACATACATATATATATATATATATATATATGGTGTTAGAAGCAAAATAATTAAATATGTGTCAAATAACAGTTATTTACTTGAAATTTTAGAGGTTTTGAGATTATAATTTAATTAATAAGAAATCTTGCTTCACTTGCTGAATATCTTTTGTGTCAGGGAAAGAGCACATTTTATTCTATGCACATATGACTTAGTGATACATTCCAACATTATAAAGGATGGGGCCAAAGTAGAGATAAAGGATATTGGATCATTTCCCCCCAAATTCTGCTAATTACATTACTTGTTGAAAAAAAAATATCATGAGCTTTATGTGTCTATTTATGATTTTGTTTCCTACATGTAAAAATATCAGAAACAAACAGTGTTGCTCCCAATATTCTCCTAGTCAACTTGGGTTTTGTTGTAATAATTTTACCTTCCTTTTTTTATAGTTCCTAATCCCCAGTCAATGAGCTGCAGTTACATCTATGGGCCATGCTACTTAAATCACAGTGTACTTTAGATGGTGTCCCTCTCTCTGCAGCATCATAACTCGGAACACTTCTGGGGAATGCTATTTAAATATCCATATAGGCATTCTGTGACACAAAGAGCCCTTCCATAACATTCATTATAATGTAGTGTGTAAGACACAAGGCTTCAGTGCACAATAAATCCAACCACATAGTGTTGGTAGTGCACATAATTATAAAATATGTAGAATGCTTGTTATTAACTGGTTGAATGGAGAAGATCTACTGTGTCGTGCAGGACATATTTTGGAATGGCACTATAAGCAAAGATTGTTTTAAAAATCTCCACATCTCTCCTGTACATTCAACCATTTTATCTCAAAGAATTTGTAACTAGTGGGAAACAAGAACCATTCACAAAGACTGACAAAACAAACAAACAAACAAACAAAAAACTGTTTGCTTCTTAAGTGGGGTATATCGTGATTTGGTTTTAGTATGAAATTACTTAATGTGATGTTTTTAATATTGTTTATTCAGAAATAGAGATTGAGATATAAATCAGCTGGGAATTATCTGGGGATCCACCTAATAGTTTTAAAAACAATGAAAGTCATTTGTAATCTTTAACCATTTGAATTCTGATAGGATAAACGATCATTCTTTGGCTAGCATTTATCCCCAGCAGGCAAGCTTTCTGCACATTAAAATAACAGCAACAAGGGCTTTAAAGGCATACTCACATTCTTCTGCCATGAAGCTGCTGCAGTTAACTGTAGGACACTTGTGGAAGAAGCAGAGCTCACAGGGATTGTCTGAAATCTTCCAAGTATGCTGCAAGCCTCTGACAGGAGAGGCTGCAGGCATATAGGGATCAAAAGTAGGCTTTGCTCAATTGATGTTGGCTTTGTGAATCTTAGTATGGTGCTTCCCAGGGTGGTATGCTGCTGTTTTCTTGTTCTAAGAAATATTTCCAGTACTCGCAACAAAGATGTCTTCACTATATTTTATTTTTTTCTGACTGAAAGAGACTTTATTCCTTTATCAGTGTGTGTGTGTGTGTGAGTGTGTGTGTGTGTGTGTGTGTGTGTTGCTATGCTAAAGCTCAAGCTCAAGCTCTAGGCCTTATAAAAGCTACCCACCACTGAGTTAGGTCCCCAGTCTGGAAGGCAGTGCCATAGGACATAGGACATCCTGGAGTGAGACTTGGTTTCAATAAGGGACTCCTCATTGCAGACTCTAAGCTGTATCGTATCAGCAATCCTAGTTTTCCACTAGACGCTCCACCTGTGTTGCTCGGGATTTCTTTGGAATATGAAAGGGTGGTTATGTGTTTGCCAGGTTACTCATTAAATCAAATGCTTAGAACAAAGTTACCTTTGGTTTTCATTATTCACCTCTCACTGGTGGCATGGTCTTCTATTTTTTCACCAAAGATTAGTACAGTCTCTATACACACTGAATCTTGTGTCAGGCTGCAGGAGTTCAGTTTACAGTTCTGCTACTTATTAGCTGCATGACTCAGGGTAAATTATTTAACCTCTCTGTGCCCTAGTTTCTTCATTTTCAAACCAGGAATAATAATAGCAGTACCTAATGCATTGAGGTGTCAAGTTTAAATGAGCTTGTACATTTCACTTAACTAAGAACTCCTTTGGTTTTAGGAGTCAGAAACCTGACTTATACGGACTTGAGTAAAGGATTATTGGCTTATGCAACCTAGAAGTCTGGAGATCATTCTTGTTCATCCATTGGCTCTGCTTTACAAATATGGAGTTTTGACTTAAGTCTCTGTGCTTCATTGGGGAGCAAGGGAGGGAGAAGGAGATGGGAGAGGGGAGTGGAAGATTAAAGTTAGTAAGAATGATGCTACACATGCCGCTGTGAAACCTATTATTCTGTATGATAATATAAAAAATTTGTGCCTTCATTGTCGTAAGTCTATAAAATGTAATAATAGTGAATCGACTTCATAGGATTATTGCACAGATTTAAGTGAGTTTATGTGTGTAAAGTGCTTCCAGTAGGGCTTATGAAGCATATAATAAGTTATGTAAATGTTATTTATTGTTAGTGTTAGTTACTCTAATATCCAATGTCTTCTGGCTATAATTTTCTTTTGCTTCTTCACATCCGTCTGCCTTTTACCTTTAACCCTCAACTAATTCATTCATTCCCTTTTTACTTTCCCTCCCTTACCTGTTCTCTTCCATCTGCACCACAACCTATTGTTACTCTCCCCGTTACATATTCCAATGATTCATATCTATAGAGATGTCAGATTGAGTGTCATATGAGGTGTGGGCAAGCAAAAGCACAGATATACACTAAATGATGTGAGTTATGAATGGACACGATCATTTATTCCACTGATGTTCTGTCCCTCCATCCACTTTATCCTTTCTCTTGAATTTCTTTATGAAATTTTTCATGATACATGTTTATTATTTACTTTCTCTCAGTGCCTGAAAGACCCTATACCAGTGCTTTGTGTCGACATGTTTCATTTAAGAGATGGGTTAAATAACCCAGCCCAAACACACTCCTCTGATTTTAAATAAGAGCTTGTCAAAAGCAGATGCCATGGTTGTCTGAATTCTTCTAGGGGACTGGCACTTTGTAACCCCCTTCTCTTTGTTGTATATGTATACATGTTTGTGTGAGCATATTCACATATATGTGTATTTCTGTGCATGCTGAACTCCAAATGTTGACATTAGGTGTTTTTCTGAATTGCTCTTTCAACTTCATTTTGAGAAAGGCTCTGTTACTGGGCATTATGAATATAGTTAGACTTACTGACCAGCCTACCGTAAGGATCCTTTTGTCTTCAACTCTGCAGTGCTAGAATACAGGCATGTACCACTGTGGGGACTGGAGATGTGAAATTAGTTTCTCATGCTTTTATTTTAAACACTTTTTGGACTGAGCTATGTCCTAAGCCATCCTACTTTTCTTTCAATATACTCCCTAAGAGTCTAGTGTCCATTTGTTTCCCTTGTTTCAACTGGACTTTCTCTTAAGACATTCCACAGAGTTCTGCTAGGTTCCCAGACTAAAACCATCACATTCCTTACTCTTAAGACAAAGCATATTACTGAAGGCTACCATAGCCAAGGAGCTCTGGTCTTTTCTGCGAGTCAGAAGATAAAGCAAATAAACTAATTCCAGCTCAGCTATTTTCCTTCTGTGGGAATGGAATAAACCTATTGTCAGAATGTCCCTAAGAACAGCATTAGTGGACCTTTCATCATGATAGGCCAAACACAAATTTTTGGAAATAAAATTCTATCTCAAATCACATTTTGTAGGCCATTGAAAAAGACTATAGAAAGTTTGATTTTTAAAGAGTTGATGCAAAGTGATTTTACCAATTTCTCAAATGTTCTCTCCTAATCTGACTAAAAACAAGTGGCTACTAAGATTAGGGTTTGAATTGAAGGATGTTTCTGGTTATTCCTATCAGTATCAAGCAACTGTAATGATTCTTTCTTGCCTAGAGAACATTTTTTTTCATCTTTCCTTGGAAAGAGAGATTCCCCAAGAATGAACCTTTTTTATTTTTAAGAATACACTTTTAATATAAATAATAGAAGTACTCTTAATATTTTGCCTTGCTCTTTTTTTATTAGGGATGGGAAAGCAAGGGCAAAGGCCTTTACCTCTCCCTTTTTAGATTAGAAGAATTTCTTTGTATTGAGCATTGGGGAACTAGGATGGGCTTGGAGCTGTGTAGAAGTAATGGTGTGGAGGTGAGCTGGTACCTAGAGTGCTTGTACCAGTGTATTGCTGTCTATAACTGGAATCTACTCTGCGGTCCATCTTCAAAAGCAATTTACACTACATCTAGGCAAGAATCCAATTAAAAAAACACAAAGGGATTTGCATGCATAAAATAACTCTGTTGCATGGTTTTTGAAAAATGACCCTGATAGCTACAGTTCAAAGGACTTTCTTTGTGAAGCATTGTTTAAGAAGTGAGTGTGTAGCTAAAGAAATAATAGTTCCAAAATTCAGTGTATGTAAGTGGCTAGGAACAAAATAAAAGTAGATACCATTGGATATTTGTCCTGGAAATGAAATGTATCTTTGGGAAAAAAAAGACAAAAGACAAAAGTCTGATCTCCAAGGCTATGACAGTGTTTTACACCTACCAGGTGCCCAACCAATATTCTGTGGGACTGACTTAAAGCACTCATTCTTCCTACTTAATGAAATTTCCTTCCTCTTTGCTGAGAGTTCTGAAGGCAATGTGAACTGTTACATACCCTATTTACATGGAAGTCCTGTGCAATAATGTTGAGTAGGTGGGGCATGCAATACAGTTCTGAAACTGTGTTGGGAATGTCTGAAAAGTTTTTTTATATATAAAAAGAAACAGACATGATTATATTCTTTCCTCATCTCATTTTTCTATCTCTTAAGAGTATTGATGTCAGTGTTACCTTGTGACAATGAGGTAATAAGCATTCAGGTAAGTGAGCTGAAAGGAAGAGCTTGGGTGTTTGATGACATTCCTGAGCAGTAGAATAAATGCCTAAAACTGCCTAGTAATAGGCCTTAATTATGCAAAATTATCCCTATACTTTAAAACACTGATAGGGTTTTGTGAGCTTCAGCTAATATGATCCAATTGGATACACATTTCTTCACCACCTGGCTTCCAGGACCTCCAGGTTAGTTCCTGGTTATTTAGTTCTCTTTACTAGTGCACTTTGTCCAGTTCTTCTTACTTTTATCCACTACCACTCAAACCAAAGTTTAATGTGCCACATGTCCTGCCTCCTCAAGATCTTGCAAAGTGCCAGAAACTAATCAAATAGATGTATAAAGCTATAACATAGTGCAGAGTTTTCAATATGTTAATCTAAAAGGATGACTTATACCTATAACAGTACTGTTAGCTGTGGTAGCCAGATCAAAGGATGCATTCATGTCAGGAAAAGATTTTGAGGCCCATCAAACCCATCTTGTAATTGACCATCTTCAAAATACATACCTCCATATATTTTTATTTCAAGTTGTCAATGACAGTTGCATAATTCTGAGTGGGAATGCAAAACTAAAACCAATCAGCCAACCAACCAACCAACCAACCAACCAACCAACCAACCAACCAACCAACCAAACAAAAATGCCATTAAATAGGATCTTCTATAAAATTTCAGAAGATGTTGATGGGACTGAAGGTCATCATGTTAAGTAAACCATATTCATAAAGACACTATCTAATGTTTTCCCTTATGTGTAGAATTTCAGAAAATGAGAATAGGTCTTAGAAGCAAAAGGAGGGCTGTTACTAGATGTGAAGGGGAAATACGGTATAAAAAGGGGATAACATGGTTGAAGTATGTTATACATATGTATAAAATGTCACAGTGAAATCTAATTTGTACAATCAATATATTTTAATAATTTTTAGCAAATTACATTTATTATTTAACAATTTCATGCATGTATGCAATGCATTCTGATTACTTTCACCTACATCCTCTTTTAATTCCTTTCCATTCATGTCAACTCTTCCCCTCCCTACAGAGTCTATATTTTTTTTTTTGGAAAAATAGTTGTCCTTTATAAGTTAAGAACATGGTTGATTATATGATGTCTAGTGGAAACATAGTTTCTCACATGTACTCTTGCGCATGTATGTCCATATATTTATTCACTCTGGAATAATTCACTTTGGAGAAGGAGAAGAACAGAATTTAGAAGACAAAGCTGAGCATTAAGTTGTGTAGGACCCCTTCCATAAAGATGATTCCCCTGTTTAGATCTGTGTTAGCAATCTGTGTGTCACAGTATTTTCTGAACTTCATTAGTAAATATGCCTTCATGAAGAATTATATAGAGAAGCCTGTAATGAGAAAGTGCATGATGTAATCACTATCCCAGGAGACAGAATATATGGATTTTCTGTGGCTCAACAACAAAGCAAAAAGTGAAAATATATGCAGACTCATAGCTGTCAACCCAAGGGAAAAGACTGCATTTTATCTCCAAACTTGATCAGTAGTCTCTGACTCTAGAAACAGAGGGAGACACTGGGATAGACAATATTTAGTGATGTGGGAAGAGAGGTCAAACCGTTGTATCTTTGTATGTTCAGTTCTTTTCCTCACCATAATTTTGAATTCTCTCATAATTTAGCTCATTATTTCAATATAAGTTATGGTGTCACAAAAATTACGAGACTGAGATAGCTGAGTTGCCATGATTTTTTTTAGCCAATCTGGGCTACTTAGTGATTTCTATACGAGACTAGGCTACAGAGCAGTACCCTGTCTCAACACACACACACAGGCACACACACATGCATGCATGCACACACACACTGATATTTCTTAGAATATTAAAAAGATAAAACCCGATATGGAGTGGTAGGGTATATCAATGCTCTAAAGGCTTTGAATATCTCCAATATGCCATAAAGATAAAAACAAAACAAAAAAAATCCTAGAGAGTGAAAATAGATTAAAAACATCTTTAAATACAATCCCCTTTTCCTTTCTGAATGGAACTTGTCAGACACATAGGATGATGTGCTTTACCAACCTGAGATATATCCCATGATTCATGTGATATGGGGTTGAGGTGAGGCATTGTGTGGAATACTGAAGAATGGAAGAACCTTCTGCCCTGTCATGATTTCAGGAGGTTTAATGATATGTAAATTCAGGAGAGGGGAACCACAGGTTCGTTAAGAGATATGAGAGGATCCTTAGAGCTCTTGCCCATTCTGTTATTTCTCATATGAGCAGTTCTCCCAATAACCTGCGGCATTCAGGAGTTCAGTATCTTAGGTGTCACCTCAGGAAATGATTTTTCTTGTCCTTTCCTCACAATATACCAAGTGATTCTGCCAGTGTTCATCTGGGAATGTGACTCTGAGAAACACTATCTTATGAAGTGACAAGAGAGGTGCACCTTTTGATGTGCCCTTGCTGACTCCAAAGCAGAAGGTTTTCTAGTTCTAGAGAAAGGAAGGAAAAAAAATGTCTCCATTTAGAATGGCTCCAGCTCATACAAATGTGACAATAACATGATGGTTTGTTCTGTGACTGAGGAGCAGGGACACATGAGCCTGTGTGGGCAATGAAGGGAAAGGGGGTGAGTACACAGGGAGACAAGAGTACATCACAGCTTGCTCTGTCTCCTTTTGTTTGATTTCTTCTCTTATACATTCTGAAATGTTTCCTTTGCATCTTAAGATAGCCACAGGATTCTAAATAATACCCATGCCTCAATGTATGTTCTTTGGACAAGCATCACTAGCTCTGCCTGGAAACTTGTGAAAATATAGATTCTTGGGGAACCTCCTCTAGACCTATTGAAGCAGAGTTGAGTTTAAGCCAATTGTCCAGATGTTTCTAATGCATGTTAGAATTTTAAAAATATTTATCTATGTGTGTGTGTGTGTGTGTGTGTGTGTGTGTGTGTGTGTGTGTGTGCGCGCGCGTGTGTGTGTGGTAGTGTGAATGTAATTGGCCCTTATAATCTCATGGAGACTGGCACTATTAGGAGGTGTGGCCTTGTTGGAGGAAGTGCTTCACTGTGAGGGTGGGCTTTGAGGTTTCTTATGCTCAGGATACTGCCCAGTGTCTCAGTCAACTTCCTGTTGCTTGCAAGATGTGGGACTCCCACTTACTTCTCCAGCACCATGTCTTCCTGCCAGCTGCCGTGCTCCCCACCATGATGATAATCCTCTCAGCCCCAGGAATAAAATTATCCAAGTTGACATTCATAGTAATCATATGGATTTCGTAGAGAGGGCAATTTTCAGTATGTTAGGGATAAATCTGGGAAAGCAGATTTGTAAAACGTTTCCAGGGCACACTGACAATAAGTAAGCTTTGTTAAATACCACAGAGGAAACAGCTATGTGGCCCATGGTATAGGTGAACTTCAGGACCCACTTTTGCACAACAGTAATTAAAAAAACCAATGGAGACGACCACTTTTTAATTGCCTAAAGGTTATGCAAACAGTCTCAGAACACACATTTTACTGCTTTTCAAATACTATTCTTTAGCTTCTCAGAAGTCTAGCAGTGTATTATTAGGATACACTAAAATCTTTCTGAAAAAAATTTTGTCCCACAGACAAGTGTCCTCAAAAGAAAGAGGCAAATGAGCCTTTAGCATGCTAAGATCATATTATGCAAAATAAATGGCTCTCAACTGGGGTGCTTAAGGACATTATTATGGCAACCATTATTATCTTAACCATGACTTTCACCTAAGCTATTCTTAGTGCTACTAAAGCTGAGTACATATTCAGATATTACTCCTACTGTGGTGAAAATAGCTTGAGAGGAAGGCAGTGAGGTATAGTAAAGGAAGAATTAACATAGATGTCACAGTGTGGGGTGCCGAAATCATTAGTAGACAAAAGTTAACAGAAATTTAATTAATAACATCCCTGGGCAAGTTCCTTCTCATCTTTCTGTCTCCATTTATAAATAAAAAATTTGTCTTCCAAGAGTTCAGGCATGGAAACATATGGAAATGTTAGAAGTGTAATTATGTAACTAGAACCTTCATTAACAGTTTTGTTCCATTCCCATGTGTAGTGGTTGGAATGAGAATGGTACCCATAGCTAAGATGTTTAAGTAGTTGGTTCTGAGTTAATGGTGCTGTTTGGGCAGGCTTGGCAGTTGGAATCTTGCTAGTGGAATATGTCAATGGAGGTGGCTTTGAGGTTTCAAAATATCATGCCATTCTCAGATTACTCTTTTTCCTGCTGGTGGTTAGAGTTGTGAGCTCTCACTTGTTTCTGTAACCCGTGCTTGCTGTGTTTTCCCACCATGATGGACTCTTATCCATCTATAACCATAAGACAAATAAATCCTTCATTCTGGAAGTTGCCCTGGTCATAGTGCTTTATCAAAGCAATAGAAAAGTGACAAATTCACCATGCCATTGACTTATTAAAAGGAAAAACAAACTATAAACCTTTGAAATTGGGTATTTTCCCTAAATTGTGTTTTTAGCTTAGTTCAAGTTTTAGTTATACCTCTCTTCACTAGTAATCCTGGACCTTGAAAATACATGTTCAAATGGTAACTCAAGTTCCATGCAAAAGTCAGTGATATTTGGTATGCAGAACAAAGAACAGGATACATCAGGAAATTGTCAAAAGTAGTCCAAAGTAAATGAAATATTTCAGCATACTTTTAGTTCCAGCTCAAGCATTTATTAGAACAATCTTAATTGGAACAGTTCATTCCTTGAGAATTTTGATGGACTAATCCTCAGCTGCCTCCTTTTAATAAAAAGAAGTCAGCATATTTAATTTGGGTTTTTGCCGTGGAACTGCTTCACCGGCTCAACTTAAAAGCATACAAAAAAAAAAAAAAAATGAAGCAGTCTATGTGCGGTCTAGGGCCAACAGTTGGGCAAGCAAGGAATAAAGTGAAACAAACTGTAGAGTAAAAAAGAAGTGTTTGTGTGATCTGTTTAGGTTTCGGCATTCAGAGCCCCGGCCTGGGTTTTTAAGATGAACCCAGGAGTGCACTCTGATTGGGAATCAAAATGATGAGGATTGCTTTGGCCTGGGAGATTTGTTCCTCTGGAATTATAGCACTTGTTTGTGAAGCAGAAGCTCCTGATCTCCAGGATGATGTTCCTCCTTCAGCTGAAGGATGGAGTTACAAGCACCTGCAATCTTGCAAAGGTTCAGTTTCAGGCACAGTGGGAATGGTGTGTCTTGATCCATCAAATGGTGTTGAGTGTGTTTCTGTGTTTGCCTGACAGGGCTTTGTGATTTCCACAGAGCAAATATAAAGCAAAATATAAGTAATAATATTACACCAGCTGAGCGAAATTGTATTTTTCCTTGGTAATTTAGAAGGTATTTTAGGGCCTTGAAATATTCCTGACCATGAGGTGGAAAGCCAGGTCTTCATGCACTGTTGATGTGGAAGAAAAGCTGGGTCATAGAGAAGTCTATGGAGGGTCAAAGTGCTAGGGCAGACAGTTTGCTGTGCTATTCTACTGGGGCTTGACAAGATGCTATCTGAATTAATCAGAATATTCTCCTCCCACCCCTCTTTCCTTTGCCAGCTCCTCTCTGTCCTCTTCATCTTGATATCTCTGTACTTCCATCTGCCTGCTGCTTTGAATCTCCATTTCCCTAGAGTAAAGGAATTACATGTGATAGGAACAATATTTGAACCAATACCCAAATCCTAAATCCACTAGTTCTTTCAAATGACTTATTTTGAGACTAATAAATATCCATGGTATTATAGTTCAGAACTAGGGATTCTGAGCACATTCATTGTTGGTGGGGAAGGACTCTGCAGCCTCTGAAAGCCAGCTTTATGTGGAAATCAGAGTTATTCATGATGACCAAAACATTGTTTGTTTAGGAAACCTGCAGCATACTGTAAGGAGAAGTTTAAAACCAGACCACCATCTCACCTACCTCATTATCATACTTATCACAAAACTCAGAAGAATATGTACTATTGATTGTTTTACTGGCAGGCAAATAAGCCCAATAATGCTGAACAGCAGTGTGAAGTTTTCATTTCCAATAATACGCAAAGTTGTGACTGATAATTAGCAAAATTGGGATTGACAAGAGATTTTGTGACTCCATTTCAAAGGTCAGGTATTTTCTGTACATATCAGAATCCTTGTCCCTGCGGAGAGCACCCAATTGCCAGTGTGGTGTTAAGACCTCTCTCCCAGGCTTTCTCACAGAGCATATTTGAGCCTAGTGTCAAGTTCACTAGGCTCTATTTCAGGGAGGAAAGCAATTGCATACAATAGGATATGACTTCCCTTTTTTTGCTGTAGCATGGCAGGACTCCCACCCTCAGATCCCCGCTCCTTTCTCCATCTTCACTTTTTTACTGTTTTGTTTTCTGTCTTTGCACTGAAAAGCTAGTAGGTTCCTGATCACGATGCACTTGACTCACTAGGCAGAGGAGCTGAGACTTCAGTCTCTATAGAAACATTGCTCAATAGCAGTTTCTACAGTGATATCAATAATCTGTTCTTGTGCTGTCCAATTTTTAAAAGACTTATTTTAGTAAAAATCATTTGTGGATAAGTATGTGTGTATGAGTATAGGTGACTAAGGAGAAGAGAAGAGGACTCCAGATTCCCTGCACCTGGATTTACCAGGGGTTGTGAGTATCCTGACTGATTTTGGGGGAACTAAACTCTGGTCTTCTGCAAGAGCAGCAAGTAGTGTAGACAGACCACTAAGCTGTTTCTCCAGCCTGTGTGCTGTACCATTTTGTAGCCACTACATCCACATGACTTTCGAGAACTTGCCTTGTAGCTGGTGAGTCTAAAGAACTGCAGTTTAAATGTTATTTAATTATTACTAGTTTTGAGTTATATTTAAACAGTCATATGTGTCTAGTAGCTACTGTACCAGAGAGTGTAGCTTGAGGAGCAGTAGAGAAAGAAGAGCACAGTAATAGCTGAATTTAGAGAGAACAGTTTTGCAGCAGCAGTATGTCAGTTACTCCAGAATGAGCTGAGTAAAGACTAGGAGCATGGATGCTAAGTATAGAGCAAGTTTAAATTCCAATTGTGTCATTTAGAAGCTGTGCAATATTAGGAATCGCATAAGCTCTCTGAAGCTTAAGATCATCCCCTGCAAAACAGGCCAAATAACACTGCCTGGACTTTAGGGTTACTGCAAAGATGACATAATACCCATGCATTGTGATTAGCATGCTGTAGATATGCTACTGAGTTGGGGAGGAAAGACATAGGTGTCCCAGGTTTCTCAATTCTTACACAGGAGCAGCTGTACCTGTCAATTTAATGATATAATATTCTGAAAATCACCACCTACACATAGGAATTTGAGAAAGAGACTAAAGATTGATTTCAAGGGAAGGGAATATGTTGTAGGAAGAGGAATTAGAATTTTCCAAATGAACCATTAAAGTGTTGAGCTAGGAAGTTCCTGGACTAACGGTATCTGTGATAGAAGAAAAAAATATGTAAGACTGGAACAAACCCATTTAGATTCTCTAGAAAGGTATCCTTGTATAGTAGATGGAACAATGGGTTGAATGTGAAACCATAGGCCATGAGTTGTTGTGTGACCCCTAGAATAATGAGTGCTTTTCTTCTTCTGGCCTTTGCCTTCTTATGCAAAAACTGACAAGTTAGAATAGCTTTATTTGTTAGATTAAAATCTCTCTCTCTCTCTCTCTCTCTCTCTCTCTCTCTCTCTCTCTCTCTCTCTCTGTGTGTGTGTGTGTGTGTTGTGAAATTATGTGCCAGATATAAATATGAGTAAACCATCTTCAGCCTCCACATCCTTATATTGTTGCAGGAGAGGCACATGTGTTCTAGATAGAATAGTGGAAAGGCAGATTGGAGGCCAAAAGGAACAAATGATTCCACGTGGGAAAATTAGAACAGCCTCATAGACATGGGGGTTCTTTTTAAGATGACTTTTGCATGTTATGAACTGAGATATAGAAAGAATCATTTGATTCCAAGGATCCCTCAAAACTTTCAATGAACCAAAAGATAAGGATGCTCTAGTCCATACCACAAGGACCAAAGTCAAACTCTAAAATCTTAGTCATGAGGTACAAACAATGGAGCAATGGTTGCTAATTCATTGAGAGCATGGTGAGACTGGGAAGAACCCTAAGGCTCCTTCTGTTTTAAGTTCATAAATTACCTCTGTCTGCTTGACTGAGTATCCCTTGTACTAAGAGGGCCTAGGTAAAGATGTTGGGAAGGACTTTGCAATTCTTTTCCAAGTTCAGGAAAGTCTGTTCAAGAACAAATTAGTTCCCAGAACCTAGGAGGCAGACATAAAACAGCCTTGAGTTCAAGGTTACCCTGGTCTACATAGTTAACTATGTATTTGCTTAGCAAGATCCTATCGAGGAAAAAATTCAAAAAAATCAAGTGAACAAACAAACAAATGAAAGTCAGGATTAGAGCAATGGGAGAGCCTGGCAGTTAAATACATGGAATTTGGCACCTGACTGCCTAGGCTTGATTTTTCTGATTCATCATTCAGTAATTGCGTGAATCTGGGCAAGTTATATAATCTTTCTGCACCTCATAAAATGTGGGTGACAAGCCTCATAGGGTTGTTGTCAGGATTAAGTGAGTCAATTCATGTAAAGTACAGAGTGCAGTCAGTGCCTGGCACATAATAAGCTCTCAGTAAGGTCTGCTATTTTTGTCATTATCATCACTATTATGATTATCATTCAATGGCTTCCTTTTCTGGAGTTCATACTCCTCAGCTCTGTAATTGTCTTGCATGTGAGCCAGCCCTCCTGTTGGTGTTCTAATTTTGTTATTTTCTCAATTTCAATGTCTTTGATAGGTGCCTCAACCACTGGACTAGCTTGACTAGCAAGAGTTTAGGATGATCCCCTCCCTTGGGTCCCACTTGTCTTCTCCAGTGTGAATCCACAAAGTTCCTGATACTGGCAACATTTTAAATGTTGATGTTGTGCAAACTGTTAATTAGGCTTGTAAGCATTCTCCACTCCACTTCCCTAATATACTTTCTTTTCGTCATGGAACTCTTCCCAATGCCACTCTCTGGGTCTGTGCTTGGCACTTAATTACATGTGGGCAGCCCTGATGTCTGTGCAGTGGTTCGACTGCACCCTGCAGTCTGTCTTGCTGTTTACTCGTGATGTACCTTCTGAGGACCAGTTCGCTCCCGGAGTACACAGAGTTTGGCAATGTATTCTTTTTTCATATATCAAAGGACAGAAAATGATAGAGGAAAACAAGTACTCCAAGCTGGATGGTTTGTGGTAAGAGGCAGATAAAATTAGTTCTCTTATGTAAAATGGTTTAATGATGCTACGTTTTTTGTCATACAGAGTTGACAAGGACGGGTTTTACAATGTGATAGTTTCCTCTGTCTTATCTCTTCCTCCAGTGTAACCCTCAGTCCTTCAGCCCTTTGCTTTGGAATTAGTCATAGGAAAGTGTCATAAGCAAGCAGATACCCAATAGTCACTTCTAGGCAGTGATTTTCCTTAGAATAGGACTTTGGATTAAAATTGGGTTGCCAGATATACCAACAAACAGACAAAGCTGAGTAAATCTGAACTTGTATTTCAATTTAAATATGACCCTTCTATTTAGGTTATGCATGTAATAGAAGAATATCTGTCTTTTTATTTATCTGAAAATAAATCTTTGTTGGATAAATATATTTTATCTGGAAAGTCTAAATTAGGTAGTTTAGATAGCCATTTGGGTAGTATAAACTATTTGACCTGAGATACCCAGTGCTTTTTCTTTCATCAGCTTGGCTCATTACTTGCAAATCTAGCCATTCAGAAACTTCTGTTAGGAGATATATATTATTTGGGATGAGTTGTACATTGAGATGTTAACCAGTATGCAGTTCCTTATACCATATACATTTAGTAGGTGAGTTCATTGAACATTTCATAAGGTATGGAAAATAAGATACCAAATAGATGAATTTCATTTGGGAGATAGGAAAGTGCCCCACAGCTAGGTCTTGGTGGAACCTAAGAATGGGTACTAGAATGGAAAGCCTAGACCTTGTTTCATACAAAGACTATCTACTGCACACTAGCTGTGAGGGGGTGCTGCCTTTCTGTTCCTGTAGTTGCAGTGTTGCTATGTCAGCATCGACTTTCTATTTGGGTTATCATTGCTTTTTCTCCCAGAGCTCTCATAGGTCAGAGGTAGTTGGAGATTCCAGATCTTAGAATCATACATGTGTTCCAGTCCTAAGTCTGCAACTTACAAGCTGTATGATTTCCTTTGGGCAAACAGCATCTTTCTGATACTTTAAGAGTGAGGAAATGATTTTTACCTTGGAAGTCTAACAGGATTGCAGAAAGGAGGTAATGAAAACACAGTATGTAAAAATTCCTTGGAAAACTGGGCATTTCAAAGCACCTTTGTTCTTTGCTTTCTTCTTTAAAATTATTTATTTGTGTACACATGTGTATATGTGTGTGTTAGCACAGGTTTTCACATGCCATGATGCATGTGCAGAGAGCAGAGTACAGCATTCAGGAGTCAGTTCACTTTTTCTAACATGGGTGCTACAGATAGAAGCCAGATCATCCACTTTGAGAGCACATAATTTTATCTGCTGATCCATTTTGCTACTCCACCTATAAAACACTTTCGAAACATTGAAATGCTTGTTTAACAGCCAAATAGTCTAAGTTACCAAGTATATCTTACAACTATCCCTCTAGAGTTTGGAGGGTTATACCCATTGGCAGAGTGGTTATTGTTGGTGGGTGTTGCAGTGGGACTACTGGGTTGTGGAAAGAAAGGCACAGGCAAAGAAAGCTGTGACTAAACTTGTAGCCCCCACATAAACTTCCAGCTATAGAATTTTGCCAGTGATGGATTCTATGACATGATCTCACAACAGAAAGACAGGACTGGAGGGAGGTGGTGCAGAAGGCTCCCTTAAAATACTGTGGGTGACATTCACCAGTTCTTAAGGAAGAGCTCCAAGTTTTGGGGGGACAGGTGGCCAGCGGAGGTTTTGAATCTACCAGAGGGAATTATCCTCCCTCTGTGTACCCAGGATAAGATCTGAGAGCCAGGGAATGTTTGTAAATGATCTCTCTCATTTAAATAAATCCCACTTAAATATTTATCAGATCATGAATATGCATGTTTCTCTCTCAGTGCTGGAAAGAGAACGGGAATGTAATTTTTAGATGGCCCATAAATAATGTAAAGGGGGGAAAGGGATCTTTGTTCTATGTTGCCTGTGTATTTACAGCATCTCAAGAGATCTTAAAATAATGGACTGATTTTTCCCTTTCTCAGCCTAAGTGTTCACTTGGAACTTCACCTTTCCTGTCTTTAGTGTGATTTGCACTAATTTGTATTCTTGGGGGAAGATTTATGATGTCAAGAAAATGAAAATGGTCAACTTCAATAATTAGTGAGTTCGTCATGACAACCCTTCCCTGGCTGGGTCTTTCTTAACTGGCCCTGATCTTCTTGTTTAGAAGACACTTAATATTTTGATATTAATTTTTATTTTACGTGTATGGGTGCTTTGTGTGCAGTTGGGTTAGAGTACCATATATCTGCAGTGCCCTTGGAGGCCTTAAGAAGGTGTCAGATCCTTTGTACTGGGAATTACGGATGGTCATTAGTTACCATGTGGGACATAAGAACTGAACCTGGGTTCTCTGGAAGAGCAGCCAGGCATTTCTTAGGTAAGGCAATGATATTGAGATGGGGACCATTGTCCTCCTCAGCCACAAGTACCTAAATGTAGCTCCTTCTGTCTGGTAGGGTTCTTTATAAAAAGACAACAGGCAGTTCTGACTATGGATGTGGGTAAGTGGGGATGTATCTGGAACCTTAGAAGTGGATGAAACAAAAAATTGACAAATGTTATTTCACTCTTGAATTTGGCTAGGAACCAGCTGAGACTGGTGACCAAGGGGTGAATAATTGAGGGACAATATCCCCTTGCCAACATCCTCTCTACTGGACTCTGTGTCCCCTTTAAAGCTGCAAATTCTTGGCTTTCAGAATAGGCTAGATGTGCTTTCTTTGTGTAGCTCTCCCTTCTATCAGTATGAGGAATTGAGAGAGTACCACTTATCTTTCTACCCTAAAGCATCTTTAAAAATAACATCTCTTCCTTGTGAATAGGAGAGCTGAAGGTGGCTGTCAGTGTGGAGTAGTGGGAAGAACATTTTAAACAGAAGAAGAAACAGAATGTACACTGCTAACTCCATCACTTCCTGGGACAGTGATGGGAGAGCAAATCACTTAACCTTTCTCTGCCTCTACTTCCTCATCTGTAAAAGGAGAACCACAGCAATCACTCTCTGCTAAAACTGCTCTGAAGATTGAGGGATACGATGCATTTTGGAGGCTTATTGCAGAGCCTGGCACATAGCAAGTGATCCATCAAGGGGAGATATTAGTCCGAGGAACTGGTTATTCATTAGCACTCAGACTTTCCACTCAAGACTGAATCTTTCATGGTCCTTAAGAAAGTAAGTCCTTGCCTTAAAGGTACATGACAGTCTGATGGAGAAGAAAGACTTCTGGATAGAGTGTTTGGAAATTTGGGCTCCAGTCCTGCTTGCTTTTATTTTTTATTAGCTGTATAACCTCAGGCAAATCATTCTCTTGTTTGAAGATATAGATTTGTTTTGTCTCCAAACCAACAATACATCTGCCCTGACCTGCCCTCATTACTGGGTATGAATAATGATAAAAGACATAGGAAAATGCCTGGAAGTGAAAAATGGTAGATTTGATTTTGAACAATATTAATTAGAGTAACTGAATGTTCTTCCATTTCAATGGATCCTCATCAAGCAACACTTGTTTTAGTCTCAAAGTTACATATCAGCTGAAGTCATGAAAGCAAATAGCGTATGGAAATATTTTGCTAATTCCATGTTGAAACACCAAGACAGCAAAATAGATAGGTCTTAGCAATAGAAATCAGATCCCTAGATTTCCAAATATTTTATCAGTGGCTATAGGGGAAATATGGGGCCAAGAATGTTGCCTTTATCTCTATTTTTATAGTTTTTCTACCATTTCATTTAAGATGATTTGTTAAACTGAGGGGAAAGTATATAGATTTAGTGATAAAACACTTAGAATTTTCTCTTACAGTCCCAATTTATTGTGTCTTCCTTCTTATGAAGGTGATTGCTGCATTTAGTCATTGTAGTTTAATATTGGTGAGTTTGAAATAGTTTAATCATCATCATAAGCAAGAATGGCTACCAGTTATTGATTGTATTTCTTTTTATCAAATGTGCTACAAGTTTTCATGGCATGTCATTTTATTTTTGTAGCAGCTCAGAGAAGTAGATACTGTAACCATTGGGATTTTACAAACACACAGAGAGGTTGGTGGTAGCTCAATTTCATACAGCTAATTGATGCATGTCACCATGAAAAATTAATCCTAAGACTTGCCTTAACTAAACAAAGTTATTTTCATACCACTTGTCTCTGCATTTGGAAAAGATGGCCAGTGTACTATAAATTTCTGCTTGGGAGGACCAAGACTTAAGACTAAGTGACAAAACCAGGCATAATGGTGCTTAATTGGAATCCCAGCACTCAGGAGGCTGGTCTATAGAGCAAGAACCCAGTCTCAGACAAACAGAATAAAGCAAGAATAAATGATGAGAGAAACTACAGTCTAGAGAATACTGGCTTCAGTTCTTTAATGATGATAATTAATAACATATCTCTTTTATCTGTCCACTCTTAAGACCACAAAATAATCTGTTCCTTGATCTCCATAAAATGAATATAGACTCTGAATGCCCTCTCATATCTGTTCTTGTCATAGCTCCTGCACCTCAGGTTAACAGATAGAGATGACTGGGTCCATCTGACCGTTTGCCAGTAACCTCAAGGACTTCGTCTGTAGGCGAAGGTGGAATCTGGAAGGAAACTTGGAACTAGATTCTAATTTAATTCCTTCTAATTCCTAATATGCAGCAGCTTAAGATGAGAAAATGTAAGATTGCAAACTGAACTTTACTTCCAAATTCTAGGGTTTATTATGTACTATAATCTAGGGGAAATTAAAAAATATGTCAGAAAAGACACACTGAGCTCTCTCAGCTTAGTTAAGAAGGAATGTATGTGTATATTTGGATGATGTCACTTCATGCAGTACTTTCTGAAGAAGTTATCTGCTCAGCTTGTTTCCTTTAGCCATTTCTACTCTGTTAATGAAGAGAATGCTATTTCTTTCAGCTTTATTATTCTCTAAAATATATGCTGAGTAAACCCTCAAAAATGTATTGGTCTGAACTTTTCTAACCACATTATTTTTTTTTATCAGTGGGTTTACTCTTAGTAATATGTAGAACAGATGAAAGGTTGGCTATGAAGTCAGGAAAACAGCAGAATCAAATCAAAACAAACAAACAAAGTAAAACAAGCCCTACTTCCTGATTGTTAAGTCTAGCAATTCCAAAAACAAGGCTTCCTTTGGGTCCATGGGTATCTACACTTATACAAATGTCATGACTAAGTTCATTATCCCTTAGCCATATCTGCCATTTTCTTTGAGTTCCCAAGTTCTTTTCATGGGAACTGATTATGACTGTGATAGAACAGAACCAAAATTAGCACATTGAAAGCATAGACAGCATGGCACTGTGGCACAGGCCTAGGGGTGCCCAGGCACTAAGGCCCTTCCTTCTCTGTTGAAGCAGCACCACTTTGCTGTGACCCTGAAAAGAGCTCAGTAACAATGGCTACAGTACTAATGCCATGTGCCAGGAACTGTCTTAGGTACCTTTTATGTATGTAATGCATGTAACAATCCTATGAGTTAGAGACAATTATGGCATCCATTTCGAAAGTGAGGAAACACACTTGGAGTGTAGAACCTAGTTCTGTGGCTTTTCTTGGTAGCCATGATATAGCCAAAGACATTTATAATAGGAATCACTTGTCTGAAAGTCATTTGCCAATTTTTCCCTATTTGATGCATTTACTGGTTGACTTATTAATTAATAGAGGAAATGGGTAGGGTCGGTTGGATTGTCTGAACAGGTAAATACAGGAAGAATATGGAAGTTGCATTAACTCTTTCAATTTGATTGAGTAGAACTTTAAAAACACAATTGTGATTCTGTGGACACAAAAGGATAAGCCCATCTCACATCCTAACCACCCATCTACAGAGCCGTTATTCTAGCTTCAGGGAATGTCCTGACTTTATTTGACTTTATTCTTATGAGACAGCGTACAACACACACACACACACACACACACACACACACACACACACACACACACACACGTATATAGGGTACAACACACACATATGTATATATATATACACACATGCCATCATTATGTAGATAAAATAATTGAAACATGGTAGAAAAGTCTTAATGTGATAAATTATGAACTAGCTTTTAGATCTTTCTAGAATACCACTTTTTAAAAGTAGAATTACAGATTAGAAGGCTCATGAACATGACAAAATATGGGGCTGATTCATTTTTTAGAGTTCCAATTATCAAACTTTCCAAGCCTTTAAAGCTTGACGTGTCTAATAAAAAATTTAATGTTACTATTTAGTACTGTTCTAGGTGTATAAAAAGTCACTTAATAAAGCTGCAGTTCTTTCTTTTGAAAAATTCTCGTTTCTAGTGAATCATGGCACCACTGTGTTATTGAGAGGAGTCAAAAAAAATAGCACCTTCCATGTTCTGTGCCCAGTGGAAACCAAAGTCTTCCTTTGGATTTTCAGCAGGAAAATCTTTCTGCTGAGAGCTTCTGAAGAGAGAAGAGAACTCGACTAAGCTTCCAGAGCCTTGGCTTAGCATTTTAGTGGCATAAAGAGTATCTTTGGAATAAGTCTGTACTTTGCATGCGGAAACCTGGACATTTCACACTTGATGCAATTTGAGTTTCTTAAGGAGTAAAACATCTTATATCAAATTTCCTTAGCCAAACTTATCAAGCTTACATGTGCTTTTTGTTCATTCTCTTTGTGTTTCATTTCTATCTCTTAGACATTACGTTTTCATGTACAGTACTGACCAGCATTTGTTTGCTTTTTCGTTGTTTTAATGGTTTTGATACTACCTCATTTTTGTCTCCACTTCTCCTAATTATGGTTTCATAGACCATGATTTTGTTTCCTATAGAGTCCTGTTAATTCCCTTAGGGAGTTTATAATCAAAGTGACATCCTAAAAATCACTTTCCTTGGAATATCTTCCTTTCCATACTTGGGCAAGCCTAACTAGGTTAGAGTAAAAAAGGGAGATCTGTTTTCACATGACACTCTTTTATTCTGACATAAATGCCCATCAGATTATTAAGGCCTGCTTTGCCTCTTGAGTGGAAAACCAAGAACTGACTATATTACCTCTCCCATCACCTTTTGTGTTTGTAGAATCACCTACACAGAGATTTTGAAGTAATTTTCTTTCATTTGTTTTATAGTTGGATATGTAGAGATTACGGTAATTTTACTCTCATGTTCAGAGAATTCATGTGATTTGCATGAAGTAGTGCAAAAGATACATCCTAGTCCTTGAGGGTCCTTAATGGCTTCGTATTGGCTGAGGTTCAGGGACCATTCAGAGTCTTGAAAATCTGCCCTTTACCTAGAGCCCTTAACTAAGTATTTGTGTTGCTTTTCAGTTGGTTGGGCTAGGGAAGTAGTGCTTTGTGTGGTGGCACATGCCTTTACTCCCAGAACTCAGAAGGCAGAGCAGACAGATCTATGTGAGTTCCAGGCTAGCCTGGACAACAGAGTGAATGCCAGGACAGGCTCCAAAGCTACAGAAAAACCCTGTCTCAAAACAAACAAACAAAAAACCACACAGAGATTACCAAAAGGAAAGCATATGGATACTATAAGTAATGTCTGGTTAGTTAGAGAAGTCAATGTAGATAGTTAACTTGCATCTTCAACTCCTAGTAAGAGTAACAAGGCAGTTCTAGTTTCTTCATAAATGGAAGTGCTGTAGTAGCTCCCAGGATTTTACAATACTTAACATTCATGCTAGATTCTATTGACAAACATAGCTAGGCTAGCTTCCTAAACTGTGAGTTTATTATGAAGAGCCACTCTGTTTCATTCACTTATACAACCCTTGTTGTGCACTGACGGACAATTTTAATTACAGGATGACAGACTGCACCTCCCATTTTATAGATGTGGAAACCAGAGGCTAAAAAAGCCATGTAACTTGAGTTTGATCACGGCAATTTGATGTCAGATATGGGCTTAGAACCAAAGTGCAGGCTTGATGATACATTTTTTCAATGTCATTAAATGGACCACTCACCTCTTATAACAGGGTGTTCTTGGTGTGCAATTACAAAGATTTTGTCTTACTATAAGCTCTTGTCAGACTGCTCAAAGCCTTCTACTTGAGGGAATTTCAAACTTGGTCTATCAGAACTTGATCAAAACTATGACATGATCTCTAAAATCTCAAAACCACTTTCCTACGTTGATCATGGCACATTTTAAAACGCCTATCTGAGCAACTCAAGGCCAAAAAATGAATTTATTGCTTGTTCTAATCATTTCCTAAATATAATGCCTATGTACCCAGGCATCTAATGGATGTTTGGAGCCAGAGTTCAGTGAGTATCACTTATCAAAACCGCACGAGTTTCATGTGGACCAAGCTTTCTGGTTATCTGTAATTTCTCACTTACATGATTGAGAACCCTATTCAGCTTCTCCTGACTCACTTTTCCTTTAAGATACCCAGGACCTTTTGTATAAGTTGAAGATGCGTTTAGTTCATGCTGCACTCTTTCCTTATTGCAATAGTATGTTACTAACTAAAATCTGTTCTGAACTGTTGGGTGTCCAGCTGTGTTTACCTTTGACAGTGGTTAGAGACTGATTATATGAGAGGAGACAGACTGTTCCTGGATAACTTGCATCTATTTCTGAGCTTTCCTTCATACCTCTTGGATGTTTTAAATTGTTAAATCTTATGGGATAGAATTCCAGTATTCCATGTGACTGCATGCCTATGAGAAGGTAAATATGGCCCCAAAAAATCTGCTATGTAATTTGTGACACATTCAGTTTAGAGACACCTCCAAACATCTCTTCTGCTCTTAGTAACTCACTGTAGGTCTGTTATCCATGAAATTATCTAAACCTTTATTTGGGGGAGGGGAAGCTATTTCTATTTTCAGTCTAATCTACCACTTGGTATAATGAGTTCCATATGCTTCTCCCATCTTCTCCCTTCTGTGAAAAGTAGAGTTTCCTTTATTTGTCCTAAGCTCATCTCTATATGCTACATGTCGGTAAGACACACAGCACACAAACTCATGATTTAGTAGGGGAAATGACCTGACTATTAATTGTTGTCTTTGTTTACAAGCATATTAAAATTTCAAATGAAAGAGAGCCAGAGTAATGCAATTGAAAGCAAACACACTGGCACCTAATTACCCCAAGGAGAAAGATGTAAATCCTTAACAATACAGAGGCCTGTTAACACAAGAACATGTTGAAATAACTGGAAGCCTACTATGAAATCAGTGCCTAGCCAAGTGCTGCCTGCCTGCAGTGAAGTTGAAGTACCTTCTAAAAGCTCAGTGTGGCCCATGAACATAGCCTGTCACCCTCCTTGCCTGACATGATCTTAATTAGCCTCTCTTCTACTGCCGAGAAAGCCCGCTGAGGCATTTAGCGCCAGAGAATTCATCAGATCCTTTGTGGAGTCGACAAAGCAGGGCAGCAGCCGACACTGGCAACTTATTGATTGAAGTGAATCCAAGAAAATGGGGCAGTAAAGTAGTCTTTGTCTTTGTACCTCTTCTTCCGTGAACTAAGGTGCTCCACGGAGAATTTGCAGAGTGGACAAGCTATGATCCATGTAAATGACCCTCCAACTGCTTTGGCAGCTCATATTCATCCCCCCCAACTGCTCCCCAACCTCCTTGGCAGTTCATATTTTGTCTCTCTTGCATTTGTAAATTTTTTCAGTTGAGGCATCCTGTGTAGCCATGCTGATACCAAACAATATGTTTGACTACAAGACAAGGGGGAGAGAGCTCTGTTGATTTTGCTGCAAATCGCACTTTTGCTGGAGCATTAGTTGAGAAAGTGGAATTTTGCCAGTATTGCCCCCCTTTCTTTGTTTACTGCCTGTTTTCAACAGCCCTGTAATTGCTTTCTATTTTGTAAAAGGAGCTCCTTTTTTATTTTTTTGAATTGTATGTCTTGTCCTCTTATGTTGGAGAGTGGTGATAGGAATGCCATGTTGTTTTGGTTCTAGAGGCCAACTTGGCATTAGCAATGAAGGTGAGTAATTGCTACATGAAGCAATTCATTGTGGTCTCAGAACCATACCTTCTTCTATGACTGATAACTCTAGCCTGCACACCAGGAATTCGATCTTCTTTGATTTCCCTTGGGATTTGAAATCCACACCACATACTCTAGCTCTTGCCTTATGCTATTTTGTAATCATTATTGTGTCATGTGCATTATGCTTAACCCACCTCTCTTATCATGATGTGAACTATTCCCACTCACAGATTAGCTCAATTTAAACATTTTTGCTAGTGACAATGTAGGCACAATGAAACTCTCAGTTAATGTTATGTTGGTTCACAGCCAGTTTCTTGAAGAGTTCCTTCAACCAGTCCTTTGCATCACTGCCTTCCCACAATAAACATTTTGTAACAGGTAATTCCATGCTGTCTTGTATATTACAGAATGTGTAACAGTAAATCTGGCTTCTCTCCACTACTAAAATATGTCTGTGTATTGCCATATGTCCCCCGGGGGGCCAAACTTTATTTCTCCAATGAGGGAAAGTTTTGACACTATAATAAAATCACTAGAGCTAAAATTCATTGAACATGTTATTCTGTTCAGCTCGGCACTAAAGACTTCATATACATTGTCTTCTGTAATTCCCATACTGTGCCCTCACTTGAACTGATGTCTGCAGGGATCCAAGAGACAAACCTCAAAGTCACAGTTGCAGGATTGCTACACCATCTATCTCATTTTCAAGAATCTCTCAGGCTCAAACCCAGCAATTGTAGCAAATTGCAGTTAGCCCCTAATGGTCTAAATAACATTCATTCATTAAGAACAAGATATTCAGCTTATGGAAGGTTAATTCCTCAAGGAACCCAATGAAAGCAGTGGAAGGTCAGAGGGGGAAAAAAACCCAAAAACACAACTCTGCCAGCTGTCACCTTCTTTTCCCAAAGATGTGAATACAGTTCTACACAGCTGAAGGTCATGGTGGTGGTGTTGGAATGAAAGATTATTTCTTTTGCTCCAGTGATGACATTTTGGGGCACGAAGCACAATTTGTACCTAATCTATTGAAGGAACGCCTACCCTAAATCCTGACTAGCTGTCTTGCAAACAGTGCAGTCCGTCACAGGAAAGGTAGAGCAAAAGAAGGTGACTAGGACAGTGTAGAGTTCTCCTTCAAAGAGGGAGGGGGATTCTCTATGTACATCTTGTCACAGGAGTACCACCACTGCATTTGAAGGACAACCCAAGAGAGAAAATTTGACATTTTGACATTTTGGTTTAATGTGTCTTTGGAGATGAATGTACCTCTGGCTGTGAAATCAATTCAACCTCAAATTCACTGCCACCAAAGAGTTAATGATATATTAAAATTAGTCATGTCATTTGATGGAAAAATATTCTACTTATGGAAATACCTTTATAGGAATACTGCCTTTCTGAGTCTGAGCTGGAAATATTACAGTAAACAGGATCTAATCACAGCGAAGCCTTTTTCAGCTTTGCATGACAGCTGTAAAATATGACAGCATTTATTAATAGTTGCTGCAGTCTAATCTGCAGCATTCGAGAGCTACAGCAAAAATATGTTGAGCTACTAAGAGAACAATTTCCACAGTAACTAATATTCAGCTTTTGAAAGGATACTTTAATGTCTTCTGATTTTTTTATTCTTCCCCTACAGATAGCCCAACCCCAGGAATGAAGGAGCTACTAAGCTAATAACCTTTGTGGAGAGAAAGTGTTTAAATGATAATTTATTTCAAGAGCTGACAACAAATTGCTCGGCACTTTCTCTTTTTATGCCCCAAAGCAGTCAAGGATGTGCAAATCGAAGTATTAAAAATATGACAGCTTCAGTATTTTCATTTTCAATGAAGCCCTCATTATAGACATATGTATAGTCTTTTATTCACAATCCAATCCAAATATTCATTCACTAGTATTATTGTACAGGCTCTCAAGTTGCTCTCATAGTTGAAGACTCATCACAATAGATTAAGCAGCCTGTAGAAACTACCAACTGTCTTAGGTCCTGTCAACCCCAATTACTGCTGCTCAAACAGGGGAATTTAGTATCTGTCTCTCACAGGATAATGTAGTCTCTGGCCCTTCCTAATTTATTCAGATACAAAAAAGTAACTTGAATTTCAATAAAAAAAAACTCTCTTGACTTCACTTTTCCCAGAAGACAAATAGACGTGACTAGAATTGGAGACATATATTACTTTTATACATCCTTTCACTAGGTCTTGAAGTGGATGAGAAAAAGACAAGACAAAACAATACATAAACAAGATTTGTTTGGATGGAGACACCTGCTACTCAAAGTACTTGGCGGGAAATTTGAGACAATCTTTGATAGTCACCCAACCATTGGTCATTACTTGCTTTTGGCCACAGCCAGACAAAGCTCCTTAACAGTACGAACTTTTACGTTCATGTCTTTTTGAGGTCTAGAAACTGTCTTAGCCATAGAGATGAGTGTATGCTTTAGATCCAAGCCTCATCACAGTTGTCCATTTTAAACTTGCATCCTGCCTGCATCCAGAAGTTTGTCTTTTCTCTGCTTCTACCTTTTTGACTTATATGTCCTTTAACTTGGGTCTTTCACCTCCTGTCTATTTTGATCCTTGGTATCCTGGTGCCCTAAGATATAGTCTCTAAGCAACCTGTGGTGGGTGAATGCTTTTAATCCCAACAGCCAGGAGGCATAAACAGGTGAGTTTCGGGACAGCTTGGCCTACAGAGTGAGTTCCAGGATAGTCTAGGCTACACAGAGAAATTCTGTTTCAAAAACAACAGAGTAACAACAGCAACAAAAGATATTGTGTTTATTTCTGAGTACCATGCTATGAGAAGTAAATTAAGAATTGAATTGCACCTATGTAGATACAACTGGACCTAAGCACTGTGTCCTTTGAAGAACTTCTACAGGAAAACAAAAGGAAAAGGGAACTTCTGCTTTTAAATGTTAAGACAGTGGGAAGCAGTATGCCAGCCAGAGAAAAGCACATAGTCTGTGGAGTGTGGCAGATCTACAGTGATATGTGGTTTTATTACTTTGGTGTTGTATAACTCTAAGAACCATTATTTGAAGTTTTTTTTTATTTGTTTGTTTTGTTTTGTTTTTTACCTTAGTTCCCTCACTTGTAGAGATGTATAGATGTTACTATGATGAAATATGATAATCTATAAAATCAAATTCTAATATATATTGAATACTAAGACATACTACAGCATGAGTGCATGTCTATGTGAGCTACAAAGTGAATTCCAAACCATCCTGGGCAACTTAATGTGAGACTTTCTAAACAAAAGAGTTTTGGACATCTAGGCATAGACCTTAGTGGTAGATGCTTGCCTAGCATGTATTCTCTTACATATATTTGCTGTGTGAGAGAATGTGCATATAGGCAATAACATATAAGAATTACTGATTTTGTTTTCTCTCTCTCTCTGTCTCTCTCTCTCTATCTCTGCCTCTCTCTCTCTCTGTGTGTCTGTGTGTTTGAAGAGGAAGAAAGAATTAGAAAAGAAATGCAACAGTGAGATGTAAAGAGCAAGAATAGAAATCAGAGTGAAAGGGAATATTTTGGAATAGTTGGCACAACAGCATTATGAAGTTAAGTCCCGTAAATAGTGTGGATGACAGCATGCAGAAAGGTGGAAGAAGCTCTGCTCATCTCAGGAGAATTCCAATTCAACCAGTCTGAAAACATCCACGGTCCTCTGAGGAAAAGTCTCTTTCTCCTTGTCATAGGGAATCTCTTTACTACTTAAGACCCCAAGGACCTTCTAAAACTTCCCTAGCATCTTAGCTATCTTAGAAGCTTTATTGTTTTCCAAGGCCCATGCTGTCATGGTCGCAAATGTCACTGACAGGGATGGCAACAGTTGGTTTTAATTTTTTTCCTGGAGCCATGAAACAAATCAGTTTCTGAAGTAGGGCTGTCAGTTACTCAAAAGGCAGAGACGAACACCACTTCTTTGCAATCCTGTAAGTGAGCTAGAGCAAACTAGTACTACAGAAGGCTCAATAATTGCATGTTAAGCAACATTTCGTTAGAGCTTCCGAGTTCCTGGCACAACATTTAAAATAAGATAACCATGTCTCCTAAAAGGTTGTTGACTATCAGAGAGTTACTTGGGAACTGAGTAGGGAGTTTCAGATTCAGAATGGGAGATAGCAGGAGTTTATTGAATTCTGGGAAGAGGGTTGTCACTAGTTGTTTCAAAGGGCACCTAGACTATTATCTCATTATCTAAGCCTACAGTCACAGCTAGGCCACATTCTTCAATCTCTGTGGGTTCTGCCCATTGAAGGTAAGAAGAGGCACTGGGTACTCTGTGCCTTCAGTTCTCAGGGGCATCTCTATTTTGAATGACATTGTGTTAGTATTTAGAACACTTACACCCAAAAAATATGTGTAATAACTTGAAGAAGTGGCCATTCTCTTGGGATGGTTTTAGAATCTTCTATATAGGAATGGATATATTTGAGCAGCCTCCCAAATTGTATTCCTGATACCTGTGAGCTCAGGATTAAAGTTGACTTGTAGAAGTACAGAATAGAATAGTGGTTACCAGAGATAGAGGCAGAAAAGTTGGATAGAGTTGGTCAATGGGTACCAAGAATGACAGACTTTGAAGATCTCCCATGGAAGGCCTCACCCTCCATGGGGAGCAGAAAGGGGATGGGATGGGAGATGGGAGGAAAACAGGGGAACAGGGGAGGGTGAGGGAACTGGGATTGACATGTGAATCAAGCTTGTTGCAAATGTAAATACAAATATTATCAAAAAAATAGAAAGAAGGAATGGGCTTCGGTGTTCTATTGCCCAGAAACATGAGTCCAGCTAACAGAATTCTGTATGTTTCAAAAATAACCACAAAGGAGTTTTGTGAGTATGTTCACTTTAAAGAAAGGATTTTGATCACTTCGCAATGTATACATGTATCAAAATATCACATTGTCACTCATAAATATGCATAACTAGTGTGTGCCAATTAAAAGTGATAATAATAAAAAGAACCATTTTTGGATTAAGGTTCTTTTTCTATTCAAGTTCCTTGTCTGAATAGAAATTTCTTTTCTCCTGAATACACAAAGTCATTAGTAACCATATAAATTGGCATGAATAAATTGGTGAGCCGAGGTGTTGTCATTAGCAGAGAAAGACTATTAATCAAGGGAAACAAAATGCAGGACATGAAGATTTGTGAAGGTGTGGAGGAAGGGTAGGCAGAGATGTAGTTTTGCTCCTAGCAGGGAAGGCAGACACAGAGATATTGTGCAGTGAGGAGTACTAGGTAAATAAGGAACCGGGAAGTCAATAAAAGGAAAAGTTATAGAGAGGGTAGATGACATACTTAGGCAACCTCATAATTTTCCTACGAACTGACCTTTTATGTATATAGAAGCAAATGCATATTTTCTAACTTGGTATTAATGAAGCAGGGTGGCATTTTATTAACTAAGTGAAGCAGTGACTTGCAAATCCTGAAGCAGACTTTCCTCTGTAGACAGAAATCAGAGCAGAGCCAGTGTACCCCTCAAATTAATTCAGTGTTTGATAACACTGGAGAAAAATGGGCATGTTTGTGCAACATATCTTTTAAATGACCTTCGAAGTTTAACCCATTGTTTGGCTTCTTATTCAGCCCCAGAACTAACCAGAACAGTTCCAACACTATATTTAGGTTATTTGAAAATAATCATCAGTGCTCCCTCTGTCTCTCTTGGTCTTCCACATCTAGTGTAATTTAAAATATTATAAAATTCTATTTGATGCTATACTATCTCCCCATCATTTTATTACTGAAGCAATAGATGATCATTGAAGAAAAAACAAACACAGAACAGATATGTTACTGAGTTAAAGAACTATTTATAATCATATTGGAGTTAAGGGGTTGCGGAGTTTATACCAGACCGAATGAAGTAACAATGTGGAGGTCATGTTAAGTGCTAAGTGAATGGTGTGGACAAAAGTGTTCCCTGGGTGTTTAGAGGTAGGCAAGGTTTCTGTTCCTCAAAACTGGTTCAGCAAAGATCATCAGTATTTTTACTCCTTATACATTTCTCTACCTCCAGTCTTGTTCAAGTTACCATCTTTCTGACTTGCATGACTACAATGGCTTTGTTCCCATTGATTTTCCTTAGTTCACCAGGTATTAACCCCAGAAACTGAAATTAAGTCATTTGACCTCTCTGCTTAGAATTTTGCAATAGCCTCCCCCTCCCCGTAGAATCCACTCTCCTTGCCATGGTTCCTGGTCATACTGCATCACTAAAACATGGCTTTCCTCTATCTCTGTAATCTTCTTTCCAACCATCCTCCTTTCGTCTAAGTTTTACCAACTCTATCCCTTCATTAATTTCTATAGATTCATTGAACAAACTGTTTCCCCATTAGGCTGTGTCCTTCAGTATTTTAGTTGTCAGATTATAATGCCCATACACAATAAGGCTATCACAGTACACCCTTTACAAATTAGGTCCAAGCATCGTAACCATTGTTTCTTTCATAGCACAACATCTAAATGTACAATAATAAGTTCTTATTTCCTTTATTTTTTTCTGTCTTTCTTAGAAGGTAAACTTTAGGAAAGAAGGAACCATATCTGCCTTGTTTACCATTGTAAACTTAACAAATACTAAGTGAATAAGGAGGGAGGTAGAGTTTGCTTGAAACCTTGAAACAATTTTCATAATCAAGATACAGGAGAATATTTCAGGCAGTAGTAGAGTAAGTGAAGTTGATAAAGCAGAGACATGGAACTGGCACATTTTGACAATAGTGACAAATAGGAACTACCTACAGGAAATAGATCTTATAAGGTTGCAGAGGGAGAACAGGACAGTTAATTGTCTGAGGCGTAAGCATACTGAATCTCGAAGAATAGACTGTGTATTTTCTCTTGTGGATAATAGAAAGTTATTAAAATTTTGGGGTAGGTTTTAGTACAATATTTTGAGAAGATTTTCCAAAATGGGCATTAATGTTAAAGTTTATGTAGTGTATTTTTCTAAAACAAAACAGATTAGTCCCACCTGGTAAATAGCTAAAGAGGAAATAAACATGGATTTACATGAATCAGAAAGGATTTTTTTCAGCTTTCAAACAATAGAATTGCTCAAACTAGTTAATGAGATGGTTTAAGGATTAAAGGAGGGATAAAAAGCAGACTTAGATAGTATCAGCCTTCTTTTTCACAGTAGAGATCTAATGAGCACAGATTGTTTATAGGCGATGATAAGATAATACACGTGTTGGGTCTCCTTTGTGATGAATGGAGTTATAGCATTAACAGAAATGATCTTTTATTTTTAAAGAATGTTTCAGGATAGAAGCTGCTGGTCTTCAGCCTTCAATTCTAAAAACTACAATGGGTTATATACAATAAATGGAAATTAACTAATTCACTCTGCATTTTGAATGGAAGGAAATACATTAAAATAAGAGTACATTGTGAATTAGAAACTTTGAACAATGTTTAGGCAGTGTTGTTACCCTAGTGGATTAAGGCTCTGTTTGAACACACAGAGCTCCGTACTTTGTCCTTTGCCCCTATTCTCTTTTAAAAAATATATAGTAATTTTTAGTATTGAATCTAAAATATACATACATTATTTCCCTACTTCCCACTCTCCCTGTAGCCCCTCATGCACCCTTATCCATAGCTGTCTCTCAAATGAATGGTTTCTTCCTCTTTGTTTGTTACATATATAAAAATATTCCAAAATACATAAATACAAACTGCCCAGTTCATATAAAGTTATTTGTATGTATATGATCTCAGGGCTGAGTACTTGGTAGTTTTTTGTTTAGAGTTGAGGCCTCATGATTCTTCTGTTGTCCCTTCCTCAAGAAATCCAACTGTAAAGGCCCATTTATTCTAAGGATTTATCTCGGAAAAGTCTGCTTTTCTGGAATTCTACCTTTTTACAATCTTTAAAGCAACCAGAATCTAGTATAACATGAATTGTTGATTGTGTTTCTGTTGTTGTTGTTGTTGTTTTTGGTTTTTGGGGTTTTTTTTTGCTCTCTCTTATTGGAATATATGAATCTATCTTAGAGATATATATACCAATAAGGGTAGATAGTAGCTTGCAAAGTCATTGGATTAATTCACTGGTTATATGTACATTACAATTAGTTCCAAGATACAGTTTCTTGTGTGTAGTATACTGTCAAAAAAATCACAGAGTCATAGAATTTTATAGAAAAAAAAAATGGGATATGCCTTAGGCGAGGAGACCAAGATCAAGAGAGCATCAGAAATTTGGTCAAGATGAGAAAGCTAGCTATTATCAGATCTTGGGTTGGAACCCGCAGATCCTGATTCAGATTGGTGAATTTCAAGCCCTTTGCTGGTATGTATCCCAGACAAACATAAGTTTGTGTGTTTCATGATATGATCTGGTACTGCAGCTAAGTGAGAGGAACATGACTAATACTCTTGCTCCTCAGGAGCAAATTAGCATCTCAAATTATGTTGATCAGGAAGAGCGTTCCTCTCACTACCCCAAGGACCAGGAAGACATGCCTTTCATTTGTTTCTTCCTTCCCTGAATCTGAAACTGTGAAGTCAGAGAGAATCATGCATATTTAGTCTACAGGCAAACAACTGAAGTAAGAACATTGATGGTTTGTCATAATAATGAGGGCCCTCAGTTTCATTGAGGAAAACACCAAAAACAACTGCATTTGCTGGGTATATTTAGTTATATTATGATGTGTATGTTTCAACATATTAATTAGTATATCTTGAATGGGCAAGTCTCATATTATCACAAGTTTCATTTTCTGAAACTTTCCAGATTGGGCTTCCATATATTTGTGACACTGTAGATCACACATATACATGAAAGCTTTTATTTTTTTTTTTTAGATAAAAATCCTTTATTTGATAGTATTCTCTGCTTTGTTTATTTGATATCAAATAAAGTTTTTTTTGGATGAGTTTATTTTTTACAAAAGTAATATCCATGGGTATATCCCAAGTCACTTCTTAGTAAGGATGTATGTATATGACTTGAAATATTAGGTTCTATAATTGCCATTGATTTAATTTTTCATGTTTGATTTATTTTGAATACAAATATAAGTTTAAAGGAGAATTAAACTTTATGCACTGGAAGAAAGGGGTGCATGTGTGATGAAGTTTTAAAATCACTATCACATGAATATTCCCAGAGCAGAGTACATGTATCTTCTTACCTCGTTCGGTGTCATAGAGATATACAAATTTCTCCCACTTGTAGTATCCTAGAAGACTCAGAATGGCCCCCTTCAAGGCTGGGCGCATCTGGATGACGAACTGCACATCTGCATCAGTGGGAAAGCTAGGGGTGACAAAGGAAGTGTGCAGAGCTCCACAGAAGGAGGTCAGGGTGTTCATTGACATCTGGTCATAGAATCCAAAGATAGCATATACCCCTCTGGAGAACTGGGAGCAGACTGCAATGAGAAAGAGAGGAACACATTTCAATAGGTCAGTTGTCCCTTGGGGCAGCTTCTAAGGTTAGAAAGCCAATGCACAATTAATGTCTATATTACCATGTCAAAAAGCAAGCAAACAAACAAACAAACATACAGCACCAAACCAAAAGTAAAAAGCCAAGACTCTAGAGAAATCTATAGATTCCTCTGATAGTTCATATGCCCCACAGGAAAATAACTAAGAAAGACAAAAGATTATTGGCTACAGTACATATTATCTATGTCTACATTGGCCAGAAAATTCAGAAAAGAAAGAGGTGACAGTCGTTTTATTTCTTACAAGTCTCATGTTCACTTCCAAGACATTCAGGCTCTTATCTTCCCACAATGGTTGCCCAATAATCTTTTAATGTGGTCACGCCACTATCAAGGGACACTTGTCTTTTCACCCCTTCAGATTTTTCTTCCTAGTAGATGCAGATTGAGTCAGACTAACTGCAAATGTGTCTGCCTGGAAATGTTTTATTCTTGCTGTTATATGATGCTATAACCACAGTTCTATTATGATAAAGACCATTCATGTAGAGTGCTAATTTAGAGGATTTCAGATTGTGGACAGGCTGTGGGAATGATTGACCTTTCAGTGGCCATTGAACCACAGGAGGCAGTTGGCTGCTTATTCTGCCCAGGTATAATTGGCCAAGATCTACTTTGATCCTATTCCATTTTTTTCTGGTGGACTCATTAGCCTACATAGAAAAATTTCATGGCCCCCTCATTGTTGTCAGTTCTCCTTCATTTCAAAATGGGCCAAGCCATTGCCTCTTCTCTCTTCTGGCCCAGAGGAGCTTAAAAAAATGTGAACCAATTTCAGTATTAGCTTCAGTAGAACATAATTAGCAAAGCAAATCAGCTACAACAACACTGTGTGGTGCATTCCCAAACCAAGTGGAAATGATCTTTAGATTATCTGCACCACTGCTCCTTTCCACTCATGCGAAGCAGATATAACAAGCATAATGCAATGTGATTTAAGAGGTCCTGCCTGATCTCCCTTATCTGCTATGAAACCATAGATTCCAGTGTTAGGCTCATTTCTTTCATTTTATGGTGTTAGAAATGTCTGTGGCTTGGGAGAAGGATTAAGTAGAATCTTTAAAGTCATTATCATGGTGAAACAAATTAATATGTCCAATTAGTTATTGAGAATGGGTGGGAAAGTAGACGGAGAAGTGGTGATGGGAATGAGAGGAGAAATAGTAAAGTCAGTAAACAACATGAGGAAATGAGGAAAGAAAACATTGAAACCAGGGGGTAGGCAATAGAGACCAATCTAAATAATTTTTTTTTTTTACCACTTATGGAAAATTCAGTTCTTGATATCTGTGATACCTTGCTATCCACACATGCTATTTAAATATATGCAGATTAGGGTACTCATTAATTAAACTAAGTCATTTATTCCACCATTCCTAGCATAGTAGATCATCACCTATGATTTGAAGAATTCTAAATGGCCTCAAAACATTGGCAACTAGTGGATGAATCTGGGATAATTCAAGATGAGAGCCACAGAGAGTACTTAGAAATGATCTTTGGCTATCATGAAGGGAAATCCTAAGGAAAATTCCATTCTAGGTTTATTCATGTAAATGGAAGGATTATGATATCAGGTCCTATACTGACCAGTAATAGTGTTAACATCCATACTCATGATAAAAAACACAGCAGTAATAGCAATGGTTGTTTAAAATAATAAGAACCAATGAGTGATAAGTTATATTTATCTAGGCACTTTAAGTAGTACAACTATAATCTCATTTAATTTCTCCATGGACTTCATAAACTATTACTATTTTGTTGCTAACTTAGAGATCCAAAATGTCATAAAATAAACATTTGCTTCTATGAGATAGGGTTTTCTTATTTAGCATAGATAGATGTCCAATTACATTTGCATTTCATATACATAATAAATTAATTTTAGTATAAGCATGTTTCAAACTCATACAGTAAAGTTTATTTGTGATTTATCTAAAATTCAAATTCAACTAACTGAACATCCTTTATAATTCAAGAAAGAAGCTGTGCCTATTAATAGTCATAGAACTAAAAGGCTCGAGCAAGCAATTATGGTCCTTTGAACAAAATAATCGAGAGGACAACTCATACTTGTCAGCACCATACCTACTAGAAAGCATGAAAGTATGGTCCCAGAGCCCTACATAAAATATCTTTGAAGAGATGTAATATGTTTTTTAGCATGGAGAACCCCATTCTGATTAGTTTGTTTTTGGCAAATAAATGAAAATAAATTATAGTGATACGATTTTGGTTAATAGAAAAATAAGTGCTGTTTTCCTCTTATATCTATTATCTTGACACTAAGGAGTCATTTATGAAGTGTTCATACTTCATTGAATTTGCTTATTTATTTAGAGTGTAATAAACATCCAGAAACTCATCACTCAATCCAAGAACTGTAACATAGCTAATAACTTTTAGCTGTATGTGTGTCTTCTATTTCACTTGTTCTAACAAACTCTTGCCAACTCCATAAGAAGACATGTGACAGTAGATATCAACAAGTGTTAAGACAGCCTCAGTACATTTCCTACTGTCTTCATGTAAAGCTAAGTCCCAGCAAATACTGACACTTGTAAAGGGTTTCCTTTGTTCCACTCAGTGCAACAAGTGTAGGTAGCACAGATAGAAGACCCAGAGAGCATAGGGCCAGTGGGGAGAGCTGGCACAAGAAGACAGTTGTAGTAGCTTCTGAAAGAAGCTGGAGCACAGGGGACCTTGGCAGGGCTTCTCATAGGATATTCTTCCAATCATCCTTGAGTAATCTGCATTTTAACACACACACACACACACACACACACACACACACACACACACACACAGTATATGTGTATACCTACAAGATTAATGTTAGTGTACTTTATTTATATATAATATAGAACATTTATATTAAAAAGAAGAGATAATAAATTTGAAAGGGAGTTGGGGGGCATTGGAGGAACTGGGAGGGGAAAGAAAGGGGTGGATGTGATGAAAATACTGTACATATGTATAAAATTCTCAGAAGTTTGATTGAAAAGAAAGTATAGCTTAGAGTGAGTTGGGAGAGATCTAATGAGCTCTTTCCTTATTTATTACTTTTCCAAGCATAGATATTGGTGTTGGAAACCTTCTTTGAAATGGATATTTTTTTTAAGAGAACCTCGCCGTGTATCCCTGACTTTCTAGGATTTTGTATATAGAATGGGCTAGCCTCAAACTCACATAGATCTGTCTACCTCTGACTCTCAAGAGCTGGGATTAAAGACATATGCCACTAGCCCTACTTGAAATGAAATTTTATGTGCAAAAATCCAACACCTATGTAAAGAGTCAAACATGTAAAAGAGACAAAATGGAGCTCATGTGTTTGAAGAGATTTCCACGGGTCTGACACTTCCTATCATAAAGAAACTGTGGTATTTAAGGTGTCTTATACAAGGTCACACAATGAGTTATAAATCAGGCTCTTAGAAGTGCTTCATCAGCATGTCCTCAGCATCTCTATTCAAGAAATATCTAGGGCAGTGTGGATTAGGATTTGCCCAGCATGAAAGTAACTTACCTTCAATTCTTAACTCTCACCTAAAGGGATATAGATGGATCCCAGCTACCTTTTTTATCCTCTTCTAGTTCCCAGAACCAACAAGAACCAGTGAGGTTCATGACAGTTTGGGTACTTGTGTGTTTTGTTGTTGTTTTTTGTTTTTGTTTTTGTTTTGCAGGATGTCTGTTTCCTTGATGAATCCTTAGTGAGGTATCATCACTTCTTTTAACATTGGCAATGTTAAAAGGCATAAGTAAAGAGATAAGGAAACCATCTTTTAAGATAGGCAGATCTTGCTTCCAATTGGCTGTATGACTTAATGTAGATCAGTTAATATCTGTGAATCTTGGGTAGGATCATTGTGACATATTCAGGGTTGGAAGTTAGACTCTTGTGATGATTAGTATTTATTGTCACCTTGATAAGATCTGGAATCACCTAGGAGACAAGCCTGTGGGCATTCATATCAGAGAGTTTCTAGGTTGTTTAATTGAGATGGAAAGAGCCACCCAAAACATGAGTGGCACCATTTCACAGGTTTGTTTCCTGGACTGAATAAAAAGACAAAGCAAAAAGAGCACCATTCTCTGTCATTACTGACTATGGATACAATGTGAACAACTACCTGATGCTCCTAGTCCCCGTGAGTTCCATACCATGATGAACTTACCCTTGAACTTTGAATCAAAATAAACCCTTCCTTAAATCGTTTTTTGTCAGAAGTTTTTCCCACAGAATTGAGAAATGTAACTAATATAAGCCTGCATGTTGAAATCTTGTATCGATTGCTTGGGCTTTTAAGTTACTTACTATTTATTTCTGTGCCTCTGACCTTATTTCTTTCTTTTTTATAGAATTGAAATAGTAATAGTGCCTATGTTATCACTGTTGTGAAAATTAAAGTGAGTTAATTGATGAGAGACATCTTGTATGTATATGTAGAAAAACTATGTTAACACTAACTCTTAATTTACAAATAATGTTTCTATTATGAGCTAGATTGGCACTCTTAGAAATATGAAAAACTATCCTGTTCTCATATATCTTATATAATATTGACAAGAAAATCCAACAAATGATATATAAATAAGTAAACCACAAAGTATGTTAATTTCATATAGTCAGCTCTAATTCCCTCTGCATACTTTGTTCTCTGTTAACTCTATCATGTTGTTTTACTTCCCCACAGCCATTGCCCCCAGTCTCACACTGCATTCCTAGGTAACACAGCCTGTCTTTTCTTTTGCCTGTCCGATGCATTTCTTCACTGCTCTTTCCCATTCTTGTTCCTGGGTAATAATGGATAACAAAAGAAATCCCTCTAATTTGGTTCAAGAATCTGCTATTGTCTTCTGCCTCTTGTTCTCCCTACATAATGCCTGTTGCAGATAAAATACTATTCTGGTCTGTGGTCTCTGAACCTCCGTGATATGAAAAAAACGCTTTCTCTTACTCTTAGGAATGCCTGCTTCCATCTTTTCCCACTTACAAAACCCAAATGTTTCCTATTGGAGATGTCATTTGTGACTATCTCCTATCTTCCTAGTGAGTGTTTTGTAGTGCTCCAGCTGTATTCCCTTTAGTGGAGAGTGACAAGCAAGGCTGGACCCAGCTGTCACACTTATATTTATAGAACCCCAAATCTGTAATGTTGGGACAGGTACCATTAATGTACAGCCTAGCATCTAATTACACCACCCATATTCCCAAAAGCATGATTAAAAATGTCAAACAACTTAATTATTCCAAATATCCAAATAACAACATTGTGGATCGTTTACAGAACATTTTTCATACCCTTTTTAATCAAATGAAAAAAAGAGAACTGAAGTCTCTTGCTGATTTAACTTTGAAGCAAGCACGAAGCAGGGTAATAGAGCTATGAATGAACAGATCTGGCTGGATTATGAGAAGCCTCTTTACATAATACTAGAGTATATTGAATTCTAGCAGATCAATGAAGCACGGCACTGGGAGAGACTTGAATAGATCATATAGACTAGTGATTTCTAAAGCTGTTCCATTAGTTCACAGTGGATTTATAGTCTGGCAAAATGAATATTGTGTGTGGTGTGATTGGTGTGTGTGTGTGTGTGTGTGTGTGTGTGTGTGTGTGTGTGTGTGTGTGTGTGTGTGTGTTTACCAGGGATAAGGTCACTCTTACACATGGAGAGACATACTCAGACATACTCACTTGAAAGGTTTTGTTCATAAGGCCATTGACTACTCACACACAGGGCAGGCCCTCAAGCAAACAGGAATTAAGATGCCTATCCTATATTTGACTTGCTAGTTAGAATGAATGAGGAAATGAATAATTAAAAATAACACCATATAGACTATGGGAAAACCTGAAATATCTAGATAACAGACTATTCACATAGTGTTTGAGAAGGAGAACCTACAACGAAGATGAGTAGGTGATACATACTCCATGTGCTTTCTAAGGCAGGGTATAACTTTCTACATTTTATTTCTGCTTCCCAGCATTCCACATAGAGCTGGAAAAGATGATTTTGATAACTTTGGCAATGTGTACCACAGGGAAGATTATATCTCTACCCATAATCATATATCTGTCTCCTATGCGATAGGCAAAATTATGCCTTCTCCAAATATATCCATATCTTAATCACACAAATCTGTGAGTGAAGTGAAATGGTAAAAAGAAATTGAAACTATAGGTAGAATTAAGATTGTTAGTCATCTGATCCTAAAATAGTGAGGTTGTCCTGGATTATCTGTATGGCCCTGATGTAATCAATTGTGGAAGACAGAGGCATAGAAGGATACATATTAGAGTGATAGGCTATGGAAGATTTAGCTGTTCATTGTTATCTTTGGAATCAGAAAGAGATAATGAGCCAAGGAATATGAGGGCTTCCTAAAAGTCATAAAAAGCATTCAAATGAGTTCTTTCTCATGGAATCTGGATTACAATGCAGTCCTGCTAACACCTCAATTTTAATGTGACAAAATCTGTATCAGACTTCTGACCTCCATAACTGGAAAATAATAAATGTATGCTGTTTTGGAACTGTGAATTGGGAGTAATATTTTATGGTAGTAAATATTAAGCTAATGTGCTAAACACAGTGAAATTAGTTTGATGACTGTGGATCAATCCTCTCAGTATAAAGGGGGCTCACTGTGTTAACTATGAAGCCTACCTTTACATTTTGGGTGTCTCAAGTGCCAAATAATATATATCATTTCAATTCTACAAATCCTCATTGATTTCTACTAGATATTCAATAACACAGCAATATACTCAGAAAAGACATTGTGTGTGTGCGCACGCACACAAATGTATGTCCTGACATCTCCATAAACTTTGTTCTAAGTCTTATTTCATTCTGTGTAGTGATGGGATGATGGAGATCTTGTAGTCCTCCATTTCCCATTTCTTCAACTTCTATTCTGCTCCCATTTGTCTACTTAAACTGCTTTGCAAGTTAGATGATGACCTTCTTTAGAGCCATAGCCAGCTTTATTAATGATTATTATGGATCTTGACTATTGAGCATCATTTGATGTCATTGATGAAATCCTGCCTCTTGAAATTCTTTCTCCACAGGATTAAATTCTGGCCATGTTGGGGCTGGAGAGATGGCTCAGTGGTTAAGAGCACTAGTTGCTCTTCTGTGTTTGAGTCCTAGCACCCACATGGTGGCTCAGAACAATCTGTAACTCCAGTCCCAGCTGATCTGACACCTTTTTCTCACCTCTGTGGGCACCAGACACAGATGTGGTGCATACACATTCATGCAGGCAAAGCATCCACACACATACACTTGACCTCCCTCACTCCTCCTTTTCAGTTTCCTCTTGTTCCAACCATTCAATGAAGATGTTTTCAGATGTTGTCCTTGGCCCTCTTCTTAAACAAAATGTAATATTATTTAAACAAATATTTAAAAAAGCTATATAATGTTATGTGTCAGACAACAGAATTTCACCTCATTTTACTTCCATGTGGATGAATTTTAAGTACTTATGAGTTCCAGATTCACATTCCCAACTCTGCATTAAACAACCCCAAATGCATCACAGGCTGAGCATAGTGTTTTCTTATTTCCACCTTCAACCCATGAATATTCTCTTTTTCTATGTTTCTTCTGACCTGTTGTCTTCATCTAGTCATCCAGGGCAAAGTCATACTTGCCTCCATTTTCTCCCTCACTCATTTGTTCTACTGTTTTGTAATGCTTCATCTACTGATCCCCTAACCCAGTGGTTCTCAACCTTCCTAATGACATGACTTTTAAATACAGTTCCTCATATTGATGGTCCAACAGTGGCTCTCAACCTTCCTAATGCTGTGACTCTTTAATACAGTTCCTCATGTTGTGGTGACCTCCCAACCATAAACTTGTTTTGTTGTTACTTAATAACTGTAATTTTGCTACTGTTGTGAATCATAAGGCAAATATCTATGTTTTCTGATGGTCTTAGGCAATCCCTGTGAAAGGGTCATCTGAACCCCAAAGGGTCACAACCCACTGGTTGAGAACCACTATTCTAAAGTGTGAAGAGTGATTATCCTGTCTTCACCTTCAGTGCATGTTCTCAGCCATTCTTATAATATGGCAATAGTCTCTTAACTAAGCACAAGCTTGCAGTAGCCTTCTCTTTTCTCACATTCCTCTTCTCCTTTATGTTCTAGTTGATTGGTCAAAATCTAGCATCCTAATTTATCTTTCTGTGAAGACTATTCCTGTGAATGTGTTGTTAATGGACCAATGAAAACAACTTTGCAAATGAGTCAACTCAAGGTTTCTCAACTTTGAGACTATTGACATTTTGTTTGGAATATCATTATGAGAGTTGTCTTGTACACTATATACTGTTTAGTAACATCTTTGGCTTCAATTCTTTGAGTTCCATGAGTACCTACTCACCATAGTAATGCTAATTCAAATTGCCTCAAAATCTGTTTCCTGTCTACAGGAGACTCTATCTGTCCCATACATTGATAATGAAAAATTTAGCTGATCACTTCCTTCCTGAATAGAAAAAACCTAACCTAATGATAATACATAGATGTCTACAAAATATCCAATATAGTGGAAACTTGAATAGACATTTTGGACACTTCAAAGATCATCCAATGAGTACTTACATCACTGGCCTTTCATTTTAATTGTTTATATTTAATCTGGGAATGGAGGAGATGGGGAACTAGATGGGAGGTGTGGTAGAGCTTGTGTGGAAGGGAAGTTAGCTTATAGCATCCTTGGCTTTATATAGATCAGGTCCCACTAGCCTTGATGGCCCTTACATCTTGAAGTTCCATAACTATAGTGTGTGTTTGTAGTTTTGAATCAGAACAAGGTATCAGCCCCACTCTCCAGTTGATGATTCCACAGTTTAATCACTGTCTTGGGTTTAATTCCCTTAATTCCCTCAAACATATTGTTCTGCTCTCAGGAGTGCATTGCCTTCTGACAGTCTAACTAGTTATTTTTGCAATTATATGGCATGTATCTAAATGCCAACAAAGAAAACACTCATTATCAACATGGGATCCTACTTGAATATAATGGCTTATAAATAAGACATTAACATACAAATGCATATGTCTTAGAAAATTCATTTTTCACCTTTAATTATAAATGATCTTTCTAGAAAAACAGTGTTAGAAATGTTCAGGAATGTATTATAATTGGTCAACCCCTTTAGGTTGAGACATATGGTTAAACTTTTGAAGCTCAGTCGTCATATATGAGTTTAAAATTTGTTTGCTTACTCATAAGTTAATTTAGTCATTAATCTAATAAAGTTTGAATTTCTACTGCATGACAAACATTGCCATTATGATAATCCTTGGTTGGCTCTCATTGGGCCTGTTACTTCAATGAACTTCCAGGCCTGTAATTTGTGGCATCTGTCCTGCCTACTTCATAGGAGTGTGCAAAGAATAAATAAAAGTAGCTGAACTCCCTTTAGAAAAATGATCAAAATTGTTCTCTGAGTGCCAATAAGTAAGAAGTATTGGTACCGAGATCCCAGGAATCATCACCATCTTTATAAATAACTCAACAGGATTTCATTCTTCTCAGCTTTGGTCTTTATCATTAACCACATATCACTGCCAATCATCTAACATAGTCAGGGACCCATCTTGACTTTCAACTCACTTAACATGGAAGCTGTCAAAACTCTTTATTGAAAGACTAATTGAGCCAGTGATCCATTCATAGTAAATAAAATAATTTCTATAGCTAGGTGGAAAATGGATGCTCTTATAATACCTAAGAATCAGCCCTAGAATTTGTCATGGAAGGATAAGAGCTTCAAGTTTGGTAACATGCCACAAATTATTTGAAAAGCATTTATTTCATTTTGAAGCTCGTGCTATCAGGGAGAAAGTGTGGTAGGCCTCCAAATAAACACAATTCTTAAAAGCTTTTATTTGATTTACCATAGTGGTCCCTATGTCATTTTTTATAGGCTTGAAAAATTCACAATTTAAACATCATATAAAGTAATAAAATACTTAGTTCAGTTATCAGTTATGAATTTCCACTTCCACTTACTATTTTGTTTAATTTTCTTACAAATTATTTTTCTTTGGAACAGTGTCTTTCTATATTTCTATTATCCAGGTGGGCCTTGAACTTCTGTACTTATTCAATGCTTCTGCCTTGGCCTCTTAAATTGTGGTAATGGCATGTTTCATTTTGCCTGGCCTTTCTCATATTTTTACTGTATTTGTTGGACTAGGCCAAACCCCTTAGGCTTCTACATTGTGCAAAAATATTCTCTATAACTTGATTGTCACATCATGTCCTCTTGAATATTGCTGATGATGATTGCCTTACCATGATAGAAAAGAGTGCATTCTGCTTTTCCATGATTCTATTAGAAAAGCCCTTTTATAAGTGAGTACAAATCTGCCTCCCTGTAGCTTTCACCATCTGTTGATCCTTCCTAGAGGCAAGGGCTGAGGTTCGAATATTTATTTCATACTCTACTAGCAGACCATCAGACATATGCAGGTATGAGTATAACTCCTTTTCTTTAGACTACCACTTATACCAGCTATTCTTCAGATATTTAACATGGATCCAGGTCTGGGCCCATCATCACTCTAACCATCCTCCTCTGAATATATTCCTGTCTGTCAAATCCTACTTGGAGTTTGTGGCCAGGGCTGAGTACAATTGCCAATGAGGTTGAACTCATCAACAAACAAATAAACAAATAAAAATGAATTGTGTCATCCCCATTTTGGTATACACAAAACATATTTGTCAGTGCCACCTAGAATGGTAGTGATGTATGTTTATTTGTTTGTATTGTTTTGCTTTGTTTTGTTTTTTAGAAACCCACTATGTGGTTCTATAGAATATATTCATAGTTTATGGTCTTGGATTTATAAGCCTATATTTTATTAAGAATTTCTGAGGGCTCGAGAGATGGCTCAGTGGTTATGAGTACATACTGCTTTTGTAGAGGATCCTGGTTCAGTTCCTAGTATAACTCCAGCTCTAGGGAATGCAATGACCTCTTTGGCACTCCATGGTCTCCTACACTTACATTTATGTAAAGAATTTCTCTCATAGCTGGTACCCCACAAACTTGAATATATGCTGTCAACATTTTTTCTACTTAAAGGACTTCTATGTCTTTAAAATATCCTCAAGGTTTTGACCAACTTTCTTGGGGTAATTTAAAAACCTGGTTTGATTAATAAGTTTATTTACTGTTGTTGTCAATTATGTGTCATCTGCTAACTTGACCAGCTGGTTTTAGGTAGCATTGTCTAAGTTATTGACAAAGTGCTAAAGATGACAGAGTTAAGGGCCATATTGCTTGGAAAGCTACTTCCTTCTCCCCTCCCCTACCTCCATGTTTTCCAAGATGTGGAAGATTAGTTATAACTCTGGCTAGAGTTGATTAGTCCTTCAAATATATCCTTCAAACATTTGCTGTTTAGGCAGTATGAATGATTAACATTGACCTTGGTTCTTTCAACCTGTTCCTAAGCATGGGTATAGAATTGTTTTCTCACCATCTCTGACCAAGTATCTTTACTATTTATCAGCAAGTTTTATGGAAAGGACGTGAAAAAAAAGAGGATTCTAAGAGGTAAAGAAGATATTGAGACAGGGAAATGCCTTTGGATGAAAAAATGAGGGAAACCCCTCCTTCCTATAACTTCTAGCACTGTGTCATTGCTTAAGAATAAAAGTAGACTCATCACTCTTTATTGTTATGTATCAAGTTCTTAACATATCTAGTATCCAGGAGACTCTTTTGTGAAAAAATACAGTAGCCTTGTAAAAAAATTCCAAATGCAGTCTTGATGAAATTCTACTCTTGAAAAGCCATTAAGCTTTTCATAACACCCAGGCTTGGTGGTCATAAAAACATTCACCTTATGACTTCAGTAGAAATCTACACAGTTTCCATTCCTTTAAATATGGCCCAACAGCCTGAAGCAAGCAAGTAAACAAACAAGACTAACACATATTTTCATCTAGGGAAAAAGGTGAATTTAAAGGCATTTTTTGCTAAGCTTAATTCAAAATTTTATTTGCTAACAATTTCATAAATATATATAATATGTTTTAGCACTTTCCATCCCCATCACACTCTCCCACTTCCTTTCCTTCTTCCCTAAACGATCCCCCATCAACTTCCATGTTTGTACATGTTTGAACATGTTTGTACATAGTCTACTGAACATCAACATGAGCAGGAGGTTATTTACTGACTATGGGCAACTTTTCATTGTCTTGGCTATTGGAGTCTGTGCAGAATTGTGTACCTCAAAAGTCCAGTCACTTTAGGGCTTTCACTGAAGGGCCTACTACTACCTGTTTGAAAACTATTTTCATTGAGAACAATCCATCTAAGTCCTCTAAAACTGGCTATTGTATGTTCTAGATGGTCTTTAGGCTAATAAGAGAAATACATCCCTTGGAAGATAGGCATTTCAGCTCTATTTTATATTTCAGAACTATTTTAGAAAAATCGCTAGCTTTTGTAAAATGCCACTAATGAAATATGGGCTGCTACTCAAAATGTGTTTCTTATGTTTACTGACTAGACATGTTTTGTTCAATCTGGTACCTACTAACCATATGTGACTATTTAAGGTTAAATTAATATAACTTATCTAGGTGTGATAGGGGCATGTGTCTACAATCCCTGAACATGGGAGGTTTAGGTGAGAGAGATGATGGTAATTCAAGGTCAACTTGGTGTATTTTGTGGGTTCCAGGCTAGCCTGGGCGACAAAGTAAGACTCTGTCTCAAAAATTTAGTGCTGGAAAGATGGATCAGCAGGTAGATACACATGTTATAGAAGCCAGACGATCTGAGGTTAATCCCTGAAAGTAATATGAATGTAAAACGTTAGAACTGACTTCATAACACACACATACAAACACACATGCACACGCACGCACACGCACAGGCACATGCACACGCACACACACACCACATTTTAAAGTGTTAAAGTTGAGCAAGTTTAAAGTAGATACAAAACAGATTCTTTTGGTTGCTTACATCAGATACATTTTACATGTTCCTTAACTGCAGGTGGATAGTAGATTCCAGAATCAGCAATCACCATGAAACATGCCCATCCTCATAGATAGTACTAGACTAACATACCTATTAAAGTTCTCCCTACCATTCTAACATATATGTTTAGAGCCTAACTTACTGTGTACTCTTTCAGTACTCTCTTCTAGGAATTGTAATAGCTACTTTCATATCCTTCTTTGATGAGGACAGGAATCGTTTCCAAGGATATATAGCAGCTGCCAATGTGTAGGCAGTTAAAAACTCAGCAACCTTGTAGTCTGCTATAAGAGCCCATGGAAAAACTTTCTGTCTTAGCTACAAGGTTGAAAATAACTTATTGTTAGTTGGGATCTTGAAGGGCTTCATAAAGCTGCAAGTGTGTGGTTGAAGGTTAACATAGAAGTCTGCATTACATATGACTTCTTTAGCCTAACTGGCTTGTATTTAACTTCTGACTGACACCAGGAGAATAAATAGAACATAGTTCAATAACGGACTAAGAAAGTATCTGAGTGTGTGTGTTGCCTCCTAAGAGAACATCTTTCTGTTTGGAGATATCATGATAGAGGGACATCTTGCCTGAGGAAACAATGCTGGGTGCTGTTGTGTCAGAGGCAAGGAGAAGGGTAAACAGCTAACAAACCCTGTTATCATTGCCATCACCATGGGTAAGTTCTGATCCTCTCCTCTCTATGTTTAGATCAGATATGTAAAGTCAAGCAGCCTATGTGCCCCGAGCATGACAATTCAGCAGTCACAAACTCCATTTTTTTTATTGAGCACTATCAGCCAACCATAGATATGATCCCCTTTATAAGACATCCTGTTGAGATCTTATGACAACAACCTAACCTCACACTTGCTCTTTACTTTCCTTTGGAATGTGTCTCTCTGTGTGTCTCTGTGTCTCTCTCTTTCTCTGTCTCTGTTTCTGTCCGTCTGTCTAACTCTCTCTGTCTCCATCTGTCTGCCTGCCTGCCTGCCTGTCTGTCTGTCTGTATCTGGGCATGTGTGTGTATTGGATAGTTTGGGGAGAATGGAAACAGTGAATGAAAACGAATTCCTTTCCCTTTTCCCTACAGTAATGTTTTTGCAAACTGCAGAATACAACCCATTAGTGACTTATGAAATCATTATAGTGAGTCATGACCTAATATTTAAAAACTAAATGAAGTAGGATAGGAAATACTAATGGGTACCTATATGGTAAAAGTAAATACTGTTTTATGAAACTGAAATGCTGGCTATCAAACACATCTGTTAAATGTGTTTCTGTGTGGCTTCACCCTGTAGGGAGATAGATATTCACCTTGTTTGCACCTGTGGCTTAGGCCACGCCCATTGGGGGCAGAGACAGGGCCTGACGTGACCTGGGGGGAAAGGCTGGGAAAGGGTTGGCTGCTCTCTCTTTGGTGGTGGACTCTGGAAGGCTTTGGATCCGGTGGAACCCGCCTCATTCATCTGCCTATGTTGTGAGTTATTTCTCCCTTAATAAACATCTATTCGGCCTAATTGTTTATCCTGATCCTTATTAAATCGCAATATCACACCATTGTCTCACCATACTCTATCCCAAGCTGAACACTGCTTTCCTCCAGAGATTTCTATCTTCATTGATTAGAGCCTGTGAGAAGTGTATCTCATTCCTTTTCTTGTTCTCCCAGTCTCTGTCTCTTCTTTCAACCCTCTGAGCACCATTAAATGCATCACCTCTCATGCAACTGAAATATCACTGAATTGGTATCTGATGATGAGAAGGACTTGCTGCTCCTTCTCAGCTAGGAATGATTAGGGAACTTTGAAGTTAAGATGGTGAATACATCCTCTAACATAAACATTTGCATGCAATGGGGTTAGGTTGCTCATTTCACCATCTAGCCTTCAATTCCAGCCTAGATACATGTGCTTTAACTAGCATCTCTGGCAATCAGGCCACCTGTGCTTCTGCCAAGTTATACATCTTGCTTTTATAACACAATCCATTTGTAAAGCAAGGAGAGAAACCACTGGTGCAGAACATCATTTAAATGGATTCCCACTCTAAACTCTCGCTGCAATACAGAGCATTTGAATTTTCTTCCACAGATCCTACAGCTGCTCCTTCAGTGGCTTTAAAGGAAGCGTGTATCTTCTGAAGCACCTAACTTGCTCTATGGGGAAGAATCTGACTAAAAAGAGCTAGAAATAGCTAGCATCAAGTAAGCACATGAAATTTGTGGCATGTAGTCTCTTCTGTATTCAAAATAAGTAGACTCTCCATTGCTTTGCTGCTTGGTCATGTATGATCTTGTAAAGTTTGTGTGCTATCAACAAATACATTTGACCATGTTGGAGTTATCCATTTGCTTGAGGAGAAAGAGAAACTAGGACTCCATGATTCTCTTGAAAATTGCCATGCAAAATTAAAAGTTTTAGATTTCAGATAACAATGGCATTTCCCAAGAAAAGCTTGATATTCAGTCATGAAAACATTCAAGTTAGTTCTCAAAGGTTGTTTAAGGACATTCACGGAAGACAGCTGAACATTCTAGATCTCATTTTAGGTATTGGAACCCTGAATCTGGGCCCTATACTCCGTATTGCTTATTAGATGTAGTCTAAATCTTTAATCTTAAAATTCATTCTAAGAAAATGTGAGGGAAAAATACATGTACTAGCCATATGACTGGTATTCAGAAAGTAGGGGTTGATTTCTATTCCATAGCTCTCCATTCTTCCTCATGTGCTTTCTATTCCAGCTGGCCTTTCTATAGCTTCTCCTCTCTGCTCATGCTGCCTGCTAATCATGAAACACAATTCCTCAAAGTCTCTGCCAGTCTGATTTTTGCCCATTTTCAGAAACCTAGCTGAAACTTCTTCCCCCACAGAGCCACAGGTAGCTAGCTCAGCCTCTAAGAGACCTATTCTTTCTCTGAGTGACAGTAGCATTCATCCTTATATTTCTATTTCCATGTTTGATAATAGCATACCTGAACCTAGTTTAGGTCTCCTTGCTTCATGTGTTTGAGCCTTCAAATCTACCAATGACCAAGACACTTTTGGAGAATGAAGAACCATGTTCTATTCATTTTGAGTCAGGCTTTGCACAAGTTGACTCATACTGTGGGCACTTAAAGAACTGATGACATAGATTGGTACTGTGAAGCAAAATTCTCTAGTCCTATTTCCTAAGTCACTGCTGTCTCCATCTGTGACCTTCATTGTACCTTTGTTTGAGTTCCAGCTTCTCACCAGCATACTGACAAGAACAATGTTTATATACCCTAAAGAGATGTTTTGTGCATTATCCATAATAAATATAAAATATGAAGAGCAATGGGAAACCCATTTTTACAGGAATGATAATAATTGCAGTTGTACTTAATTAAATACTCCATAAGTCATATAAAAGATACCCTCTCTGGGGAGAGGGGAGAAAATCAGAGTTTTGCACCAGCAATTAGACAATTATGAGTGTCCTTTTATTGCTTGTGATATTTGGTTATGTACACTACTTGGGTCTCACTGTCTTTTGGACTTTTACAAGGAAAAGCTGGTTTAAAATCTATTTTTGTAAGACTTAGACTCCTTAAAACAATGAAGCAATGCCGCCATCTTGATCTTTGATGTTTCCAATTTGGCACAAAATTCCTTCTCATGTTAGTTTTCATCTGTCTCTAGGAACGAGTTACAGCTCCAGAGTGATGTGGGTGGTACTGAACATAAGTGTCAGGTAGGCGGAAATAATGGGATTTGAGGCTGGTACACTAAGGGCAGAGCCCTTTGGTGTTTGTCTGAGAAAGTTATAGGAAAATAGAACTTCAGCTGTGGAAGAATCTTTGGGACCCATGAAATTCTAGGAGAGGCTGGTATAAAATTTGTAGAAACTGTCAAGACATACATACACTTAATATATTCAGGAGAACTTCTCTTTATTTCAGTGGCGGTGGTAGTGAGATGGCTTCCAGATACCTCTCTATTCACCATGAACCTCCAGCACTCATTGAGTCTCATCTATGTCTCCCTCTTTCCTATTTACCCGAACGTCTCAGCCATTGTATGAGATAAAGTTCTGTAAAGCCTTCTGAAATTTCCAAGTCAAATCCTTCCTTGCATAATTACTTCTCTGAATATATGAATGAATATATTTGGTGCAAAAAATAATTGAATGATGACACAATTTCCCATCTCTCTCATTCATCATGTTAATAATGAACTGCATTGTCACTGTGCTGTCACTCATTAAATACAGCTTTATGTGGCTGGCCATCAAAATTAGAAATCAGAAAGCAAAGAGTTTCTGACTATTACTATTATTTCTTGTGTTTTCTCTTCATCAGTTAACAAGCACTGTCTGCTTTTGGAGAGGTTGGATTGCTGCATGCTTATGCATTAGGAGGCTTTTTGTTGCTCCGTTTCCTCTGAAGATCTTAACACAAGCAGCTTTGGAAGGATTACAGGGAATATACTTTAAAAGACATTCGGAATATAGGAAAGCATTGCCTTTTATGAACACTTCATTTACTTTTAACGTGTTATGAATTTCTCTTTCTTAGAAAGTCACTTCTAGCCCAGCATTGCTTTGGTTCTCTTCTCCTTTGTGGGTGCTCCAAAGGCAGGCAGCTTTTGCCTCCGAGGTATTGTGGATATAGCTAGGAGTGTCCATCTTTCATAAGTGGCTACTCTAGGATTCACAATACTACACGGAGGTTTTAGGGCAAACAACATTACATTTCTACATAGTTTTGCGATGTGTACCAAATTTTAGATTTTTCTGTAGTTGCTTTCTCATTCTTTTTTTTTATTGCTTTTTATTTCTGAGTATGTATTCAGCACACACTGCAGGGTGCCAATTTAATTTTATTGAACCATTTAAAGGGCAAATAAACTTTTGTTTTTATAAGGAGAAGATAAAGGACCAATTATCTTGGCCTTCAATGCATATTTGCTATTTGAGTTTGCAATCCAGTTAGGCCTCTTTAGAAGAGATTTTTGTCATTTTGCATCCGCTTGTTGTATTCCCTGAATACTGTTTTGATGGCATAACACATTTACTAGTGGATACCTTAGCTCTTAATGAACAGAGTTATTTTATTGGATGGCATTGTCTTATTTATGTGCTTAGACCCTATCTGGAGCAGGCCAAGTGTGGAAGGAAATGTTCCATGCCTGTGAAATGAAGGGTCTTTGATCTCACTGTGTTTCCACAATATATGAAATGATCAGATACATGCTGTAATTGGATTGTCACCTATTCAGTTTCAAAGAGCCAGGATGGCAGTACTGGCTACCTGCTTAGAATGCAGCTTCCTCTATAATGCTCACTCTGAACTGGCCCACCACATGGAGAGTTCTTCCTTCTACATGCCACTTTTCCACTCTGCTTATAATAATACCATCAGAACTCCAGAGTTAGAAAGAGAGGTACAAATCCTTTCCAAGTAGAAACCTTGGGAAATGGCATGAGGAGGGTATTTGTCATGGTGAAGAATGTTGCTGTGAAATAGCCATGGACACAGAGATAATGAAGTGGCTAGAAATTGGCTGTCTTGCTGAGTCCAAAGTCACAGGGCAGCTTGCAAAGGGATCAGTTAGAATTCCTTGCTGGCCAGGTAGGTAGATCATTAGTACCTGAGTGCTAGAATCTGGGTAGGTGATAGCTCAAAAGTAGGAAAGAGTACAGAAGAGATGATGATCTGTAAGCAAGCCTGGCAGAACAACATCAGCTATTTACATTGTATTATATCTTTAGCATCCCATGTATTACTTATGGAAGTGGAAGGAAGCATGAAGAAAATGATTAGAATACTTTTTTATTATAAAACAGGGACAATTGTTTTCCTAATTTGCTGTGGTATTTCTCTTCACAAAAAGTAAACATGGAAAATGAGTATCTGTGAAGGAAGTATCCATACAAGCTCTTCTAGGTCTTATCCACCAGGTAACAGCTTTATAGTGCTAATGCTTCTCCTCAAATACTTGCTATTCATGGCCTCAACTTCTGATCACTAAACTCTCTGACAGGAGAGAGTGTTATTCCTTTTTTTCATTTCTACATCTTAAGCATAAAAGGACTTTGGTAGTCATAAAGACACAAAGAGTAGGAATGAATTTTCAAAACAGGCAAGACATCAATGAATTCTGAATATTTGGTGCATGCTAACAGATCCTTTAGAAATGGAAAGGCTAGCAAATTCTTAAGCTATCAGATCTACTTTCAATACTTTCAAGATTTTTTAAGGGACTTCTGTCAGGGGATATAAGCTATTAAGAAGTGGAAATTTGGGATTCCAGTGTGTTGTTCATGAATACTCGAGTAATTGAAGAGACCTACAAGACAAACTAGAAACCAAAGCTCAGGGACAAAACGTGATTTTACAAGGGACTCCCCATTTCACAGATGAAACTGAGACCTAGAACTTACATGACTTCATGGATTTCATATGAGTAGAAGGCAAATGCAAGACCCAGGATGTAAATTAAATTGGGTCTGTGACATTTGGAAGAGTGTGCCCCAAGTTTATCCTTAAGCTTAAATCTTACATCAGGAAGAGTTATAAAAAAAATGAGATGACAACAAATGGTGGCAGTGAAGACAATAAATTAGGAATACACTGTAGTTTCCAGATAAGAGATAATAAAGGCCTAAGTGGATGAGGCCTACAAGATAGAGTTGGAAGCATTTTCCCCAGTGGCTAAGTAGGCTCTAGAATAAGATTGATTTGATTGGACTCCAACTCTTGCAACTATTTGCTTAGCCCTTGCTCCATGCTGTTAAGTGTTCTCCATGATGAGGTTAGGAGAGTGAGCAAGACAAACACAATAATTCCTTACACAGAGCTAATGTTCTTATGGAAATAGATCTTGCAAGAATTAAACAACACAATACACGTAAAAGAAATAGTGACTGTTACAGAGTTGCTTTGATTATGATCATACTATTTGTGAATGTTCATAGTTTCCCTAAGAGAGACATACATGGTCCCCTGGAAAAGGGGAAAAGGACAAGATCCCCCAAGCAAATTGAGAGCATGGAGGGAGGGGAGAGGGAGTTAGGAGAAAGAGAACGGGAGAAGAGGAGGGGAGAGGTGGGCGTGAGGGAAAAGGAGGATTGAGACAGAGAAAGAACAGAGGAAAATAAGAAATGGATACCATAATAGAGGAAGCCATTTTAGATTTAAAGAGAACTCTGGCACTAGGGAAATTCCTAGAGATCTACAAAGACGAACCCAACTAACAAGCTAAGCAATAGTGGAGAGGCTACCTTTAATGCCCTTCCACAATAATGAGATTGATGACTACCTCATATGCTATCCTAGAGCATATGAAGCATATGAAGCAGAAGAAGACACCCACAGCTAGACACTAGTCGAGCTTCTGGAATCCAGTTACAGAGGAGTGACGAACAAAGTATTAAGACCAGGCTACAGAAACCCATAAACTCAGCTGACCTGAACAAGGAGGAGCTCATGCATTCCACGCTGATAGCTGGGAAACTAGCATAGGACTGACCCAGAACCTCTGAATGTGGGTATTAGGAGGACTGGGCAGTCCATGGAGCTTCTAATAATGGATCAGTGTTTATCTCTAGTATACAAAGGGATTTAGGGAGCCAATTCCAGATAGAGGGGTAATTTCTCAGCCGACACACATGGGGGAGGGCCTAGGCTCTGCTCCAGATGATGTGACAGACTTTGGAGACTCCCCATGGAAGGTCTCATCCTCACTGGGGAGCAGAAAGGGGATGGGCTCGGGTTTGGTGGGCGTGATAGGGGAGGATGGGAGGGTGAGGGAACTGGGATTGACATGTGAAACAACCTTGTTTCAAATTTAAATATAAAAGGAAAAATTAATAGTTTAAATTTTGTTGTGGTAAAATACAGATAGCATGACATTTACCTCCTTAATCATTTTAAGTGTATAGTTCCATGGTATTAAATATATTAATAGATACTCATCACCACTACTCATTTGTTTTAAAATTGAAACTCTGTATCATTTATGCAATCATTCCTCATTCTTCCTTACCTCCAACTCCTAGCAAACGTTTATTTTCTTATGAACAGTTAATTTTAATTTTAAGTGACTGTAACAAGTTAGGTTGTTGGTACTCCCAAGGTAACATAGTAAAAGATGAAGATCTTCAGAATCATCATTCCACATCTAAGAATTTGTGACTCCAAACCTATGAGCTTAGCACCTGCCATACAATTTCAGTGGCTTTCTCTTTTGGCCAAGACACTTCTTGTAATTGCTGGAAAGAGGGTTAAATGCACAACTGCTGCATGATAACATATCATAATGTATACATATATGCAAAAATTCTATAATTACTCATTTCTGCATAAAACATGGCCTTATTTTCAATAAGCATTCCTGAAAATCAAATGCTGTGAATACAATTTTATTCTAATTTGTAGTGTTGTACAAAAGGATGAGGATTTGACCTTTAGCAAAGCTTAAAGCACTGATTATCTGTTTTTCTATTTGGTATTGGGGAAGAAATATAACTGGTTAATCAGAAAACTGATGTGGTATTTTAATAGGTCTACATGACTATAATGCCTTTATTTACACTATTTACCCATACTTTAAAAATACATTGGAGATTTTTCTTTATAAAATGCACAGGCTGGAGAGAAAAATAGAAATCTGAGATACCTTTGGACTGCTTGGGCTTCTACCTGCTGTCTAGAACACTTTCTTTCCATGGACCTCCATCAACAACCACATAGCAATTTGTACTCAGTTACAAGAGTTACTCTTTGTTTTAATTTCTTAGCTATTTTTTCAAAAGGCCAGATTGATCTCATAACTTCCTGTACTTTACTTTCAGAGTATGGATCATATTGATAATAATGAATGTATTTGTTTAATATCTGTCAATAAAGATGGGAGTAAGGACCACCTATATATCTCTACTATAACCCAGACTAAGTACAATGTGTGAAACACAGCAGATACACAAGAAATTTGATTGACTGAGAAGACAAATTGATAATAAGCATTCAAGTTCATTCAATTATGATCCCTTTTTCATTTTCTGGATATTTGGCCACAGGTGTGTCTAAGTTTTTTTCTGTCATGGACGTTTTAAGATTCCATTAAAGTTGATGGTTCTGACCTATGGTAGAAATTATTTTAATTAAATATTGCCTGGTGTTTGTGGTCCCTGTTTTTCCTAGGGTCCTCTGGTGTGCTAATATTTTGAATGGCCATGGTATAAACGTGTTTTGTTAGTGGCTTCTTCTTCAAAGCCTAATGCAGTGTCGGTTTGTTTAAAGGAAAAAGTATCAATTTGTGCAGTGAAGAACTTACTCTGAACACTTGCTCTGTTTTTAGCTTTTACCTCTAAGATTCGGTGCTTTCAGGGAAAGAACCTCATTGCCTTTGTTCAGGAAACAAAAAGAAGTATTGAAACCTGGGAGGGGGAAGTCTTTGATGGTAAGTGACTATAAGTGAACAGCTGCTAGGCTTCTTCCTGCTGTTTCATTTCCTTTGCCAATCAAATCAGTAGCTTGAAGTTTTGTTTGGGCCCCAGCTGGACCATAGAACTGGGAGCTGCAGAATGTGTCATAGTCATTTTTGAATCCACAGCAGCCAGCTCAGTGCCAGGTTCAGAGTAGGTGTTCAAAATGTCTACATAATTAAATAAAGTGACAGCTGGGAGGCCCTGCACATAGGTTGAGTAGGCAATTTTCTCATATTTTTGTTATTTTTATTATTTATACCCAGTTAACTTGCTAGAATGATCTGAAGCAGAGCAGCCCACATGGTATAGTTTAAGGACTACTAAAATGTTCCTATATGGCCATGAATAGCTCCCATGTCAGCCTACTCAGGTTCCAGAAATTTCTATGAAACTGAATTATGTTGGCGCAGAGAGCTCATTAAATGAAAACATTACATCCAGATTCTCTAGGATTAAATATGATATTAGTAATCATCAGAACCTCAAAATGAATTAAGCTTTGTATTATATAAGGCTGGGTCCTGGGGGCATGAGACATAAGATGGTTAGGTGCTCTTGTTTTGTTTTCGAGCCGGATATTGCTATGCAGTCTAGGCTGGTCTTGCCTCAGCATCCTAAGTGCTGGGGTTACTGACATGCACTACAGCAACTGCTTTAACATGGATTAGTTTGAATTAGGGAGTTGGTGGTAAATTTGGAAAATCATAGACAATTCAGGAGAATTAGGCAATGTCCCAATAAGCTTCCTTCAAGTAACTAGTGTTCAACATGAAGCACTGTTTTCCTGGACTCAGAAGTGTCTTGAGAAGCCCACTGGGCACTGAAAACTGTCTAGGACTACTACAAGAGGCAAGAAGTCTTGAACACTTCAGATAAAAATGCTGAAAAATTGCACTTATATATGAACTTTCATTATTTCCTATTTCTCCAGTTCAACCAGTTAGTAAATGTTCCTTTTCCCCTTGATGTTTTTCCAGCTCAGACTGACCTTAATTTTACTATGTATTTCAGGCTGCCCTTGAACTCACTATCCTTCTACCTCTGTCTCCTGAGTGCTGAGATTATAGTAGTATACCATTAAGGATACCTAACCCTGTTATTTAAGCATTCTTATGTCCCTTTCAGTATCTGATTAGTGATCCAGACCTCCTAGGGAGCTTTAATCTTTTTGGCACATAGTTTTGCTTCATAATAATCATAATAATGAATGCCACCTGATGAGTACATACTCATTGCCAGAAACCATGCTAGGTGCCTACATAGGATGTTTTCTCAACTTGGATCTAGATAAGCACAAAACACATGATCTTTTTGCTAAGCCAAAAGGACTCATTTTACAAAGCCCATGACTCTCCTTTCTGCTATGAGAACATGGCAAACTGAGAAGCCCTGTGTTCACCCAATGAGCAGTTCCCAAAATAAAATGCAAACTGATCAGGGTAGGGACTACTGTCCAGGTTAACTTAAAATTTTAGTTAGCAGAGTGTTCATTCATTCATTCATTCATTCATTCATTCATTCATTCATTCATTTATTTATTTATTTATTTAACACTCTTTCGTTTATTTTGCATACCAACCAGTTTCCCCTCCCTCCTCTCCTCCCAATTTCTCCCATTTCCCATCTATCTCCTTCCCCATCCACCCCCTTCTCCATCTCCATTCAGAAAGGGACAGGCCTTCCAAGGGCTTGAGGCAGGACTGAGCTTGAGGTTCTCCCCTTAGGTCGAGGCAGGGTGAGGTAATCCAGCCTGGGGAGTGGGTTGCCAAAAGCCAGCTAAGATCCTGCTCTGACTCTCAGAAGCCTTTGTAAGAGACCAAAGGTACATGATTGCCACACACATGCAGAGGGCCTAGGTGGGCCCCATGCAAGCTCCCTAACTGTTGGTCCAGTGTCCATGAGCTCTTGCAAGGTCAGGTCGGCTGTCTTTGTGGGTTCCCCCATCATGACACCCCGGGGTTGATACAATCCCTCTTACCTTTCTTCCTCAAGACTCATGGAGCTCAGTGCAGTGGTTGTCTGTGGATATCTGCAGAGCATAGAGTTCTCACAGGCACAAAAGTTCAAGAAAGGAAATGCCATACTGGCTAAATGTAATTATTAGAATTTTCAGGGCCATCTATAACTTCAGGGACATCATGATTAATGTAGTATACGTATCATGCATAGAAGAGTGAGAAGTTTGTATATTTAGGGTGTCAAAGTGACCTTAGTCTTAGTGTTCAGGATAAAACCTTAGATACACTCCATGACTCAGTTTTTCTAGGTGTAAAGAGAAGTAACCCTTTAGTATCAAATCCGTCTTCCATCTCTTTTTTCCCTCTGCACACTTTTCCAACCCACTGTATAAATAAGCAGAGTCTTAGTGGGTTTAACAGAATATCTAACATTTTACCCCCAGTGAGGCATTCCTCCTTTTCAATTAAACAAGTAGGTTGCCTATGGCAATCCAGCTTCAATAAAACATGTGCCCCAATTTGTAAACATGTGTTATATAATCAAATTACCTGCTTTATGGAGCTTTGTGTTGAGCTGTCCTCTTCCTCTGGCAACCCCAACTTCTTTTTCCATCAGTAACATCTTACGTTTCCTATGTCTCCCATATGAAACCTAGTTTCCCAAGCCTTGCTAGAACAATATCTTGGTTTTGGCATTTGGACTAGTGGTGCTCCCTCAAGTACTAAGAGGTGAGGGATGGGAGTGAAGGAAGTTGGACATTGTGATGTGTTGCTATAAAACCACAGATCTAGATGTCTGCTTTTGAATGGTTCCATAACACTAGAAAGCTTCACTGAAGCCAGACAGTCTACTCCCTAGAATTACTAGATCTTTTCATAAAAGTATTCATTCTGTCTCACTAGCCAAGTATTTTCTAACTTAAAAATATCTATGCTAGCCCCTAACCAAATTTCCAGCCACCAAAGTTTTATGTCACTGAACCCATTAGCTGCCATTGGGCTTATCACCATCATGGCAGTGTTTCAAAACCCTGTTTTTAAATGTTCCCTTGGACCTCAGAGTCCATCCCAGATACCCTGGAACTCAGTAAATGTGCAATAATACAATTTGCCATAATACAGTTTCCCTTTTCAAGCAGCCCAGCTGTCTGTGATCTCCAAGTCCCAGCTCACTGTATTTGATGCAGGGTGTGTTTAAAATGAGCAGCTGAAATGGTCCAATAAAATGTCTCCTCCATATTCCCTTTATCTTCTCATTGACAAGCATAGGGCATCTCTGTGAGGTTGACTGTTGAGAAGCTGACAGTGTTGGGGCAATAAGCCCGTGCTATTATGATAATTTCCATTTTTCATTTTTGCTGTCCTGCTTCTGTTATTGAAGCATATTTTCCCTAAGAGGTACCAGGGGATATCACTGAAATTTGGAAAGCTACAGTCCTTAAAATGGAAGAAGAGAGCTAACAAGGAAAGATATATATATATATATATATATATATATATATATATGAATGTTACTTTTCTCTCATATGCTAAATCCTTTTCCATTAATCCTTAGCCATCTGGCTTAACAATGTCACTAGAAGTCTTAATGCTGCTCAAACTCATTTCCTATTGATTGAAAAGCATGGAGGGGGGAGAAAAAAAAGAAAATACCATTATAGGTTTGAAGAGAAAACTAACATTAGAGAAATGTACAGAGACCTATAAGGATGACCCCAACTAACAATCTGAACAACAGTGGAGAGGCTAACTTACATGCCCTTTCCTGACAATGAGACTGATAACTAACTTATATTCCATCATAGAGCCCTACGCTAAACAATTAGCCGAACTCCTGGAATCCAGTTGCAGAGAAAGAGAGAGAGAGAGAGAGAGAGAGAGAGAGAGAGAGAGAGAGAGAGAGAGAGAGAGAGAGAGAGAGAGAGAGAGAGAGAGAGGGGGGGTGATAAGAAAAGGGGTAAAGACCAAGCTACAAAAACCCACAGAGCCAGCTGACCTGAAAAAGGGGCAGCTCATGGACACCAGACTGATAGCTAGGAAACCAGCATTGGACCGACCCAGACCCCCTGAATATGGGTCTCAGATAGAAGGCCTGGGCAGTCTATGGGACCTCTGATCGTGGTACCAGGATGTATCTATGGTACATGAAATGACTTTGGGAGCACATTCGCCATGGAGGGATACCCCCTTAACCTAGAGGCAGGACGGAGGGCCTAGACTCTACTCCAAATGATTTTGATGATCCCTCCTGGAAGGCCTCACCCTTCCCGTGGAGTGGGTGGGGAATGGGATGGGAGGGGAGTCGGGAGGAATAGGAGGATGGGAGGGAGAGGGAACTGGGATCAATATGTAAAATAAGAAAAGAATAATAAACGAATATACAGCCCAGACTACACATTCCAATAATTGAGCCACACCACAAACCAAAAACAAGAGCTTCATACAAAAATGGCAATATCCTGGCTCCATTTTTTAACCTCATGTGCTAGAGAAAAATATTTACCTGAGTTGTACACAAATAATTACTTACCTGAGTTGTACACAGAAAATTACATAAACTAAGTAATGTGGTGATTATTTCAATTGTGACTTATATACACAATTAATGTTCAATTCTAGATCCACAGTCTCTTATTACCCACTGCTTCCAGGATAGCTGAGTCTGGCAGACAATACACTTCCAAAAACTTCTTAACTAATTTATTAACACTAGCTCTCCATTCTCCTTTTTGGCAAGTACTGTGAAATCCATTAGTTAGCTAGATAAGTAACTTTTCTTGGATATACTATCTTTCCATCCATCCATGTATCCATCTATTCACTTATCCATTTATTCAATTATTACTTAGGTGAACATCTTCACTGACAGATACTGCAATAACTGCTACAGTAACAAAAATGAGAATGACATGATGCTTTACTGAAGTACCCATAGACTTCATGACAAGTACCACAGCAAATAGAAAGGGAAAAACAGTTATGAGCTGTCAAAAACTTCATGATCTTGTCAAGGACAAAAGCCTTAGTACCTTAAATGATTTAAGGACAAAACCACACAGTCATAAAATCTAGTGTCAGATCTGTTAATCCGACAATAAGTGAGAAGGGGGAATCAAGAGAGGAGGAATATGTAGGCTATAGGAGGTAGAAAGGTAATAAAGGAAGACAAATTTGAGAAACAAAGGTAAGAAAGCCATAAATAAGTCTAAGCTTTCATTAATGTACCTATCCGGTTTTCATGAACATAAAAATGTGATAAAAAATAAATATTATCCAAAGTAATTTTCTTTAAGTTTGTGGCTTCTCGTGAGTAACTCTGTTCCAGTGAATGGCTCCACACCCATGACTATATGAGTAGCATAAATTAAAATTGGTGGATTATTAAAAATAATAAGAGATTATGTGAAGTTTGGATAGAGTGCAAACATAGATCTAAGAGGAGATTGGAGGAGGAGTGAAAAGTACATATGGTCAATATATAAGATTGTCAAATAATTAATACAATTTTGAACTAAAATATTACCAGGTTTCTCAAGTGCGCGTATGGGGAGGGGTAGGCAGGAGAAGGTACAGGAAGCTAAAAGTTGCTGATAATGATGATTTACCATATCTCAAAACATCAGATCCTTTCTGCTCTCATGGATAATCAATGATGAAGTGATCACATAATTATTATTTGCATTCTGAATTATCCTTTTTGGATATCAGTGAAAATTTTCTATATTCTCTACATGTAATGCTCACATCAATATCAATATTAAGGTTATTATCATTAGAGAATTACCATCTTTTTTCATTTGAAATGCTTTTCATAATCTCATTCCAAATATTTTTCACAACCTTAATTGAAATGTAAAGTGCTAACCTCAGTATTCAGCCTGTAGTAAAAGGAAGGGCTATATTTCAGTTGGACACCAAAGACCTATTTATTAGCTAATCCCCAATACTCGTGTTTGAATGGATAGCATGCACAGATATAACATTTTCTTTAGACTTGGTGTATATAGTGTATTTCTCTGAAGAACTGAAATCATGAGAAACCTCACAGACAGTCATATAATGACAATTACACTAATTTTTTTCTGAAATTCTTAAAATCATTCAAATGTAGGTGGAGATGTATGCTCAGGAAGTCAGCCTAGAAATGGACGTGTCAAATATTTAGGAATGGCAGATTGTCACCAAATAATGCTAATTGTATTTGGATGAACTAAAATATTTTTCAGAGATTCTTAAATTGGTGTCAGGTTGTTTTTAACTATAACCATCATGATAATAACAACAGTAATGATGATGATGAAGATAACACTTCAAGTGTCTGGTTTTTATATTTAATCACAATTGAATTCATTTTTGTATTTTCATTTGGACATTTTTCCAGCAATAAGTAAAAAGAGACTAATATTTGTTTTATCTCAAATAATAAGTGTTTTATTTAGAGTATGCTAGAATTTGTCTGTCTTCTTTATCTTTGCATGTGTGTGTGCTAAGAAACATGTTATACCTCTTTACATGAGTATTTGTGTGTGTGCACCTGCATGTGCATGCATGTGTGTATAGGTGAAAGTCACAGAATAACCTTGAGTTATGCTTCCTATAGTCTGCTTTGTTTTAGACAGGATCTCATGCTGTTTACTACTGCATATGTCAGATTAGCTGGCCTGTAAGCTCCCAGGAATTCTCCCGTATTTGCTGTAGGAGTGTTGGGTTTACAGAATGTGCTACCATACTCTGCTTTGTTTGTATTCTGTGGACTTGAAGTCAAGTTTTCATGCTTACCATGTATCACTTTCAGCTACTGAACTGTTTTCTCAGTTGTAAAATATGGCTTTTTAAAAAGATATTCTTTATCAAGAGAAATTAAAGAGGTGACTGTGAGATGAGTATTAAAGGTAATCTTTCAAGAATTTAGAATTAGATTAGAGGTCAAAAGATTATAGTGGAGTATTGGTGAAAGGAGGCAAAAATTAGACAATTCCTTCAAATTTACATTGTTTTTGGAGTTTGTAATGAATTAAATCAGAAAAGTCTCAGCTACAACACACATTGCTGAATATTGCTTCAATATCAATTATTTTAAACACTTTGGTTTCAATTATCACTGCACCTTAAAAGTTATTGTTTGCTGCATGAATAATTATTATATTAATTAGATAATTCTCTTCCAATGCTAGAGTATGAAAAAATGTCTTTGGATTTATCTGAGAAAATTTTGAAATGTATATTTCAAAATATCTGCTTGTTGGTAATAATGATGAGACAGTTTCAAGTTTAAGTGATAAAGAATATTTAAAACAGTTTTGGTTATTGCAATTATAAATGCAATGGTTCACATTTATTGAGTACCCATTCTGTTAAAGGCCATATGTCAGATACTAAAGAAAAATAGTCACAGCTAACATGTGTTGAGTGTTTTTTGTGTGCCAGGTATTGTTAAAGGTTTTATGAAGATTATCTCACATATTCTTTCTGCAATACTGTGTATGCTTAAGTCTTGAACAGAACACCAAAACCATGAGATACCAGTTCACCTGCCTAAAACCATACATTCAGTAATTATGAGCACAAGTACTCAGTTCTTGGCCTGTCTGATTTCAGAGTTTGTGATATTAAACATCAAGGCTGAGGTAGATTTCCAGTTCTTAAATAGTTCTCACATTGATAATTATAAAAAGAATGGAGTTGAGTGCTAGAATTATGATCTATAGAAAGTTCAGAGTTCAGAGGAGACCATAATTAATTCTTCCTGAAGATTTTACAAAGGAATTGACATTTTAATAGGACAAGGTGATATTTTAAAAATACTCTTTGGAAACAGGAAGGGGGAACCTCTTTCGTAGCTACTGGAAGTAGTATAAAATACCATGAGTTGAGTTTGTGTGGCATATTTAAGATTTAAGAAGAAATACATCATAAGACAAGTGAGGATAGCTGTTTGTGGGTGGAGTGATGCTAGGTCAATTAACAGAAGTAAAATTTGAAAGGCAAGATGGGCACAGCTTATTGGGTATCTAGAATACTATGTGATGATGGGTAGGTTTATTCTATACAAAAAGGAAGACCTGCTAAATATTTTTAAAATATAGAGCAATACCACAAATATATTTATGTTTTCAAGAGAAAATCCAGGGAAAATGAGGCTGATAGATAAGAAATTCAAGAGACAGGGTTTGGAGTCAAGTCATAAAGTTATCATAACAAGTGGAATAACACTAGAGAGGAACTGAGCTTAGAATGGGAATATGGGCCCACTAGACTTTTAGTGAAGATTTTCAAAATGGACTTGACAGTATGTGTTTGGAGTATTGAAGACTGTGTGGCAGAGGAGACAGAGAGAGGGGGAGTGAATGGGAAGGAATGCCTGAACTTATAAAGTGAGAATGGGGCTAGGGCAATGTCTTAGTGGTTAAGAGCAGTCTGCTCATGCTGAAGACCCTGGTTTGATTCCTATCACCCACATGTTAGCTCACAATTATCCACAGCTTCCATTCCAATTCCAAACATTCTGTCAGCATCTTCTGGCCACTACAGGCACTGTAGAATATGGTACACTGACATACATGCAGGCAAAACACCCATGAACATAAAATAGAAATAAATTAAAAATAAGAATGTTAAGGGGTTTTTGGTTATTGTTGTTTGGTTGGTTAATTTTTGTTTTTTTTGGGGGGGTGAGAGGGTTGCTTTTTTTCAGTCTTGTTTTGTTTTTCAAGATGTGGTTTCTCTGTGTAGCCCTGGTGGTTCGGGAACTCTTAGACCAGGCTGGCCTCGAACTTAGAGATCCACCTGGCTTTGTTTCCTGAGTGCTGTGATTAAAGGCATGCATGGTCACTGCCAGGCTTAAAATAATAATAATAGTTATTACTATTAATAACTATTATTGTTATTATTATTATTATTATTATTATTAGTGGTGGTGGTTGTTTTTTGAGCCAGAGTTTCTCTGTAGCTTTAAGCCTTTCCTGGAGCTCACTCTGTAGACCAGGCTGGCCTCAAACTCACTGAGATCCAGCTGCCTCTGCCCCTGAGTGCTGGCATTAAAGGTGTGCACCACTACTACCTGGCTTAAAATTATTTTTGAAATGTTAAAATAGCATTAATATAAAGAAAGACTAGTCTAAGCAGTTGACTGAAGATAAAAGCAGAAAAAATAGGAAAACCTGAAGAACGTGTCAAAGCAAAGGAGAAGGGAGATGGTTTATAATGGTAGATAGTTACAATGATGGTGTCAATTGGACTTAAGACTGGGAGCTGATAGCAGGATGTGGATGTTAAAGGGCCACTGGTATCTTAATGTGACTTGCTTCTATAAGTCAGATTATGGGGCAAATGTAAAGAACACATAGTCAAGGTAGATATATTACTACTCTTTCAAAGTATTTGGCAGTGAAGGCAAAAATAAACATAGGTCTTTCTGGCAATTTACCAGGGGCTTACAATGAAGCTCCCTGCTGTTATCCAGCTGTGAAGGACTTTTGGATTACATATAGCTAAAAGGCCATGTCAGATTCTAATTTTTGAAATTTATATCTTAGGCTCTTTGTAGTACAGGGATTTTTTTAAAAAAAAAATTCCGATTCATCTGTAGGCTCCCTTCCATTCTATACTGTTTCAGCCCTTATCATCTACATCCAGATCAAGCAAATGTTGTGGCAGAGTGCTTCTCAAAATAATCCATTTTATGACCTTGAGGTACTTTCTGTTGCCTGTGTAATAGTCACACTATTCTTTAGCAGTCCTACATTCTGATAGAGCATTGTTGATAGAATGCTACTGGTTAAAAATGCTCATGTCTTTTTGAAAATAGCCTAGAATATTTTAAGCTGACATTTCTAAATCCTTGACATGTCTGCTCTACAACAAGCCCACAGCTCATGGGTGTTTTGACAAGTAAAGAAAATGCTAAGATGTCACTACATTGGTGTGCCTGGCTGATGAGGTATTGGTTCTTACTGTAGCATTCAAGAGCCATAATGCAGTTTGTATGTTAAATCAATACCCTATAAAACTCTTGCATAACTGTTGGCTTATTATTTAAAGCAAAGGAAGAAGAAATCAATTCCTTTAGTGTCAAGGTCATTCTTGACAAAGGGCTGAATGGAATTGGCAGGCTGATTGCCATGAAAGAATCCAATGAAATGGAAAGTTGGGAATTGTGCTTATAGATTCCTTCCAGATCAGCGGGAGCCCTCTGGACTGCTTTTACTTACTAGTTTGATGTTTTCAACCTGAAAGCAAGGCAGGTCAGCTCATGCTTTCAGGATACATACTGGTACCAGGAAACCTTCTTTGGAGTCAAAAGGACCCACATAGCATTAGAAATTAGATTTAACCAGGACTGTTTATGAGCCCCAAGAGTAAATAAAGTGAGTAAATGAAGTTTTAGGTCAATAGGTACATTTGGTGTAATGAAATACTAGGATAGATCTAGTATTGTGCAGGATGGTGGGGTGGGGAACAGAAAGCAGGCAGGTAAGCAGAGTAATACCATGAGCTATTCAGCCATAGTCAACATATTGATTTCCAGAGTAAGAAGAAACCTCAGGGATCATCTAGTCCAGTGGTTCTAAACCCTGACAGCATATCAGACTTACTGGGGAATTTTAAAATGATATCAATGCTCAGGCCTTGCCACCATCCATTAAATCATGGGGCCAAGATTTAGCATCCATATTTTTAAAATCTCCCAAGGTAATTTTGAAAACCACTACTCTAGGTCAAGAGTTATGTTTAATGTGGGGAAACTGAGGCAGAAATGAGAAGACACCTTCTACTTCCTCTGATGCTATTAAATGAGACACTCGAGCAAATGTTGCAAAGTTAATGATTGGGAAGGACAAGAGCTTCCTATAGCAGCTTTATATCAATTTTTATCTTGTTTGTATTATCACTTTTGTTTAAATTTATCTATGGTTCTAATGACATTAAGACATTGAAGATGTACTTTTTGCACATGATCTTCATTCAAATCATCTATTTCATGTGTCTGATGACTTAAACTGGGTGCTGGATGCTATGGAGGCCATTTGTATAGGATCTTTCCTATACAAAGGCTCTTGGCTTTCAAGGATTCTTATATTTAGGCAATTGAGCAAAGAAGGAAGCAATAAGGCAATGAATGAATCTGATGCCCTTAGAAAGTCACTTAACTTTGTTAATGGGGAAGACTTTGTTTCTTGGTCACATAATTAAACAAAGATATTTAGCAGTCATCACAATACTTAAAGATATTTGTAATATATGACAAATATGATGAGGTATACTTCAATAACAAAGGGCTAAAGGAGTGTGTTACTATCACTCAAGACGTGTGCCATACCAAAGAAAGGAAATTTGGTCTAGGACAGGTGGCACATTTAAGAAAAATTATTTGAGAACTTTATACATGAATACTGCATCTACATCATTCTTCTTGATCTCCAACTCCTTCTGTGCTCTCTCCAAAACTCATTACCTCTTCTTCTTTAACTATTATTGATACACACACACACACACACACACACACACACACACACACACACAAAACACCCCCCCACACACAAAACACCCCCCCCCCCCCCACACACACCACTTGATATTCAACCACCTTTGTAGGAGCTCATCCCTGGAGGAATCTGATTCTCCACTCAACAGCAATTGACCTCTTCCTCCAGAGGTAAACTATTGTAGAATTTCCTCTGTTCATGTTGGTATGTCAACTGGTTTTTGTTGAGAGTTCATAGATGCATTTCCCCCTCTCATATCTAGAGGGAAACACATAACCACAGGTATTCTGCTCCTCTAGCTCTTACAATCCTTCTGCACCCCCTTTCCAAGTCTTGGGTGTATAGAGTTGCATTGCAAATGCATTAATTGGGATTGGACACTTCATTTCAATTGCCGATTACCATGTTATGGCCTCAAGAGAGGGGCTGCTATTTAGCAGCATGCAACCTGGTCCTTTGAGCCTTACATTCTATCTGGACCTTCTTATTTGATGTTTCTTGAGCTTTAAAGCATGGCCTGTGTTGCAAATTTATCAGCTGAGGTTAAACACACTACAGTCACTTATTCTCTGAATTTTGAATAGTTGTGGTTTTCTGTAGTAACCTCCACTTATTGCAAAAGAAGCTTTTGAATGAGTGAGAGCTACACATATGTACAAATTTCATTATTTCATATTTTATTAGAAATGCCATGGGCATAGGAAAGTCACATATACTTGTGTTTGAACCCTTGTTTCCCCTATTTTAAGCTTCATTTGTAGGGAACAATTTTTGTTGAGCCCCATTATATTTGTGTAATGTGAGGATGAAAATACTAACAACAGCCTTTCTGTAGTTCCTTCTTTCTGGGGGCTCATCATATCATTGGTCAAGGTTATGAAGAAGAGAGTTTCCACTGTAGCAGTAGCCTATGATTGAGCAAGGAAGAAAGTTCAGATCTGCAGTGTCCTGAGGATTCTTTCACATGTGTGTCCTAGAATGCTACTACTGTTATCTCAACATAGTCCTGTATTTCCATATGTATCGTGTGCATATAAAGAATTCTGATTCATTTGGCACCCTTTTAAGCCCTGATGCATTCCTTTCATGTGATTATCTTTACCCTTGATATTTTCCAAACATTATGCTGTTGTAACATAAATTGTAGAAGGCACCATGCATTTTTTTAAACATTATAGATACAAACTAATGCTGTATTGACCTACTGTGACATGGTCATTTGTAACTTGAATCCTATTATTTGTATGTCATCTTGCTTTTCTTTAGAATCAAATTTGTTTATTTATAAGATAGAAAGATTTTGAACATAGCATTATATTTTACCATAATTTTATCCCTTATCAGTTTACTTGCAGGAAGTAATATTCACTTCATAGGATTGTTGTCAGGATTAATGAAACTAATGAACGTGGAAATAGTGGACATATAATAAATGCTTGATAAAAGCCGATTTTCTTGTTCCCCCTGAGTGTTTCTAAAGACAGACAACATATTTTTTACATTTGGAGAGTACTGAGATATTCAAACGTTTTTCTTATCTATAATAATATATTCTCCTTATGCCAACCCATAAGGTAGGTAGCTATGTCACCATATTTTTTAAATGAGAAAGATAAACACAAAGACGTGCCATTCTTAATGTTAGCAAGAGAGTTAGTAGGGCCAAAGTTGAGTGAGAGGCTGAAGAGAAGACCCAGTGGTTAAGAACAGTTGCTGCTCCTGTAGAGGGCATGAGTTTAGTTCCTTGCACCCACATACAGGAATCTCACAACTCTTTGTAACTGCAGTTCCAGGGGATCCTGTGCATTCTTGTGGTCTCTGTGGATCTGGAGTTACATGGAGTTTGAAAACACTCCAAGGCCTACCCACATAAAGATAAACATAATAAAATAAATCTTTTTAAAGTTAAATTCAGACTTTCCAAATTCATACATAGGGCCTTTCCTGATTGTTTGTCACAGAGAATTCAGTTATATTAGTGCAAAGTTGACAGTAGCAGACGTTCATTCGGAGAGTGATACTGCTCCCGAGAAAGGATGAATGAGAGCTTTCTTGAGATACAAATGAGGACAGCAGGTGTAGTATCTATCCATGTATATTCTGCTATATCTCAAGGCTTGAATCTCTGAGACACTTGGTTAAAGAAGGATTCACACTATCATTATTCTTCCTCCCCTTTGTTCACTAACACCTTTCCAAGGCAATTTCTCAAGTTCTCTACACGGGAAGAATATGAATGATTTGCCTAGACCTTTCTGGTAGAGTGAGGTGGCTCAACAGCTCAATTTGACCCTGCTGTGTGCTATTTGTTCTGCCTTCTCTTCCTTCCTTACTCAGTAGACTGACTCATCAGATGACCTTGAACAGTGGTTTTTGTTCTAAACTCAGTGCGTGAAGCATGAAGCTAAGAATACGGACCTGCTCCCAGGGTGCTCAGGTGGACTAGATAATTTCTGCTTTTCAAATGTAAACGATTTTCTGGTGAGTCCCATGAGACTGAGGATCCCCTGAGGTGATGTGACAGGGGGCTGGCCCATAATGCCCACAGCCTGTGTCTCCTGTCCCCATCTGAGTCTAGGCTGCCTGCCAAGTGCTATTTTAGAAACGAGGCTCAAGTAGTCCATCTTTTGAAGGTCGTGGATGCTTTGCTTTATAGAAATGCTTGGGACAAAGTGTACTAAGACAAATTCAGTGCCACAGCTATAGCTGTGATCAGTGTGATGGTGGTCCACATTCATGGCCACAGTCAGTACCTGCTACTTAGTTGCTTTGACATTGTAGATGGTATTCACAAGAAGCAAGTCAGGGTACATTCCAGGAATAACCTTAAAAACTGTGCCAGGCACCACCTCATTAGTCACTGGATCTTGTGGAGATACCAGAGTAGAGTTGGAAGCATCCAGTGGCCATTTACCAGCTCTTACGGGAGTACTTAATATTTTAAGAAATGCTATCCTTTATTGCTCAATTTGGCTAAAGATCAGTATTTTGCTTATTTATGGAATGAATGTTTCAGATTATCATTACTGGAATGAATTTCATTACATATTGATTTAATGGGGTGTCTATAATATTGTTCTTCATATATATTTCATATATATATGTATGTATATATGTCATATTTTAATAATACAGTTGTTGGCTAAAATGAGATCTGCTTCTTTGGGGTTTTGGCATGTTTCTGTACGTGTATGGTATACATGCATGTGCTTATGTAGGTATGTGAGTGCTTGTATGTGTACGGCTACATATGCATATGTGTGAGCATATAGTGCATACCTGAGACTGTTAGCCATCTTCATTGTTTACTCTCCACATTATTCATTGAGCCATGGTCTCACAGTTAAACACATAATTCACCGGCCTAGCACTGCTAACCAGGTTGATCGAGGAACGTTCTGTCTCTGTCTTTAGAGCTCTGGAATTAAGGGGGGCTGCTATATTCAACCAAAATTTACATGCAACTGGAGATCCAAGCCTTTACTCACTGGATCCTTAAACATGTGTTGGGGTGGGGACTGGAGAGATCTCAGCAGCTAAGAACACTCGTGTCTCTGACAGAGGATTATAGTTTGGTTTCCAGCACCCACACAATGGCTCACAACAACATGTGACTCCAATTTCAGGGTTTCTGATGACCTCATCTTTTCTCTAGGGGTACTACATGCAAATGCTGGGCATACATATATGCAGGCAAAATACAACCCATATTAAAAATAAAAAATATATAGAGATAAAGAATTCAGGGCTAAAAGTTAGGAGTAGGAACAATTCAAGACATTAGTAAGGAAAAAATAAAATACCAATTGAACAGCCTCTTTATCTTGGCTAGATATGTCAGTTAAGAAAGGCACCACAAGTTAAAAAAAATGAGGCAAAAGTACATAGCCTTATTTAGTGATGGACAAAGGCAGGAGGAATAGATCCTTTGTAAGCTGGAATGAATCAAAGCCCCTTTTACCCTATATGTGGGGAAAGGCATTTCTACCATGTGATGAAAAGATGCATCAGTAATCCCCTTGTTCATTATTATTATTCCCACAAGCCTAACATACACCTTAACATGCTATCTAGGAATGGATTTCTTGTTTACCAGGCTGCTCTAATTGGAAGGGCCAGGAATATAAGTTGTTATTTGCCTTGATGAATTTAATAATAACAATAGTTCATAAATCTTCCAGCTGTTTCATGGGGAAGCAAGAATCAGGATTCTTAGACAGGGGACAGAATCTTACTATGGAATAGGGCAGAGACAAGGAATTACAGGCTATGAAGGCATCCTCAGCCGCCTGGACTAAGAAAAGCTAAGGGGAACTCTAAACTCCCAGGAGGAATGGGACTCAACAACAAGAGTGTGGAGAAGCTGAGGTATATAATAGGCAGGGGGGAGGAAACCAGAGACAAGTGTGGTCTTACTCAAGCAAGTCCACTTTGAGGTCACAGAGATAGATTGCAGCCTTCTTTGTCAGAGAAGTCTCATTAAAAATAATCAGCATCACCAAACGTTTCCTTGGTCTGGAATTTAGAACTCTTGCCTATATGCCTGCCTTTGAAAGCTCAATTGGGACTGCTCACAGTGTGTTAGGAAATCAGATTTGTCACAAGTCAAATGCTTTCCTCAGTTCTCAATAGCTCTGAATATACTAACTATATCAGGAATGTCAGCTATATAACTCATCCTCAATCATCTCAGAAAAAGAGCTCCCATTGCTAATAATTACCAAAGCCTTGTCTTCTGCTCATGCCCAAGTACCAGATTCAAAAGCTGGGGCCATGGGTAAGTCTTCCCTATTATACACTCTATAATCTAGCACCTATGGAGCTAGACCTCCCTCCCTCCCTTCCTCTCTTCCCTTTCACCCTCCCTTCTTCTCTTCCCTCCCTCCCTCCCTCCCTCCCTCCCTCCCTCCCTCCCTCCCTCCCTCCCTCCCTCCCTCCCTCCCTCCCTCCCTTCTTTCTTTCTTTCTTTCTTTCTTTCTTTTTGTTTTGCAGGAAATGTTCATCTTAAAGTGGGTTTGATTTTTAAGAATTTCTTCCTTACAATTTGGAATACAGCTAATCATCTTAACTCCTGTATTATTTTCTCCACACCAAGTGATCAAATTACAAATTAGCAGTTTATGATCTGCTGGTAATAGTTCAGATAAAGTTCTTGTATCTTGAGGCCTGTATAAGAAGATGTCTTGTTGCACTAGGGTCTTACTTTGCATTTAGGCTTTTGTCCAAGTTGCTAGTTGCATGGATAGTTTTTGCTTAACCAAACAGGGTGAGATTAATTGCTACACATAGACTCAAATGTGAGGTTCTGCAGAATCTTTCTCTCTCAGATTCCCTCTTCATTGGAAATCCTTTCCCTGCACATACTCTTTGGAGTAGAAGTACTCCGTTGCTAATAGACAGCTGTTTAATTGCCAATATTTGACCCTGATGAGGGCTACACTGATTCCTGAATTCTGCACTGGCCCAAATCAGTTATAACAATATGACTAGGCAGGACTATGCTGATGAAGGAACCATTGCTTTGAAAGACAGTGGGATACTGGGGAAGGTTTGGGAAAGGTGAATTTATTAGGGGTTAGTGTTTACCTGAGAGTGGTATAGGAAATGCCTGCTTAGCTGTCATCATTGAGGGCATCTTTGAGTGGAAACATATGAAAGACAAAGAGCATCTGATCCCCTTTTTCTCCAATGCAGAAGAAAGGTAGTTTGTCTTTTCTGTTGTTTCTTCTTTCCCGCACCTCCATTATTAGGACACTCCAGGTTTTTACAGAGCTTTTGCCTTGGCTGCTGTGCTAGAGCTCTGGCTCTTGGGACTGGCTGGGCTTTCTCAATTCTCCTGACTCATCCTGCAGACTCACTGTCCTCTCCGGTGACCTTCTGAGGGCCCTTAGCTCATGGCCTTGACTTTGCTGGCTCAGGGAGGTCTCTGATTAGGGGGAGTTTACAGCTGACCTATGCTGTAGTTTTGTTAGCTTTGCAAGATCTGAACACTCTTTGTTCTGCTGGGAGGATGGCATTGCAGAAATGCCTGTGGTCCTATCAGCACCTTTTGCCCTTTGACAGCATCAGATAATAGTAAAAATCTATTTGAGGATTCAAATTAGATTCAGTTAGGAAGGAAGCACAGCTGTGCAATGGATTCTAGGCTTGAATGGCTGAGATTTGACCAAGCTTCATACCTGACTAATGCTTGGAGATGGCTTAAATAGTTTACTCTCAAGTGTTCATTCAGTTATAGCTCTTCATTGTAGTCTCTCATTATACATAATTTTGGAGGAAAAGCAGGGTCATAAACAGCATTTGTTTTACGTAATCCTTTAGCTTGCCATTCCTTTTGCTACTTAAGAAACAAAACTTGTGCTATTCATATAGTCATCTTTAGTTATGACATGGCTTATCCTCAAAAGTGGTGGTGATGGAGTCTTAACACCATGAAAGGACAATGCAAGAGTCCAGTCCTACCTCTCAAACACTGTTTCCCCTGCCCTCAACCTCGGAGGAATCCCAACTTTGTTACTCCTCTGGATATGAGAAGAAATGCAAGTGGAGAAGGGGATTGCAGCACTTTCCTTAAGTTTGTTCCACTGACTGAAGGAACTTAAGACTCAGATGGGAGCATTTATATGCAAAGGACTGTTCAGCCAAGCACACGGTGAACTGGCCCTCCATCCCTTTTCCACCAACCTACTCACAAACAGAACAAATAATGGCTAAAAGAGGAAGAAATGTTAGAAAAGCTCTATTCCAAAATTTGCTTGACCACTGACTGTCATACAATTCTGATGACATCAATGCTTTAATAATAATGACAATGATCTTCAAACAGACCCCTGAACAAGGTGCAGCCATAGAGGTATCTGGGAACTTGGGAAACACTTAGTTTTGACTAATCTAATACTTTCCATTTTGGAAAAAAATGGACAGGAACCCAACAAGAGAGCGATAGAAGTACGTGTGGTATTTAGTTATTTATGTTCAGTGCTGGCTTTTTTTTATTGCATTCATGTGCTCTAGAGGTTTGCCTTCATCTGTGCTTTCCCTCCTAGAGGGCAGAGCTCATAGCTCACCTGTTGTATTGGTTTTGCCCTATATGTAGTACAGCACCAGGCACAAAAGCACAAAGCAGCCTGTGACTGATGCTGTGCTAGCTGCTAGAATTGACTCTTGGAACTGCAACCCTAGGTTAAACTAGCGTCTTTTTTTTTTTGGTGTTTTCTGGCTAGACAAAGATGATGACATTGGATGTCCTTGGGCTCACTGATTTTTTTTTTAAGGTGTAATGCAGTTCCCATTACTTTCGCTGACCTCTGTGACAAGCTAAATCTCTTTCTTAGGCCCCCACCAAATGCCCACTTTTCTGCCAATTTTGTTAGCACTCTTCTTGGAGCAACTCGAGAGCAGGACTTGTCCTTTGATCTCTATGGACCCCTGTCCATGTTGTTTCCTGGCTAGTGAAATTGAAGAGGTACTTCAATACTCTACACTTGCCCTGGAATTACTGGCATTGGCATTCATTAGAGGCTACAACCCTTGGAAGAGAATAGCTGCTCCAAACCCAACAGCCAAATTTCCTGCCTATGTGCTGCACTAATGAAGCTGACATCACAGCGCTATGCTAGGAGAGGAGAGGAGGGGAAATAGGTAGGCACATATTTTAAGCTTCATATTAGAGATAAAAGATTGGTGTGCACTGCCTCATTTAGTCCTAAATGTGGCTTTCTGAGAAGAAACTAAGACAGAGTGGTAAAGCAGCTTTCCTGAAGTTCTACATGGCAGCTGGAAGGGTGGATCTGCCCACCGATGGCCCCTACTACACTCTGAGGTGGCTGTAGAATGGAGGTCTTGTTCCTCTACTCCAGTTACATAATGGCAAGCACTTCCCACAGTATAATCAAGCTTCTCTTTTTGTTGTTAATTTTTTCTTTCTGTTTGACTGATCAAATGGTAAAATATCAAGCATCAAAATGTAGTCATCAGGTAGTTTTCATATTTGTTCCATTTCTAGTGCAGGTATGCTGATATTCCTCAACTGTCACCACCTCTGGAACAACTGATGATTATTTCTATATGGCTTAGAGTGGTGCACATGGGTTCCTTTAGTAATCCAGACTCAAAGAGCTCTCCTGACAGGGATAGATAATAGAGATCTGAGGTAGGGCTCCTGATGTCACTTTCCCAGGCCACTAAAAATACTGAGAAAAATAGACGCATAGCAGCACATTTCATACTCCAGATAAATAACACTTAGTAGCTATCAGTCAAGAAAGAAGTTGCTTAATTTCTTTCAAGGGTTTCTCTGAGCCCTTAATATGTTCATGAGTAGTGTGATTGTTGTAGTATGTTAACTCATTTCATGGGGTCTTTTAATGTCATGACTGTGCCCTTGCATGGTATGAAAATAAATTCATCTTATTTATGTTTGAGCATCCCAAATTCAGAGCAGGAGGCCTGAGAGTTTTATCACTGCATGTGATTCTCAAACTTAACTGTGTTCCAAGTGATCTGGAGCACTTGTTAGAATGCACATTTAGAAGTTGTTCTCTCAGAGGTTGGGCTTGAGAATCTGCTATTTTTAACAATCGTTTCCAGGCATTCCAATGAGAAATGCTGACATAATGTTTCTGTTTGAGCAAGCTGTTAAAGCTTTCAGGCAACTGAGACTAGAGGGACTGGCTTCCTGTACTATAGGGGAGAACTAGTGGCACAGAAGTGTTAAATTATCTTCTACAAAACCTACCTTGATGGATATTTCTGGAGTATGGTTTCAACATATTCCCACTCTTTGCACTGAACCATAAAAATGATCAGAATGCTAAAGATTTGTTTTCCATAGAGATTTAAAAAAAGATCCGTATACAGTTTACTGTTGGCAATGACTATGGATTGACTTTCATGATTACGATTTTGGCTTCATGAAAATAATCAGGAATTAAAATACATTCATAAGTTTATTTGTACACTTTTATAGTTTCTTACTTTTTAGTAGAAAGGGTTGCAATATCATTATAAAACCTACCTAGATTAATACCCTAGTTCTACCCTCACTAGTAATAAGACCTTGAGAAAATTTAACTTCCTATATCCTCTCTTTCATCCATAAAATATGTCTAAAAATAACAGCTCCATAAGGCTGATGAGAACATTATGTGAATCAACTTACATAAAGTACTTGGCCCAGTTCCTGGCACATGGTACATGCTTACTAAATATTGTTTCTACATAATAAACAATTAAAACAATTCTATGCTGACATTATTTTGTCTGAATAAAGGATCCTATAGACCTGTATATACTCTCACTATTGTAGGTTAACTGTCCTTTTTTATGAAATGGAACCAACAGTAGAACTGGTTTCCTAGATAGTTGTGTGGATTTAAATGACATTATACAGATAAAAGCATTTATCAAATGCCTGACATAGTCAATGTTTAATAGCTATTATTATTGACATTATTTTTATCCATTTTCTCCTTAACAATATAAAAATTCCCAAAACGAATTAAACTCTAGTATTGCCTTTACAAATGTTATAAGTAATTAGTAATTGGTGCCAGAAACTTAAATATAACTTTTGGCACATAGCAAGAAACACTTTGTCATTGGCACTAACCCACCTGGAGCTCTTGATGGATAAATTGGCTTTTTGTGGACCTTTTAAAGTCTTAAGTTGTGACAGTGCATTATAGTAAAATTGACCTCTAAGGGTAAAATCATAAATGCCCTGAAGCTGCTTAGAAAAAAGTAAACATTACTTTATAACAAAACCATAACACATCATTTTTAAAAGCACAAAAATTGAGATTCCTTATACAATAATAGAAAGTAGAATATCAGGAATATTTTAATTTTCAAGTGCAAGGTAATATTTTTTAGATTTATTTTATTGTGTGAATATATTGCGTGCTTTGTGTGCCATAAGCATGCAATGTGAGTGGAAGCCAAAAGAAGGTATCTGATGTAGAATATTATTTTAACTGGGCAAAGATGTATTCCATTTGTTTATGCTCCCATTGTTAATGTTGTGAAGTTGTGTTACATTTGGTTGTGCTGCAAGTGTCAACTATGTAAAGATGTGTTGCATTTACGTTTATTAACTAAAATTAACCTGGGCCTAGAGAGGCAGGGTTAGCAACTGGTTGACAAGAAGTAGCAAGGAGGAGTTTAGTGTAGATTTTTTTTTGTTGGATCCATGTGCAAGGGAGTGGCTTCCTGGGCCACCAGCAAAGAGAGAAAGTTAATCAGTTGCTACTCTAACTCTTGCAGGTTTTCACCCTAGCCATTGAAGCCCTGCTTTTATTAGAACAATAGAGATGGAGATGTAGTTAGAAGTACAGCAGCAACAGAGCCATTGTCTGGGGGAACAGAATATCCCCCAGGCTATGACTACGGCTACTACGGGCTTAGGGCCAGGCTGCTGCTAGTAGTTTAAAGCAGCCACTGTAAGGAAGGTAAAACTGAAGGCAACTGTTCCCCTGGAACTAAAGTTGCAGATAGATGGCTGTGAGTCTCCATGTGGGTGCTGGGAACTAAACTTGGGTCCTCTGTAAGAACAACAGATGCCCTTGACTGCTGTAGAATTTCTCCAGACCCTTATTGTGTAGATGTTTTATAACAATTCTGGCAACATGTATTCTCTAAGCTGTTTTTCCCCCTAGGGACCTTAGGATCAGCTTTCCCCCCAGCAGTCACTCAAGGTCTCAAGGTCCCACCATTGCAAAGGTGGTAACTTTGACTTAAAAAAGTGAAGACCTTCCAGGGCACTGCTGAATCACATATGAAAGATAACTTCATGCAGTGTGTATTTTTAAAACAGAAGTAAAATTTATTTTATTCTGACTCTTGAAAACTGGTAAACCTTATATTGCACATTAGTGCTTCTCTGGTAACTTGAATACCCAAGTCTATTAATTTGAATATTCTGACCCTGGAAATTGCTTAACAATAAAACTATATGATATAAACAAACAAACAAACCCAAAACAAACAAACAAACAAAAAACCCCAAAACAAACAAACAAAAACCCCACAGCCTAGCCAGCAGATTTTGAGAGACACTTTAGTGGTATATATATGGTTTGCTGGTGAGAGGGCAGAGTGGAGGGAAGAGTCTGGAGGGGGGAGGGTGAGCTCCAGGGTGTCTTATGTTGTGTATACATTCATATATTTAGAAATTTGGACAAAGATCTGGGGGCCTGTTGACTCAGCTTCTGAGTTTCCCCTGTTGTAGGAGAGATCACATGCAGTACATCATGCTTTGCTGAGATACTGACACATTTATGTTCCATGGACCATGAGAGCTCCTCAGTGCTCAAGATCTTTCAAATTCATATATTCTTTGGTGGTAAATTCGAAGGAAACCAACAAAACCTCAGCTGCTTTTCTTAAGTTGTGACTTGCTTTGGGAGCAGCTTAAGGACCCTTGTCCCCTCTCAACTAGCTTCCTTAGCAGAGACAAGCATTCTCTATTTTGTACACTTGAAGTTTGCTTTTGTCCCATTTTATCATTACTAAGATGTGTTTGCTGTGTACCACTTGGATTCAGGAACTGCCTTATCGTTATCTTTCTGTTGAAGTAAGAAAAACATATTCTGAGGATTTGGGGGGTGTAGGAATTAAGACATAGGTAGCCAATTTTTCCATTTGTGCTCTCCAGCTTCCTTTGAAAGTATCATGCAGAGCACTTGAATTGTGGGTGAAAAATCAGTAAATATTTTATAATATATCTTTTTGAACATTTTCAAGAGATATTACATGAACAAATAATAGGAGGGTTCCCTAAACCACTGTAGTGTATTTTGGTATGACATATAGCTTCAGTATGAAATTCTCACATATGTTCTATGTGGCTCTTTGTTAGTGACATTGGTGAATTCTGGCTCTTATGATTTGATGTGCCTTCAGTTGGCTAAATAAGTGTTGCTGTATTTTCTACATAGTCAAATTAAATTGAACATGGAGGACAATGTCTGCCAATATACATTTTAAAATTATATGCAGCAAAACAGCAGGTTATTATTTCAGAAAGTACCTTACATCTATTTTTAGGAAAGACAGCATGTAGGATAAAGGTATTTGAAATAGGCACATGCCATCAGTTGTGGTAACACAGAAAAATAGGATTTGCTAAAGGAGGCCGAGGCAGGAGGATCCCGGCCTAGAAAGAAGCTACTTGCGAGAGTGGAGTAAATATTGCATGCTTCCATTAGTGTGGAATCCAGCTTTAAACACACACACGTGACATGAAAGCAAAAGTGAGACTGGTTAGAAAAAGAAGGGGACTGTGGTGAGAACAGTAACAAAGAGGCAAAAACAGGTAAAATGCGTTCACATTATATGATTGAAATTTCATAATGAAATCCATTATCATACATGATAAGCTTTAAATTAATAAAGTAAAAAATTGGATAAACCAGTATGTCAAGTACCTCTGGAGAGATTGATGTGGACAAAGAATTTAAAAATAACCTTGGAATGGTAAGACAGTGGTTGCTGCTGGGCATAAAAAAGAAACATAGGTAGATTATTGGGGGGGGGGAATATATTGTAACAGTGAGAAACAGAATGTGTGGCAGGAAATGGAGGCAATTGACATCAATCCCAGAGGAGAGAGGTAGGAGAAACAAAAGGAGGAGGATGGGGGGGAAAAAGCAAGATGAAATAATAATTTTTTTAAGTGGGCTTGAACATCTTTTTAAGCACTGGCGATGGGAGCCAGAACCTTGTACATGTTAGACAAGTATTCTATTATTGACTTATGCCTTTAATGCTTGTGTGTTTAAGACAAAGTCTCACCACCTAGCTCAGGCGAGCCTTGAACTCATGATTTCCCTTCCTAAGCCTCCCAAGTTCTGGGATAATAGGTATGTGTTACCATGACCAGCTTAAGTATGTTGGAAAAGGAAGTACAAGAGCTCTAGATCCAAAATATAATCAAAACTTATTTCCAAAGAAGGGAAAAGCACAGCTAGGTGCAGCCTCCAAACCAGCATTCAGGTTAAAAATAGTGTGAAAAGAAATAACAACTGATGAAAAAAGAGGCCATGGATTTGAAGGAGAGAGGGGAGGGGTATGGAGGAGGGTGTGGAGAGAGGACAGGCAAGGAAGAAATGTTGTAATTAAAATACAATCTCAAAAATAAAATAAAACAAATGAAAAGAAAAAATAAGGCCAGAAACCAGAACTCAAGACTATCAAACAGTATTATGAGAATCAAATTCCCCAACATTCCTGTCATTATCACTGATATACATAGGGAGATGGCATCTTCCCCAAAACTTAGAATTCATACTGAAATCTTAACATTTCATTTGTTGACTGTACTTTTAGTATACTAAGGTAGATATACAACTTGGGATCATTTTTCAAGTAAACGACTATACATGTTTACTGTTGGTTAGTGCTAATTAATTAGAGAAACCATCCCGAACACCTAGTAACTGGATCAAATTGAGACAGGCTTGATAACATAGGGTCCCTTTAAAAGCTTAACATGGAAGTTCTCTCTTTGTGGTTGCATCTCTTCCTAAAGTTCTAGGGGAACATTTTAGTTGCTTGGTAACTGACATTTTGACTAGCTCTTGAGTCAGTTTTTCAGTTACTTCTATGGAATGGTTATAGTAGTTAAACATATTATAGGTAGGTAGCGCAGCTTGGAACATTAACATCATTTCAATCCGTGAGTGCTGCAAAGTCACAGTCAGGGACTCACACCTCAAAAGCCATCAAAGTACAAGAACACTATAGATTAGAAGCCAAAAATGTACTTAAGTATACTGTAATTATGTCTTAGAAAACACATCCCATTTCAACCTCATCAGTTGTGTGTTAACAGATGATATTATTCCATACTACAGTGTGTACATGTTGATGCTTGGGAATGTAAAGCTACGATAGTTAGTTGTATAAAGTGATTGGGTTGTAAACTCAAATTTAACTAACTCCAAACACATCCTACTAGTTTACTACATTTGTGCTTTCACCCTTCCTTGTCTTCCTATTAATGAAACCCACTTCATACTTTTTAAAGTACTTTATGTCCTCAGCTTCTCTTCCCTGTGAAATGTGCCCACATGGCGTGATCTGCTGCACAGTCACATGTATCCTGGGTGGTAAATGTATTTAGATGTTATCACATCTTTCATGAGACTTTCTATCTTGTTTGCAGGACAGAACAAAAATCTAGGGCCTCCATTAGAGCATTCTGGAATGCATAAACACTAGGAGGGTGTGGAAGTTCAGAATGAGCGTTCTCAGGGAGGGAGAATCTATTCAGGGCCAGAAGTCACAGGGCTCAACCCAGCACCTGCAGCATGCATCCAGGTGAACTGCACATCTGCTGCTGTGAAGTTGGCTTTAGCTCCACTTCTTAGATCAGCTTTGTTTAGGCAAATGGGAACTCGGCAGGTTAGGAAGGATGACCTTTAAGACTCTTTTTATTTCAGGGCTTCAAAGAGCCTATGATTTGATGACTCAGAGGGGAGAACAATTATCTAGCGCTATCTATGAGCTGGAACTGTCTCCAGTGATCTGAGTTGGTCAGTAAGACTGCAAAACAGACACATTTTTGCTGTTTTTCATCAAATCATTCCTATGCTTCCTTGTTTAAAAAGGGAAAAAAACCAGGATTAATTAACAAGTAGTGGGGGGGGGCTAAAATCACTTAAGATTTGATGTTGGAAAGACCCCCATAGGGGATTTTAGTTTACAAAAGACTTGTGTGAGTTTTAGGGACCATGATATGTCAGAGATGAAGTGGGTGATAGAGCCCAGGAAACCTAGCTCTTAGATATAACATCTCCTGCAATCCAGTAACACTCCTTTTCTAAACTCAAATTTTTCTTTAGTCCCTGGGAAGGCCAGAAAAATATACTGCCAAAACAAGGTTTAAGGAGAGAGAGAGACGGGGGCGGGGGGCGGGGGAGAGAAACACCTTTTCTACTCAACCCATTTAAGGAATTTGTTTCCCTTCCTTCCTTCCTTCATTTCTCTCTACCCCTTTCTTTCTATCCATCCATCCATTTATCATCTGTCTGTCTGTCTGTCTGTCTATCATCTATCATCATTTGTAGTTGTACTGGCAAATATCACATCTAGGAATCTATGGCTGTGTGAATGTCAGGCAAACTGAACTAAACTCCCAGCTTTAGGGGAGGTAAAGGTTGTTTTTGACTACGTAGTCAGAGACCAGGCTGGGCTACTAGCAGAGACCCTGTCTCAAGACAAATTCAAAGAATAAACAAACAACTTCCAAAAAACCAGTAAATCCCTAGGCATAAGGTGCTTCTCTCTGGAAGCACCTTCTTCTACTGCTTGCTTTTCCAGTCTATCTGTTTTCTGAGCAGCAGGATGAAGGCTGGGCTTCTAAGTTATTCATTTGTGTAGTGTCTTGTATTTGGGTGTCTTGACCTATTGAGTCCCACCAAGGAGCCCCTAACTGGTGGCTTGCTTCCCTAACTGGTGGTTTGGCAGGCTTAGCCTCTTTAGGGCTTCCTTTGTTAGCATTGCTGCACAGATTCAAAGGACAGGGCTGAGAGCCTGGGCCTAGTGGTTAGCATACTACCATCCTACCACCAAACCCATGCTTTTCTTTAACCTGCACTGACACTTCTGCTTGATTTGCCTGATTAACCTTAGACTTGGTGGCAGTAACACTTGGAAGTATCATGTGTATTTAGCATGGTGCAAAGCCCCACTCATATAGAGGCCATTTTATGCATAAGTTTGAGCAAATAAAGCATCAAAAAGAAAACAATAACTTCCAAAGATGCTGGGATTTATAGCCTTTCCTACAGTATGAAATGGCATTGTGGCTAATAGTTAAGGTCCTAGAGCTGAGCTCTGTGTTCTCTGCTTCTATGACTTATTAGTTGGGTGACATTGGGCAAAAGATTTAACTATGCACCTGCTTCTTCATTTGTGAAACAAACTGAAGTTACATATGGTTGTTTTGATGATGTTAAATTAATTTAAATCACATATAAGGTTGTGTGCTATATAGCAAGCACTGTTAGCTGTTGCTATTCTTGGAAACTGTTCCTAAGAGTGTCTATAAAGAAGTCATCGGAGAAATAAATGGACAGTATTGTCTTCTGCAATTGTTTGAAGCTGTCCTAAACTTTTTCCATGTTGAGACAAGGTGAATTTCCTCCTGTAGGTGTGCTAGCATCATCGTGTTTTCTTCTCTAAACTGACACTGAAAAATTTGTCTCACATAGATGTTGATCTTGCACACACATACATTTTCCCTAAAGAGAGGTGCCGTCCTGTTGCTGCAGCAAAAATGAATACTGTGCTGAGTACATAGAAAGTGAAGGGCCCTTGTAAATAAAGTAGCAAATTAGCAATGATTTTGCCAGCAGTTTTAAAACAAATGGATTGAAAGAGATTTCAATAACTACATGCCTAACTTAGAGCTGCACTTGAAGCATTTAGTAAACGTGTCATTTCAGTATTGAAAACAGCATCTAATCAAAGCATGTTTATAATTAGACATCACATATAATATCTCTCAAAATTATGTTCACCAGGTGAGATGCCATTCCCTGGAACACTGAAATGGAATGTTTGTTAGGCCTTTGTTATTATTAAAAAGAACAGGTTGGGAGTGCCACGAGAGACTCAGAGAAATGAAACTGATTAATTTTAATTAGAGAGAGAGAGAGAGAGAGAGAGAGAGAGAGAGAGAGAGAGAGAGAGCACATAGTATGCATAGTGTATTTGGAGAGCCTTGTGCCACTAAAACTTGCCTCAAAAGGTATGACTCTATATTAATTTAAATCAGACAGACATTGGCATTGTGTTCTTTTATTTTTCATTAACATTTTGATTTAGAACAACAGATTGCTGCAGTGAGGGGACAAGAGCGGCAGCCAGTGAGCCATCTGCCGAGCATCTCACTGACGACTCCACTAGTGAAAGGAACCAGTGACTATGGAATGTATGCAAGAAGGACACACACCATTAGCTAAGTGACAGGATGAAAGATGGGAAACTTTGTCGGGTCAGAGGAGACGGAGATGGAGAAGGCAAAGCAGAGCCCATTCTGATTGGAATTTGAAAAGATCCAAGCACTTGCAGCAGGCCAATGGGTTGGCAAGCTAAAGAGGGCTTGCTTATAGGATATTCGTTTTTTTTTTCTTTAAAATTATAGGTGGGACAAGGCAAAGAAAAGTGAAAGACTAAACACACAATAATTTGCTATGCATCACACAGGGGACATGTTTTCCAGACCAATGAAGATTCACCCCTTTAGACACACTACTTGAGACAGAAATCTTTCTGAAATAGACCTCTCCTGGCTTTTTAAACATGGTAGCACAATGGCAAGGTGGGAGGAGTCGTATGCCCTGGAGCAAACAATGGGAGGGTAGATTGTGTATGCAGAATTTAAATGCTATGGGCATGCTTTTTATTATCACAATGTGCAGGCATGTCTAAACAGTATCAGTAAAAAAGATATTCCTCCCACCTGTGATGGGCCTCTCCTATCTCCTGCTCCCCATGGTGGATCAGTGCAGGAGAATGAACACAATTCAATCTTCTATTGATGTTTATGAGTGTTTACTAGACATTTCAATTCAGTATCAAATTTTCTTGTCTTTGAAGTTATTTGGCCACTTTGATCTACATGTCCCTAAACTAAATAGACACAGTCTGCTGGAATTTTGTGGAATTTTGTGTATGCTCTTCCCTCACCTACAGCTGCAATTTTTTAGTAATCTGCTTTTAGAAGGACCCCTTTTCAAATATGCTATCTTAATTGATCTAGGTAGTAGTCAGCACTGACAGAGAGAGAGAGAGAGAGGAGAGAGAGAGAGAGAGAGAGAGAGAGAGAGAGAGAGAGAGAGAGAGAGAGGGAGGGAGAGAGATTGTGAAAATAAATGGAAGATTAAAAGCACAGTAATCTGTTTCTTCTGCGTAATAAAGGCATAGAGATGTGAAACACATTGTGGACAGTTTTTCTTTTTAAAAAAATGGTTCAAATAAAAATAGCACTTTCACTGCCAAAAGATGACTGCTTCAATTACCTGGAAAATTAGCTTAGATGGAACTCCCCATTCTGTCATAAAGCTAGTTAAATGGAAAGAACGTGGTGAATGGGAAGAGCACAGGATTAGACCTGGGTTTGCATCCCAGTCTGACATGTAGTAGGAGCAGTGCTTAGCTTCCCTAACCTGTTCCTTTAACCATAAAATGCAGACACTATTCATATTTTTCTTGCCAGCCTTCTCGTGTAACAGATTTTTTAAAACCAGATTTCATTCTTGGATTATTACGGTTTGGACCTTGAAGGTCCCCCAGTGTTCTGTGAATTGCAGCAGACTTAGTCACCTGTCTGTGGAGCTGGTGGAAAGAAGTTATATCACTGGGAGCATGCCTTTGAAGTGGATTTTAGAACCTCAGCCACTCTTTGCCCTTTGGCTGCCATGAGGGGAACAATCTTTCCCTACCTCATGATCCATAGACGATGTCCTAAGCTAAGCTGGTATAAGAATAAAAGAAAGGGACCAAGCAACCATGGATTGAAGCTACTGAAATCACCATGAAAAATAAACCTTTAAATTGATTATCTTAGGTATTATGTTATCATAATGCAAAGGAGTCTAATTCAGAGACATTCTCACTGCAAAGTGCCAATATAACACTCACTATAGACCATACTCTTTCTCATCTTCCCTCACCAAGAACCTGACGCACAGCTTCAGAGATCATCTCTATGTCTTTTCTTCTTTTCCTCATCTACAATGTGACACCCACACTTAAGGCTCAGGGGCCATTGTAGAAGACGGGCCTGAAAGTCTGCATATGTCAGAAAAATGCAGACTTTACTGTGAAATTGAGTCTCCCAGAAATGTCACAAGCCACACCAGCAATGTTTCACCACCAACACAACTGCCTAAATATGAGGTGAATGAAGGCAACAGTGATAGACATGATATATTAATTTTTAGGGTGTCTATAGGTTCACTTCTAGATCCTAGTTAATTAATGGGCTCTTGCCACCAAAGGTTGAGAGCCCTTTATTCAGAAAAGCCAGAGAAAAGATTATACCACTGGGGATCATGATTTTGAAGTGGATTTGGGGACTTTGGTCTCTTTTCCTCTGTATTTGCTTTTAGGCTGCCATGAGGTTAACAATACCGTCCTCTACTTGATGCTCCAGAGATTATGTACTAAGCTGTCAGAAGAACAAAGGGAAGGAGCCAAACAACCATGGATTGAAGGTGGCCAATGGTGTTTCCATGTCAAAACTAATCCTTCATATCTGTTGTCATTTTCCTATTTCAATTATTGAATATATATACCCCCACACAAAATGCAATATTTGAGGAATAGCTAATGTTTTTACTAATATGCCTTACAATGTTGTTAACTTTGATCCAGGCTTATATCACTTCCGTCATTTTTTCATCTTTCCTCAACAGAGCAGTTTCTCCTGTCTCATAAATGAGATGGGCTCACCTTGAAAATCTTTGGCTATGTCTTACCAAGCTGTGCTCTCCTTCTTTTCCCCATGGCAGTCACACAGTCAGAATCCAATAAACCATAAGATAGTAGCAACCTTACTTGCCTTGTTTCCATTTCAGTTTCATTTTACACCTTCAACAGGAAAGGTGAACTATTGCATAGCACCTTGAACATGTGAACCATCTCAAGGAGTCATTTTAGGGAGCCAACCTTCCTCTGCATCAATCACCCTATACAACTCCCATGGACTCAACTGGTTCTATGGGAGGTGAAAATAAGATTTACCTAAGCAGTGTGTTTGCAAGTTTATCCAAATGCCAGCATCATCAAAAACTGAACTCTTGTTTGTCTGTCCATTTTCCAAAATGGTCCTGATGAATATATACATGTCATTACAGAGGCAGAACACACAAAGCCCTGAGAAGCCAAGTATTTAACCTCTGCTTCAAAGTTATTGTATTGCCAGGCATGGTGGCACACATCTTTAACCCAGCACTTGGGAGTCAGAGGCAAGCAGATCTCTGTGGGGTCAAAGCCAGTGTAGTATACATGAATAGGTTCAGGCCAGCCAGGGCTACACAGTGAGAACCCATCTCAAACAACAACAAAATTAGTTATAGAATCATTATCTCAATATGGATTAATTTACTTATTTTAAAATTTAGCTTGATATTTGTAGAAATTGAAGAAGCTGCACACTGATGGCAGAATAAACTGTGGATGAGGTATTATGTTGAGCATCTTGTATGAATTTCCTCATTTAATCCTGATGATTCCACGAGAAGAGAAGCAGTGTTATGATTGTTACTCCACTGATGGGGAAACTGAGGCAAAGGGTACTTAGACAACTTGTGAAATCTCTTATCTCTAAGTGGCAGAACCACAAGGCCCCTCAAGGCAGCTCTACAGTTCTGTTGGTTTGAAATTTGTATTTTTATTCTTTTTCTGTGCCTTTAAGACAGGGCGTCACTACATTGCCCATGCCTGCTTTGAAATAAGTGTGTTGCCCAGTCTATCGTTGAAGTTGTGGTGGTCCTCCTGCTCCAGTCTCCCAAAATGCTGAGATTATGGTTATACACCAGCAAACCTGGCCATGTCTGGTGTTAGAGTTTACCAATGTAAGGAGTATAAAGGAGAAGAGGTCTCAAGAGAGTGGGCTAGGAGCCCATGAAATACAAACTTTAGAGCATGTCTATGGATGGCAGAGACCAGGCCTGAGTGGAGTCTGGAACATCTTCTGAGCTCCTGGAAAGCTCTGAAGTCCTGAGATAGGCATCCTTCTCAGTACTCAGGAGGAAAGCTGTGTTACCATTTGAATTAAGTGTTATTGAAACTAGAAGGACTCCTGGGGTCACTTACTCTAATGACCTTATTTTCTTAATGGGAAAAGGTGACATCTAAAGAGGAGGCAGTCATCACATAGCTGGTTTGTAGTAGCAGAATAAGGGGTCGGATACAGGCATTTCTTTCTTTTCCTTTTTCCTTTTCCCCCGTGAAATACTGCTCCCCTTACATGCATGTGAGGATTTCACTTAGAACAAACGAGAGATTTTGCATCTCGGTTTGAAACATCACAAAATAAACACCAGATCGCCCTGCCCCCACTCCTCATTAATTGGAAAACACAGTCACAGTCCCAGGAGTATGCATGTTTTCAGAATTCATTTCACTGGGGCTGTCAGAGGATCTGCTTGTCCTTACTGATTCTGAGCTCAGAGATTAAACCTAGCCCCCAAACAGCCTCGCTTTCTGTAATAACCCATCATTGCCTTAGCAGTAACGAGTGCACTGAACCTCCTCTGACGGTATTTGTAATTCCTGGGCTAAGGCACCCATACATTTACTTCCCACAGTGTAAAGTACACCAGACTTTGACTATCCTGGAATTTGTTCCTTTTAAGGGTCCATGAAGGATCCCCCATCATAAGGTAACAGCTGTGGTAGATATTTTATTTTATTTTATTGTTTTTTTAACGTGGCGATCTCACTTTCACCACCTACTTCCCAATTTTAGATGCCCCTCAGCTGGTAAGCAACAGGTGCACTAGACTCTCTGATAGCCACAGCATGCCAGAGCACTCCCCCAGCTTTTTCCAAAGCTCCTAAGCCAGGGTGGACAGGTATTATTCCCTCTCTGCAGAAGCTGTCAGGATGGCTAAGGAAAGGAAAGCTGCCTCAACTAGACGTCCAAAAGGAGTATTTTAACATCAGAGAAGGGGATGGACCTTGATGGACACTATATAGGCAGTTAGTGAAGACAGTCAGAACATTAGAGCTAAGCATAGGGACAGCTCATTTGGGTTTATCATATTCACACATTTCACACTATGTATTTTAATGGGATGCCTTGTTAGATGACATTTATAGTCACCTTTGTAGCCGGCTATTGAAGAATTCTTTTCTTAGTTTTGTTTCTCATATAATAACTTTCTGTACCATTGAACTTGAAAGGTTGTCAGACACAAGGGTTTATTTGCTCTCGCCTCAGCTGAAACAACTAATGGAAAGATCAAAGTGCCCAACACATATTTACTCAGCACCCAGAGCTATACAATAATGCAAGGGGTGAGAGCTGAGGTTCTGATGGTGGGGCAGTCCTTCACTTGCATGGACTTCATGCATGCTACCATAAAATGAACAGTTCTCTGTCAGTACTGGTATACCCCCTTCCAAGAACTAGAAATCATATTTTCAAGGAACTAGTCATGTTGTCCGCTTTATCAAGTTTTTGCAAAACACCTAACTAATGAACAGCTACAAAGATAAAAATGTTAATAATCAAGAAAGGTTATTTGCTGCAATGGTCATTACTGAGGAAGGTTGCCAGCCCTTCAGCATCTGAGCAACTCTCCTGCTTGACTGGCCAATCACCATCCTGACTCCTTACTCTCTCACACCTTGAATGATATTGGTGTTTTAAAAAAATAATAGTTATGTGGTATTTTCCTTATCATTTCATAGAGGTCCCAATTAATTAGTTCCTGCCTACGTGGATTCCACAAATAAATAGGTTGTTTCCTTACTCTTTTCCAACAAAAGTCAACTAATGAAATGTTGTAGTGATTGTTTTGGGTCTCTGGGAATGTGAAAGGAGTGAGTTCTAGTCCTACTTCTGTGAGTAGAAGTGTGGATTTCTGTCCCTGTCTAAGTATCTCCCTCTCTGTCTCTCATTATATATAATATGAAGATATTGATTTGTATGATCCCAAAGGTTTTCTTGTCTATAGCAGTTTATAGGATTCCTTACAAAATGTTCTCTGAGAATTTCAGTACTCAGCCTCATCTCCAACACCATGTGCATCTGTCATCCTATTTCATGACAATAGCATACTACACCTAACTTTATATACTACTTAGTTTCCAAAGCACTTGAAGTTGGAAAAATAGCCTAGGTTCTATTTCTTTTTAGCTATGACACAACCTATAACCTGACATCAGTTGTTTTACTAATTTTGATCTCATTTTCTTTTGCTACAAAATGGAGAAAATAATACCTGAGCTGTGTACTTTGCATGAGTGTTATGAAGATAAAATTAGCAAATGTATGGAAATGTCCTTTGGAAATTGTGAAGTATATAAAGTTAAATGTAATATATAGGAACTGAACTCAGAGTTTTGGCTTCAGATTATAACTACATTTTCTATATGGTCTGCCTAACTTTATAATATGTATCTGCCCTGTCCAGTTTTGTTCTTATATTTAATTAAAGTATAATTATATTATTTCCTCCCTTCTATCCAGCCCCTCCCATATGTCCCCTTGTTCCCTCTCAAATTCATGACTTTTTTCTCTTTAGTTATTATAGTTATGTATACACATAAATATATTCATAAACATATAAACAAAATATGCTGAGTCCATACAATGTTATTTGTATGTGGGTTGGATAGTTTTATGTCAGCTTGACATAAGCTAAAATTATCTGAGAGGAAGGAACTTCAATTAAGAATATACCTTGATAAGATTAGTCTGTAGGCATAATTATACATGCCTTTTTTGAATGAAAACAAACATTTATAAACAATATATAGGAATTTTGTTTTCATTCAAAAAAGGTATGTATAATTATGTCCAGCATAAAATAAATACATGTTTTTTTAAAAAAAAGATTAGTCTGTAGGCAAGCTGTATGGCATTTTCTTAATTATTGATTAATTGGAAGGGCCCAGCTTGTGGTGGTATCACTTGGGGTGGTGGTCCTGGGGTCTAAAAGGAAGCAGGGTGACAAAGCCATGTTGAGAAAGCCAGTAAACAGCAGTCCTCCATGGCTTCTGCATCTGATCCTGCCTCCAGGTTCCTTTCCTGTTGGAATTCCTTTCCTGACTTCCTTCAATGATGACCAGCAATGTGGAAGTGTAGGCCAAACAAATCCTGTCCTCTCCAACTTGCTTTTCTGTTTGTGTGTTTTATCGAAGTAACAGAAACCGTAACTAAGATAGTACTTATATAATTTCAGGGCTGACCATTGTTATTGGATAACCAGTAAACTGGATCATTTCTTGAGAAGACTGATTCTCCCTGTCTCAGCATTGATGGGGGCCTTGTGATATTCTTCCCTCCCATGATAGTATGCCTATTGGTGTTATCATTGCTCAGATTCTGTTGAGACAGCCGTATTATTGAGGTAAAATTGGTATAGCTTCTCTCTCCCTTTTCTGATGCAAAGTCTTGTTGTATATTCCAGACTGACTTTGGTGATCCTTCTGCCTCAGGCTTCTTAAGTGCTAGAGTTATGGCCATGAGCCACTCCACTTTCATTTTCTGCTGTGTCTAGTGGAAGAACAGTGATCATTGCAGAAAGGACAAGTCACTATTTATTACATGTTTACTATGTTTTCAAACCTGAGCTACAATACTGATGTTACAGCAAATTGGTGCATAATTGTAAATTTCTGTGATCTGAAAATGAATGTCCTTGAATGCATAACTCTATGTGGAGTTTATGTATCACAAATGTGTAATAAAATAGCTGTGATATCATAAGTATAAATAATAATTGATCATTTTTTTAAGTCTGGAGGCCAAGAAAAATCTCCCCAATACAATAAAAATTTGAACCCACAAAATGTGATAAAAGTCTAAGGTTTTTTTTTTACCTTCCCTCCCTTCCTTGCGCTTCTCTTTCCTTCACCTTTCTTTTTGCCTGGGGATATATTAGGGATTTGCCCTTGATAGGCAAATGCTATAGCACTGTGGTACATCCCGAGCTTTGATTTTTACTTTATGAAGCTAATTTTATTCATTTATAGTTTCAAAGTATTTTTGAAAACACTGATCATGAATTATTTGACATTTAATTTCTATAATCACTTAAAAGGTTGATTACATTTGAAAATTGGTTTTGGGACTATAACTTATTAATATGACATGATTCAAGGAAATAAGGTACCAAAAATAAAAATAAAAGTAATAAGTTGTATGGTTTGGTCTAGTATAGCTTTCCAGTGGGAAGGTTGCAAAAGATGATGGGAGAGACCACACTGAGAAGTAGTCCATATTCTCATCTTGCTTCTGCCGCTAAGGTGTTGCATCATCTTTGACTAATGTCTTCTTTATTGTCCTCACTTTCCTCATCTACAAAATGAGGTAGTTGGACTAGAAGTACTTGATATAGATCCAAAATTATGTGATGTGCAAATGGACTCTACACTTTAGCCTTTGTTTTGCTTACTCTTGACTATAAATCAAAGGGTAGTAAATAGTGACAAGTTAACACTGGGACCACTAAATGAAAGATATCATTAACCATAGCCCCTGAAACTCGAGCTTTACTGCATTTCTAATTGACTTGCTGTAGATTTCTTTTTTCTCTCTAGCACCTATTTAAAACTGACAGGGTTGTCATTTTCATAGAGTGTCACTGTGCAGTAGTGAAAGCTAAGAGCAGAAGAGCTGTTAAGAAGACATCTTCAAGAAGTGCCAGGAGTTAGGAGCTAGACTATTAGCTGTGGGACATTGGCATAGCCATTGGACTCCTCAGTTCACTCTTCTGAAAACCATGTTTAAAAAATCCACGAGAAAAACAGCAGCAGGCTTGTGTAATAATGAGAAGAGGAGATGAAGCTGGTGGAGCATGAATCTCTTGGGACATGAAAAACTAAAACCAAAAAAAAAAAAAAAAAAAAAAAACTACAACACTGCTTTTAGTCATCTCCCAGGTTTCAGCCTGCTGCAGACAGCCTGCTGGTAGAGCAAGGCCCGAGGACAGGAAAACAGACAGGGGACAGCTTTTTCTCAGCTGCCTGAATTGTCTGGTGGCCCTCAGAACCACCCTGCCTAGTGACTCTATGCTTATGGAATTAGATGGTTAACCTTTGCTCTAGAGAAAAAGGGACTGAAATGTAGAAAAAGTCATGCTAGCAAAATTTCTCCGTTAACCTTTTCCATATCGCCTTCTTTTGCTATTTCCAGTCTGACTCAAGCAAGTACCATCAAAAAGAGAAAAAAGCCATCCACTCAAAAGGAAATGCTCTAAACATCCATCTTGCACATATCAACTGAAACTAAAGAATTTACAAAAAGTGTGCCAGAGAAAGCTCAATTGGCACTACATATTTTTCCTTTGTTGTGTGAAGATTCTTGGGTTCACTTTTCTACTCTGCCACTTCTAAAACATTGAAACAAAGTTAATTTTATATCTGAAGAAAATTTGTTTTTTTGCTTTACTCCAGCAAGTGCCAGGGTTATCATGCCACTTTCCATGCTGCTTTATCCAAAGCAGTTTGATCCTTTATCTAAAGCAGCATGGGCAGTAATGAAATCATACTCAGGTCTGAGACAGTAAATAAGGAAGGATTATATCCTAAGGAATTCCACTCAATTGTTGCCTGGTTAAGGCCTAGTAGTGAATATAGCCTGATTTTATCATGTGTCACAGAAAGCCTTTCTCTACCTATTTTACTCCCAGACCAAGTCTTTTAAACTCAGGTTTATCCCTTTCAGCTTGTTCTGAGCTATAAAATCACAAGGGAAATGAACTGCTTTGCAGGGGAAACATCCTTCCTCGGTTTAATTTTGAAGTCTTTATTTTCAACCATCTTATCTTTCTGTGTTAATAGTAGCCACCATTTTCTTCAACACTTACTATATGCCACACATCCTGAAGAATGTTATGCATGCATGATCTTCCTATTTAATATTCACATTTATATAACATATTTACTGCTTTATTCATTCTTATTTCACAGATGGGAAAGTAAGTCTCAGGGGTGTTATGTAATTTATCCAAGGTCAAGCCACGGCTGATAAGAGAGCCAAGATTCAAATCCTTGTACTCCATTTCTGAGCTACCCTTGTCCTATAAGTGTTCCCTAGTGCAACGGGAGAAACAGCTTTCTGATGGGAGGTGTTATTCTGTAAATATGTTCTCATACTGGTTAATGAATAAAGCACTGTTTGCCCAATGGGAAAGCAAGATCAGCGGGGCTAGGAGACAAAAAAAAGTAGTAAAGAGGAATCAACATGTAGAGCATGGAAAAAACAAAATGCCAGCCCGCTATGCTCAGATAAGATGACCACGTAAAAATACTTAGATAAGTAAAAATGGGTTAATAATTAAAACAAAACAAGCCCATAAACAATAATAGTAACTGGCCAACAAAATTGTATCAAATACAGAGTCTCCAGATGTTATTTGGGGTTGGCATGGCAGCGGGGCGCAGAGGAAAAACCTGCTCGTAACAGCTTTCCACTAAGAAAGGGTTAAACAACTCTTTGCCCGGAAGTGTAATGGACGAAAACACAAGAGCCAGGAGTGAAGGATATGGGCAGAACCAGTTCACTTTTATCCCAGGGAAAAATGAAGCTTTGCTTTCCTAGTTGTCATGTCCCTGTATTCCTATAAGTTTTTAGGCTGTAGAAAGAAGAATCAAGAACAGTGACTTTGTTCTGGTAGAAACCAGGAAGCCAAAGGACAACAGAAATACCGTTTACACGGAATGGACTAAGATCTCTTGTGTACAAGAGGAGTTGCACAGACTCAGAAATATGCCCAAAGTGGCTCTCTGTTGTGCTTTCTCCATGGTTAGGGCAAGACATTCATAGAGTTACCAAGGGCTCAGTGGTACTCAGAGTGGAAAAGAATGGAGAGAAGATGAGAAATGGTTGTGTGCAGAGCAGTGCCTATCAGGGAACAGAATGATGGAACATTTTTCTCCTCAGTTCTGCAGGCTCTTGATTTAGGGCCCAGGAAGAAAGCTCACTCACTAGTAAATAGCTCATAGGAATGAAATGGCCAGGGGCCCCTAAGCAATTTCTGCTTTTCCTGATGCTCCTCAGTGGACAGAGTCCCATTTCTAGAGATGTTCTAGGTCCTGTCTACAAAGCCAGTCCACTGGGTACTTGGCTAGAGTTTCCTTTGAACCATTTTTCATAGGACAAATAGATTCATCCTGGGACTTTGGGAAGGAACTTGGAGTGGTAGCATGTGTACTGCTGGCTAATTAATCTCTCTCTCTTACACACCCCCACACACACCCTGCCTCATAAATATGATGCAGTTTGTGATTAAAAGTACATTGAATTAGAACAAAATACAGCTTCTTTGGGAGATGAGACAATAGGTCTTCTTTTGCAATTTTGCCTTAGGTTATGTAGAGACATGCACCTCAGAGTTTCTTGATGATGGAATGTCTGGGTAGCTATTGCTGCCAGGAATTAAACTGGATGTGCGATCTTGGAATCATGAGTGAGAGATGTTTGAGGTTAGGTTGGTGGGCTGGAAATAAGAGGGGGTGTTGTGATGGGTTTCTTGGCAGAAAAAAAATAATCCTTGGTTGAGGAAGAACTTAGAACTGTTGAAAAGCTCTGAGAACAGCTGTTCAGGAAGGAAATCTGGTTTCTGAAGTGACAAGTGATTTCAGTTTTCAAATGAAAGTAGTTTTCTGTTTTTAGGACAAAAAGCTCAAAAAAATCTTGAATTAATGATGATAACAATAATAATGACCAATGAGTTCTGGACACTATCATACATGTTTTATATGAACTTGTGATTTCATCTCAAACTCCCAGCAACCCTATAACCCAGAAACCCAGGGTTATTATTATCTCCACTCACTGAGTGTGTGTGTGTGTGTGTGTGTGTGTGTGTGTGTGTGAGAGAGAGAGAGAGAGAGAAATTAATTTGAGAGAGGAAAATTAATTAGCCAAATAGTATACAAGCTACCACTCCAACTTCCCAAAGGCATAGTGAAGTCAAGTAACTTTTTCAGTGTCTCATAATTAATAAGTGAAAGAGGTTGGGGTGAGCAAAGGTAAGTAAGTGATAAATAGCTAGAAACACTATCCATTCGTTTTATGATCTGATATTTTGGTCATGGATCCTAACAGTGTGGGTGAGGTCAATAAACACAAATGGAACTTTCTAGATACAGAAAATGTTGAGGGGTTCCATTTAGATGTTGTTTCCTCAGTTAGAAATGAAAGGAACTGATAAGACCTAATGATAGGTTATCAATGATGAAAATCTCAGATATCATCCAGAAGGACCTCTCTAATTTAGTAATTACAAAAAATAGAACCAGAGCTACAGAGTCAGGCCCATAGTGACTTAGGCAATTGATGTCAGATCCAAGACTAGAACTGGATACTCTCTCTTAACTTCTGTTCTTATACTCACTCTCAGAAACCTCTGTTTCCCATTTATTATTTACCAAAACAATAGAAATATGGGATCTAAAGTGCTCACTTTTCTGTAATGTACTTTATGACTTCAAAGTAAATTGTATGGTGGTATATGTGGGAAGTTGGTCTTAATTCATACTTCAGGCATGCCTTTACTGACAGGTACATCATCCTGGAGTCATTATCTAGCATTCATTAATTCTACTAAAACTATGTTCTATAGGCACCCAGATATTCATGTTCAATTAACAACAAAGGCTTTGTTCAATAAATTTCCTATTGGTGAATAAGTAGTGTGCAATATTATTTTCAACCTAAAGGAAAGAAACTATTGATAGGATACTTGGTTAGTTGAATCTCGTCACTAGATGTTGTCTTGTTGTCTCAAGAGAATCAGTGCATAGACTACCACTGGAGCACCTAAAATGACAGGGTACTGGCCTTGACTGAATCCAAGAATAGGATGCCAAAATGTTTTATTATTTTCTATTTTAATGAGGCACAGCATTTCATATGTTCTCAGCTCTTATTTGTGATAATGGGGTTATAATGAGAAGGCTTATTGCTCTCACTCTCACTATGGTAGGCTATACTAGCCTACAAGCAGTGTCTTATGATGGTGTATGACCACGGTGGCTTATGTTCATCTGCAACTCCAAAGAAATAAGAAGATATACCCATTTTAGACATTTGCTTAAAGACAATAAGCCTCTGTCTTGAAATGTAGGAGAGGATCTTACCCTAGGTGATTCTCTGGAGAAGTGATATACTGTCGTGGGAAGTATGTATCAGAACCTAAGCAATTTCTACAAAATAAGCCCCCAAATATATCTGTATGTATGTATGTATGTGTATATATATATATATATATATATATATATATATATATATATATATATATGACCATGTTCTAGCATTTTGCCCTTGCTATATATCTCACCATTTCCTGATGGACGGTTAGAGTTGCATTGGCATTTATCTATGGAAAGCAACTGTGTAAAGCATAGTGTATGTAAGGTAACATGTGATATGTGCACAAGAGACAGATAGTTCAATTATGCTTGTATAACTTAATGTTTCACTAAGAAGAGAAGTCAAATAGGTTTTGTTACCCTCTGAGTACAGCTTTTCTCTTTTCCCTCTGCTTTTCTCACTAGTTATAATAGCCAGTTAACAGATTTCTCCAAACCAGTAATTAGCTGCTAAATGGAGTATATCACATATTGTGGTACAGATGTCAGAAACATGCACATTCCACATCCAGTTGTCTTAGGAAGCATGGAAGGAATCTTGTTTCTTTCATGGCGGGTTAAAAATGGGATCAGTATATGTTCAAATAGGGGCATGGAACATAGAGGTCAACAAAAGCTTCAATATTACTTATTAAACATATCTGCCCAATGCCCCCCCCAATTATGGGCTGTAACTGGCCCTTATAATCATTTAAGATTTCAACTCCATTTGGAATTGACTAAGGCTCTAGAGGCAGCAAATTCTTTTGGTGTTACCATGTAGCCAGCTGTGTAACTTGAGCTAGCTACTTATGAATTTTGAATTACTTGTGATTTCTATGTTGTATATAATTGGGTTGAGGGTGACTCCCAGACATGTAATGATTTCTTGAATGTAACATCTAAAATTCCTTGGACAATGCTTTCCATGTGGTATAGCATTAATGGCTGGTAGTTATTATTTCAGCTCTGGTTTCAAATTTGTTGATAACAAACATGGAGAGGAGTGACACAATGAATGCTACAATAAATGATCACAACACATCCATTTTAATAAATGAACTGACATTTGCCATGACATCTAGTTTACGGCATGGTTAAGGAACCATCATTGGCTAACAAGCAAATATGGGAAGATGCACTGTAAAAAAATAAAAGTCATTCCCTTGTTACTACTTGCTGTCTCAGAGTTGTTTCTGTATTTGCTCCAGGGACTATGAGGCTGGTCCCATAGCTTTTCCAAGTCCTATCCTAAATTTTCAGCTTGAGAGTTAAATTTGCTAATGATTACGTGGGCCAATATTTCTTCAACTGTGCAGAGAAACAACAGTGCATAGGCACAATACTTGGGTCCTTGGTAGGTGTTTAATAGATTTCAGTCTGAATCTCCATATCTCTGTTTATAGTGTCAGGAATTAATAAATATATATGATTTTCAAATTGAGTGAATAATATTAGCGTCACCTACAAGGTTTGTTAAATAGACTTATCATATTTTCTGATTCATACTTTCAGGGTATGAACTAGGAATTCATACTTAATAAGCATTTTCGTTGGTTTTGATGCAAATGGCCCAATTCAAGACATACTGTTGTAAACTAATCAACAAGTAGCTTTGGACATTGCAGTGAGATGGAAGGGTAATTGGAGCTCTATAACAGTTTCTGGCTGACTGCAAGTGTCAGAGACCTTTCTGTGTTAAATTTACAATTCACCCACACAGAGAGTAGCATATTAACACCTTTACCCATATACTTACCTTTCTGTGGGCTGGGTCCTGATCTCTACCTGTTTCATCTATTACTTGAGACATTTAAAGCAACAGTAAAAATGGCCCTTTCTTACAGTGAGTAACTGGCAACAAATCAGCCAACCATGGATAACTGAAAGTGTGTGTGTGTGTGTGTGTGTGTGTGTGTGTTTCATAGAGATGTTTAACTGCTCCCTTATTAAAAAAATGTTACTTCTGAAAGTTTCCCATTATAACTATAAAATCGTGATATTACAATTATGCATGGTAACAAACAACCATGCACAGAGCAGGCAGCAGTCTCACTACATGAGAAGGAGGTAACTCTGTGGATCAAGGGCTACTAAAATAGCTAAAATAGTCAATCATAGGTAAGATAGTAATGAGTAAAGGAGCAAAGTTTGCCATGGAGGACACATGTAAAAAGAGATAGTGTGTACTTCCCTGACTCTTCTTCCACCATTCATCTTTGCTCAGCTTCCTTTGGCAGAGAGGTGTCTTATTCTGGGTCACTTACCTGTCCTGATTGTCTCCTTCTGAGGAGTCTGCAAGGTGGTAATCTGAATAAAAACTTCTGCTTCAAATGTCAGTGGGTAATAATAATTTATCTTATTCCCTTCCAGATAGTACACTAACATTTTAGCACAGGTTTTCAATGCAATAACATCGATAAGTGAAATTGTAAAGTTTATGACTAAAGGCAGACTATTAGAGTCACAGTATTTTGAGGTGGGATTGTATTAGTTTCAGTCTTCAAATGTCGCTGAATACTCTTTTAATGTCTTCCTTGGATCAGTCCTCAGCTATGAGTACCTTGAAAATTGAGTCAATTTTTCATTCCCTTCTGGAAAAAGAGAGAATTTTGCTGTATTTTTTGTTTAATACCCTTCTAAAGAGAAGTCAAGCCTCTGAAAAGCTGAGGTTACAAGCCTCTTTATAGCATGTCTTGACCCAGAGAAGCAAAGTGGAAATAGAGTTGGAACCACAAGCCAACCTTAGATTTCTTGTACCACATAGTTTCTAAATGTGGCACTTTGGGATGTGGCAAATAGCTAAGACACTGTCATCCTGACTCATGTGCTACATTCTCCCTCAGCCTGTCCCATAGCTCGCCCTCCTCATTCCTACAAAAGCCAACTCTAAGCACATGTTCTCAACGGCATCTAGTCATGTCACCTATCTGGCTGAAATGGACACAACATTATTGGGAATATGACTGAAACATCTGTGAGTCAGACTAAACCAAGTGTATATCTGTGTTTAGTTATGGAAAGTGGACAAATATTGATGAGACATTTATGTTTGAAAGAGCCTTTACTTAGTGAATACATTCTTCTAGCTTTGGACTCTTTTGTTCAAAATGTGACTTAATGATCATAAGCGTTAGAATCACCTGGGAATTTACCCATAGCAAATCAGAATCTTTAACATGCTCTTCGGGTATATGGTGTATACATGAAAGGTTGATAAATGGCATTTTGCACTGAATTGTGCCATATAGGGTAAGAGATCATCACCAAAGTGTTTCATGTCTTATCTGGGCTTTCTCCTCTGACTTTTGCACAGAAGGACAAATAGTGTTGTGTTGAAAATAACTGCTTAAAAGCAAGTGGCAATTGGGAACCATGAAGCAGGAGCTTGTTTTTCTCTCTAACGTGTAGGGTGAATCCAGAAGAGTGTGCCGTGGTTACTTCCATTGGGAGAGGGGCCGGAATGGATGATTGAGTTGAGATCGGATAAGGCTAGAGAAAATGACAAGGAGATTCATCTCAGCTAGAGTGCATCTAGGGCTACCATCACTGACATGGGATTCCATACGCTGTTCCAAAGAATGGAAACTTTCTGTATGAGACTTAGCTTCCCTACCATCCTGATCTCTTCTTTGACTTTCCTTTGGTACAGTGCATCTCCAACTACTGCCCACAGCTCTTATAATAGCCACTTCAATAAAAATAAAACCTATGCACTTGGACTGCTTCCCAAAATTGTACCAAAGACTTTCAGTTTTGCACAGAGAAACTGATTCTATGATTTTCCTGTACCCATACTCATCCTACTACGGGTAGCTATCATTTCCCTGATAAAAGGCTTTCCATAACCAAAGCCAGCTGACTTTGATTTAGGTAAACAGACAATCTGAGCATTGTATCCTAAGATCCTCCCCTTTTGAATATCTTTCCTTGAAATTGAGATAGCATGGTGCTTCCAGTACCAGGTTTTAAAGTCAATACTCACTGTTATTTTAGTCCTTTCTTCCACTGCTTTAGGTTATATTGATGTATTCAGGAAAAATCTGATATTCCCAAAGTAGTGTTTAGTTCCCAAGGAAAATGAACTAAGAACAAGGACCTTGTAATAAAGAAGATAAAAAAAAGAAGAAAAGAAGATCTAGGCTCTTGATGTAAGGAATTGTCCCTATGTAAGTTCCTGTGGATGGGCCAGTAGTGAGTAGATAGAGACCAGCCAACAGACATGAGCTCAACAGTCAGTGAAAGAAAAGAAAATAATGGTAATAATTAAAGTAGAAATACGAAAAAGACAACCCCCTCCCATATTATCTTTTTGCTAAGCATTGACTCTTTGGCGGAAAGTGTCCCTAACTCTATTAATTGTAGACTTTAGGCTGAGAATATTTGAAACTCTGTGTCTGAGGCCTGGATATTTCCTGGGCAGCTTTCAGGAAGAAAGTTCTTTTTGTGCATGTATAAATCCCTTGTTTTGCTGATGTATGTCTTTTGCCCCCATTAGTTGTATTAATGGTGCTCTCAAAGTACCAAAACACAAAGGGATGGAGTCAAAACATGACTTTTAAAAAATGGTTTTCTTGATCTTCAGAGGAGATAAAATTTTACAAAAGCTCTTTTAAAATATATCTGTGGTCCTTATCTAAAAATTCAAAGGTAACTCATTTGGATAAGGGCCTTTATTCTTCTGCTCCAAAGTAATGAATTCTAACTCCTAAATGTCTAGTCATCTTTTAAAATCTTTGTTGTCTTTTAATCCTTAAGCCAGTTGTACAAATGTGACAAATCTCCTGTCCAGAAAGGCAGACAAACAATGACACCTCAGACCCTTCATTTATTTTCAATCTGTCAAAATAGAAACAACTAGTCATCTCTGAGAACCCCTAACAATGAAATTTACAGGCATCTTAGGAGCCAAAAACATTAAAGTGGCTCCTATTACTCTCACTCAATTTTAGGGAGGGAAATGCACAATAAGGAAAACAACCTCAATTGAGGTAGAAGTCAGGGGGCATGGAAAACTAGTTTCATTTAGGAGGAAAACAAGTCGAAATTGCAGAGAGAAAGAAAAATCATGGCCCATTTTTCAGTAAGCACAGATAGAATGACAGAGTAATTCTTTCTACTTCTTTTCCAACCCTCCTTTTCCCCTTGCCTTCACTTATTAGATCAATAGGAAGCTGTCTTGTATGAGAGGTAATACACTTTGCAGGGAGCTCACCTTTACAGCTTGCTGATTGCCATCTATTTTTACGGCCTAAATGAACAGCCTCACCTTCCCCCCTCCTCCATTCCAAAACGCAGATTAAGAAAAAAATGATAATAAACCTTGTGAGAAGGTGACATAAATCTTTGACTGGCACCACTGAGGCGACCTCTCCGTGCTTCAGTGGACTAAGCCAGCTGGCCAAAAGGATTGAGAAGAGAGCTAAGCCAGTGAGCTTCCTTAGGACTAGCCAGCAGAGAGAGCAGAGAAGGCAGGGCAGCAAAGGCTCAAGGATCCTTCAGCGATGGGGGAGGTGGAGTCAGAGAAGATAATGGTTAGGATGTGAAACTCAATTGGAAGACAAGAGCCTTGATCTCAGGGTCTTCAGCCTAGATTTTAAGCTTATATGAAGGAGACAAACAAAGCCTAAACAAAACCCATCCAATAGCAGAGCGTGTGATCAAGAGAGACATTTCTTTTCCAAAAGGACCTAAATGGTTAAGTGGCAATTAGAGTAATTAGATAATTAGATTGTGACTTTGTGGGTAAGAGATAGAAGCCCGTCTCCCGGCTAAGTACACTTGGTAGCAAAGCACGTTCAGTTATAAAAGGAGCGAGTTCTCAGTTTGCAGGTATATTTCAAGTCACTTGTAAAAATGAATAGAAGGAAATTTTGCTGTTGGTGGGTTGGCTTTAGCCCACAAAAGACATGTTTGCCTGGGGCTCCATCAGGGCTTGTGCTCCTAAGTCGCACTCTCAGTCCCACCATCAACACTGAGCTTCCTTCAACAGATTTTTATTTAAGCCAAAGCATTTAGAGTACAGTTCTGTGGTGAATAACCTTTAAGGTTACATTTGCCTTTTCCCTGCTTCTCGCAAACAGTCCGTAATCCACGAGCACATTTGTTGGCTGTAAAGGTGTACAACAGCAATTTTTGCAATGACAGTGCGGAGAGGGAATATGAGATCTGTGTGCTAATGAGCTGACACTGCAGAGGCTGGGGCGGTGTAGTGTGGAGTGTACCACAAGTGCACAGCAGCAAGACACAGGAGGGGACTTCAAGGGAATCAGCAGTATTTCCTGAGGAACCAGGACAGCAAAGTCACATCATGAAACCCAGCAGTCTGCTGATACCTCCATACCCTTGGAAACCTAAGGATGATTAAATTGTTTTCTTTTCTCCCCTAAATGCTAGATTTTTAACTTGCAAAATGTGTGTGCATTGTTTTCCATATGCACTCATCTATGGTGTACACGGTGAAACTGATTTAGTCACATCACCATTCTCTCTTTATATCTGCCCAGTTAAACTGAAAAGTAAGGCAGCAAACTATTAATTTCTATAAAATGGGACCATGTGCTCTAAATCAGATGGGTCTGTCTGAGAAAGTTCAATTCTCTTCTGAGCTAAGATCCCAACTGAACCACCTTTCAAAGCCAGGGAGGCTTTTATTGGCCTCCTAAGGCACAGAATGAAGTTAGAGTCTGTCTTTAGCAAACCTCTTGGGCTTGTGCAAAAAAGCTTGCTTGCTAGTAGAGTCTTTAAATAACTGGTGCCTTAGATTTATTGTAAGAATGACTTCTGAATACATTGTATGGAGCAAGGTGACAATGCAGAGGGAAAACAGAGGGCAGGCGCATGTACAGAAGACTCTACTGTTCGTTTATTCTTCATATTTCTGTTTACCTGCATACCTGTACCCTAGAAAGTACATACTTGCCTCGGTATTAAAGATGGAGAAAAATCATGAGATGAGATTAACTCTAGTCCTAAAGACAGCTGAAACAAGTAATTCTGCAGTACAATAAGCAAGGGTCTTTCTATTTTGCTACCCACTTCCACACCAAACTATAGGAGGGGTAGAAATCCAGATTTGGACTTATCTGAGGTTTTCCTCAGAGGATACTGGAGTTACTTGTTTCCTCTGTATAACTAGGAGGAATGGGATCTGTAGTCATTTACTTTCTTTCAAGTACTGTTAGAATTGCATGCTTGAACCTGACATATTTGATTTGTGCTCCTACAAGAAAAAGAACAGTCAAGGCCATGGGGGAGATAATAGACATCCCTAGGGTTTCTCTGTCCTCTTGAATTGTTGTTTGCAGAGGCTACAGTTGGACTAGGTAGGCAGGTCACACTAAGCCACCAAGCAGCAGCTACCAGGAGACAGCTTTGAGATCTGACTCCCATTCAAGAATTATGACTTCCAGACATGACTGTTTCAGGGACCACTGAAGATGGCAGCTTTTCCCCTCTGTCTTCTGAGCTGGGTTTGAAGTTGGAGAGTGCAACAGGCAGCTACACATCACTGAATTCTAGCTAGTTCTCCCATATGTGTTGTGTGCTTGTGCATACACACATGTATATTTGACCTAACTAAGGAGGTAGTTTCCTTCTGGATTTGTTTTTCTTGTTGCCTATTAAGTCTTATCCCTTCTTTCCCACTCTCAAGTGTGTAACCATAACCTAGCCTTGTAAGTAATAGTGCTCTGGATTTCAGTTGAGATTTTGATCAACTGCTTATCCTTCTCCATCACTGTTCCTTTATTGCTGAGAGGTAAGGAATTAAGACAACCCAGCACCAATATGGATGACTAACCTGAGATTTTTCTCATGGCAAAGATCATTTCCTGACTCTTGTTTAGGTAGGGCTCTGATAGCCATAGGCTGGTGAGTGTCAGACGAGTTTGATCATAAGAACAGGGCCCATAGCTTTGGAAATTAATCATTCCCAAGAAGCCAAAAGGATCTCTTAGCCTAGTATTCCTCAGTGGAAAGATAGCGAAGGAAAATGAAATATATGTTATTTGTTGTTAGTGATGATATACCCTGTTAGCTTCATGTATTTGGTTTTAAATCTGTTCTAATTAATATTTAGGAAACTGCATTTGAGATTCAGACTCTTGAGGTGGCCACAGTGCAGCAGGATTAAGAATCAGATATGCCTAGTAAATGCTGGAGAGAGGTTAGGGACTACAGAAGTAAGACTCAAAGTATAGCTGGACGTTTTGCCACTTTCACACTTAAGTAAAATTAATATATTCCTTCTTTGTCAGTATTGGAAAACCAAAGGATGTCCAATACAGCATGTCTCAGGACATGTTGATAAAAGGGTCTGCACCTTTAGCTGACTTGTTCTTAAGGCTGGTAACTGGTACGTGTTTTGAAAAGTACTTTTTCACTCCCCCTCCCCTTCAGCCCAAGCCTTCAAATCCAGAGAAAATGTGCTCTTGCAGACCTGTTTAAAAATTGCTAGGGATTACATATATTTTGAGATGGAAGGATTTGAAGAAAGTCATATACAAAGTTAGACTCTACCAGACACAAATGCCATTTGTCAAACTACACCACCCAGGGAAATCAGGCACACTTTATGTTAACTGGTTTCATTTGGAAGAAACTTTTGGTGAAATAAGGCAAGCTCAATATTTCCCACAAAACATTCCTTTCAAGTTAAATAAACAAAAACAAAAACCTGTGTCCAACACGCAAATAGTCATCTGGGTTCCTGTAATTTTACTGTTAAAATCGTCCTTTGCAAAGAGATGATCATTGCTGCCACTATGGATTTCAAGCACAGCTTTGGGGCTAATGAAATCCCTCTTTTTAGTGTTCAGTGTTCCTACTTCAAGCCTCTCCTCACAACCAACCTCTTGCTCTAAATTAAGAACGCTGTTGTCCTTAACAATCGTGTGTGTGTGTGTGTGCGTGTGTGCGCGTGCACACACACACACACACACACTTCTGCACTGACACAGACAGCACTGGCTTTCCAAAAATTCACCTGAGAACTGTCTTCCCTCTTCCTTTAAGGCTGACAAGCATTCATCACTTGCAATCAGTTTTTAGTCTTATCAGTGCCTATCAGAGCTCTCTGGGTAAGGACAGAAAGAGGCCAGGGAACCCAGCCTGATCTGTGCCTCAAGGTCACTTGTTTGCAGGGTTTTCACATTTTCTTCCTATGTGTCAGGCAATCATCAAACCCAGCTCATGCCCTACCACCAGACACAGCTTTCACACTTAAGTATTGCACGCCCTGCATTGACTCAATCAAGGAGCTGCTGTTGCTTCTTTTTTAAATCCCATCTGAAATTTCCCTGAACAACCATGCTATTTTCTTTCTTTCTTTCTTTTCCCCCAACAGAAAGGGGTGCGGAGGAGGGAACACCAGTTTAGCAGGGAGGAAAGTGAAAGTTTTGCATCAAACGTAATTCATCACCGAGTTTTGCCCACTGCTTTCTTAGCCCCGCAGCAGAATCCTTAAAGGTTGATTTATGCAACGTGAACCCAGGATTGACTACTGCCTCAGTCTGCTTATTGAAGCAATTACCCCCCAGTGCACATACACGCAGACCCTCCTGCATCACAAACAAAATGCAAATGAGGTCCTCTCAGGTCCCAAAGGGAGGCAAGGCAGATCTACTTACAAGCATTAGTCACAGAAAAACTATTGGAAGAATCCAAGTGGTCTACGTGGTAATTCAGATGGAAGGGCTTCTCAGTTGTGTTCTGGTTGGTGTTGTATAACTGCACGGCAAAGCGGAAAGCACTGTGCTCCTGCACCGTGTTTCTCATGAAAAGTCCACCTAGGAGCAAAGGCAATCACGATTTGGCGTGTGTCCCCCCACTTCAGGGTGAGTTAGAAAGTAGCAAGCATCAGATGCCAGGCACCTCAGTGTTACTGGCAAGCTCAGCTGATGATTGATTTTTCAACCTGTGTCTTTCAAGACTTGGAAACTCTGATTTCCACTGTGAAAAACCTGGCTTTTCTACACCGAGAAAAGCTAAAGACAAGGGAGAAAGGAGAGGTGGTGGGCTGCTGTAGGTAGGATGAAGGAATTAAAAGTGGGACTTGGTTCTTTCTTAAGCGAGGGCCTGCCCCCAAGCCCTGACTCCAGCCCCACCCCCACCCTTATCCCCACAGCTGGTTCATTTTTATCCCCCTGGGGTACAGGGTTAGGGTGGGAAGAAAACCAGTTTCATTCCCGTTGCTGTCCCAACCCATTCCCCACCAGCCACCTTTCCCCATGACAATACAGAGGGTTAGTTCAATAAAAGCAACAATTCTAACTTCTCTACTTGTAAATACTGGCAGAAGCGGGGAGAACTCCCTTCCGGCTGGCTACTGGAGCTGGTCTCCAGACAGACACAGCAGCAATTCATGAATCCCTAGTCTGCGTGACTTCCCTGCTTGCCCGACTCCTTGTGTCACCCCCCCACTTCCTACCCTAGCCTCCATCCACCCAGCTACTTCCATGGTCCAGGGGATCCAAAGTGGGTTCCATCTCCTCTAACACTATCCTGTCTCATTGGAGCCAGAGAAGCGGGACAGAACGACCTGGGCCCAGGTTATGCATCCTGGCGCGGCCAGACAGGCAGTATCACCCTGGGACAACTTCCAGCGGCTGCAAGCATGCGGTGGCAAAGTCCAGAACAGAGAGCTGAAAAGCCGCGACTCTTAGCCTCCTGCAGCATCCCAACCTTCAGCTCGACTCCCTTGCTCCTTGGTCAGCTCAGAAAACCTGGGCATCGACCCGCATTTGCCTCAGGAGACCCTCTCTCTCAGTTCCTTGCGGCTCGGCTTATGTCCCCAAAATCTCTGCCCAGTCCCCCATCTCTAGTCACAGTCCCCAAGCATGCAGGACAGGGACCCACGTTGCAACAGCCCTAACCCCACTAGGGCAGTGGGTTTCAGATGCAGAAGAGCCTGGACCCTCTGGCTGGCTCTGGATAGCTTACCTATGCTGATGGTGTTGGGGAATCCTCCGTGAGAATGACCCAAAAGCCCCAGGACTAAAAAGAAGACCGCCCGGAGCACGCTTTGCCCCATTTTCTTCTGCCTGGCCGTGCTACGCCTAAAACGAAGCTGACAAGAGCATGGGCGCAACTCGGGAGTCGTCAAAATAATAATAGAAAAAGAAAAAGAATTCGCCGGCTCTTACACCCCCTCCCCTCAACTTGCTCTCGCTCGCTCACTCTTCCTTTCCACCCCACACTAATCCTCCTCCTCCGCCGCCTCCTCCTCTTCTCTTCGCTCCCTCTCTCTTCTCTTCTCTCTCTCTTTCCTCTCTCTCTCTCTCTCTCTCTCTCTCTCTCTCTCTCTCTCTCTCTCTCTCTCTCTCTCTCTCCCCCTCTCCCCTTCTCTCTTCCTTTCTCCCCCCTCTCTCTTCCAGGATCTCTCACACCCCCTTCCCACCCCCCCACCTCACTTCTGTCTTCACACCAATCTGGAAGGCGGGTTCATTGGCTGCAAGCTGGGTTCCCCAAAACGATTTCTTTGAGAGACACACAGACACAGACACACAGACACGCGCGCGCGCGAGCACGCACGCACACACACACACACACACACACACACACACACAAGAGGAGAGAGAGAGAGAGAGAGAGAGAGAGAGAGAGAGAGAGAGAGAGAGAGAGAGAGAGAGAGAGAGAGAGAGAGAGAGAGAGGGAGGGAGACAGAAATTGAGACAGAGAGACAGAACCACACAGAGAGAGATAGCGAGAGACACAGACACACAGAGAGACAGAGATTGAGAAAATGAAAACCGGAGCAAAACTAAAAGAGTGAAAAACAAAAACAAACAAACAAAATAGTCAAGAGATAAAGAATTTAGAGAGAAAACCAAAGGGCTCCCCCGCCCCCGAAGATGGTGGATCTAAAGAGGGGGAAAGAAGAAAAGAGCTAAAAGCCTCAGCGGCTCAGCTCTGGTGAATTGGGTTCTTCCAATTGGGCCGGTAGGGGGATATTGATCAAAGTTGATCTGACGTGGAATTAAAGCCGCACACTGCTTAGCTCCACTGCAAACTGCAGCTCTAGACTGCAAAGCCTAGGCGCTGGCATTTGTTAACAGGGGAGATAGGATCAACAGAAATACACCAGTCCTCGTGTGGACCAGACTTCAAGCTGCAAGCAGCTTCGTCTTTGTAAAAAGCTGTATTGTCTCTACATTTGTGTATGTGTCTTAAAGATGAGGGGTCTTGAGGGGCGGATAGTGGTTACTCTTGAGTCTTTGTGAAGAGACTCAGAAAAGCAGTTCCCATCACAATGCGCCCTAAGATGCTGCGCATGCCTGGTCTCTGCCGCTCAGCTTTTACAGCAGAGATCTAAGGACAAGTGAACAACCCCCACCCGCATTCCCCAATTCCTGCAGCTTTGGGAGGTGTGTCCCTCCCCCTGCCCAAGTGCTGAGGCAGGTTTGCCAGTTGCGGGGGCTGTGGCTGCTGACAGCTTTGGAGGGTATAGGAAAATAGTATGTGTATGGAGGTGGGAGCTAAAAGGTTAATGAAAAGGACGCTCAATCCTTCAGACCAAGGAGAGAAGTGTGGGAGTGAGCTGGGGTGGGGGTAGGGATTGAAATTTAGGGTTGGAGGAAACTGTCCCTAGCTGCTTTGCTCCCTTAAAGTTGACTTTCGATCAGCTATTCCCTCCCTCATTGAGCACAGACCTCAGAGACTACAATTCTCCCCCCACCCCAACTCTATCTCCTTTCTCCAAGCAATGAGGAGGAAAGAACCTAGGAACTCCTACAGTTCAACCTGGGTCTTGGTGAAAAGTAGTATCCTTCACAGTGGCTTCTTCTCCATTGTCCTATTGGGAGAGAAGCTATCTGGTATCATAACGTTCATTCCCACCCTCTAGCCAGATTTTTATCCTCCCTACCTCTTCCATTTTCCCTATCTTGTTCTCTGGTCTGTGTGGAGAAAGTGACACCTTACACCAGAGTATAGCAAACTACTATACATGGGGCCACAGCTGAGGGACCTACACTCATCACTCCAGATCTTTGACTTTAGCAATGCATAGACTGGAGCTGAGAAGAAATGGCCTCAAAACTCTGTGGCAACAAGAAAAGTAGTTCTCAGCTCTTCTCACATTGCTGACAATTCTGACAATGCCCAATCTCTAAATGGATCTTTTACGCAAATCCTCTGTCCCCATTTTGACAGTCCATTATTGGAGTGAATGAAAAACTTGGGATCTGGAGAGGACTCCTTCTTCCAGTAGAAGGGACATTAAAAGAATGGGTTAGTAGAGACAAGGTTGACTATCCCTTGACAAATGTGGAGAATGTCACAGTATCATTGGGGATCATAGGTTCAGGATATGGGTCCAGGTTCAAATCTAACTTCCATCGCACATAGGTAGTATGTGACCTTTACCAACTTCAGTAGTACACATCCTAGTGCTTTTGTCTTCAAAATGGGAAGATTACTTTTTCTTTCTTTGTAAAGCTGTTCTGAGAATTAAGTAAAATAATGGATGCAAAGCATCTAATTTACTATCTGACTCACAGAAGAATCAATAATTGTTAATTTCCAAACTCCCTTCTGTCTAACCTCGCAAATTGCTCTCAAAAGCCCCTAGTGCTATCATCAGCCTTTCTCCTACCACCCTTCTGTATGACCTTAGACTTGACTACAACTTTTTTTTTCTTACCAGTGTTGCACATCAAAATCTTCCCATAGTATGGCCTCAGGGGTCCCGGATGATTAGATGGAATATGGTAGACGAATCTGTATTACGTTTTTAATGGCAGGCAATGACAATTTAATAGTGAATTACCACATTTAAAGAACCTCTTCCTTGTGCCAGACATTCTATGGCCCCATGTTTTGATGATAAAATAGTTGGTGTTTTTGTAGGAACTTTGAATGCCATGACCCAAAGGAATAATTCCAATGAGTAGGTTTCAATTTTATTTTCAGGTGGGTGGATATGTATTTCATGTTGGGGGATAGTATGTGTCTTCTACCATACCTCACTTCTCAAATCAGCTGGGTCCCTATCTATGCTTGGCCAGCTGTGAGGAAAGGTGGGAGAGTTTTGGCCATCTCCACTGTCATATGATTTGAAGAGTACTACAAGTAGCCCAGGAACAAACCATGAGAGAAAGGAGGACATTTCAGTGTCTGCATTAACAAATCTAACTTCCACCACTGTCATAACCCTGAATGTTGCCCATCTTGTCTCCTTTCATCTCTCCTATCTATCATCCTTTCTCCTTTTTTTCAGCTTGCAATGTTTAGCTCTCAGTGACAGCTGTTGGTCTAGTCCCATCTGAGCCAAGAGGGGCAGGCACAGTGGTAGATGCATATTGGTATTGGTTGAAAAGCTTGTGTTACACATATGAATTATTTAGATATCAACCCTTTGTTCAAAGGAGCAGTGAGACACCTCATGTCTCATTTTCCAACGCAAGGCTAGAAATTATATTAGTAGCTTCACAGCCACAAGAAATCACCAATAAAGATGCAAATCTCAACTGTCCTTTGGTGGCAAATAAGTAGACTACTGCTAGACTCAGGAGTCCATGCTTTTATGATTTGCAACATGATTTAAGCTGTCTGTGAAATACAGCCTAAGGAGTAAAAAACAAAACAACAGAATCCCCTATCCCCAAGCCCGGTTGATTACAGTTTTTTAATGAAATGTGAAAATAATACTTCTTTTCACAAGATTTATAGGTCACTAAGACTTGGGATAAGTACACTTGGATACACAGAAAGACATGTTGGCTGATATGGTTTGGGGTGGGGGAGCTGTACATTAAGCCTCATGCTTGCTAACTTGATATCTAACAAATAAGGAAAATAGCACCATAATCATCCTGATCCATTGGAAGGTTACTTCTATACCTCTTAAAGGTAATAAAATGAAGATATTTTTTCTTTCCTCGATGCAAAGATAATTTTCCTGGCATTTGACTTGAAACTTCGATTTCTTTAACAAACACTTATTGACCACCTACTTTATGACAGACTATGCTAATCACCAGGGACAGAAGAGAGTGAGAAAAATTTTGCTTTCAATGAATTTCAAGTTTAGAGCAGATGTATTCACTGGCAATGACAATGCAATATGGTAAGTGATCTGAAAATGGTATGCACCAGGTTCCATGACAGTACACAGGAGGGTGTCTGTATATGGGAATTAAACCTTCCCTTTTAAACCTTGATTCAGTCCCAATACACTACAAAATCCAGCTGGAACAAGGTGGCTTCTGAGTTCTCATCCTGCCTTTATGTTATATAGTCCTGAGTTATGATTGTCCCAAGATCTGAAATACTGTCCCAATTTTAAGTAGATGAATTTTATGTCTAGAATTTCTATGTCTAGATGTTTTTTTCTTTGTTTTCTTTTTTCTTTAAAGACAGTAAAGAGTTCAGCCAGATCTGGAGCTTCATTAGGTTAAATATGATACATAAACAACCTTGGACCCACTATTTGATTTCTCTATCATCTTGTTTTTGCTATGTTATAAACTCTCTGGAAACTTTGTTGGAATTCTGCTGTGTGCATAGACTTTGCTGTGGCTGAAATGTAAGTCAAAGGCTGAGTTGAAGCTTCTTCTAATAGAATATATCTGAGTGTCAGTAGAGAAGCCTTTTGAAATAGGTTTACTGGGCCCCAATGTAGAGCTATAGCAATTTCCCTGAAAGGTAGTCACATGAAGCAATCAGTAGCTGGGGGAATAATTGTTTATCAGAAATATTTTCAGAATGGTTTGGATTTTATATGTTGCATAAGTGTTTAGAGGTCAAATTTTGTCCTGAAGACATCTTTAAGAGGTTTTGGGACACAGATATTTTGAAATGATATTTTACTTTTAATATCGCTCATCTCTCACTTTCCTTCCTGCACTAAACACTTTTACAGCACCTTCTTTAAAAGTCCTTGGAGCCAGTGACCACACTTTGACCCTATCATCTTCTTTATCACTAAGGATGCTTCATGCTGCAGGCAAGCACACATTTCTGAAATTCATATAACTAATAATAGAGATGCATTGGCTAATACACCTGGAAGGCCAAGAGGTACAGCTAGCTTCACAATCAATTTGGCTCAGTAGTTCAACAATTTGGTCCACGCTCTCCCTGAGCCCCTTTCTGGTTCTTGAGTGAAGCAAAATGGCTAGAGCATTCTTTGGTTTCAAATCTGTGTCATATAATCTTGTATTAGTTCATACAAAACACTATAACTATTCAGGATCTAGTTCTACATCCAAATAATAACACATTCAGCCCTAAATTACCGGAATCAGTGTGTGTGTGTGTGTGTGTGTGTGTGTGTGTGTGTGTGTGTGTGTGTGTGTGTGTGTGTGTGGTAACTATGTTTCATTCACAGGGCTTACCGAAGGAACACTCATCCCATACTCCATCCAAGTCAGGTGATTGACACAAGGTTGAGGTGAAAAATGTGGAGGCTGGGAAATAGCCACAATAACACCTAAATGTATCTTTTTTATTGATTTGCTCTCTTGATAAATGTGAACAGTAATAATTTTATTCTTGAAATTTTAGAAGACCCTGACAACTTGCTTTAGTCTAGTCTTTGTGTGTTATAGTTTGATAGTTCACTGATTAGAGCTGAAAGACTTGTATATTGGGAGTTCAATGTGAGAAACTGATAAAAACTAATTCCTATTTTACAAAATGTCATGGTAAATAAGAGTCCATAGACAATGAAATTAAATAATCAGAGAGGTTAAGTGAACCCCCAAAGGTCACACAGCTGAATGGTAAAGAGTGAAGTCTCTTTTCCCTTTAGGGCTTTATCCAGCTGACCAGAGTCTTCTTCATGCTGTGAGACTGAGTATGTGAGAAAATTGAATTATAACAAAAATATTCTGCTGGGATGGGCACATCCTAAGAAGTAATTATCCCCTGGTGGGTTCTGAATGGGTTTGAAAACTGCAGATGGAAATCACATGGCTACGGGACTCCCAATTCTCACAAAGTGACATTCGTATAAGCTGCAATATCTCTCTGATGGGAAGTGTTAATTTATTGCGAAATATTCCGGCTTATCTCCCACAGATGATATTGTTGACATTTTTATTAATGTACACTTATTTACTCCTCTGGGAAGGTTAGAAATTGTCACTGGAACACACCATGGGTAAATCATGGGGAAATTAACCCCTCAACCTAAAGTACCCTGACTTGCTAGCTCTACTTTGGAAAGGTTGCATTTAGAAATATTGAGAAATTCTGGGCCCCAACTGTTTAGGAAGTTATTCTTTAAACTGAATTGGAAAAGTTTTTGGTTATTTGATGGATTCTGAAATTTATATATCTGCATACTAAGAAATGATCAGATAACATCACCTGGGACAGATGGCCTTTTCTTACATGTTCATTTTGGGGAGGTAGTTATAGGGTTGGGATAGTGGAAATACATGTGCTAGGTCAAATAACTTCTATTAACTATTCACCCCTTCCTGAATCCATACAATTATCATGGTGTTATTATTGGCACTTTGTTTTCTTATTCTTAAATGTGATCATGCAACTTTCCCATTGGTCTTCCCAATGAGAATATTGACAGTATACCAATTCCAGCTTTTGTAATCCTTGCATTTCTGCTGTCATCTTTATCTTTGGTCATTGTCATGAGAAGGGTGGATAGCAGATAGCTTGTTGCCCAAGTAAGATGAAAGATCTGTGGAACAGAGCCACCACGATTGACTCACATTTCCTGCAGGGACTGGCAGCTCCATCTCAACTACTGCAGCCACAATCTAGGCCACCCATAGGTGGATGAGAAATGGTATATGGTCTTAAGCCACTGCAGAGTAATAACTAATTCCAGAAGGTTTCCAGCAGTTACAGCTTTCTGTATGTGAACTAAGGAAAGAACAACCATGATGTCCAAGATCATTCAGCTTATGCTCATTTTCCTGGGACAACTATCACTAATGTCCTTTTTCACTGTCAAAACTGACCATAACTTAAATGTCAACATGGATAATCTGTCTAGCAGAGATGATGTGGTTGCAGACAACTTTCTTTGCTTCTATTCTCTTATACATTACATTCCAACTGCAGTTTCCACTCCCTCCACTTTTCCTAATGCCCCCCTTCCCCAAGTTCCACTTCTCCTCCATTTCCCTTTAAAAAAAGAGCAGGCCTCCCAGGGATATCTATCAAAAACGACAAAACATGATACAATGAGACTAGGTAGGCACTTGCTCCTGATTTTCGTGGAATTTCTTTGAGTTTCTCTCTCCATTTAATTTGATGTTGGCTATAGGCATGCTTTAAATTGCCTTCATTATGTTTAGGTATGTTCATTTGTATCTTTTGATCTCTCCAAGACCTTTATCATGAAAGGGTGTTGGATTTTTTTAAAGGCTTTTTCAGTATCTAATGAGATTATCATGTGGGTTTTTTTTCCTTTCAGTTTGTTTCATTGACAGATTGTTTATGTTGTGGATTATGCTTAACCATCCCTGCGTCTCTGGAACAAAACCAACTTGATCACAAAGGATGATCCTTGTTAATGTGTTCTGTTCTTGGATTCAGTTTATCAGTATTTTATTGAGTACTTTTGCATTGATATTCATGAGGTAAATTGATCTGTAATTCTCTTTCCTTGTTGAATCTTTATGTGGTTTGAATATCAGAGTGACTGTGGCCTTATAAAGTGAATTTGGCAATGTTCCTTCTATTTCAATGTTGTGGAATAATTTGAGGAGTATTGTCATTAGCTTTTCTTGGAAAGTCTGGTAGAATTCTGTGTTTAAACCACTTGACCTTGGTGGTTTGTGTGTGTGTGTGTGTGTGTGTGTGTGTGTGTGTGTGTGTGTGTGTGTGTGTTTCTTTTTCGGGGATTGGGAGACTTTTAATGACTGCTTCTATTTTCTTGGGGATTATAGGTCTATTTAAATTGTTTATCTGATGTTGATTTAATTTTAGTGAGAGGTATCTATAGAGAAAATTATCAATTTCTTTTAGATTTTTCAATTTTGTAGAGTACAGTTTTTTTTTTAATGTAATCTAAAGATTCTGTGGGTTTCCTTCATATCAGTTGATATGTCCCTCTTTTCATATCTGATTTTTTTAACTTGTATTTTCTCTTTGTGTCTTTTAGTTGGTTTGGATAAGGGTTTGTCTGTCTTATCGTTTTTCTCAAAGAACCAACTCCTTGTTTCATTGATTCTTTGGATTATTCTCTTTATTTTGATTTTATTGATTTTGATTCTCAGTTTGATTATTTTCCATCCTCTACTCCTATTGGGTATGTTTGTTCTAGAGTTTTCCTTATGCTGTTAAGTTGCTGTATGGGATCTTTTCAAATTCTTTATGTAGTCACTTAGTGCTATGTACTTTTCTCTTAGAACTACTTTCTGTGTATCCATAAGTTTGGGTATGTTGTGTATTCATTTCCATTGAATTCTAAAGAGTCTTTAATTTCTTTCATTTCTGCTTTGACCCAGTAGTCATTAAGTAGAGAGTTGTTCATTTTCCAATTTGTTTTTAGGCTTTCTGTTGTTGTTGACATCCAGCATTAATCCCCGGTGGTCTGATAGGATGCAGGGAATTATTACAATTTTCTTGTTTCTTTTCAGACTTGCTTTGTGACCATATGGTCAGTTTTGGAGAATGTTCTGCGAGGAGCTGAGAAGAAACAGTATTCTTTTGTGTTTGACTGAAATGTTCTATAGATATCAGTTAAGTCAATTTGATTCATAACATCTGGTTAACTCTAGTATTTGTTTAGTTTTGTCTGGATGACCTGTCCATTGGTGAGAGTGGGGTATTGAAATCACCCATTATCAATGTGTGAGGGTCGATATGTTTTAAACTTTAGTAGTATTCTCTTTACAAACATGGGTGCCCTTATATTTGTGGCAAAAGATGTTAAGAACTGAAATCTTATCTTGTTGGATTTTTTTATTGATGAGTATTAAGTATCCCCCTATGTGTTTTAATTTTGTTTTGATGTCTGTTTTCTTAGATATTAGAAAGGCTTGTTTCTTAGGTACATTTGCTTGGAAACTTTTTCTGAGTTGTGGTTGTGTGTGTGTGTGTGTGTGTGTGTGTGTGTGTGTGTGTGTGTGCGCGCACGTTCTCTTCTTTTGTTTTAACTAGTATGAGATTATTTATTTCTCATGTTTTCATGGGTGTAGTTACCTTCCTTGAATTTGAATTTTCCTTCTAGTACCTTCTGTAGGGCTGGATTTATGGATAGATATTGTTGAAATTTGAATTTATAATGGAATATCGTGTTTTCTCCGTCTGTGGTGATTGAAAGTTTTGCTGGGGTTAATAGTCTGGGCCAGTATTTGTAGTCTGTTAGAGTCTGTATCACATATGTCTGGGGCCTCTGGCTTTTAGAGTCTCCATTGAGAAGTCTGGTGTAATTCTAATAGGCCTGACTATATATGTTATATGCCATTTTTCTCTTGCAGATTTTGATATTCTTTCCTTGTCCTGTGAGTTTAATATTTTAATTATTATGTCTTGAGGGACCTTTCATTTCTGTTCCAATCTATTTGGTGTTCTTTAAGATTCTTGTACCTTTGTAGGTACATCCCTCTTTAGGTTATGAAATTTTTCTTCTATGGCTTTGTTAAAAGTATTTTCTGGTCTTTGAGCTGGGAATCTTTTCTTTCTTCTATTCCTATTATTCTTGTGTTTGGTCTTCTTATAATGTTCCAGATTTTCTGGAGGTTTTATGTCATGATATATATATATATATATATATATATATATATATATATATATATATAAAACTTTCTTTGACTAATGTATGTGTTTCTTCTATCATGTCTTCGGTGCGTGAGATTCTCCCTTCCATATCTTATGGTCTGTTGGTAATACTTGTGTCTGTAATTCCTGTTCACTTACCTAGATTTCCCATTTCCAGAATTCCCTCAGTTTGTACTTTATGTATTGTTTCTATTTCTACTTTCAGACCTTGAACAGTTTTGTTTCTTTCAACTGTTTTTTCTTGACTGTTTTTAAAAATTTATTTATTTCCTGCATTTTTGTCTTTTCCTCCGTTTCTTTAAACAACTTATTAATTTATTCTTTAAGGATGCTATCATCCTCATGAAGTTGATTTCAAGGTTGTTTTCTTGTGTTTCAGCTGTGTTGGAGTGTGTAGGGTTTGCTGTATTAGGGTGGTTGAGCTCCCATAGTGACATACTGCCCTGGATGGTGTTGGCTGTATTCTCACACTAGTGTTTAGGCATCTGGGTTTTTACATGATTAGTCAATCATGTAAATTGGTATATCAAGGTACCAATTTCTGAGTTTGACTCTGTTGGCTGTGTGTTTTGTTCCTTGGTTTCTGTTTCCTCTCTAATCTTCTGGTTAGGGTGGTCTGTGGTTGAGTAGAAGGTTTCTATCTGAGTTTGTAGCTGGACTTCTGATGGGCACAGAGGCCTCTGGTCGAGGAGGAGGTCCTCTGTTGGAGCAGGGCTTCTGGCAGTTGACGTAGTATTTGGTGGAATGGGGGTCTTCACTAGAGTTGTGGGTAGGTCAGGTGATAGTAGTGGCCTCTGCCTGAATAGGGGACTTCCATTGGAGTTGTAGGCTGGGGTTCTGTTGGTGGGTGTGGCCCTTGGTGGAACTGGAGACGTTCATCCAAGTTGTGGGTAGGTAGGGGTTCTGACCCCTGGTGTATGCTCTGGTGGTGTAGGGAGCTCCTGATGAAGTTGTGGGAAGGTCTGAGGTCCTGGAGGACACAGCAAAGCTACAGAAGATTTCCTATGTACTGGCTTATCACTTGCACTTCTTAATTTTCTACTGCCTTAATTTGTCAGTTTGGAGGTTGATTGTAGCTATCTGGAGGAATAAGTTACTTTAAAACATTTCTTTAGATTTGGGAAGTTTTGGATTTCTTCTTTGAAAGAGATTTCAGAGTCTTTATAGGAATGAAAAAGATAACGGGAGACACTTAAATTTTAGCCTATGGCTAATTCTTAAGGAGGAATAGCAATTGCTGATTTTGTGAAAATTTAATTGGTTGTAATCTGTGTGCTGTGGGGATATCCTTTTGAATCATTGTGATATCAATTTCATGAGCATAGGAGTAATATTTTGATGTAATGATTTAAAAAGCTTATTAAACAATTTTCAGCATTTTGGGTGATTATCCACAAAATTAAAATCAGTGATTTTTTTTGAAAATACATAAATAATCCAACTACTTAAGAGGCAGAGGCAGGAGGATTGTTACACCTTTGAGATTGTCCTTGACTGTGTGCTGAGCTTCAGGGCAGCGAGAAGTACACAGTAAGACCCTGTCTACAAAACAACAGAACAAACCTAAACAAATAAATAAAGGAACAAACAAACAAAACAAACTTATGAATGATGTAGTTTAAGAAAATCTCCTGTTTTTCTAATATGAGAAAATATGGATTTGGAGGGAGTTTTGTACTTTACTAAGAGATTTTCTTTGGGTTGTGAACTTTTCTGGGTGGAATTACTATCGGGTGCACATGGTAAGTAATGATACTTGAGGATGCTTTTTGTCATGAAACCTAGAGGAAAGATGACACTAGGCACTTTGAAGGTAGAGTCCATGGATACCACTAAATCTCTTAGGAAGCATAGGACAACAGTGAGCGTGTGACACACAATAAAGGCCAATTATTCAGCTCCAAAGGACAATTGTGTCATTATTGAGGATCCCAATTCCCATGTGTTCAACAGAGAGGTTTGTTTTTGAAAAAGTGATATTTCATACACATGTTTTTAGAAGCATTAATGTTATGCTAAAACTGAAAACCTCAACTCTAATTACAGTTCTGTCAAAACAACTATGAATGTGACCCCAGGCAAACTTTGAACTTTTTGAGTGGCAGTGTATTTGTCTATAAGTTGGGGGTACATTTTACTTTTACATATAAGGCATTAGAGACAGAAGGACAAAGAAGGAAGGAAGGAAAACAGATCATTGATATCATCCAGTTAATACTATGTTGTTAACTTTGCTAATAGATCATCTCATATCATAGAATTAGATGAGATGTCTGAAGACTTTGCAAGTGATTGATTGAGGTGAAAAATCTAGGAAGGACAGGGTATCTGATCCTTCCACAGATCACATGCAGAGTTCCAGAACTCTTGCTCCCTGTACTGCCTTCTTTACTCAAATTCATTAAAAGCATACTACAGTGCTATTGCTAAGTCAAGAGCTGTTGTTATTATTGCTCATTTTATTTTGAGAAAATATACATGGAGAAGAGAATATGAAAATATTTCGGCAGTCATTTTCAGGGTTCCAATTAAGAAAGCAGTTAGTTTCCACAACATTTAGAAGGACTCATGTGTGGAATATGAGATCACCTTGTGTGGTGGTACATACTTACACAATGCCTGCAAACCCAGCACTCAGGAGGCAGAGGCAGGAAGGATGGCCATGAATCTTAGGCCTGGTTTGAACTAAAAATTTGAGGCCAGCCAGGGTTACATAGTGAAATGCTGTCTCAAAAAAAAAAAAAAAAATAAAAGAGAAGGGGGGAGTAACAGCAGGAAGGAGAAAGACTAAGAGATCAAGGCCTACTCACTGTTTAGCCCACTTGTTTTCTTTTTTGTGTTTTTGCTTTTTTTTTTTTTTAAAGAAACTACTCACTACAGATAGGACTGTCTATTTAATCCTTAGGATGCAGAGCAAAATGAAAACACTGGACCCCTTGTTCAAACATCATTAAGAATTCTATGACAGAGAAAGCAAAGCAACTACACAAATCACGCTCATGAGGGCAGTACTTGCTCTAGATGAGAATGGCCTGGGGTGGAACACCTCCCTCCTCAGATCCCAAGGCTCTTGACTTCAGCCTCTAGAGAGGAACTTTATCCACCAAGTCCCTGGGGGGCCAAAGTAAGGGAAGGAACTTTGGCTAGGGAAACCACCAACAGTTCCTTGGTGCTCTAGTTCTGGTCTCAAGAGAAGTTGGAGGGTACAGAGAAAAAAGAAATTCACTCGACCACCCTCAGTCTTGGCAAAAGGTCAGTCAGAGATATTAACTTACTCAGTTTTATGTGGCAGCTTGCATGGGGTGGGGGATTATTCTATGATCATGTTCACTACATCAGGGAAGTTCCACTGAAGCAATACCTTTAAAACAAAACAAGAATAAAACCAAACCAAATAACAGTTACTTCCTCTAAAGTCTAAAGAGTGCTGTTAAGACTTTTATCAAACTGTTGAAGAATTTTGCTAATAAAGGAAAGGCAAATGACCTCCTTCATTCTGAATTTCACTTACTTATATTTCTGGTATATACTTCTTCCTATTGGTGATGGTGGTGATACCATAATAATGAAGACACAATCATGATGATAATGACAATGATTGCTGAGATTTATTTTTCTCCTAATGTTAGGTATTTAGGAAGTGGGTTAGAGGTATGGTCCCATTGAATCCCCACAACAAACAGCTTTTTGAAGTAATCATTATTCATATTTCCAGGTTCAAGAAAAATAAAAATTAGGAGTATTTTATATGAATATGAAAAGAAAGAGATTCTTAAAAGCATCTATCAAACAAAGGATGTTAAATGGAAAGTAATTACACAGTTCCCATTATTAACAAGTTAGAATGTGAACTGATTTTCATCTTTTTATAGATGCTTTCCTTATTGTAAACTCTTTTGCACACACAAAATTGATTTTTAAACGCTTTGTATAATGTTTAATAACTAGAGGTGTCTCAATAAAGATTGTGTTGAATAAATTAATAAATGAGAGACTTCATAGGCTTACTCAAGATCTAAATTTTCTTAACTTTCTTAACTCTGGGCATATCAATACTTGCCTGTAACTTCAGCACTCCCAAGGCTAAGGCAGCAATACTGGAGTTCAAAGCTATCTAACAGAGGAAATTCTAGGCTATCGTATATTACACAGCTAACTCTTTTTGAAAAGAAGTAGAAGAGGAAAACTGTTTTGTGAATATTCTGTAATCTACCCCCCCAGCCCTGTGTGTGTGTGTGTGTGTGTGTGTGTTTATGTATATATAGGTACATGTGCATGTATTTGGGTGTGTGTACCTGCCCAGATGCCAGAGAGCAAAATCAGGTGTCTTCCTTTGTCACTCTTCACCTTAATTTTTTGTGTTGTTTTGTTTTTTGAGGTAAGGTTTTTCTGTGTAGCTCTGGCTGTCCTGAAACTCACTCAGTAGACCAGGCTGGCCCCAACTCACAGCGATTTGCCTGCCTCTGCCTCCCTAGTACTGGAATTAAAGGTGTGCGCAACCACGCCAGGTACCTTAAGTTTAGAGATAGTTACCTCTCACTGAATCTGGAGCACATTGGTTCAGCTAGATTGGGTGGCCTGCAAACTCTCTTACCTTGTGCTAGAATTATAGATGTGCCACACTAGGCTTTTTATTTGGATGTTGAGGATCTGAACTCAAGCCCTCATATTTCTATGGCAAACACTTTTTCATTAAATCACCTAAGCTTTTAAAACTCTTTAATTATGAACTAAGCCATAAAACTTTTGAAAAACAAAATTTTGTGGTTGAAGAAATAACACTGTATCCTTATTCCAAGTAAATCCTCGTTCTGCTCATGCATTTCATATGGTTATAAACTGAGGCATTATTACCACCATCAAGTGGCAGTTTCCAATAATTGCAGACAAATTACTCAAGTAGAAAGCCACAGTGACCCCATCTATTGAACTTCCCATTTCTCTTCCAATATATTACTTGGCATTTGATTTATGAATATAAACTAAGGCAATAAACTTCTGTGCCTGTTGCTTTAGATTACCTCAAAATCTTTTTTTTTTTTGAATTAGCAAGTGTCACTAATAAGTGCATAAAATAATGGGATGTGTACATTTTCATATTTTAAAATGTAAATACTTTATATTCATTATAACCCATGTTAAATGTTTTTAATTATCGTTTCTTATTTTACATATTGATCCCAGCTCCCTTACATAATTTTTAAATTTAAATTTGAAACATGCTTGTTTTACACAACAATCCTAGTTCCCGCACCCTCCTGTTCTCCCTTGTTCCCCCAGCCACCCCCATCCCATCCCATCCCATCCCCTTTCTGCTCCTCAGGGAGGGTGATGCCTTCCATAGGGATCTTCAAAGTCTGTCATATCATTTGGAGCAGGGCCTAGGTCCTCCCACATGTGTATGGGCTGAGAAAGTATAGCTCTGTGTGGAATGGGCTCCCAAGGTCCATTCATATACTAGGCATAAATACTGATCCACTGCCAGAAGCTCCATAGACTGCCCAGTCCTCCTAACTAACACGACATTCAGGGAATCCAGGTCAGTCTTAAGCTGGTTTCCCAACTGTCAGACTGGAGTCCATGAGCTGCCCCTTGTTCAAGTCAGCTGTCTCTGTGGGTTTCTCCAGCCTGGTCTTGAAAGGGGATGGGGGTTGTGGGGAGGACGGGGGAGGACAGGAGGGTGCCAGAGCTGGGATTGACATGTAAAACAACCTTGTTTCAAATTAAAAAAAAATTATAAAAAACAAAATGAAAAAACAAACAAACAAAAAGATGGTCTCCCAAAGTGCAGAGCATAATGGGGAAGATTTTGCGCTGGAACTAGATGCAGAGGAGAGGAGAATAAATTTTCCCTCCTGCCTTCTCACTCACTGTCAAAACTTCCCTATAGTTCCTCTCTCCTTGTGAACATGCAGATAAAAGTAGTTGGTGTGTCCTTGGGGCCAAACAGTCCTTGTGTTACTGTTATGAGCCAGATGGCAGTTGAGAAGAACTGAAGGTCTGAGTTAGGGTAACATTTCCTGTTTATCGAGACTATAGAAGGTGACTGACTGTGTCTGTGGCTGGCCACAGCATGATAAGAAGCTAGGTTGTGAATGCCGACAAAGCGGAAATGGACATCAGCAATTTGCTTCTACATATTATAATGTGGAAAAATCGTTCTTTATGTAATGCACATATATTTAAAATCAGAGTAAGTCAATTGGGGAAATTGAATCTTATTTTAAATTCAGGACAGGTGCTTGCCACTTAAAGGAACTCTAAAGCAAACTTTTTTCAAGTAAATTTTTTTTGACATTTTTATGATTTCCTGGGTGTTGTCCTAAAAGTAAAACATATTCATTGGAATTAAAATGATGTGGTTTTGGGTATTTATTTTTCAAACTTCTCTGATATCAAAGCTTAAATAAGGAAAACTCTTGACTTTGTCAAATCCCTGATACTCCTATCCATTATCATCCGCTAGTATACTTTTGAAGTAATATCAGCTGTTTAATCAGAATACCCTCCCCTCCCCAAATCACATTTATTACTTTATTAAAGCCTTAGATTTACAGTGTAAGTTACAAATTATATATATGAAATGATAGTGTGAGTTATTGTTTATTAAATAATTTAATGTGTAAGCCATATGCTAAGTGCTCTAATGAACTAAGTTCATCCAATCTGAATACTTTCCCCTCGAGTCATATATAATAATAATAGTAGTAGTAATAGCAATAATAATAGCAACAATAATAATTTATTATTTGTTCAGGGTCACACCACTCTAAGAAGTAGAAGTGAAATAAAGCTTGGGAAGTTGGTGAGTTGTTGTTTTCATGTGCCTCCAAATTGTTCTCCCTCTCTGCCCCTTTTTTTGTGTATGTTGGCATTTCAACTAATTTGGGTCTTCCCAATGGGTAGGGAAGAGATAGCTGCTTCTATGTCAGTATGAACTCAATGACTCTTCAATCAATGTTGTACATGTACTACAACAAACACAAACTCTGGAAAGAGTTTTGTCTTTTTTTTTTTTAATCTCTTTCTCCTCACCTTAGCTAAAGCAGAGATTTTTCAGGGGAAGGAATTGTATCTATATGCCTTGTAAAGTAATTATTTTTATAAAAAGTAACTGAATGCCCTGGCATACTTTATGATGTGAGATGAGATGGTACAGCTGACTCTTTTAAACAAAGCCATAATTCAGAGCAAGAGTTGCTCCATCAGAGGTCAGATCCCCACATCTCTGATTAGTATTCAGGTATGTCCATCTTTTTTGGCACTGAGACACAACACCATCAACCATACAACCAAGCTAGTTACATAAATAAAATAGCAAAAAGAAAAAGCCTCATAATGTTTTAAGTGAGTTCATTATTTTGTGTTAGGCTATGTTCATAGCCAGGCTTGGGTGTGTACAGCCCAAGGAACATAGGTTGATTTGATTGCAAATCTCACCATACCTATGTGCATAATGAAGACAATAATACATACTTTACAAGACTGTCAGGAGGATTGAATGAGATCAAGGACGATGCCTGACCTCCAATCAATGTTCCATGATGTTATGTGTAATTGTTATTAGTCCTTAGCACAACTGCATATTTTAGCTTGGTTGCCTGGAGAATTTCTTTGCATTCTGAGTGCTCTGGGAGACCATTTTGCAAAGCTGGAGCCGGCAGCACAGGCGTCTACCTTTACAGACTCAGTCAGCATTTGAGTTTCTTTAGCCCTGGCAAGTCATGGCTTCCTGTTTAGAAAACAAAAAAAAATGTATTTTTCAAGTGAGAAAACACCTTTAAATGATTATAAAACTACTCAGAGGCCTTATTAGACAGAAGGCAGCTCTTACAGATCAGGGTTGTTGTGACTGGTAGGAAGCATTGCCAACTGCAAGAATTAGATTTTCTTGAATGGAAAAGCAGGGGTGCACAAGACAGAGACGGCTAAGACAGTGGGGAATGGAGGAGGACAGTAGAGAGGGGCACAAGGTTTGCCAGAGGACTGTGGAGCACACATTGTGCCAGTCCAGAAACCACCTGGCAAAGGAAAGCTTCAGCCACTCTCACTCACTGTCGCTCTGCCATAATGAATGCATTTTTGATTAGCTTTCCTGATTGCCTGTTCTCCATGCACACAGCAGAGGACAGACTATCTGGGTCTGGGGCTTTGGGTTAAGGTTTTAGAGGGAAAAGGGTTGTGGGAAGCTTTCATTATCTTTTCAGTTTTTTTTTTCTTTCCACCTGCTCCTCAGTGTACAGTGAGGTAACAGTGGCTTTTTTTTTCCTGACCGCAACCAGGAGGTCAGAACCTATCCCCCACCTCCATCAGTGCTGTTGCTGGGAAATAAAAACAGAGCCAGAGGGACAAGCCGCCAAGCTCAGCTGCCACGCACTCTCCTGTGAGTTTTTGTAGCATTTAACTCACCCCCTCAACTGCAGGAGATGAATGCCTTTGCATATATTGAAAAGGAAATTATGCTTTTGATTTCCTAGATATAGTATAAGTATTTACCAAGAGACAAGAATTAGGTGGGGAAATAGGTTTTAGGCTCAGAAGGCAGTGTCTCTATAGATTTAGTGCAATTTGGATGGGAATGCGAACTTTGGGAAGGAAAAACATACATTATCAATTTTAGAACGATTTCCTCCCTGGTGCTATGAGAGCTGAAATTCAATGTTTATAATCAAATGAATTTTTTAAAAAATGCATCAGTATAGCAATTTTTATATTGCATTTTCTATGTGAATAGGCTATTAAGTTATTTTCTTTCTTGGTTGTTCTAGTTGCTGTCCTGGGCTTGGCATTCTACAAGGACTAATGTCTTCCTAACAAGTTGCAGGGTAAATAAATGCCAGACTCATCGATGAATGTCAATCCAGTCTGTGGCTGAGTGACCCTTTCTAGAGCAAATATCATTTGCTTCTTGAGTGAGAATGTAGGGCATGGAAGCTGTTTGTATACATGGATCAGGTCTAACTCTATGTCTAGGCAAAGTGAGGGAGTGCTTCCTTTGATTGAGTGTGGTTTGAATCACTGCTAATGTTTGCACTCTGCTCCCTTCTCAACCTGAACTTTAGACCTCATACTTTCTGAAATTTTCATCTTATCCCACTTCTTTGGGAGGCCCTCTATCAAAATGTCTGTGGTGCCTACACTTGGTATAGTCTTCCCATTATCATTATTTCTACACTATGACACCTGGGCAAGTCCTCAAAATGTGAGTCAGTAAGTGGGAAACTCTAGTGATGATAATATACTCCTGCCTAAAGGATATTAGTAGGTGAGCGCACTGCTAATCTAGCCAAACAATACCATCACCAGTCCTACAAACGTAAATATGTCCTTCATCACCCAGCCTGGGATACTTTTGAGTTTAGAAGGGACACGATTAGTAATTAAGATGAGATATCAAGCAGATTGTCTAATCTGGGAAATTCCATCTTCTCAGTCAGTCAATCATGCTTTAATCAAAGTTAGTTTTTCCAAATAGCACCACTGAGACTGGAAGTCTGAGACATGTACCTTTGTATTCTGTTTCATTAGTCCATTTCTTTATCATCTGTTTATTCAGTTGTCATCACCTACAGTTGCTGTTTTTCTCCAGCATCCGTTTCACAGATGAAGAGACAAATAAGAGATAAAAATGATACTCATCCACACCCCATGTTCCAGTAGAAGTAAACAATCAGATAATGTTCTGTCCATTTGAAACATGAAGAATAAATTGGCAGTTTTTGAATTTCTTTTTGATATCTTCCTCAACTGTTGTATCCCTTCTCTTTCTGTATCTTCTCAGTGCCCAGTTCCTTTTCATGTCTAGAATATTTTCCTCTTCTCATATCCATTAAAGTTTAACTATTCTCAATTGTATTTTAATTTCTAAGGAACTTACTTTTGCAGAAAATTTAATATATTCACTTCCCTAGGCAGTGTGTTTATATTTATTCAATGGACTTCTGGAAGTATAATTATGTTAGACCAATGAAGAAATGATAAACATGGGAATTCAGGCACCTTGGCAACCAGGGTTGCTCATTTGAATAGAAGACACAGTATTTTACTATAACCTAACTGGTATCAAATTGGGCCTGTCTTTGTCAGGGCCTTCAAAGTTGGATAAGTTGTAATTTATTTTGACAAGACCACTGCCACCATCTAGATGACATGCTCTATGGAATTGTACCATCTTCTTAGATTTACTTAAATTTGAGAACAAGTAGTACAAAATCTTCTCTTAATGGTTAAGCCTGATAAAAGAATAAAACAGTCAAATACTCCAGATTTGTTCCTGAGCTGTTCTAGGCAGGAACATGAACTCACTTTAAAGTGGCTGAAGTCCAGAAATGATTGCCTTCGTTTGGGAGTTGAATTGCCTTTTGTCTGCTTGGGATGAGAAAGCATTGATTTCCCAGAGGATGGACAGGACCTATTAGATATAAAATTCCCAGCCCTTCATTTTAGACTCTTCCTCATGTAGATCTCTTTGAAAATAAGCTTTAAAACATCAAGTGCATATACTCATTAGGAAATCAGTTTCAAAGGACAATTACAATTTGTTTCTTTGGTCTTGCATATAAAGCATGTCACTACTGGTGTTGTATCCTAAACAAACAGGAAGCTGAAAATTCAACAACCCCTTTTTAGATATATGAGGAGAGAGAAGATTCAGAGAAAATTACAGCTCCAATAATTGGAAAGACAAGAGCCATAATGTATAGGAGCAGAAACCCAAGAGCTGAAAACTCTGTAGGAAACAGTGCCTGGGGTAGAGAAATCTAACAATAATTGGCAAATTACTGGAGGCTTAGTGTAGGCAAGTATGAGAGTTGAAAATTCCAGGAAGACTTAATTATAGGGTGCCTCTATAATTTTATGAGCTTCATCCGCATATAGTCTGTGTGGAGGAAAGGGAATACCCAATTTTAGCTGTCTTTTGCTGTCCTATGCTATGTAAAGAGGAAATCCTGTGAAGCACTGGTAAAGTTCACTTTGGGGACACAGACACACTACAAGACAGAGACCTAAGCACATGATTACAGTGCTTCTTATACATATTGTACAGCAAAAAGCCTGTTTATTCTGGTTCTTTGTACTCCGTACATTATGTACATCTTTCATCAGCAGTAGCAAAAAACATTGAGGCATACTAAAGGCAAAATACACATTTGAAGAGACTGAGTAATTAGCGGCACCAGATTCAGGTAAATTAGGAACATGGAGAAATTGAGCAGGAATTTAAAAGAAAACCATGCTTAATATATTAAAGGATTTAGTGCTATAGAAGAAATAATGTGAGAAGAGCAGTATAATATAAACACAGAGCTGAAATTTCTGGGAAAGAATGAAGAAGATATAGGGAGACAAAGAGTTCCTTCTTTCTTCTTTGTAGTATACTAGACCTAGCTCAGGAGAGAATCTCTGTACATAAGGTCATGACATTCAAGATTTTCAAATCAAGTGGGAGGAGGAAAGGAAAAGGAGGAGGAGAAGTGAAAGAGAAAGAAGAAAGGAGAGGATCACCAGAACTGACTCTCTGAGAACTGTTGGATGACTCTATAAGACATCATGTATGTGTAATGACAATAGGGGAAGAGAGGAAGAAAAGAAACAATGCCCTATGAATAAACAAGGATAAGAATTACATTTAATTTCACAGGAACTATGCAAGCAAGAACACAACAGTATGAAACATTTATGTTGGCAGTAAAAGAAACACTTTATAATACAGGACTATGAAATTATCTTTTAAAACTGAAGGAGAAATGAAAGATCATCATGTTAAGAGAAACAAAGCAGCCAGAGAAAGATAAGTACCATATATCATTCTCCCACTTCTCCCCTTCATCTCTGACAACCACATGCTAATCTCAACTACTAAATTTGGGGGTAGATAATAGTTAGAAAAATGTGAACAAAAAAAATATACCTTCTTCTCAGTACCACACAGAATCTTCTCTAAAATCGACCAAATACTTTGAAATATAGCAAACATCAATAGGTACAAAAAATTGGAATTACCCCCTGTATCTTATCAGACCATCCTGCTTTAAAGTTAGAATTCAACAACAATACAAAATGCAGAAACCCTAAAAACTCATGAAAATTGAACAATGCTCAATTGCACCATTCCTGGGTCAAGGAAGAAATAAGAAATGAAAGCCTTCCTAGAATTCAATAAGAATTGAATGACAACATACCTGGACTTATGGGACATTTTGAAAGCAGTACAGAGAGGAAAGTTAATACCTATAAGCATCTACATAAAGAAACTAGAGAATAGTCACATTAGAGAATTGACAACACAACTAAAAGCTCTAGAAGAAAAAGAAGCAAACTCACCCTGGGGGAGTAGAGGCCAGGAAATAATCAAATTGAGGGCTGAAATCAATAAAGTAGAATCTAGGAAAACAATACAAACATTCAATGTAATACAGAGCTGGTTCTTTGAGAAAATCAACAAGATAGATAAACCTTTATCCAAACTAACCAAAAGACAGAGAGAACATTAAAATCAACAAAATCAAAATGAAAAGGGGACATAACAACGGACACTGAGGAGATCCAGAGAGATTTCAGGTCATACTTTGAAAACCTATACTCCACAAAATTCAAACATTTAACAGAAATGGACAATCTTCTGCATAGATACCATGTACCAAAATTAAATCAAGAACAGATAAGCAATTTAAATAGGCCTATAACCCCTAATGAAATAGAAGCAGTCATCAAAATTCAGAGAATCTTCAGGTTGTACTTTGAAAAAGTATACTCCAAAAGATTAAAAAATTTAACAGAAATGGACAATTTTCTAAATAGATATCATTTACCAAAATTAAATCAAGAACAGATAAGCAATTTAAATCGACCTATAAGCCCTAATAAAATAGGAACAGACATCAAAAGTCTCCCAAGCAAAAAAGCCCAGAGCCAGATGAGTTCAATGCAGAATTCTACCAAAAATTCAAAGAACAGCTAATATCAACACTCCTGAAAGTGTTGCAAATGATAGAAGCAGAACAGTCATTACCAAACTCTTTTTATGAGGCTACAATTACCTTAGTACCCAAGCCACACAAAGACACAACTAAGAAAGAGAACAATAGACCATTATCCCTCATGAATATTGATGCAAAAATATTCATTAAAACACTGGCAAATCGAATCCAAGAACACATCAGAGATCTCATCCACTATGACCAAGTAGGCTTCATCCCAGGGATGCAGAGATGGTTCAACATATGAAAATACATCAATGTCATCGACCATATACACTAACTGAAAAAGAAAAACCACATGATCATTTCATTAAATGATAAAAAAGCCTTTGAGAAAATCTAACACCCCTTCATGATAAAGGTATTGGAGAGATCAGGGATAACAGGAACATACTTGAACACAATAACAGCAATATACAGCAAACCAACAGCCAACATCAAACTGAATGGGGAAAAACTCAATGTAATTCTTCTAAAATCAGGAACAAGACAAGGATGTCCACTCTCTCCATAGCTCCTCAATATTGTAATTGAAGTTCTAGCTAGAGAAATAAGACAACAAAAGGAGATCAAGGGGATACAAATTGGAATTAGTTCAACTTTCACTATTGGCAGAGGATATGATAGTTTACATAAGAGATCTGAATAATTGTACCAGGGGACTCTTACAGCTGATAAATACCTTCAGCAAAGTGTCAGGATGCAAGGTTAACTCAAAAAAAAAATGAGTAGCCCGACTATATACGGAAGATAAAGGGGCCGAGAAACGTTTTTTTTTTTTTTTTTTTACAATAGCCACAAACCACAAACATACAATATCTTGAGGTAACGCTAACAAGTGAAAGACCTGTATAATAAGAACTTTGAGTCTTTAAAAAAACAAATTAAAGAAGATACCAGAAAATTGAACGATCTCCCATGCTCTTGGATAGGAAGGATCAACGTAGTAAAAATGGCAATCTTGCCAAAAACAATCTACGGATTCAATGCAATCCCCATCAAAATCCCAGTACAATTATTCATGGGCCTTGAAAAAACAATATTCAATGTCATATGGAAAAGCAAAAGACACAAATGAAGGAATTTCAGGAGGCACCACCATACCTGACTTCTAAGATCTCTTTTAGAGCTATATTCCTGAAAACAGTTTGGAGTTGGTGCAAAAACCGAGAAGAAGACCAATGGAATTGAATTGAAAATCCTGACATTAACCCATACACCTATGAACAACTGATTTTTGACAAAGAAGCTAAAACTATACAATGGAAAAAAGAAAGCATCTTCAACAAATGGTGCTGTCACAACTGGATGCTGACTTGCAGAAGGCTGTAGATAAAACCATATCTATTGCCATGCACAAAACTTAAGGCCAAGTGGATCAAAGACCTTACCATAAATCCAGCTACACGAAATGTCTTAGAAGAGAAATTGGGAGGTACCCTTGAACCAATTGGTACAGAAGACTGCTTCCTGAACATTACATCAACAGCACAGACACTGAGATCAACAATTAATAAATGGGACCTCCTGAAATGGAAAAGCTTCTGTAAGGCAAAGGACACAGTCAATAAAAACAAAACAGTAGCCCACAGAATGAAAAAGAGATATTCAAGAGCCCCTCATTTGACAGAGGGATGATTTCCAAAATGTACAAAGAACTCAAGAAACTAGTCACCAAAACACCAAATAACCCAATTAAAAAGTGGGGCACAGAACTAAATAGAGAATTCTCAATAAAAGAATTTAAAATATGGCTGAAAGACATTTTAGAAAGTGCCTAACATCCTTAGCCACCAGAGAAAGGCAAATCAAAACAACTCTGAGATACCATCTTACTCCTGTCAGAATGGCTAAAATAAAAAACACCAAGGACAGTTTTTGTTGGAGAGGATGTGGAGAAAGGGGCACACTCTTCCACTGCTGGTGGGAGTGCAAACTTGTACAGCCACTTTGGAAATCAGTATGGCATGCCCTCAGGAAAATAGGAATCAGTCTACCTCAAGATCGAGCAATTCCATATGATGACATATGGAACCAAGTTAAGTATGCAACAAAGCTTTTATTAAGATATCTACTTTTTTATTTAAAAACTGAGATTTTATTTAGTTATAATTCTTTTATTGGAAATAGGTTTCTTTTCATACAATATATTCTAATTATGGTCTCAACTCCTCTTATAACTCCCAGTTCTTCTCCTCCTCCCCTCCCATCCTGATTCATGCATTTTCTGTCTCTCCTTAGAAAACAAACAGGCATCTAAGGCAAGTCTTATTGTTTATGAGAAGCATTTGGGTATTTTAAAATGTCATACTCTACAAACTGTTGTAAGCTTGCATTTAAATTCTCTGCATATACATATGCACATACAATATGTACTATGAATGCATGATATGTGTGTGGTATATTCCCATGCTATGTGTGCTAAGGCCAGGGGTGTATGCTGGGTGTCATGCTCTACCATTTTTTTTGGCCATATTCCCTTCAGACAGGGTGTCTTAATGAACCTGACACACTGTTCTCGCTAGAGTCACTGGCCAATGAGCCTTGTTGGTCAACTCCTGTCTTTGCCCCTTACATGACTAGGGTTATAGACACATGTGTAGTCACATCTGGCTTTATATCTATGTGTTGGTGATCAAATTTAGGTCCTCATGCTTGGACAGCAAGTACTCTTAACATATATTTTAAATATTGTTTTAAGTTGTATTCTATGACATTGTACCTCACATAAGGTAGTTTTAAATAACTATGTGTGTGATTTATGATCACAAGTTAGGGTTACTATTGCTGTGAAGAGACACCATGACCATGGCAACTCTTACAAAGAAAACATTTTATTGGGGTGGCTTGCTTACAGTTTCAGAAGTTTAGTACATTATTGTTATGGCAGGGAACATGGTGGTGTATAGGCACATACAGTTCTAGAGCTTATAATCCTACATGTTGCAGGCAACAGGAAGTCAACTAACAGTCACACTGAGGGAAGCTTGAGTGAAAGAGATATCAAAACCCACCCCACAGTGACACACTTTCTCCAACATGGGCACACCTTACAATATTGCCACTCCTTTTGGGGGCCATTTTCTTCCAAACCACCACAGCTGATTTATTATTAAAATTTTGGTGTGCTATGGATTGAACCAGGTTAATTATGCTAGGCAAATACTCTGCTATTGAGCCACACACTTCATCCTACAGTGTTTTATTTAATCAATCCCTTATTACTTAAGCATATTCCAATATTGTGCTACAAAAATGCTGCAATGTAAGTCTTTTAACTTATATCTCTGTCCTCATTTGTGACTCAGTATGGATTATATTTCTGAGTACAGTGTTGCAGAATCAGAGGATAGACAATTAAAAACTCTTTTTACTTATTAAACTTCTTTATCATTGGTGTTCACTTCTCTGAATCTTATCAATTTTGAGTATTCTCTATTTGTAGTTACTAAGTTTTCTCAATAAGCAGTCATGTTGGTTTTACTTGAATTTGTCACTATTTAATAGCAAGATTGAACATTTTAATAAGCCTTTTTGAATTGTGTGTGTGTGTGTGTGTGTGTGTGTGTGTGTGAGAGAGAGAGAGAGAGAGAGATTTGCCTATTTGTGCCCTCTAGTTCACTTATGTTTAGCTCCTACTTGCAGTCATAAATTTTTCCCTTACCCTTTGAACTTAAAAAGCCTAACAGTAACTAAGGCAACAAAACATGCTAGGTGTTTGAACTATAAAGCAGTAGCAATAACCATCTTGAAATTACCTACAACAGCTTTTAGAAACTTTATATGGTCTAAAAATGCGCTCTTATTCATTCCAAGTGTCCATCAGGGCACAATGTCTTTTTTTCACATGCACTTTGCTGGATATTTGGAGCATGATGCAGTGGGTCAGGGCAGCTGGATTCTGTGTGTATGATGCCACATGGAGTTGTGCAGTGTACTTGCCATACAAGAACCACTGTCTGAACATAGTTGAGAACTGTAGTAACCTTATAGCAACCTCGACATTTCACATCCTTGAAGTAAGAATTTGGACTCTGAACTACATGGTTCTTATTTTTTTCTTCCTCTCTAGTCAGAAGCATGGTGATGGCTTCCCTAGCATAGCTGATCCAGATGGCTGAAGTGAAGTCAGGAATTGTAGACATTTGAATCTCAATACATGCTTCTTGCTTGGCATTATGGTGAAATGGCCAGGAACATGGGGACTAGAATGAAATTGTAAGGCAAGAAATTTTGACTTCACTACTTACTGGGTTATCCACTTTCTTTGCCTTAGCCAATTATCTCACATGTCAGTGTTAAAGTTTAAGCATGAGTACATTCATATAAAGTTCTAAAGAATTCTGAGGTACATGATAATCTCATCAAATGTTATTTTTTTAAACAATTATTTATAGTTCTACCAAGGGTTGGAGAATATTTCTCTCCCCAAACTCATCAACACAGCATTTAATTGATTTCAAAATCAAATGTTGCCATGACTTAGGACTCAGACAACAAAACGTAGCTAGTATTACCAGACTCTTTCTCCTACAATGAACAGCTATTAAAACATCTAAGAAAATGTATGTACGTATTTCAGGCATTTGACAGTACTCAAGGCTAGCCTTTAGTCTTTTGGAGAAAGGAGACTTATGATTCAAGCCTAAAATTAATGTAGATATTCTCCCTAGGAAAGATAGAATGGGTAGAAATGGTAATTTAGAGATGACCATGATGCCTAGTTCTTATATGCATGGTGCCCCAGAGATTGAAACAATAGAGAGGTAACTCGAGAAGCCCAAATGTTGTCATAATAATTTTACCATACACTAGGCAAGCTGAACATCTTCTGTTTAATTTACTTCTCCCATGGTCATAAAAGGAAGTTTTACATTTGTCTAAAGAATGAACTTACTTTTTGTATGCAAATAATGTTTTCTGTTTAGATTATGAAGCCTCGTATAGGTTGCTCAACTTTTTCATCTTCTAGAATCCCAAGTAACTTTTAAAATGTAGGGAATAGTCATGCTAAATGTGGGTTCTTGTGTCAGTTTTTCCACTTAGTGGGGAATTTGAAGGGTCATTTATATTGTAGCATATATTGATATTCATGCTTTTCTATGACTCAATAGAATTCCATTGTATGAATGCACCAAATTAAAAAAGTATTTTATCTATTCATTGAGAATCCCATACATCTATACAATGTATTTAGGCCATTCCTCCATTCTCTCCTTCTAAATCTACAAAACAACTGTCACCTGTTATCTATTTTGAAACAGCATATTCTCTTATTTTTTAGTTCATAACCCATTAATATATAAATGTACATGGGTATAGGGCTATTTGATGGGGCATGGGAAACCTAGGAGAGGGCCACACTAGAAATAAAACTCTTTTTTTCAGAAGCTACAAACTGACAAAATTGACCACATTTTAGGATTATCCATACATTTGTTGATGGGGTATTTTGCTTTTATTCATCTCCCAGATATTATGAGTAATGATGTTTTCAAATGCTTATACCTCTTTAAAGACCCTGCTTTCCATCACTTTATTTATATACCAAGAGGTCAAATTGATAGATCATATGCTAATTTGGTCATTATCCTTCTGAAGAATATCATACTGTTTTCTACAGTGCGTATGCATTTGTGTATATACAGATGTATAAAGAAAAATCCTATGTTGAAAGGTTTTTGGCTACCTTCTGTTTGTTTTAACTGTTACATTTCAATCTTTCATACAATTTTAATTAGTTTTTGTAACATATCTTTCTTTTGTGTGTGGTTATGCAGTTTTCCAGCACTTTTACCTTAATAATTTAAAAATTCTTAATTTGAATATAATTACACGATTTCTCTGATTTTCTATCCTCCTTCCAACCTATCTTTTGTTTTTTTCCTCTCTAATATCTACCTTGTTTACCCAATGAAGAATTATACCTTCTTTATTTTTGTCTGTTATTGTTACATATATATGCATATATGTCTTTGAATAAATTATTCTACATTGAATGCTTTCTTAGTACCCCTGTTAAATATCATTCATGTGAAGGTTGACTTCTGGGTTTTCTATTTTTCTCCAAGCATCTAAATATATATTATCTGTCTTTATGTTCCCTGTCCCTCCCTTCCTCCCACTACCCCCCTACCTGAACCCACCTCCTATTTACTCCTCAGAAAGGTTAAGGCCTCCTATGGGAAGTCAACAAAGCCTGGCACATTAAGTTGAGTCAGGACCAAGCCCCTCCCCGCTGCATCAAGGCTGAACAAGGCATTTTACCATAGAGAATAGGCTCACAAAAAGCTTATGCACCGGGGATAGATCCTGGTCCCACTGCCAGGGGTCCCATAAACAGACTGGGCTACACAACTGTTGCCCACATGCAGAGGGTTCCACCCTATAACCTCATGTCATTCCTGCAGTATTTACAATAGCTAAGATAAAAAATTACTGAGATATCCATCAACTCATGAATACATACTGAAAATGTGACCTCTATACATAATGGAATTTTATCCAGTTATAAAGAAAAATGTAATTATAAAATTTGCAAGTAAATTGATGGGACTAGAAAAAAAAGGTATGCTGCCTTAGGTGTCCCAGACACAGAAAAACAAATGCCACAAGTATGTTTAACTTGAATAATCTATACAAGTCAGTGTCTGTGGTGGTGAAGCTTCTTAAGGCTGGTGATAGTAGAATGAAATAATGGGGCTGTGAGATTTAAGTGGGAGGGTAGGGAGGCAAAGAGGCTAGGGGAATGATAACTAACATCACAAATGTTAAAAAAAACACATATGGAAACTTTTAAAATTAAATATGCATTTTGATCACATTTTACCATCCCCCTTCTCCTTTTAGATCCTCCCCATCTAACTCCACACCTTCTTTCTCTCCTTCCCTGGGAAACAAACAGGCCAATGGGGGAAAAAAAAACAGAAAAAAAAAAAACAAAGAAAACAGAGAAGCAAAAAATAAAAAAAAAGAAAAAAACCATGAGAAACACCAATACACACAGAGATATATACATATGTCATTTACATACACATAGTGACCACAAAAACACAAAATCAGAAACCATAATAGGTAAGCAAAAGACAAGGTAAAACAAAGTGTCCAAACAAAGCATTATGAGGCAAAAAAATATATAGAACTACCACTGAGTTTATTTTTTGTTGGCCATCTACTACTGGGCATGGGGCATACCCTTAAGTAAGGTTTGTATAACCAGTCAGGATCCCTTGGAGAAAATAAACATTTCCTTTGCAAGAGGTTGTCAGTTCCAGATAACTTCTGGGTTAAGGATGGTTGCTGGAGTCCAGCTCTGGATAATGGCAGGGTCTGAAAATGGGTAGATGTAAGACCTTTGATTGGAGAAAACAGACATGGAACACTTCTTAGTTTCATTTTATAAGAGATGGACAGAAAGGTAGCAGAGATACAGGTCCTAGCAGGGGATGTAAAGAATAGGGCAACAAGGGAGTGAGCCAGGCCGTGATGAATGGGAGAAATCTTTTAGCCTGACTGGCTAGCGGCCAGAGTGTGTCTTCACTTAATACAGACTTTAGTAAGCAGGGATACATTCATGTTGTTTCAAAACATAGACCATATCATTTTTGTTTTGAACATGTGCTTCATTTTCTCTTGCTCATCTTTTAGTCATTTTTAATAAACTATGACTTTTATAAACTTTTTATATTTTATTGTAAATCATCATATTTTACATATCAATCTGTTCCCTTTCCCTCCCATGCTCCCCCACCGACCCCCATACCATCTGTCTTCTTCATGGAAGGTGAGGCCTTCCATGGGGGATCATCATAATCTGTCAAGTCATTTAGGGTAGGGCCTAGGCCCTTCCCCATGTATCTAGGCTGAAAGAGTATCCCTCCATAGGGAATGGGCTTCTGAAGTCTGTTCATGCATTAGGGATGCATCCTGTTTCACTGCCAGATGCCCCATAGACTGTCCAGTCTCCTTGCTGTTACCCACGTTCATGGGGTCTGGTTTGGTCCTATGCTGGTTCCCCAGCTATCGGTCTGAGGTCTATGAGTTCCCCTTTGTTCAGGTCAGCTGTCTCTGTGGGTTTTCCCAGCATGGTCTTGACCCATTCGTTCATCACTTCTCCCTCTCTGAAACTGGATTCCAGGAGTTTTGGCTCAGTGCTCAGTTGTGAATCTCTGCTTCTTTTTTCATCAGCTACTGGATGAAGGCTATAGGATGTCATTCCAGGTAGTCATTAATCTCATTATAAGGGGAAGGGCATTTTTATTTTTAAATGTTATCTTTTTGAAATTATTTTTTCTTATTTTACATATAGATCCCAGTTCCCTCTCCCTCCCTCCCTTTCATTCCCCTATGACACCCATCCCATCCCATCCCCCCCCATTGCACAGGGTGGGTGATGTTTTCCAGGAGGAATCATCAAAATCTGTCAAGTCATTTGGAGTAGGGTCTAGGCCCTCCTCCCAGCTTCTAGGTTAAGGGAGTATCCCTCCATGGGGAATGTGATCCCAAAGTCCTTTTGTGCACCAGAGATACATCCTGGTTCCACTGTCAGAGGTACCTTAGTTGGCCCAGGCCTTCTAACTGAGACCCATGTACAGGGGGTCTGAGTTGGTATAATTCTAGTTTCCCAGCTATCAGTCTGGGGGTCCATGAGCTCCCCGTTGTTCAGGTCAGCTGTCTCTGTGGGTTTCTGTAGCCTGGTCTTGACCCCTTTTCTTTTCTTTCTTTTTTTTAATCATTTATTTATTTTACACTGAGCATAATTATACATTCTTTTTTATTTTAAATGAAAACAAACATTTATAAACAATATTTGGGAATTTGGGTGTCATTCTTTCCAAAATGCTTCCTGTTGGTAGGGGGCACTGTCATGGGGGAATCCTGAGAAAATGCAAAAATCCTGGCTGTAGTGGTCTGCAAGGCTGCATTGTCCCATTGATGTTGCTTCAGGGGGTCTTGTTGGATCAAACCATATTAGTCTGGAAGGAATCCACAGCTTTTCATTTTCTGTGGAAACAAAATTAGAAATCCTTTCCCCCAGTAACTTGTCCTTAGGCTTAAATTTTGAAGTCAAATCATTTTAAATATAAAACAATATATATATATATACATATATATAATTATATAATTAAATTAATCCAGCAGCATTTTTTCCTTATTTTTTTCATTAATAATATAATTTAAAGATTTTACATGTGGATCCAAGTTTTTGTGACTGAGTTACCTCATTCAGGATGGTTTCTTCAAGTTCCATCCCCTTGCCTGCGAATTTCAAGATTCCATTGTTTTTCCCCCCTCATAGTACTATTCCATTGTATAAATGTGCCACATCTTCTTTATCCATTCTACAGTAAGGGGCATCTAAGTTGCTTCCAGGTTCTTACTATTACAAATAATGCTGCTATGAACATAGTTGAGCACATGTCCTTGTTGCATGGATGTGGGTCATTTGGGTATATACTTAAGAGTGAAATTGCTGGGTCCTGTGGTAAGCTAATTCCCATTTTCTCAAGGAACCGCCATACTGATCTCCAAAGTGGCTGTAGAGTCTACACTCCCACCAGGAGCGGAGGAGTGTTCCCCTTTCTCCACATCCTCTCCAGCATAAGTTGTCATTGGTGTTTCTAATTTTAGCCATTCTGGCAGGAGTAAGATGGTATCTCAAAGTTGTTTTATTTGCATTTCCCTGATAGCTAAGGATGTTGAACATTTTCTTAAGTTTGACCCCTTTTCTTATCACTCCTCCCTCTCTGCATCTTGATTCCAGGAGTTCGGCTCAGTGTTTAGCTGTGGATGTCTGCTTCTGCTTCCATCAGCTACTAGATGAGGGCTCTAGGATGGTGGGTACATTAGTTATCAATCTCATTATCAGGGAAGGGCATATAAGGTAGCCTTTCCACTGTTGCTCAGATGGTTAGTTGGAGTCATCCTTATAGATCTCTGGACATTTCTCTAGGGTCAGTTTTCTCTTTGTACCTATTTGGCTCCCTGTATTGTGGTATTTCTTTTTTTCACTAGAGTCTATTCATCCTCTGTCCCCTGACTCAATCTTCCCAGTCCCAGGGCAAAAGGTCATTTAAGGTAGTCTCTCCACTATTGCTTAGATTCCTGGTTGGGGTCATCCTTGTGGATTTCTGTACAATTCACTAGTGTAAGATTTCTTTTTAAACCTATAATGGCTCCTTCTATTGATGTGTTCTTTTCTTGCTCTCATCTATTCATCTCCCCATTCAATCTTCCTGATCCCTCATGTCTCCTCCCCCTCCGCTTCTCACCTCCTTTTTCCTCTCTCCCTCCCTCTCCCCTCATGCAGAGTTATCATTTTCAATAAATTTCCCTCATTTTGACATTATTGATAAACAGAATTATTGTTACTCACTAAGCCTTTGGCGCAAATTTTAAGAATCTAGAGGCCTATGACAGCCTGTCCTCAGGCTAGTAGCTTTTGGGGCTACAAGGACATTAGACCAAAAAAATCTTCAAGCAAGTCTGGGCATATTGCTATGTCTCAAGCAGTGTATTATTAACTCTTAATGGTCAGAGACCCCAAGAAATGTCCTCAGGCCAAAACTGCTACAGTTATTTTTCAAATTCTAGCATAACACAATGTTTTTATTTCCTATCTTTATAGAATGTATCTGTATGTCTAATCCTGTCATTCTGTTGTTTCTTGGTTGTACATCACCATAGTGGCTCTGTATGAGTTAACATTTTTAAGAAAAGGAGGTCCTGTTATCTCATTCATTTATCAGCTTTTTACATCATTCTTTATTCATCAATATGAGTCTCTGTGTAGGACAGAGGTAACTTCTGCTAATCGAAATTTGTTGCTGTATATGCCATGTAATTGCCTGAATATATAGTAGAAGAGGCTAGCAGTCTGAACTTTGGTCAACTCCTCTACCGAACTGAATCTTTTTGACATTTTAAAGTTTACTTTGTTTTGATTATCTTGTTCCCGAGTAAGAACAGGAACTGAAGTTTCAAGAATGGCTCATAGCCTCATAAAGAGACCTCTGGCTTCTTTATGTTTGTTACAACCTCCAAGGCATAAGAATGACCTTCAAGTAGATAAGGATATATCCCTAAAAGCAGGAAGGGTACTATGTTCATAACTTTCCTGTGTTCATACTGCCACAGTCTTTTTTTTTTGAGTTTGTATGTGCATCAGTCTTGCATCTGGAAGACACTGAGAAAACTTTTTTTTATAAACTTATTACCATAACTTTGTCTTTGTTCTAGTTTCTTACCTTCTTTGCTTTCCTCATTCTCTTCTTTTTATTTGAGTTACATTTTTAATTTTCAGGATTTCAGTTTGGTTTTTCTTCAGTAATTTTTTTTGCTGAAATCCCCCCTCATATCTTGCATCAACTTCCTCATTTTATTTCTCTGTGTTCTTGATTAGAAGCTTATTTTGAAAGGATATCTGCATGCCCTCATGTATAGCAGAGCTATTTACAATAGCTAAGTGATGGAAAAAAACTTTTATCAATGAGTAAATGGATAAAGAAAATGGATCATTTGCACAATGGTATGCAGCCTTTAAATAGATTGAAATTTGGAGGCAATTATGGTAGTGGTAGTATACATCTATAATCTCAGAAATTAGGAGATAGTGGAAATTGAAGATCTAAAGCTAGCCTTGCTTGCATAGAAGAATTCTTTATTACTCCAACCCCATCAAATAAAGTTCCAATCCTCTAATTTGGACTAAGGTAGATAGAACTGGAGATTATTGTCTGAAGAAAGCTTGTCACAGAAAGACAAGCAACACAATTTTACTCACATGTGGAAAATTAAAACATTAAACTTGGAAAAGGAGAGAATAAAATGATAGTTACCATAGTCTGAGAAGAAGATTTAGTGAGAATCAAGTACAAAGTTTCATTTAGATAGAAACAAATTCTGCTAATTTGTTACTTATCATGGTGACTGTAGTTAACATAAAAAAAATGAGTTTTATGTGCTATCACCATAGAAATTGTAAGTAGTAAGAGTGAAGGTACACATTCTCATTTTGATTATTCCACAATGTGTATCTATAAATTACATTCCTTTCTATATTTATACACATATCACTTTATACTCCATAGACATACAATTTTCATTTTTAACACATGAGTATATTTTCCTTTATAAGATATATTTGGGGTGTGTATAATTTATGCATGTATGTGCACCTACATATGGAGGTGCAACATGCCTGTGGGTAGAGTTAACATCATATATAGTGGGCACAGTCACAGTATATAAAAGTATACTCCTCTATTAAGTTTCCACCTTAACTTTTGTTACACTTTTGTCTCCATTGGCTGGATTATTCTTTTTCCATCCCAGAAGTGCTAAGGTTATAGATGTGTGCTGTTATACTGACTTTTAGGGTCCAAACTTACGCTCTTGTGTTTCTTTGGAAAATACTTTATGCACTGAGCCATCTCCCTATATCCCAAAGCACTTTTAGTAACATTTATGTAATAGCCTCTTTTCAGTTTCCTAACCATTTTGACTTAATTTTTCTTAGAAATATTTCTCACTACTTTTGTATGTATGCATTATCTTTGTCTTGTTTTGTGTTATGTGCCATAGTTTTCATTTGGGAAAAAAAATCTTTTATTTATTTATTATTTGCATGGAGTATCTGTACTGGTCTGCTTTCTAAATTCAAGTCCATAAATACTTTTTGTTTTGCTAATGTATGAATATTTGATTAAATGTTTTTTCACCTAAAAGTATACACACAGTCCAATGTTCTCCAATTTCCTGTATCAAAGAAGAGAAGTTTAATACCACTCTAATGACTTTAAAAACTATTCTTATTAATTTCTTGAGAATCTCAGAACATGTGTTTTGATCATATTCACACCTCCCCTACTCTTCTCAGATCGTCCCTCTTCCCACCCACCCAACTTTTTCTCTTGATTTTTTTTTATACCCTTAAGTCCAGATTGCACTGCCTGTATATTCTTGGATCTGCACTTCCACTGGAGGATGGATGACTTACTAGGAACTACACTCTTGAAGAAAATTAACTCCCCTATCTGCAAGTAGGTATCAATTTCAAATACTACTTCTACTTGGGGAGTAAATTTATTCTGACATGACCATTCTCCACTGGGACTTTGTCTGAATTAAACTTGTATAGGTCTTGTGCATGTTGTCACAATTGCTATGCAGCTGCCCACTGGTGTCCTGAAGGTACTGTTTCATTGTAGTAATCTACAACATTTTTCTCTCTAGACTCTTTTGGCCTCCTCTTCCACAATAGTATCTAAGCCTTGGGAGAAAAAGGCATGATGTAGATGTCTCATTTAGGGCTGACAATCCCAAATTCCTTATTCTTTTCAACTTGACCAATTTGTGGTCTCTATATATGCCAATCACTATCTACTTCAAATGTATGCTTTTCTGATGAAAGGATTAACAGATGCATTAATCCATGGATATAACAAGAAGTCATTAGGAGTTGATCTAATACTACATGAATTTAACAGAACTCTTTTTGGGTATTGTTTTTTCTTACCTTTTCAAGACATTCAAGGTTTTCATTACTAATTTGAGGTCTCTCAATTTTTAAAAGTTTATTTTATCTTTTTATGAGTTTTGAATACATTCATCTATGTGTGCCATATGTGTACAGTGCTTGCAAATGCCAGAAGAAGATGCTAAAACTAGAACTAGAAATACAGATGATCAGGAACCACCACATAGGTACTAAACCCAGGTCTTCTGCTAGAGCAGGTAGTGCTTTTAACTTTTGCGCTCTTCCTCCAGAATCTGCTCAACCTTTTTGATAAAAGCACTTATTTCTATAAACTTTCCTCTTAGGACTGCCTTCATTGTGTCGTATAGATTTTGTTATGTTGTGTTTTCATTTTTATTTTATTTTATAAATTTTAAATTTTCTTTCTTGATTTCTTCCTTGATGCAATTACATGGTAATATCTTGTTTATACTGTAGCAAATAAAGGTTGCCTGAAGATCAGAGGGTGGAGCTAACCACTAGTTAATCATAGAGGTCTCTACAGACAGACAGCAAGTGAGAAGGCTGGGCAGAGAGGAAAATATAGGTGGGAGGAGACAGGAACTCAGTCTCCTTTGTTCAGCCTGAGGATTTAGTAGTGGTAAAAATTCTAGTGGCTGGCTGCTCTTTTTCTCTGATTTTCCTGCTTTCAACCCTTAATATCTGACTCTGTGTTTTACTATTAAGACCTATTAGGACTTGTGCTATACACTTATCATTCAGTGGTTTGTAGTTTAGTTCCCATGAGTTTGTGTAATTTCTGTAGCTTTTCTTGCTGATAAGATCCAGTGTTTTTACTTTATGATCAGAATATAAAATGTTATTGCAAATGTTCTGTATTTGTTGAGATTTTCTTGGTGTCTTAATAAATTGTTGAATTGGAGGAAAGTTCCAGGGGCTCCTGAGAAGACTGTATATTCCTTAGTGTTTGGTTTGACTGTAATGTTTTGTAGATACTTGTTAGGTCCATGTGATTTATGATGTCATTTAGCTCCGTAGCTTCTCTGTTTAGTTTATTTCTGAATGACAGATCTATTGGTGAGAGTTGCGTATTGCAATCACCCACTATCACTGCATTGGGGTCAATTTGTTGTTTTAGATTTAACAGCATTTCTTTTATGATTATTTTTTGCCCCTTTGTCTGGTGATATATGCTTGGGATTGTAATATCTTGTTGATGGTTATTTTTCTTTATTGAATATGAAGCATTCCTCTTTATCTCTTCTGACTAGTTATGATTTGAAGTCCATGCATTTTGTCAGAAATTAGAAGAGCTACACCTGCTTGATTTTTGGTTTTCACGTGCTTAGAATATCTTTATCCATCCTTTTATCCTAAGGTGGTGTCTATTGTAGATGATGAGTTGTGTATTTCTTAGTGGCAGCAAAATGATGGACTCTGTTTCCATTTTTATTTTGAGACAAGGTCTCACTATCTGCCTTGGACCCCTATCTATACTAGGCAAAAAATCCTTTGGGATCCACCTGCCTTTTTTTCCAGAATACTGGGATTGAAAACACATGCCCCAATTCTTGGCTACTATCATCTTTTCAAACTCAATTCTGTAAGTCTGTGTCTTTTTGTAATTTTTTTTGTACTTTGTTTTTGAGACAGGTTTTCTGCATGGCTTTGGAAGCTGACCTGAAACTAGCTCTTGTAGAGCATGTTGGCCTTGAACTCACAGAGATATGCCTGTCTCTGCCTCCTGAGAGCTGGGATTAATGGCATGTACCACCAATGCCCAACCCCGTGTCTTTTAATTGAGAAATTGATAACATTAATTCAAAGATGTATATTAATTCATATGATTTTGTTCTGCTTATGGTGATTACTCAGGTCTCTTTTGATTAGCTAACCTGCTAGTGTTTATTTGTTCCCTGTTACCTTTTGGGTGTGTTCTTCCTTCTTTTCAGATTGAAATATTCTTTCTAGTATCCTCTGAGATATAGATTAGTATTCATAAATTCTTTTTAACTGTTGTTATTTATTCTTCCATTTAAATAAAGTTTTACTGTGTATAACTATCTGCATTGACAGCTGTGATATTCCAAGATTTAGAGTATATTTTTCCCTATCCTTCTGGCTTTAAATGTTTCTGGTGTCTTGTGAAGGGAGGCAGCAATCTGGGTCTACAGTTGGTATTTAAAGAGTCACTTTTGAGGAGTGGCATTAAACTTGTAAGGTAGAGAGAGGAGCTGGGGTGATGTATAGGTTCCTGATAAGCAGCCATGAAGCAACCAGAATGGATGGGGTTGTATAGATAAGTGATGTGACTTTCTGCATGTAAGTGGTCTAGATGATTCCTGGTTGGGAGGGGTCTGGAGTCTGTCTGGATTCAACAGAAGGGAAGAGGGTCTTGGAGGAGACTGTGGTCCCTAGAAAGCAGCTGGCTGGGGGACAACCAGAATGGAGGGGGCATTTACAGGGGAGTGTAGATAGCCTATATGTGTCTGTGCCAAGAGGTCAAGCTATACTTTTTGCTTTATAAATAACATATTCTGCTCTGTCTGGTGTTAGCAATCTCTTTTTTATTCTTTTAGTTTTTACTTTTTATTTTGAAAGAACATCTTACCAAGTTGCTACTAGTCTTGAATGCATTCTTAATGCCCAGATAGTCTTTGATGTTGTGGTCTTTCTGCCTCAGCCTCTTAAATGGCTGGGTTTATAGGTTGGGAGCATAGTTAAGATGTTCTTTTATTGTGATTCAGGTATTTCAATAGATTTTTTAAGTATGTGACATTCATTTAGTCCTTAAGACTTTCCTAAATGTTGTGAACAATGACAACAAGCACCATTAGAGTCAGACATATACTTAAGATTCTCTTTAGACATTTTCCTCAAGCAAACAAAATTAAAGTACTTTGGCCCCAAACATGGCTACACACCAAAATTACCTTGGGAGCTTAAAAAAAAAGACAGTTTTCCCTGTCTTCCTGCCTCTTCAAGGATAGCATTGGATAGGAATGTCTGAAAATAAAATGTCTGCCTCAAGTCACCTTTTCTGAATTGTTACCCTGATGGTTACCACCTTGTATATTACTGTATCCATAGGTAACGAGCCAATAAGGCTACAGTGAATGGAACAATAGGCAACACAACTTAAAACTTAACAGTAATTACTTTGCATATATCTTATTTGTACAATATATGCATTTTAAAGCCACAAAATGCATTCTATACAGTGAGTTTCCATTTCAATCTTTTTTATTATTTCTTTTACATCTTTTTTATTATATTAAATTATTTCTCTATTTTTATTTTACATATCAATCCCAGTTCCCTCTCCCTCCCTCTTTCCCTCTATCCCACCTTCTTATGCCCCACAACAAGCCTCCCCTCCCATTCCCCCCACTCCATGAGTAGGGTGATGCCCTCCAGGAGGGGTCATGTAAATCTGTCAAGTCATTTGGAGTAGGGACTAGGACTTCTCTCCTGTCTCTAGGTTAAGAGAGTATGCCTCCATGGGTGATGTGCCCCCAAAGTCCTTTTGTGCACCAGGAATACATCCTGGTTCCACTGCCTGAGGTCCCTTTACTGCTCAGGCCTTCTGAGAACCATGTTCAGGGGGTCTCAGTCATTTCCATGTTGGATTCCCAGCTATCAGTCTGGGGCCCATTAGTTCTTCCTTGTTCAGGTCAGCTGTCTCTGTGTGTTTCTGTAACATGGTCTTGTCCTCCCTCTCTGCATCTGGATTCCAGTTCTGCTCAGTGTTTAGTTGTGGGTGTTTGCTTCTGTTTCCATCAGCTACTAGATGAGGTCTCCATAATAATGGATAAGTTAGTCATCGATCTCATTATCAGGGAAAGGCATTTATGATAGCCTTTCCATTGTTGCTCAAATTGTTATTTGGGGACAGTCTTGTAGGTCTCTGGACATTTCTCAAGGGTCAGATTTCTCTTCAAACCTATAATGGCTCCCATCTTATGCTGTCTCGCTCTCTCTCTCTCCCCCCTCTCTCTCTTCTCTCTTCTATTTCTCCTTTGATTCAATCTTCCTAATCCCAAGTGCTTTCCTCTCCTCCCCTTCTCTTTCTCCTAGTTCCCACTCCACTCCCTGCTCCCCCCACTTCCCATGTGCTCTAGGGGACTTGTATCTTTCTCCTTTTGTGAGGGACCTTATATAAATCTCTTAGAATCCTCCTTGTATCCTAGTTTCTCTGGTAGTATGAATTATAGGCTGGTGATCATTTGAACTATGCCTGAAATCCATATATCAGAGAGTACATACCATGCTCCTCTTTTTTGTGACTGGGTTACCTCATTCAGGATGGTTTCTTCAAGTTCCATCACTTGCCTGCAAGTTTCAAGATTCCATTGTTTTTTTCTTTCTGCAGAGTAGTATTCCATTGTGTACATGTGCCACATCTTCTTTATCCATTCTTCAGTTGAGGGGCATCTAGTTTGCTTCCAGGTTCTTGCTATTACAAATAATGCTGCTATGAACATAGTTGAGCACATGTGTTTGTTGCATGGATGTGGATCATTCGGGTATATGCCTAAGAGGGGAATTGCCAGGTCCTGTGGCAGACTGATTCCCATTTTCCTGAGTGGAATCATACTGATCTCCAAAATTGCTGTACAAGTTTGCACTCCCACCAGCCATGTAGGAGTGTTCCCCTTTCTCCATATCCTCTCCAGCATAAGTTGTCATTGGTGTTTCTAATTTTAGCCATTCTAAAAAGAGTAAGATGGTATCTCAAAGTCGTTTTGATTTGGATTTCCCTGATAGTTAAGGATGTTGAGCACTTTCTTAAGTATCTTTCAGCCTTTTTGGTTTCCTCTATTGAGAGTTCTCTTTTCAGTTCTGTACCTGATTTTAAAAATAAGGTTATTTGGTGTTCTGTTGACTAATTTTTTGAGTTCTTTGTATATTTTGGAGATCAGCCCTCTCTGTCAGATGTAGGATTGGTGAAGATCTTTTTCCAGTCTGTGAGCTGTCATTTGGTCTTGTCAACTGTGTCCTTTGCCTTTCAAAAGCTTCTACATTTGAGGAGGTCCCATTTGTTAATTGTCTGTCTCATTGTCTGTGCTACTGGAGTTATGTTCAGGAAGCGGTCTCCTATACCAATTTGTTCAAGGGTACCTCCTCCTTTCTCTTCTAAGAGTTTCAGTGTGGCTGGATTTACATTGAGGTCTTTGATCCATTTGCTCTTGAGTTTTGTGTGTGGCAATAGACATGGTCTATCTGCAGTCTTCTACACATCATCATCTAGTTGTGCCAGCACCATTTGTTGAAGATGCTTTCCTCCTCCCATTGTATACTTTTAGTTGTTTTGTCAAAAATCAGGTGTTTATAGGTGTCTGGGATAATATCGGGATTTTCAATTCGATTCCATTGGTCTACTTGTCTATTTTTGTGCCAATACCAGGCTGTTTTCAGGACTATAGCTCTGTAGTAGAGCTTAAAGTCAGGAGTGGTGATGCCTCCGGAAGTTCCTTTATTGTACATGTTTGTTTTGGTTATCCTGGGTCTTTTGTTTTTCCATATAAAGTTGATAATTATCCTTTCAAGATCAGTGAATAATTGTGCCAGGATTTTAATGGGGATTGCATTGAATCTGTAGATTGCTTTTGGCAAGATTGCCATTATTACTATGTTTATTGTACCTATCCAAGAGCATGGGAGATCTTTCCATTTTCTGGTATTTTCTTTAATTTCTTTCTTTAAAGACACAAAGTTCTTGCTGTATAGGTCTTTCACTTGTTTGGTAAGCATTACCTCAAGATACTTTATGTTATTTGTGGCTATTGTCAAGGGTTATGTTTCTCTGATTTCTTTCTGAACCCTACATATTTTCTTGAGTTTATCTTGTATCCTGCTAGTTTGCTGAAGGTGTTTATCAGCTGTAGGTGTTCCCTGGTAGAGTTTTATGGGTCACTTTTGTAAACTATCATATCATCTGCAAATAGAGAAAGTTTGACTTCTTCATTTCCAATTTGGATTCCCTTGATCTCCTTTTGTTGTCTTATTGCTTTAGCTAGAACTTCAAGTACTAGCTAAATGTAGAAGTGATATGGATATAGAGGGCAGCCTTGTCTTGTTCCTGATTTTAGAGGAATCGCCTTAAGCTTCTCTCCATTCAGTTTGACGTAGGTTGTTGATTTATTGTATATTACTTTTATTATGTGTAGGTATGTTCCTGTTATGCCTGATCTCTCCCAGACCTTTATCATGAAAGGGTGTTGACTTTTTTCAAAGGTTTTTTTAGCATCTAGGGAGATGATTATGTGTTTTTTCCTTTTCAGTTTGTGTATAGGGTGGATCATGTTGGTAGATTTTCATATGATATCCATCCCTGCAACCCCGGGATAAAGCCTACTTGGTCATGGTGGATGTATTCTTGATCTCTGATGTATTCTTGAATTTGGTTTGCCAGTATTTTATTGAGTGTTTTTGCATGAATGTTCATGAGGGATATAGGTCTATTGTTTTCTTTCTTAGTTGTTGTCTTTGTGTGGCTTCTGTACCAAGGTGATTGTGGCTTCATAAAAAGAGTCAGGTTATGAACCTTCTGTTTCAATTATGTGGAACAATTTGAGGAGTATTGGTATTAGCTCTTCTTTGAATTTATGGTAGAATTCTGCACTGAAGCCATCAGGCCCTGGGCTTTTTTTGGTTAGAAGGCTTTTGATGACTGCTTCTATTTCATTAGGGGTTATCAGTCTATTTAAATTCTTTGTCCATTCTTGATTTAATTTTGGTAAGTGATAGTTATCCAGAAATTTGTCCATTTCCTTTGAATTTTCAAATTTTGTGGAGTACAGTTTTTCAAAGTATGACCTGAAAATTGTCTGGATTTCCTCTGTGTCTGTTGTTATGTCCCCCTTTTCATTTCTGAATGTGTTAATTTGCATGTTCTCTCTCTCTGCTTTTTTGTTAGTTTGGATAAAGGCTTGTCTATCTTGTTGATTTTTTTGAAAAACTAACTCTTCATTGCATTGGGTTTTTGTATTGTTTTCCAGGTTTCTACTTTATTGATTTTAGCCCTCAAATTCATTATTTCCTGGCATCTACTCTTCCGGGTGAGTTTGCTTTTTTTTTTGTCCTAAGGCTTTCAGTTGTGACGTTAATTCTCTAATGTGATTATCCTCCATTTTCTTCATATGGGCACTGAGTGAGAGAGAGAGAGAGAGAGAGAGAGAGAGAGAGAGAGAGAGAGAGAGAGAGAGAGAGAGAGAGAGAGAGAGAGAGAGAGAGAGCTGGGGGACCCCTGCACAGGCTTAAATACCCTTGAGCTAACCAACCCCAGTGAGCCACGTGGACTCTGCAGATAGGCTACTCTAATGCGGAAGCAGACAGGCTGAACAGACTTAACCAATTAAGTGCTTGTTTATGCCAGAGAGCCTTCACCAGTGGAAGGTGTAAGGCAAGGCGGAAGCCAGCTCCACTTTAAGGTGTGGCACATCGTGGCTCTCTACAATTTTGGTTGAATTTTAGGAAGTCCTTAATTTCTTTCTTTATTTCTTCTTTGACCCAGGTGTGGTGCAATTGCGCATTGTTCAGTGTCCATGAGTTTGTAGGGTTTCTGTGATTTGTGTTGTTGTTGAATTCCAACTTTAAAGCATGGTGGTCTCATAAGATACAGCGGACTATTCCAATTTTTTTGTATCTATTGAGGTTTGTTCTGTGGCCTAGAATGTGGTTGATTTTAGAGAAGGTTCCATGTGGAGCAGAGAAGTTATATTCTTTTGTGTTTGGATGGAATGTTCTACAGATTTCTGTTAAATCCAATTGAGACATAATTTCTGTTAGTTCTTTTGTTTCTTTGTTAAGTTTCTGACTGGTGGTTCTGTCTAGTGGTGAGAGTGGGGTGTTAAAATCTCCCACTATAAGTGTGTGAGGTTTTATGCGAGCTTTGAGTTTTAGTAGCTTTTAAGGATGTGGGTATCTTTGTATTTGGGGCATAGATGTTCAGGATTGAGACTTTGTGCTGATGGATTTCTCCTTTGATGAATACAAAATGACCGGCTTCATCTCTTTTGATTGATTTTTGTTTGAAGTCTAACTTGTTAGATATTAGGAGAGTTACATCTGCTTGCTTCTTGGGTCCATTTTATTGGAAGATACTTTTCAACTCTTTACCCTGAAGTATAATGTCTATCTTTGAAGCTGAGATGTGTTTCTTTTATGCAGCACAAGGATGGATTCTGTCTTTGTATCCATTCTGTTAGCCTGTGTCTTTTTATAGGCGAGTTAAGACCATTAATGTTGAGGGAAAGTAAGGACTATTGATTGTTAAAGCCTGTTTTGTTTAGATTTGTTTTTGGCAGTGGTATTGTGAATACATTTGCCCTGCTTTACCCTTGGGTTCTGGTGAAGTGGGACTATTGATTGTCTATGTCTTTGTGCGCATAGTTAACTTCCTTGGGTTGGAGTTTTCTTTCGAGAAATTTTCCATATGGCTGGATTTGTAGATATGTATTGTGAAAATCTGGCTTTGTCATTAAATATCTTCTTTTCTCCGTCTATTGTGATTGAGAGTTTTGCTGGGTATAGTAGCCTGGGCTGGCATCTGTGGACTCTTAGTACTTGTAGAACATCTATCCAGGACCGTCTGGCCTTGAGGGTTTCCATGGAGAAGTCAGGAATAATTTTGATAGGTCTGTCTTTATATGTTACCTGTCCTTTTTCCTTCACTGCTCTTAATATTTTTTCTTTATTCTGTATGTTAGGTGTTTTGATTATTATATGTAGAGGGGTCTTTTTTCTTTGATCCAGTCTATTTGGTGTTCGGTATGCTTCTTGTACTTTCATGGGCATGTCCTTCTTCAGATTGGGAATGTTTTCTCCAATGATTTTGTTGAATATGTTATCTGCACCTTTGAGTTAGGCTTCTTTACCTTCCTTTATGCCTATTATTCTTAGGCTTGGTGTTTTCACGGTGTCTCACATTTCCTGGATGTTTTGTGTTAAGGATGTGTTGGATTTACGATTTTTTGGTCAATGAGTCTATTTTCTCTAGTTTATCTTCGGTGCCTGAGAGTCTCTCTTTTATCTCTTGTAGTCTGTTGGTTATGCTTGTGTCTGTAGTTCCCAATCACTTGCCCAGTTTTTCTATTTCCAGCATTCCTTCAGTTTGTGTTTTATTTTTTAATTTTTTTATTAATTATATAATTTTAAAATTTTATATATCAATCCCAGTTTCCCCTCCCTCCCTCGTACCCTCTTTTTCCCCTCACATGCACCCTGACCACCCTCCCCTCCAATCCCCCTACCCCCATTCTACATGTAGGGCTATGCTATCCAGGTGGGGTCATGTAAATCTGTCAAGTCATTTGAAGTAGGTACTAGGACTTCTCTCCTGTCTCTAGCTTAAGGGAGTATCCCTCCATGGGGGATGTGTCCCCAGTATCCTTTTATGCATCAGGAATACATCCTGGTTCTGCTGTCTGAGGTCCCTTAGACTGCTCAGTCCTTTTATCTGAGACCCATATTCAGGGGGTCTGAGTCAGTCCCATGCTGGATTCCCAGCTATCAGTCTGGGGGCCCATTAGCTCTTCCTTGTTCAGGTCAGCTATCTTTGTGTGTTTCTGCAACCTGGTCTTGTCCTCTCTCTCTGCATCTGGATTCTAGTTCAACTCAGTGTTTAGTTATGGGTGTTTGCTTCTGTTTCCATCATCTACTAGATGAGGGCTCCTTGATGTTGGATAATTTAGTTGATGATCTCACTATTAGGGAAGGGCATGTATGGTAGCCTTTCAACGGTTGCTCAAATTTTTAGTTGGAGTCAGTCTTGTAGGTCTCTAGACCTTTCTTTTGTTACAGCATGTTGTTCCCTCCGGCCTCCTGGTCCTGCCGCCATTGTCCTGTAACCACGTGTGCCCCAAATAACACTCAGAGACTCTGTATTTTACAGCAGGTTCCTCCCTGCCGGCCTCCCGATCCTGCCACCAGTCCCGCAGCCACGTGTACCCCAAATAACACTCAGAGACTCTGTATTTGATACAATCCTGTTGGCCAATTACCATTACTGTTTATGGGCTAGCTCTGTCTTAATTATTAACCCATTTCTACTTATCTAAGTATTTCCACGTGGTCGTCTTATCGGGGAGCCGCGCAGCAGGCGTCCTGCTCCTTCCCCGGGCTACATCTTGACTCTGCCTTACTACTTCCTCTTTCCTCCTCCTGGTCTCCTAGCCCCACCTATCTCGTTTCCTATTGGCCACAGGGCTTTATTAACCAGTATGCGAAACATAGATACAGAATAACATCTCCCATCATTCTTTAGTTTCAGTTTTCTCTTCAAACCAATAATGGCTCCCTCTTTTATTCTCTCTCTCTCTCTCTCTCTCTCTCTCTCTCTCTCTCTCTCTCTCTCTCTCTCTCTCTCCTTTTCTGTCTTCTATTCCAGCACTGACTCAATCTTCCTAGTTCTCTCTCTATTCACTGTCCACCCTTCCTATGTGCTCTGGGGGACTTTTCCCTTCCCCATTTTGTGAGGGACCATATATGAAACTCTTAGAATGGACTGTAAGAAACCATCCTGAATGAGGTATCCCAGTCATAAAAAGAAGAACATGGTATGTACTTGCTCATATATGGATTTTAGACCTAGAGCAGAGGATCACCAGCCTATAATTCACACTGCCAGAAGAACTAGGATTCAAGTTTGTGTTTTCTTTATTGTCTCTATTTCAGTTTTCAAGTCTTGAACTGTTTCCTTCACCTGTTTAATTCGTTTTTCTTGGCTTTCGGTACTTTAAGAGATTTGTTCATTTCTTCCAATTTTTTTTTTTGTTTTTTCTTCCATTTGTTTAAGGGATTTTCTCACATCATCTTTGAGGGCTTCTATCATTTTTATGAAGATATTTTTTAAGTCATTATCTTCTGCTTCATCTGCTTTGGGGTGTTCAGGTCTAGTTGGTGTAGAGTCTCTAGATTCTGGTGGTGTCATGCTTGTCTTTCTATTGTTAGGTGTTTTCTTATATTGCCTTCTCCCCATTTCTTCTTCCAGTAGGTGCAGGTAGGGTTTCTCTCTCTCTTTCTCTATGGTACTCCTCCTGTGGGCTTAGGTGAGTCAGAAGTTTGATGTCTGTAGCTCTGAGTGGTCTAAGCTCTCTAGAAGGTCTCTCCTCAGGCAGGGGCTAGGTGATTGGTGTCAAATATCCAGCAGGCAGGGACTCAGCATGGTCCTGAGGGGATAGGCAGATCTCTGGGAAGGGCCAGGAACTCCAGCAGAGGGCCAGTGGTGGGGGTCAGAGATCAGGCAGGCAGGGATTTAGGGTGGTCTCTTGTGGATAGGCAGGTCTCATGTGCTCAGAACAGCTCCAGGAAGTTCCCCAAAGGTGGCAGGATTTTTGGACCCGCTCTGTGCCAGTGCTCAACCAGAGTTTTGGAACAGTGGGCAGGGTAGGGCACAGTGTAGGGGGAGGGCAGGCTCTTCGTGAGGGTGGATGGGTGTGTAGCAGAGCACCCACCAGGAGTGCTGTAGCTGGGGACAGGATATAGAGGAGAGTGAGATTCAGGGCCAATCCAGGGAGTTCCCAGGGAAGGTGTGTGTGTGTGTGTGTGTGTGTGTGTGTGTGTGTGTGTGTGTGTGTATCCAACTCAAACTGGTTCCAGACTCACCTCTAGCAGAGGCCCTGTGATGGATGTCAAAGATCCAACAGGCAGAGACTCTGGATATTCCCATGGATAGGCAGATAAAGCTGGGTTCAGGCACTCTCCAGCTGAAGCCTCTCTAGCAAAGCTCAATCCTTTTTAGTAAATAATGACTTCCTTTCTGTAGAGACAACTACTTGTCACCCGTTCCTTACATATTTTTCCACAATTAAAACATATCATACAAACATTATTGAGGCAAAAATTATGAAAATCCTTATATACCTGAACTTAATTCCATTATGTGATGATAGTTTGCTTTTTGTGTGCTATAAGATTCTGCCTAGTATGAATTTAGGATTTTGGCATGTATTTTTACATAGCTTTTCATAAATACACCCATGTACGTTTTCCTGTAACTTCCTATGTTTTTAAAAAAATGAAAATTCTGCTAGTATTGACAAAGTATTAGGTTGCCTTACAGGTAACAGACATATCAATATCACCTGCCCTTATAGCCATCTTCTGAGATGTCCATTATCCTATCTATATTAAGAATCCACAGGCAACTATCAGGGAATAGGCTCTTTGCTGTCCTGTGATTCGTTTAGGTTGCTATTTTTTTGCTATTTCAATTACACACTGGGGCATTACTTAACTGTTTTTACACTATGATGAGGCCTAGTAGATTTCTGTGATGTTCTCTATGGACCCTTCAGCTTAACTACAGGTGAGAATCATTTGTCTCTGCTGTCTGTTATTGTGTCTCAAGGGTTTTACTTGAAAATGGAGGACAAATGTCCTATCTCTTGGAAATACAAGTACTGCTGAGGCTTTTATTTCTTGTCCTCTTTCTGGGATCATTTAACATTTGTAGTCTTATGCTGTCCCTTCTAACTTTCCTTAGTTCTGTCATTCAGGGAATCCTCTCTCTCTCTCTCTCTCTCTCTCTCTCTCTCTCTCTCTCTCTCTCTTTCTCTTTCTCTCTTTCTTTGTTCTAGGAGGAGAAAATAAAGGTAATCTTTTGTTTTCTTACAAGTGTTGTATAGCCTGTGGGCTCTTTCTTAGGCCTCTGAAGACCTTTGCTTTGTTTGCCAAAGCAAAATGAGCACATAGTTATTTAACTGTTCAATGAAGGGACCAGGAAAACAAAACAAAACATATTCTCAGCAAGAAAAGCTGTATTTGAAAATGTTATCCTGCCAAAAGATACATCAATGTTTCTTAATAAATGCAGATTAACATACATGTGCCTTGACACACTTTTTTCATTTATAATACGTTCTTTTCTCCAATTCAGTCACTGAAGAATTGAAAATGCACTTTCAGCATATCACCAGTTACTTATTAAGCACTTCTTCTAGGCTTTGCCCATGTTCCCTTGAAGTGACTCAGGCAGTGAATAAATGGGAAATCTCATTCATTTGCTTCTGTGGCTTCCTCAGATACTTATTTTTCTTAGAATGGTCAACGATCATGAAAGGTTGAGTCCCTGGTGGGTTAAAATGTAAATCAGGACAAACATCAGAAGCCAAGTCAACTATCTATAAATAAATGGGGATGTTATGAAAATCCACATCTATTCCTTTAGGTTTGCAGGTTAAGTATCTAATTGAGACAGTATGTGAAACTTAGATTTCATTTTTAGAATTTAATATTCTAGCTAGATTTCATATTGCCTTAGGCCATTATGTTTGTATGCAACACAATTAGCTAAGGATTATTTACAAAGTAAGTTAAGGACTATTTACAAAGTCTTGTTTCCAAAATTCATGTTTGTTCTTTTTTTCTTCTCTAGCTTGAGTATTTTGAGTTGGTTGATGTACTATAGTTACTTGGGGTTTAATCTTGTATAATAATTAACTTCAATTGGTCCTCTATAGTTTGTTAGCGCAGTGCTGGAGCCTGTTAAATCTGACTAAGAATCTAACATTGCTTTTCTAATTTCCAGCATCATTATGTGGCTGGGAAAGCAGATTAATGTAAAAACATTCCAAACTGGGGCTTTGCCTGGTAAAATTTCAGAGAGGGTGTACCAACACTCAATATAAATTATTACATCTAGTAAGTATTAACATAAAGGATCTTGATTTTCATCAAGACCTGTTCATTGTTTCTGTTCTTTTTAATAATGGAACTCTTTCATTAAAGTGATAAGACATAGTCCTAGAGCTTTTCTTATTAATGCAGAACACATATTTAAAGAAGAAGAAGAAGAAGAAGAAGAAGAAGAAGAAGAAGAAGAAGAAGAAGAAGGAGAAGAAGAAGAAGGAGAAGAAGAAGAAGAAGAAGAAGAAGAAGAAGAAGAAGAAGAAGAAGAAGAAGAAGAAGAAGAAGAAGAAATATGGACCATTACTGAAAGTGTGCTATGATCAGTAAAAACCCTGCCAATGAGAAAAGTGGACTAGATCAAGGGAGAAATTAACAAAGCAATTATTAATAGATACATGTGAATGCAGCTGTAAAATGGGACTTCTACAAATACATATTTTGAGCCTTTGGAGGGATTTTACATGAAGTATCCAATTAGATCTTTTGAAAAGCTTTGATTATGGGTTTTCTTTGCTGAAACTTCATCACAACTCAGGAGAGACACAGAAAATTAAGACTTAATTTCTTTATTTGAGAAACTATTTTAAAAAGTCTTGCTTGTACTGGTGAATTGAAGTCTATTTTGAACTCACATTCTTGGAAATTCTAAAGTTGGAGTCTACACTTCTTCCTAGTGAGCAGAATTTACTGGACATTGTTGTAACGCGAGTTCTAATAGGCCTTAATAATAAAAGCCTAGAGTCAAATATATGGGAAATTGCTGAGAGATCATAGAGATGAGGAAGCAAACCACAGCCACATTACCTACTCAACATCCCAGCCAAAAAGAGATTGAGCTCCTGTCTCCTCCCACCTTATTAACTCCTCTTTCCACACAGCCATCTCACTTCCTGTCTGTCTGTACAAACCTCCAGACCTCTATGGTTAAGTAGTGGCTAGCTCAAACCTCTCATCTTCAGGCAATGTTTATTTGCTAGAGTATAAATATCACAACACATTGTTACTTTTGCAGATTCATAAACATTATATTAAAGAATAGTGTTCTTTTTTGAGATATCTAGAAAAGATGTTGGACATAGAGTGAAGTCTACCAAGGTCAAAATAATCTCTAAGATATGGCTCAAATATAAATAAGTGGGCCTAGGAATGTTCATAAGTGATAGAGTACATGCTTAGTATACGTGAATTCCTAGGTTTTATCCCTTGTACCACCAAAAACTAAATTAGTTTATATTTTGTTTTTATCTCTATCTCAAAATTTATATGCAGAAATAATTCTATTTAATTAAGGATTTTTTGTTAGTTTCCACTGAAAAGGGCTTTTTCTTGGAAAATGATTGTAATTCCCAACACCATCATTAGAAAGAAAGAGAAAAGGTTTTTATATTTTAAAATTTTTATGAAATTCTGAATATTAAGATGAGGCATATGAGATTTCAAATAATTGGGGGTGTGCATGCATGCATTATAAACATTTGTTATAGAGAGCCTGCCACAGATGGCTACTCAGACAGTGTCTAGCCACTTGGAAGTCTTTATTCTAGCTGGTCGTGACCAAACTCAGTTATTTGGGTGCTGACTTGGTCTAAACATTTAGACCAAGGAAGGGGCTTTTAAAGTCAAAGAAATCATCTTGATCTCACTTGGCAGCTGGCAGCTGTATTGGCAAGGTCTGCATAAGCAGATAGCTTAAGAGAAGCTAAGATTAAACAGTTAGATGGAGTTAATTAAACAGTTAGCTGGAGATGATTAAACAGTTAGCTGGAAGTTTGCACAGGGAAGCAGTTTAATAAGCTAAGGTAAGTGGGGTAGGGGCATTGCACAAGCAGACATTGTAACAGAAGCCAAGTTAAGCAGTTAGCTGGAGCATTTTTTCCTTAGGTTTTATAATAGATTTTGGTAATTTTCCATGGAATTCTCCATCAAAGAGATCAAATTCTACTTAAACCTGAAATGACCTCAGGAAGAATGAAAGATGTAGGAATCTTTGCATTGTCTTGTCCTGTTACACATTGAAACAAATGATTAAGAAGTGAAATTTTTATGGAAGAAACTATAGGAGTTTCTAGTTGATCATCATAGAGTAAAATTATACTTTAAGCCTTTCCTTGTGTACAATATCAAATGATTCTTTCCAAATAATTGAAGTAATTTAATGTTAAGCAGGTAAGTCTTACAGTGCTTTATCATAGACAAACTAAATCCATTATTTCAATTTTTGGCAAAATAATTTAGAAAAATATTCTTCATTCATGTGGATGGTTTTATACTTGAGAGGTCAATCAGTGGTCTAAAAAGGTATCATTCAAAGGGATAAAATATTGGGAAATGATTTTACCACCAGTTAGAAATCTGTAATATTAATATCACTTAATATCTCTTAGGTTTAGTTTCCTCATTTCTAAAATGGGAATAATTATACCATATTTTTATGGTATAAAAACTAAATGAAATAATGTTTTCCTTTTCTAAACTTTAAAGAACTACTGAAGAATGAGTGATGATGTTGATAAATTCTCAAGAAACCATATGGCTTTATTATCTGTTCAGTCATGACAGTATCTAAAACATGGAGTAATCTCAGTTGAAAGGGAGAGTCAACACTAAGCTACATATGGAAGGAGGAATGTGGAATGTGTCCAAAGGGCACTCAAAGGGCACTTAATCTAGTGGGATAGTCCCAAAAAACTATCATTAATAATCCAAATATTCTAGGGGGGGTGATGAAATCATGTTTAGTTTCAGTTTTCTGTTTAGTTTCAATAAACATATATATATATATATATATGACCAATATAATAAATAAATAAATAATATAATAAATAAATTGTATCCTCATCCTGAATTACTTATATAAATGTAAAGTTGCAATTTATTTTAGAAAAAAAGTTTTTTACTTCTTCCAAAAGTTAAAGGGTTTATATATGACTCACAATTATATTCATAGGAGTATATCTCAAACAAATAAAATACATCCTCATGAAAGCCCATACCATAATATGCATTTTACATATTTTATTCATAATAGTCCCCAAATAGAAACAACCTAAATGTCCATCATGTGATTAAAGAATGATATATTGTTTATATATTGAATGATACATTGTTTATATATAATACTGAAATATTATTCAACCACAAATGAATGAGGTTTAATATATTATATAGTATTTAGGAACCTTGAAAGCATGCTAAGTGAAATAAACTAAACACAAAAGTCATATTTTATATGATTATATTTATGTCAAATATCCAGAATAGTCAAATTCATATAGATAGATAGTTGTCAGAGGCAAGTAGTAGGAGGAATTAAAGAGTAAAATCTAATTGGAATAGAATCTCTTTTTATAGTTAAAAATTCTAGAATTAGATAGTAATAGGTGTTGCACAATTTATACACTACTGAATTATATACCCTACAAGATGAGTATTAAGGCAATGGTACTTGTTTGGCTTAAGGGAAGATTTAATATTGAGGAATAAGTATAACTGGAGTATGTAGTGAGGATGATGGGAGATGTCATTCTGTAAATATGTTTCTCTTATTGGTTAATGAATAAAGCACTGTTGGCCAATAGGAAAGGAAGATAGGCGGGACTAGGAGGCAAGGAGGATTCAGAAGTAGTAGGGAGAAGATCCAAGATGAAGGACAGAGAGAGAAGAATGCCAGCCCCTCTCATTGGTAAGATAAGTCCACGTGGAAATACTTAGATGAATAGAAATGGGTTAATATTTAAGACAGCGCTGGCCAATAAGAAACTAGTAACTGGCCAACAGCATTATATCAAATACAGCGTCTCTGCATGATTATTTGGGGCTGGCGCTGCTCTGGGACCAGGCCAGCAGGGAAAAAACCCTACTCATAACAGGAGTAAAGGTAAAAGTATTTGATAAACTTTAACGATGAATTTATTATTATTTTTCAGTTTCATTACATATAATGTTCTTTTATACTCATCCTTCTACCCTCTCTTATCCTCTCCCACCCCATCTTTATCTCCCCATTCTACTTGCAATGACTTCTTGCTTTTACTTTGAGGCTCATTGGATATAACCAGGTGCACCTGCCTAAGTATGGGTAACTCACTAGTGGCTACACCAATTAGGACAGTGAATTTCTCTCCCTCGACAGCCCTCTGCTGCTGTTTTATCTTTTGGGTGCGGTATGTCTCTAAGAGTCTTTGCATATTTAGTGGCTCAAATTTGTGCAAACCCTATGTAGGCAATCACAGTTGTGTGAGTTCATGAGTGCCATGGCCATACTATGGCCACAAAAAAGTATTTTATGGCTTTCTTCTCCATCTGGTTCTTACAATCTACCCAGCCCCTTTTTCTTTCCCTTCCCCCCCCCGAACTATTGGCGGATTGATATATGTAGTGGTTTTAATAGAAGTGGCTCCCATAGACTCATATGCTTGAATGCTTAGTCCCTAGTTGATGAAACTGTTTGGGAAAGATTAGGAAGCATGACTTTGTTTGGATAGGTATGAACTTGATAGAGGAAGGTTTAACTGGGGGTGGGCTTTAGGGTTTCAAAAGCCTATGCAAGGCCCAGTCTTTCTCTGTCTTCTGCTTATTGATAAGATGTAAGATCTCTGCCAGTCCTCCAGCACCTTGACTTCCTGTCTGGTGCAATGTAATAATCAAGGACTTAACATCTGAAACTATAGTGTAAGAAAACCCTCAATCAAGTATGTCTTTTATAAGCATTAACTTAGTCATGAAGTCTCTTCACAGTCATTTAACAGTAACTAAGACAATATGCATATCTTGTTTAAGACTAACCACTCAATTGTCAGTTGTTTTAAGCAACATGACCAGTTGTGTGTCTCTACCTTATCTCCCACTTGTTGGAAAGAGAGGCATCTTTTATGAGGATGGTATTAGTCTAGAAATATAAGCAAACACTTGGGAGGTAATATGATAGCATGTTCATTTCACAAAGCAAAAGCAGTAGGTTCACACCTACTGCTTACAAACTTAGCCATGGGCCTTTATTTAGTTCCACAGTACTTAGCATGAACTCCCTCCTATGTAACAGGTTTCTGGTCTAATCAGAAATCCCCTTTTTATACTCACAACAGTTGTGCCATAACTGCACCAATAGGCACATCTAGCCTGTGAAGTTGGTTTTGTATTATGCAAATTCCAAAGTCTGGAAAAACAGGAATTGCTGTCTTTTCTCTTCCAGCTGCCTACAGAGCAGTTTCAGGTTCTACGAAAGCTAGTTAACAGGGCAGAAGCTTCCAAATCAGTTCCAATATGGTTCCTTTGTGTTCTGAATCCAAGGTCAGTGCTATCTTCAGCAAAATGTATTTCTCTTTAGGACAACTAAGGTTAACTAATTCCAGGAAATTATGTCACAAACTGACATTCAACTTTAAATTTTCTCATAAAATAAACATAATATATGTTGTGCCTTTGTCTTAGATTAGATATAATTAAGTTATATATTGTTCAAATAGTTTACCAAGTTAACAATTTTATAAAGACTAAAATTATGATGTAGTATATCTATTATTCTGATTTTGCAATTATTATACTATAATTAAGTACTGATTTGTTTTATTATACTATAATTAAATACTTTACTTATTTGCCTTATATTGTGGTTCAACATGTACAATATTCTTACTAAAACTGTCTCATTAATGAATTAATATTTACATTAATTTTTAATCTGCATCCATATTTAAGCTACCATTTAGATATATCTAATAATTGTTTTGTATGTAATAGGAGTAGTTTTCATAGTCAACATTCATTATAATTATATTTTATAATTACATTTTCCTAATAAATAATACATATACATTTATACTTTATTTAGTTAATGAGAATTTCAATAAGTAAATTAAAAAATAGTTTTGTATTCCAGACTTTAACAAAAATACTTACTGTTCTTCAAGTGAATACACAGATATTAGTAAGTTGAATGTTATATTTCTACTCATGAAATTGATGTGCTGATGGAACAGTGATCTCTTCAATTTCTGGTCTGTAGTACTGTAGTATGTCATGCCATATATAAGTTGAAATACACTGTTACACTTTGGGTCTGAAATGTTCCCTAAAGGCTTATTTCTTTGAAACTTTTGTCCATAACTGGAAATACTGTTTTGGGAGGTTATGAAATTTTTGATGTAGGCTAGTAGGGGCAGGACTTTGAGGGTGATATTTTGACTTTTCTTCTGGTTCAACTTTTTGCCTTCTGGTTTGTTACCTCAGAGGCACTCCATCATGCCTTTCCAATCTTAAATCTCCAAAACTATACCCAAATAAACAGTGATTAAGAATGTGACTAAGACAGTAGCTTAATGCTATGGTTTGGATGTAAAAAGGTTTCATGTATTGAATATTTGGGCTTGAGATTATAGTACTGCTTTTGGAGATTAGGGAAGATTTTGAGACTGTGATCTTGATAAAATTGTATTACTGGCACATGGACCTTGAGGGAGACAGCTTTTTGTTTTAGACTGAGTCCTATGCTTTTCATCTGCCACTGAGATATGAAGTTTTGGCCACATACTTCTATCATCATAAAATGTACTGTGTTTTTCCTATAGTGTGAAACAGCCCACTAACACATGCACACAAATAAGCCCTTCCTTCATTAAGGTGCTACTTTTAGGTAGTTGTCATAGAAAGGGAAAATAATTAATTCAGATGCTAAGTATTTTTGAAGCATATATGCGTCCATTTGATATTTCAAAGGTTGACATTGTAATTAAGGCCAAGCACAATTTATTTTAGTTTTGAGACTGGAGTTTGATATTGTTGCCAATAAAATGCAAATAATCTTGAGTTCACCTCTATTATGACAAAAGCTGTTTTTAGGGCTGGAGAGATGGCTCTGTTGTTAATGTTACCTGCTCCTGTAGCAGATGATTCAGGTTCAGTTTTAGCATTCACGCAGTAGCTCAAATCATCTGTAACTCCAGTTAGAGATGCAATGTCATCTTTTAGCCTGTATGGATACTGTATGTACATGGTACACAGCCACATAAGTGGACAAAACCCTATACCCATAAAATAAAAATAAATGTTTTAAAATGTTGTTTTCGACAGTAGGCTCTTGTTATACCTATGTCCTCTGGAAGGTAGTTTATAGGATGTTATTCACCCCAGCTTCTTTCATAAAAATTCTTTCTTTCAGTTTTTGATATTATTTTTGAAGTTTTTCCAATGTATGTAAATTTTTAATTAATTTTTATTTAAATAAAACACAATCTAATTTTACATACCAATACCAGTTCCCTCTCCCTCTTATCTTCCCATTCCCTCAGCCCACTCCCCCATCCCAGCCCCCATTCACTCCTCAGGGAGGGTGAGGCTTCCCATGGGGGATCATCATCATTTGGGGCAGAACTTAGGCCTTCCCCTGTGTATCTAGGCTGACGGAGTGTCCCTCCATAGGGAATGGGCTCCCAAAGTCCATTCATGCTCTAGGGATAAGTACTGGTTCCACTGTCCCATAGACAGCCCAGGTCCCACTCTTGACACCTACATTCAGGGGCCCTGATTCAGTGCTATGCTGGTTCCCCAGCTATCAGACTGGGCATATTCATACCACAAGGACATCTGTTCAACTATATTCATTGAGGCAGTTTTTGATATTATAATTACATCCTTTCCCCCTTCCCTTTTCTTCCTCTAAACTCGCCTATATATCGATCCTTTTCTCTTTCAAACTCATACCCTCCTTTTTCACTGTAGTTACAGTCCTAAATATAATCTTCTCCATGTGTATAATGTATTCATGTATTTTCAGGACTGACCAGTTGGTATGGTATAACCAATTGGCATGCTTCCCTGGGGAAGAATATCTCTCCCTTTCTCAGTATTCCTTAGTTGCCAGTAGTCATTGTAAGGGTTGAGGCCTCATGGTCTTTCCAGCATCCACTTTAGCATGACAGTTGTTTTTTCCATGTTCACCTCACATTGGGCTAGTCATGTTGGTGAAATTTTGAATGGGTGCAATTTCTGATGTTATGAGGAGACATAATCTCACAACAATACCCCCAAATCACTAGGCACTTAGAATCTTTCTGCTTCTTCTTCCGAGCATTTAGGTGCAGGAGTTGTTTTGTAGATGTGTCTCTTCCTTGGTATGGTTCCACAGTTCTGCATTTTGGTTCATTGTGTGTGTGTGTGTGTGTGTGTGTGTGTGTGTTTCCTGTAATGTTCTCTGTTACAAAGATAAGTTTCCTTCATGAGGGGGGAGGACTAAACTTCTCCATATGTATATGGAGACATGTTTTTAGATGGTTGTTAAGAATTATGCTAGTTTAGTAATAGTAAATTTTCCTACTAGATCCATGATTTTGCTCAGAGTATTTGATGAGGGTTCTAGTACCAGGCATAATTTTCCTCTTGCTGAACAACTTATTAGTACAATTAGGGAGCTGTTGGTTACCGCCAAGTTGTGTGTTCTACTATTGCACCTTTAAGGTTATTGTGCTATTTTGTCATTTAATGGGTATCATATTTAGGTAGGACTATTACCTGATGCTCTGTCTTGGAACTCTAGTATCAGCAAAACTAATGCATGAGAAGAGGCATTTGTGTCAGTCCCAGTTCAGGTGTCTCTGGGCCCTGTGTCTTAAGTCTTTGGTGTCTTCAGGAATAGGGACTTATCTCCCAATTTTGTAGGTCAACCAAGGGCACTAGCAATAGCCTTTAATATTTTGGGAGTCTCTTGGATAACCCTAGCCAAGAACCCAATACCTGGTATTGTGTTTTTGTTAGATAGCCTTTGGTTCTTAGAAGGAGTGTTGTATGCCCAGATGATAAAATTTCATTTAAACTGTATACCTAGTTATAGACTTATGTTTATTATAAGTTTTGTTTAAGTAGCTAGGAAAAAGCACAATTCTTTATGATTTTTCAGACATCCTCACTGTTCTCTCACCCTGTCTCCATCTTGTTATTTATCTTGCTCCCTCCTCTCTAATTAGAGTCCACACTTTTCCCATATCCCAGATCAGATTGCTTGTACATTGATATTCTACATGTCCCTCACCCTCATTCCCTGGCAATGATTCCATTTCACTTTCCTGGTTTGTCCAGTTACTCCTGGATATGTACTCAAATCTGAAGATTTATAACTAGGATCCTCCAGTAAGAGGGAACGTGCTATGTTTCTGTTTCTAGGTCTAGGTTACCTCACGCAATATGATCTTTTCTAGTTCTATCCTTTTACCTAAAAGTTGATTTCATTTTTCATTGTAGCCAAATAGTATTCCATGGTATCTCCCCCTCTCATATAATATAATATAATATATGTATATATATGTATATATAATTTTCATTATCCATTTCTTGGTTGAAGGACATTTTATTTGCTTCTATTTCCTAGCTATTGTGAATAGGGCAACAATGAACATGAATGAAGAAATATCTGTGAAGTAGGATGTCCAGTTCTTTCAATGTGTGTCAAGAGTAGTAAAACTAGGTCCAATAGGAGAATTATAGTTCACTCTTTGACAGTTTTCCACACTAATTTCCAGAGTGTCTGGACATGTTTTCAAGAACACCTACAGGGAATGAAAGTTCCCCTTTTCCCACACCCCCTACAGCTTTTGGTATCGGTTGTTTTATTGATCTTTATCATTGTGTACATCACCTCAGTTTTTTTTTTTTACCACCTTCTGTCATCCTAATTTCTTGTATTCTACCTCTCTTTTGTACTCTCAGCCAAACTTTCATTGTCATTCAGTGAAGATATTGAGTACATGGTTTACTTTCTTCCTATCTTGGCTTAATGCTGACATTATTTTTTAGGTCAACATATTAGCGATGTACTGTTCTTACTGTTCATTTCCTTGACTTTATTATTTCTAGGTCTCTAATCATCATTTTGTTTGCTCTGCATTAATATTCACCTCTTCAGAGTAACATTTTTTAAATAATATGACCCAAACATTAGCTAAACACCTCTAAAATCTTGAATTTTTTTTTTTTTTTTTACAATTTTTGCTGGTTCTTCTGCCCATCTTTCTTTCAGCCATAATCACATGTAAAACTTAAGCCCTGTTAATATTGAGTTCTCTGCTTACTTTAGACCTGAATATGAACAGCAAAACAAAGCAAGCAAGCAAACAACAACAACAACAAACCCCACTACCCTCTGTTGTGTTAAAAAAATAAAAGTTCCTGTGTGTTTCCTCAGCATGGTCTTGACCCCTTTACTCATCACTCATCCCATTCCGCAACTGGATTCCAGTGTTTTGGCTCAATGCTTATCTGTGAATCTCTGCTTTGATCAGCTACCAGATGAAGGCTCTGATGGAATTTAAAGTAATCATCAATGACATTATAGGGGAAGAACATCAAGATCAGCCGGGGAAACCTACAGAAACATGTGACCTGAGCAAGTGGGAGCTCATGGACTCCAGGCTGACATCAGGGGAACCAGCATAGGGCTGAGCCAGCCCTGCCCCTGAATGTGGGTATCAGTTGGGGTGCTTGAGCAGTCTATGGGGCCTCTGTCAGTGGAACCAGTATTATCTCTAGTGCTTTAATGGGCTTTTGGAGCCCATTCCCTATGGAAGGATACTCTCTCAGCCTAGATATGGGGAAAGGGGGCTCAGTCTTGCCCCAAATGATGTGACAGACTTTGATGATTCCCCATGGGAGGCCTCACCATCCCTGAGGAGTAGATGGGAGTGGAATGGTGGGATGGTGGGATGGTGGACAAAATGGGAGAAGAGGAGGGATAGGGAACTGGGATTGGTATATAAAATTAGATTGTTAATTAAAAAAGAAGAAGCTCATGTCTATAAATCACTATCAGGAACCTTTGACTATATAATATTTATGACAAAAAGGATTTTATGTATGTGATTAAGGTCACAGATCTTGATATGGGGAGACTTTCATTTAATTCCATGAACCCTTAAAAGTGGGAAATGTTTCTCAGCTATAGTTCATGAGATAATACAATTCTTCCACTTCTTCAAAATTAAAACCAAAACATCCAATTGAAGAGGACAGAGATTTTACTTAAGGAAAACTCAACTTTGAAGATACGGGTCATGAACCAAGAAGAACCCAAAGAAGGAAGTAAATAGATTAAATCCCAAAGCCTCCAGAAAGGAAGGCAGCCCTCACAATTTCAGGATAGAAAAACTTAGAAAAGTAAATATGCAAGGACAATCTAATAGAAAGTTTAGTCAGTTTGAAGTTTGAGAACATTAATTTAAAGAAAAAAAGGCCTGTTAGCAAGTGGTCTCATTATCTATTGCTGATGTAACAAATAACATCTTACCTGGCAGTTATATGAGTCAGAACTCTAACATGAGTGATATTTTTATAAAAACCTCTAAACTCTTACATTTCTATTAAATATATGTAACCTATTTTAATGTGTTTGTTTTGTTTCCATCCGTGGCTAGTCCTTTCATTTATTCTGTTCTTGACTTCTAAAAGTTTTTTCACCTATTATTTCCTCTCTGTTGTGCATCATCAATTTTCTTTGTAATCTTGTGATTGTCTACTATCTATATGAATGTATTCCTGTGTTTTCACTGATTGTATATTTCTCTCTGAATATTTAGCATTTCTATTCTCTGTAAAAATTCTTCAAAAGATATGTTTGTAGTTCCTATCAATTTTATACTTATTATTTTTAAATTAAAATTTAAAGTTAGCATATAAAATAATCTATTTCATTGTGGTGTTCTATATGTATGCATTATTTGTGCCAGATTATGCCTTTTCTTGATAATCTTTTTTTGAGTAGTTTTCCCTTCTTCTTTGGATGCTTATTGGTCCAAATGTCTTTAAATTCTGTAAGATGGTTGTTTTTATTTTCCTGAGAAGACAAAATGAAAACCCTTCCCCAACTCTAACTTTGGGAAGGTTTCAAATCTGATCTTTATCAATTTTGATTTATGATTTACCTGAAATTGTTTTATCTTCAAAAGCTCTTCTATCATCCAGAGCAGTATGGTTTCTTACAATAGGTATTAGGCTCTTCAATTGCTCTGGGAAGGAGTCTTTATCTGATGACAGGAAGCACCTGAACCAAATTTGGCATACAAGCCCATGAGAGGACCCTCAAAGAGTTTTCTGTTGGCAAATGATTACATTGAATGTCCCTTGTTGGTCACTCATTATTCCAATGTCTGCCTTTGTCACACCTTCTTCATAATCCAGAAGGGAGGCACATTCTCTTTGGATTATGCTTATAAAAACATTGCTTCTAGGAATGTCCTGTTTATAATCCCTTTTAAGATGACCTTGTTTGACAAAATTGAAATACTTGACATTCCAATTTTTCTTCAATCCTCTGACAACTACCTCTCTTCTCCATGCATCAGCATGGTCATGAGACTCAATATTGATTGAATCTTGGACCCAGTCCTCCAAGGGTGCTGACCTTGCCTTTAAAGGCCTAATTATCCCTTTGGATTGAGAATTAGCATTTTCAAAAGCCAGAGATTAAATTATTATTTGTGTAGCTTCTGAATTCAATATCATTCTATTTACTGCTGATGTCAGTTTTGTAACTAATCAGTGAAGGCTTCCTTTGGATTTTGAAAAACTTCAGTAAATGATTAAATTTTCTTTCTTCTCCAATTCTGTCCCAATCATTCAAACCTGTTGTATGGCATAAAGCCAGGGTGTAGTTATCATATAGAGATTGCATTTGTATAGTAACATAATCTTCTCTAAGAAGTTGGTCTTGGGAGATTTCCATACCTCTAGATCTACACTATTGTTCAATAGTCCTAGCCATTTTATAAATCAGGTACTCCATGGTAATTGTGGTCCAGACCCTAAAACAGCATTACCCATGTTTATCTAGTATTGAGGGATATTACAAACAAATCATGAGTTTAACATCTGCTTCACAAGTGGTGAATGCATGCCACATGAGACTATAGCTTCCTTGAATCTTCTTAAATCTAACTTTGGCACAGGGGTCCAATTAGCTCTTACAGAATCTCTATTGTTTGGCATTTCATGTGAGGTTATTGAATAATTTAATGGATGTTGTTTGAATACCTTAGGCTGTTTCTCTTGTACCTTATAGTGCAATGCTGAACCTGGTTCTCTATTGAATTCCTCTGTTTATATTTGAATATCTCCATGATCTGCTTTAATATGTTTTTATAAGGCCTGTATCTTCGCACTCATACCAACCAACTTTCTTAAAGATATACCAATGATTGTTAAACCAACATCAAAGATTATAAAAATGACACTTAACAGTATATTAATCCCAGTTAAGTTGATTATCCCTTCACTTAATAGTGTTTCCAGTTTTTGATGTGAGAAAAACTCTCTCTTTTAAACTAATTCCTTTCTTTAAGAATTCTCAATGTCTTACCAAATCTTCTATGTAGTGTGAGACAAAGCATGTTTGATCACAGGGATATCACGTGGTCATGAGCTGAGAGTGGCATCCCAGAGAGAGATAGAGATAGAGATAGAGATAGAGATAGAGATAGAGATAGAGATAGAAATAGATAGAGAGAGAGAGAAGGGGCTCTAAAAAACCACACATGGGGTTGTGTGGAAAAACAAAATGGTGGCAGCAGCCTGAAGGCAAAGCCAGCTGGTCTAGGGATGATAAATCCTATGACATTTGGAGCCAGGTGCTTCTGGTGTTTTGGTGGCAGCTGGAGACTGTTTGAAAGTGGCTACAACAAGAAAATCCCAAACTCATTCAGAGGTTTGAGGAAAAAAGAAAAGAAAACCTAGCTGGCAGAACAGAGACTGTCGGGAGCCCCACTTGCAGCTCTGGCTATGCTAGTGGCTGCAAATCCACAGGCAAATGGCTTTTTTTGTGAATTCATATGTTTATGTTTGGCACCATGTAGCACAAATAATAAAAACCCAGACACAGATATTGGAGTTAAAGCTGAATATCAGAAAAACGAAACAGCCGATCACTAAAGAATTCTTAACCTCTACCAAGGCTGGCGTAATCTTTTCCTTAGTGTGACTGCAGACTGAATACACTGAATTCCTCCTGCTTTATATTCTTCTCTTGTGGTGGGATTAAAGGCATGCACCACCGCTGCCCAGCTTCTATGGCTAACTAGAGTTACTATTTGGATTAAAATGTTTGCCACCACTGCTTGGCCTGTATGACTGAGTAGTGTGGTCATTTTGCACTCTGATCTTCATGCAAGGCTTATCATTTAAATCATATTCAAAATATCACCACATACACTGTCTTCATAAAACTAATTTTACTTTGTTATATGATTTATATGTTGATGGACCTGAACAACTGTATCTCTAACCCTGACATCTTTAATTTCAGTATTTGTGTTTAAGTGTTTGTATGTGTTAACTTTCACTGTTCACTTGAATATCCAGTAAACATCAGAAACTTAACACAGTTTTCAAAGAGACATTTTTCAAGAAGAATGTATTTTGCTGTAAGCCATTTGCATTTTCTGGCCCAGTCACATGCATTTACAACTAAGGACTACAGTCTGTAAGCAAAAAGCAGATTTCACAAAGTACTTGACTTTTTTCAATCTCATTAATATAGCATATAAAAGATTTTGCTTGAGTAGGCCAGTTCAGGCCAATTCATATAAAGGGACAATGATGAGAGAGAGAGAGAGTGAGAGTCTACTCCTTACTTGCATTGGTCTTGGTCTCAAATTCAGATACGTAAATAAATTACAGCCAGCCCTCATTAGAAATGGGGATAATGCTAAACTACTAGCTGGAATGAAGTGCTTTTCCTCAGAGGGAGACTCTCTGTACTTTTGTTTTGTTATGTAGCTCTGCAACCTTTTCTCTTTTCTGGCATCTCGTGCCTACTGACCTTAAACAGCTCCAAATTGGTATCTAACCCACCCAATCTGTCTAATAGTCACAGATGAACTTCTTAAAGCTAATGAGATTATGTATTGGTACATGCTAAGTCACTGGCTTTTATGGATAGAGAAAATACCCTCATTCATCATACTCTCTGATTTCCATGTTTTCAATATCCCTGTCATGGATGGTTTCTAGTTACTAACATAATATCATTAATTCTGTAGTACATTTCATATTTGTATTTCATGAGTAGATACAACCTTGTTCTACCATGTCTCTATTTTAAGAGCTTCAGGTAAGCAGATCCTTACTTGCAGGCTTCTCTTCTCAAACTTCATGATATGTTTTTAATTTTATGTTTATTTGGAAGTGCTTCCACTACACCCTAATGGTATATTTTATGTTGTATAAATATGAATATGACTTAATAGTGACTTCTCAGCTAAGTATCTTCATTTCTCTTTGTGTCTTTTGGCTTAAGCTACCAAAAAGTGAAATATGTTTACTTCATTTGTTTTGGAATTCATTATGATCCTGTTTTGAGTGCCTACCTATAGTCTGGAACATATAGCTGGGTAGACAGAATAATATGCATCATTGTCAACTATAGGGGCTGGTGGGGCCCAATTTCCTGTAGTAGAATGTTTCAATGGAACATACTTTACCTGCAAATGTCAAATTCCTAAGTGCCTAAACACAAAGGACATCTCTAATACAACAAAATATAAAATGTATTTTATTTCAAAGTTGAAGGAGACCATGAGAAGTATCTTCTAATCTAGTGACTAAACATTTCTTACTCCTTTATAATCAAATATAGGTTCCCTTAAGAGTCATTGCACTAAGTAAGCATATAATGACACAGGAATTATGACGTTGACAAAATTAAGAAGCAACTACATGGGAGTTCCAAAGGAAGCAGTAGATAGGTTAGCTTCTATGTAAACTAACTTACACTGTAGTTTGCATGGGCAGACCCATCCCCTTGATGAATCATTGGAAATACAGGAGTCAGTGATTGACCATGAAGATCCTTATATTTCATTACAACTGCAATAATCTCCTCTTTATGAGCCATTCTCAAAATAAAATTCCCCCTTCCTATTTATAAGTATCCTCCAAACCTCTAAATTGGACTTTCTAAAGAGGTTGTTTAGGAACCTGTTTTAGTAGCCTAAACCTAGATCTGCACATTAGTTGATAACAAACATTTCATAAGTGTATATGAAGTTTGAGACATACTGTCCCATGTCTGTGGTACCGTCCACCCTCCTGTTTCTTTCTAATGTCTGAACAGCATCTGACATAAGAATTTATTATGATGGTTGTATTCTGTTTGCAGTTATTAGACTTTTGCATGTGAGTGGCAGTTGAATGGTAAGCAGGGATTGGAATCAAGTGAAACTCCAGTTTCCATGATTTGTCTTACTCACTATAATCTTCATTCAACTGTAGAATTAGTTTATGAATTGAAAATTCACTACTGCATGTCTTATGATCAAATATCCCATCAAAATTCTGAGCCTTTGTTTCTTTATACTGAATTTTCCCCTTCCTGCCATTAAAACACACTTGCCCCCAAAAAAAGATAGTTGAAAAGAGTCACCTGTATCTTTTTTTTATAAGCCACAGGGAAGAAGGTTCAGTAGGTATGCAGCACATGGAGTTTGATATGTTTTCCATGACATATGCATGTAAAACACATTAGTTATATTTACCTCTTTCACCTACCTAACCATTCAAGGCTCTGTCTAATTCATTTCATTTAGCTTTATCGAAACCAACACTCAAGGGATTCATTCACATCACCAGGGTGGCATTTCCTAACTTGTTACTGTCACCTGGGGCAATATTAAAAAGGGTTAACAATTAATACTGACCAAAGCCCAGCTAATTAGTACTAAATCTACTTGTGAATCACTTGCTGTGCCTTCTCAGTGTCTAATGGCTAAAGATGAATCTTGTATAGAAGACTATGGTCCTAGACATTTGTTTTGATCCCTCAAAGAACTGATCTATGTATAGGTGAGACTTCCTCAGTCCCACTTCAAATTGCCTTTATGATAAGTATATATGCCAATGTATTAGGCCTTAGAAGTTTTCTATCTAGACTTATCTAGCTCACTTTTATAAGCTTTGCTTCCTGAGCTTCAACATAGAAGTAAGGCACAAGCCTCTGTTCTCAATTTTTATCAAAGATTTTTAGTGTTTCCATAATCCCTTTTATCAAGAATTACTTGCAACTCCCATTTCTTCCTCAGCCAATCTAACTTAATTTCCTTTTGAATGTGGAGCATGGACATATCTTTCATCATACATTCTTTCTAAATCTCTTATTTATGGGAGAACTTACTGGCTTTGCACTAAGATTTTACACTTTTGAAACTCACAATCTTTTTTATCCCTCAGAAATCTTAGCTTTTTATACTCCAAAGCCTTATTGCTCAAGGAAGTGGCTCTGTAAGAGGTTTCAGAGTTACAATTTCAAAGTAAACTCCAATATGATTCTTTGTTTTATGCATTGGGTTCTTGTCCAAGGTAATAAGTCTCAGCCTCAAGGTCTGACTTTAATAGGAAATGTTGAGGGGTAATGAGGAGAAAAAAGAGAATGAAAATCTGTTGATTCTCCAAAATATTATGTCTCTCCACTTCTTTTCCTAGTAAATCATTGTATTTGGATACTTCAATGTAGTTGTTCTCCACATAGTATCCCCTAGAAGTTATACAAAGCCCTGCTTTTGACTATGACATGATTTAGAAGGGAGTTATATTTGTACAGAATCTGTGTATCCAAACTAATAGCTCCAATATTTGGAATTCATAGGATTAGTTATTAGAATGAGATGTAAGAATAAAGGTGAGAAGTGTTTAGTCCTTGAGATTGAGAAGGAGCCATTAGTTTAAATGAAGCTAAAGGAAAAGCCAGGATGAATTTAAAATAATCATGAACAATTTTTTATTTCTTTTTTATTTTTGAGATTATGATATAAAAACATAATTTCCATCTTCCCTTTCCTTTCTCCAAATCCTTGCTCAAACCACTTCTTGCTCTCTTTGCAATTCATGGCCTCTTTCTTTCATTAATTCTTGTTACATTTACATATGTGCATGCATATACATATATATTCCTAAATAAAACCTGCTTAGACCCTTGATGTTTGCATGTATCTTTTCAGGGCTGCTCAATTGAAGTCTCTTCGCCTTCTTTCAACATTTTTGATTTGCCTATAATTCATTGTGTAGGGTTAGAACCTCTTGGACTTGCCTTCATCCATATCTATTGTCCCTATTCAGCACATGTTGGATACATCTTTAAAATGGTTGCTTTATCAAAGACCCAGGGGACACTGAAGAAGAGGATGTGGGCAGATGACATATATCAGGGAATCAGAGAGGTCACTGTGAGATTGTGTTTTGTAGTAATGTCAGTAGGTACAATCATGAAGTCTAACCAATGTGAACAGGCTTTATTATTGCTTTTTCATTTTATCTCTGCCCTATCGTATGTACAACACACATACCACATATCCACATATATGTGTACACACATATGTTTCAAACACTAAATGATAAATATATAAGACTTTGGAAATTTAGGGAGAACATTTATCATGAATCTGTAGGTCTCTGCTTCTGTGTTGCTATCACATTGAACAAAAACTCATGGTTAAAACATGGTGGCAATGCACATTCAAAGACCAAGGGAAAGTACTCGAAGTTTAAACATGGGGGTGAGGACCAGTGGCCTGGTAATCTTGTATAAGTAATTCACTTCCTATCATTTCTTGTACAGTCAGTACAGTACTCTTACAGTAGGGTTATACTGTGTGGGAAGGAAGAATGAGACTATATATCTGCTATTTGTATCTCCTCCCATTCTTAACCCCTAACTGTTATGAACTCTCAAGTGATATAACATATTCTATGGTTGTCTGAGTTAGGTGGCAAAGTCACCAGAGAGAAAAATAAGGCATGCCACAGTTTCTGTGTGATGCCTTTAGCTCATCAGTGAGAATTCGGTGTATGTCTTGGACTATTATGGTTCAGTTTATGTAATTTTCTCACTGGCTCAGCCATTTAGGGCCATATTGCCACTAAATATCCATAAAGCAAGCAATTTCTATTTGTTTTTGGTTCATGTGGCAATGTCTTCTAATTTATTGCTGTCTTTCATATCTATACTCTGGTAGTGGCTTCAGTTGTATTTTAGCCTTGGTCATATAGCAAAATGTGTCCAATGAGGCAATACAAAATATATTGGCAAGTAGAAACTCGGAATACTTACTTATTGGGGGTTTCCTTCTCTGGATTCAGTTGAAACTCTTTATTACTCAGCAGTAAGCTTGTTGGATTATGAAAAAAAACATGTGGTCCAGTTACACTTCCATCCCAGCTGATAGCCAGCCAATTTCCCAGACACATTAAGTGATGTCCTTGACTGCCAGCTGATTGGAGAGAAGTGCATAACTGAGTCCAGCTGGTTTTAACCCAAATTGTAGACTCATAGAGTTGGGAGCTAAATAATTGTTATGCAATGCCACCATGTTTTATGCGGTTCATTTCACAGCAAACATAAACTGATGCACCACCATTCAGGAGAGGAATTTGCAGTATGTGTGCTGAGGATTAAATGGAATCACTTCTAAGTGGAGCAGTATGTATGCAAAGTCAACACTGTCATTCTCTTTCTTTGTCTCCTTAGGATCCTCCAAATATACCTGCAAGTGATCTTTAATGTCGAGGGAAGAAAGAGTGAAAAGATGGAATATCTGGATTATGATAGAATCAATATTTACTAAAAGGAATTCTGAACTTGCCCAGATATAACAGGCTGAATTTTCTTTCATGGGATGAAATGAGACCCAAAAGTCTATCCTTTTCCCTCCTATCTTTCTTTTGAGTATTGTTATATGGTGAAGAAAGGGGGTTATCTTGCTATGACTTTCCAGAGAATAAGGAAAGGTGGATATCTGTAAATTGTTCTTATTGTGTCTTTAGCATTGCTGTAATGGAAGACAAAATAGAAAGAAAAAGATAAAGCTTTTCCATTGGCTCAATCTACCACTATTACTATTTTAATAGCTAGCTTAGATTGAATACTTACTCATCACTGTGCCTAACTTTATAAGCATTGTTTCATGTAATCCCCATAACAACATATGAGATAATATATTATTTCCCCCATTTTACTGTTAAAAAAAATGACAAAGATTTAATTACCTAAATTCCTGCAATGAATAAAATGGCTAAAATCCAGAAGACTCTGAATCCAAAGAAGTTGATTTCATTTTGGCAAAACATTGCTTCTTAAATAGATGGTAGCATTCTAAAATTTATTGCTAGCAATTATTTTACTTTCAAGAAAAAACAAATATTGAGAAGGACTGCAAGAGCATAAATAAGTGCTAAAAGACTAGTTACATTTTCATGGGGGAAGCAGAGCCAGGGGCAGAGAAAAGTTAACAGGGACCACTTTGCTACTCTAGGATAGATGTTCTTGCTCCAAGGGATTCACATAGAATAAAGATGATGTCAATGATTTCTGTTGAATTTGGCCTGGGGAAGGAGAAGCCAAATTTTTCTTCTTAAAGTAATAGTGCTTTTCAATGAATTTTCCTGATAATAGCTTTCTTGTAAAGAAACTAAGGAAGATATACAATCAGAGGAAGCCGAACTGGTTTTCAGGCCTCTTCTGATACCCTTGTAAATATTGATTCTGTGAAATAAGGAATTGGTATAACATGAGTGTTTGTTTTTAATGATTACTAATGAAAATGATTATTTCCAGTGAAAGAAGATACTCTTTTGAAACAACTTCCTAGTCGATTCAAAGGCACACATTGTACAAATTATAGAGAATATCTACTTGACAACTGCTTAAAATCTAGTTCAATGATGGCATTTCTCAATCATTCTATCTAGATTTATAGAAGCCATAGAAAATAGAAGACTCTTTGCCTTCTATCCATCCTCATGTAGTACCAAGATGTGGCAGGTTGGTCAGATTCAATGTTGCTCTTAACCCTTGTAACCTGTGCTGGAACTTAAACACAACTTGTCCTGCAGAATAGACAACTTTGGCCAATGAATTTCTGTAGCTCCAGCTGCTTCAACAGCTTCCATATGTGTATCTGTCTCTGAGTGCCAATTAATATATGGTTACCCAATAAACTGGCTATACTTGACCCCAGTTTTTTCTCACTAAGGTAACATGTGTTTATAAGGAGTCATCTTGCCTAGAGGTTGCGAAAATTATTAGCTTGTATATGTGGTATGAAAGCCGACTACTTTGCAAACATTCGTTTTCTTCACATTTCAATTATATCGCCCAGTGAATAAATATGATATGAGAAAAATAAAGATGATTTTTTTCTGCTCAAAATATAGATGATGAGTCAACAGTTAGTGCAATTTCTAAAGTTTCATTAGTTAAACATTCTCCATAATTTTATGAACTATGTGTTCTTCGGTTTGATTAAGATTGTTAATGTTTATGGCAATACATTTGAATATCTAATTTCAAGTAATTCTATTTTCTTCTTTTAACACTAAGCAAAATATATTGTTTGTCAAAAGATAGCACATCATTTTGGAATATAATTTCTGAAGTTTAAGATTCCATTTGAATTCTAAACAACTAAATTGTCAGTTCCTTGTGGCTAAGGGAAACCGTTGTATGTAAATCACCAATAAATATAATAAATAGTAGTTAAATTATTGTTTGGTGGTGGCAAATTTCTCACTCCTTTGAGATTAGAATATTGTATTACTTCTGGACTGGAAAGATCAAGTTTGTTGGGGTTATAGCAATGAACTAATCTCCTATTTTTAAATTTATTTATTTTTTTCTTATTTTACATATCAATCCCAGTTCTTTCTGCCTCCCTTCATCCTTTTCTCCTTCCATCCCATGCCCCGCTAACCACCCTCCCATCCCATTCCCCCCTCCACTCCACAGGTAGGGTGGTGGTTAGGACTCATTTTCTTCCTTTTGTTTTAGTCATGGATGAATAGGCAGGGGGCCTAGTAGCTTTTTAAAAACAATTGACATTCATGTTACACTTTCTTTTCATTCACACCATCTCTTAAATTGACCCCTTCCTTTCTTTTCTAATTTCATCACCTTCATCGAGCCCTCATTGCCTTGGATAATGGCTGTTATGATTAACTGTAAATTGCTTTCCCAGTGCCCAGGTTCTTTTTTTAAAAAAAAATCATGTTTTACTCTTCATGCCATGTGTCAGATTGTTTTTGTTGAAGCACTCATTCCATCACTTATAAGATTTGTGCCCCTTGAGCAAATGTGTAAGCCTCGTGTATCTTAGTTTTTCGAGGTCGTAATATCTACCTTACGAGTCTGTTATAATGAAGAAATGTCTGACATATAAGCTCTTCATAAAAATCAGTCTCAATAATTTCCTTACATGATCACTTGGCTTATCTGTATTCTCTTTGCCTGATTCAAACATTTCAGTTATTTTCTGCCTAGTTAATTCCTTGACTTGATACTTTGTGCCTTGTATGTGGTCTCTATGTATCTGTTTTTGATTTCCAAAATTGTGTCTCAAAATTTTCTTGGCAAGAATATGGAACTGAGAAAAATTTATACCTGGAGTTGGATTCTCAGTTACTTTATTATCTTAAGCTATTTGGTGCTCAGTTTCTTATTTTATAGAGTTAGGATAAGTACCATTCTCTTGGATATGATTTTGAGAACTAAGAAAATATATTTATAGGCACTCCTAGAATTATAACTCTGATGGCAGGTGTTTGACAATAACTATTCTTTCCAGCATTCCTTCACTTCCTCTTTAGACATGGTGATTATTACATGGTGATTATCTTACATCACCAGTTTGTATGTTGAAGCCATAGTCCTCAATACCTGAGAATATGAATTGAATGTGGTATTTAGGTTAAAACATGGTTGTTAAAGTAGGTTCTAACTGAATATAATTGAAGTCTCCACAAGAAAATGAAACCTGAAGCTGGAGATGCAGCTCACTCGGTAACGTGGTTACTTAATAAGTAGAAATTCTTGGACATTATCACCAGCATTGCATAAACTAAGTGTGGAAGCACATGCCTGAAATCCTAGTAGTACATAGGAGGTGGATTTACTAGGATTGGTAGTTCAGAGTTATTCTTAGAATATCTAGAGAAACCATGGGCAATATGATTTGAGAGAGAACAAATAATAAAAAATTCAAACAGAAAAAGGAAATACACAGAGTGACTCTAGGTATCTGCACACACAACAGAAAGATATTGAAAAGGTGGCCATTAGAAGAGAGGACACAGGTTCTTAGGAGAATGAAACATTGATCTTGGATATGTAGCTTTTATAATTCTGAGATAGTTAATCTTCATTGTTAAGGTCACTGATTTAGAATAACCTAGAAGACACATCTCTGGGCATATCTCTGAGGGCATTTCTAGAGAGGTTTAAGTGAAGAATTGTGTTGGCACCATCCCATGGTTTTTGTCCAAATAAAAATGAGAATGCAAGTATTCATTTCTCTCTGCTTTCAGACTGTGGACACATTGTGACAAGTTGCCTTATGTTTCCACTGTCCTGCTTTTTCACCAGGGTGGACTGTATAGCTTCCTAAATTATGCACCCAAAGCAAACCCTCCCTTTAGTCATTTTTTGTCAAGTATTTTGTCACAAGAATGAGGAAGGTAACTACTCTATAACATGAGAAAAATATGTGCTGTGTTGGCCTCTCTTGCTGAGGTATTTTATTATTATGGAAGTTTTAGCAAATCAACTAATAAATTTTGATTATTTTGGATGTCAACTTGGTTGGATACAGGAATGCCTAGATAATTATGAAATCATTTTCTATGTGTTTTAAAGGGTGTTTCCAGAGAAGATGACATGTGATTGATGATGAAGACAAAAAGATATGATTTCATGCATCATTAAATAAGTATAAATTTAATAAGAACAAAAAGGCAGACAAAAGGCATAATTACCTTCTTTGGCTTGTGAAGTTGAGCTGCTCATCTCTCGTTCACAAATCTTGCAACTCTGGGTTTTTGTATATCTTGGACTCTGGGTCTTATACCAGCAGTTCCTCAAGGATATTTATGTTTCACACTGACAATGATACCATTGGCTTTGGTGCTCTGAGGCTCAAGCTTCTATAGTTTGATCAAGACACCCTTTCAACTCTTATAATTCTTTAGCTTTAAAGTGATTTATTACGGGACTTCCATTTTATTTTATTATTCCTTGAGAATTTTACAAATTCACAGGGAGGAGGCAGAAAGACTGTAAATTGGAAGATGGGGAGAAATACTGTGAAATGATCTCTTTTGGACATTACATGGTCAGTGATTTATCAAACCACTGAACCATTGGTTACTGCACAAGACCTGGACAAGAGTAAAAGTTCAGGCAAAATTCCAGCATAGATGGGATAAAGAATATATGAGAACTCACTTCTAACTGAGGAAGTATTAATGGTTGATAGATGCTGGTGGAAGAAGAATCATTTGGGGGGGGGTAGATGTTGAACATTGGTAACTTGTCTGTATTCTGGTAGATAGCCCCATATTCATTGCAATTCTTACATTCCATAATTGTGTGTATTGATTTTCTTAATAAGCTTTTTAAAAATTCCTTCTTCCTCACACTACTCTTTCTTACTTCATTGTATGTATGTATGTATGTATGTATGTATGTATGTATGTATACACACACACACACATTTTTACTTTAGTAGAATCCTATTTAATTTTTAACTTTGCTAAAGAGTTGCCTTCAGCTTAATTAATAGACAGGTCATAAAAAGTGAGAGCTACCATCTGCTGAGGAGTGGCTTCAGAGAAGTACAGCTAAGCATAGTTGGTTGGGTTTTTACCAGTTAAGTAAGCATAGAGGCAAGTGAGTGATTTATGGGTATTTAAGAGCTCTCTTAAAAGAGATATTCTAAACTGGATGTGACAGACCATCCCATTTAGATTTTGTCTGTCATGGCATATACATGGAAACATAATGAAAGTGTCAGTCACCTGTAGACTACCTTGTGCTGGCTGGTTTTTAATGTCACATTGAAACAAGCAAGAGTGATCAGAGAAGAGGGAGACTCAGTTGAGAAAATGCTTTCATAAGATCTGTTTGTAAGCAAGTACGTTTGGCATTTTCTTAATTGGTGAGTGATGTAGGAGAGCCCAGCCCATTGTGGGTGTTGTCACCCCTGGGCTGGTGGTCCTGGGTGCAATAAGAAAACAGGCTGAGTAAGCCATTAAGATCAAGCCGATAAGCAGCACCACTCTATAGCCTTTGTATCAGCTACTGCTTATAATTTTTGCCCTATTCAGTTCTGCCCTGATTTTCCTTTGATGATGACAATGATGTGGAAGTTTAAAAAAAATAAACTCTTTCCCAGCTTGCTTTTGTTCATGGCATTTTATCACAGCAATAAAATCCCATTGAAGACAAACCTAGAGGCCAACAAAAACAGTTTTGATAGTCAGAAGTCAAAAATGAAGCAGAGGACATGGGGTAGAAATAGTTGAGAGAGGAAACTTTCATGTCATTTTTAGGAGAGTAACAACATACAAAGATGCAGGTAGAAAAATAAACAGGGTGAAAATAACTCAAGATGTGAAATAGTAACTAGTAACTAGTCAGTTACTAAAGATGTATATATTAAAGATATTCAGTATATCTGAAATACCTTAAAGATATTCAGGGTGTGGGGCTTATAGCAGTATTTGTTATACCTCATGAATTTAAAGGGCATTTCTAAACCCTGCCCTTCCCTTTTAGTTAAAGTGGTACTCTTCCCAATAAGCTTGCTTTGATTGACTTATGCACAGTTAGAAAATATCTATAACACTTAGTTTACTGTCCAGCCCTTAGCAATAGAGTTAAAATACTTTTCTATTTGCATGTATGTATGCATGCATTTATATGCATGTTCATATGTGTACATAGATGTGTTTGTAGGTTGTAGGACAACTCAGGTATGGTGTGGGTATGGTTTTTCAGCCATTGTTTACTTTCTTTGGTTGTGTGTGGGGGACTTTCTCTGGCCTATAACTCTGGCCTACACTAGCTAAGTAGGCTAGTGTAGCTGACTATCAAATCCCAATGGTCTATCTTTTTCTGCATCTTTAGTCCTGGAATTATAAGCACTCACCATACTTTTCTTATTGTTGTTAATGTGGATTCCGGGGACTGAACTCAGGTCTTCTGTTCTAATGTGACTATAGCCTCAGGTATTCCTGAGCCTATATTGACAGCTTTAAAATATTTATTTATGCAATAAAGAAACCCAACCACGTCCCCTAGATTATGGATTTATTTTTTTCCTAAATCAGTGGATTTATGTTGCATGTCTTGAATCCAAGTGGATGTATATTACTGTGTCCTAATGGCTCCCTTGGGGGAGGGGGGTTTGAGAAGGCATGGCATCAATGGTACAGACACTGGGGGTCAGATGAAAGGAAAACAGTAGACTCCTTTATTTAGCCATGGGGAGAACCTTATATACCCTCCCAGCACCCAGGCGTTGACATGGCATGGTCGCCCCTCAATGACTAGGTGCAATCAGGTCAGGTTGGCTCAACTCTTGGCCTTCTAGGCCTTATCTTCCTACAGATGTACAAATATTAAATTTAGATTTTTACTACTTAATGACCATTTCTTCTGTATTATTCAGATTTTAAGACCTATCTGGTCAGCTTCATATTTTATTCTTCTTTATTTCCAAAATAGCTCCCAATCGGCCTTCTCTTGACACCTATAGGTGTCTTTGTACTTATAGGTGTGCCACTTAGAAGAAGCTTGAAGACACTCTCATGTGAATTGTATCAAGGTGCCATATTTATCTACACAATTATCTTTTAAGACAAATAGGTCAACACTGTGTCATGAGATGACCTTGTTATGTGCCTTTAATAAAGATATACTAAAAAGCTAATCATGCCCATGTCTTTTACACTGCTAATTGGGATAGCCCTCTTTTGCAGTACTACAAGAGCACACTGAATGTGCAAGTCCTTGACTTTTAGAGGAATATGGTGATAGTAACAGCCAGTTACTCAACTTTTGTCAGACTATTATAAGCTCATTTGCTATGGATTAAATTCTGAAGGAACTGACAAACTTTCCTAATAATGACCTGACAATCAAAACTTTTTCTGAGATAGTATTGGGTCCTCTGTTTCTTGCCCATTAGAAGTGCTAGTGTTCAGAAATATCTGTAGTAGAGAATAGAATATCCAGAAAGAGGGGGCATAAAGATTATAAGATCCAGAGGACCAGGAGGTCTGCTGTATTTTCTAGGTATGACAGGGAAGCTATGTCTGTGATACCACAACTCTATGACTATTTAAAGAAGACTTAAACAATGACACTACCAGTTGTCATTACACTATGGATGGGTAAAATCTCATAAGACATGACACATACATGAAGAGCTACATTAAGAAGGCAATTAATGCCTGTTGAGGGAGGAAAATTTTCTTCACCAGAGATGAATCTTGGGGTTCATTGAATTGGTTATCCAACACCAAGTTGTTGTCTGTACAAACATGTACATACAGACCACACTAAATGGATTCTGCGTGTTGTATTTATATATGTATCCATTTATATGTATTTGTAAAAATGACTAAAGAAGGAGAGGCTTTGAATTTCAAAGAGAATTGGGGGGCATGAGAGGAGTAGGAGGGAGAAAAGAGAGGGAATGATGCATTTATATTTTAATTAAATAAAATAATAGAAATCTAGAATATCAGGAAGTATTGCAAAAGAGTATTTGTAGTAGCTATTTATAAAGAGTAAAGACACCTGTGTAAGATCTGGAAAAAAATAGGAGAGCTGTACTACTGCTACTTTCATGAAGTCACTCTTGATAGTTCTTGAACACTAACACAAGAGTGAATTTACCCATGAATGGCCTTACTCTAAGCTCAGGACCTCTCAATTGCTGTCTTTTACCATGACTATTCTTAGGATTTTTATTAGTTATGCAAAGTTCTCTGGGAAGAGAAAGTGTCTTACAAGTTAGGAAATATTAAATCACCACTCATTCTGCATTCATTGAGGGCATCAGAAGGCTGCAGAATCATGGAGCAGACCTATGTTGTAAATTTGGTTAATAGAGTCTTACAGCAACTCTGGCACAAACACATTGCATTCTGGTTGCTGTTATATTTGGTCAGTTATGTGGGTAGAATCAAAACAAAGATCATTGAAGATTACAACAAATAAATTGTTTTTCAGTGTGTGGGGATTAGTAAGGGAGCGACAAAGGGAACAAGTACTGAACCTAGCCCCCATGCATGTTATTCTCTAAGCTGCTTTCCTGCTATTGTCTAATGTAACATAAACCTCTGTGAGTTAGTACTATTGACTTGCTCAATATGAGACATAGGGTGTTACATTATTTTCTAAAGCAACACAAACTGTACTTGTTTTATTCAAGAGCTTACATTTTAAGCACAAACTTAATAAATTAATATCTTTACATTTTATTATTGGCCTCCATGCTGACACATTTTATTGAGTGATAAGTGTAGGGGCATCTTCACCAAACATGGTCCAGGCAGTGGTGTGTGTGTGTGTGTGTGTGTGTGTGTGTGTGTGTGTGTGTGTGTGTGTGTTCGTAGCAGACTTTCTCAAATCACCAGTCCCCAAATCATGACATAGAGACTTTATGAATGATCGGTCTTACATTTGTCCCACTAGCTCTTATAACTTAATTTAACCTGTTTCTCTTCACCTATGTTTTGCTTTGGAGCTTTTTACCTTTCTTTCATTCTCTGTGTCCTACTTCCCTGTTTCCTCCTTGTCTATTGGCCAGTGAATCCTAACATTACTAGACGTCCCAGAACTCATTGGCTAAGGCTTATATTACTTATGGATAGATTGAAAACTAAAACGAAGCAGAATGGTGTGACTGACCAAAATTATTCATCTAAGTGTTGACTTAAAATGGAATTAATTATCCCAGATTCTCTAATTCAATGCTTGTGTTCTGCAAGGTCTTCATTCATTATTTTTTTTAAACTAAGAACAATTTCTTCAACTTTAATTATATTAACATTATTATCTAGAAAACGTTTTCAGGTTTTGAGAAAAATGTTAGCTTGTATCGCTTTTATCGTCTTTTTTTCAACCCAACCTCGCTACCTCTGGGAATCCAGTTCACAGCCAGGGTTGAGGGAGGCTAGAGAAGTGCAGAATAGGAGAGAAAATACTTCTAATGGGTTCTCCATTGCTGCACATAACATTGCTCTCACAAACCATTTCTGCAGTCACCATTCCTCTATGTTGAACTTAAATGTCAATATCAACTCAAAGTGTCACAATTTCTGAGTCCCCAAGGACAAAACTTCCTAAGTGGCAGCTCAGGCAAGTGAAACACAAATTCCCATTTATGATAGACATCTTAGATTACAAATAATGAATGAAGCTTAAATATTCCCTCTGTGTCAGTCTTTGAATTTTTATTTTCTAAAGGGGCTAGCAAAGGTTTTCTGAAAATTCTTAGGTGAAATATTCATGCTTGGTCTATGAGGCTGAAGGACACATTTGTAAGACAGAGGTCTCTCTAACATAAATGGAAGGCTTTGGGCCCAGCTGGTGTTTGACAGTGGGGACATTTATCTTCAGTTAGCCTTTTGTTGAGGGACTTTCTTCCTTCACAAAAGCCCCCTTTTAGTATTCACTAGTAGAACTCATTAACTCCTTTACATCTGGACTATCAGTGATTGCAAACTTATATCCTATGAGAAATTAATTTGTTGGAACATATCAAACACTCAAATCAGGAATGAACATAACTTCTATGGTGAAATGAGACACTAGTCTGGTCTGAGCGGAGAAAGTATAAAATGATCATTTGGAAAGAAATAATTTATTCCTTCCAAGGGAAATATGAGAAATTTAACACATATGTATATATAGACAATTGTGTTTTGTAAACAAAGGCCTGTTAAGATACACATATGATGTAGATGTAGGATTTTTTTAAAAAAGAACATAAATTTTTGAGTCTTTGGGATTAAAGCTGGTTTAGGCCAAGCACAGTGCTAGGTACTTCATGTATCCTCAGCAATGCAAATGTCTTGATAATTTGAGGTGGGAGGTGCTAGCCTTGCTCTCTAACACTGGAACCCTATCACACGCAGCATAAGAACCCTAACACCTGCAGGCTATATTTTCCAGGTTGTCCAGCTAGCTTCTGGCTATGTTCACTTAAGAGGAAAATACAGATAAGCAACTGGAGGCAGGATGAGGAAACAGCCTGATATTTTATTTTACTGCTAGTCCATACCTTATCCCACAGCAGGACCTCCAGTGGTGGCTGTCTTCTTGTGCCACACCTAACCTCACCAGCAAGGAAGACGCAACTCTGAGCAGATCTTCTTCATGCAGTTTTAATCAGGATTCTTGAAACATGTTCTTCTGACCTGCAGGAGCCCGGGGGATCCCTGCACAGGCTTAAATACCCTTGTGATAACCAACCCCAGTGAACCATGTGGACCCTGCAGATAGGCTACTCTAACGCAGAAGCAGACAGGCAGAACAGACTTAACCAAATAAGGGCTTGTTTACATCAGAGAGCGCTCACCCTTGGGGAGGTGGAAGGCAGAAGCCAGCGCCATCTTTAAGGTGCCACACTTCGCGGCTCTCTACATCTTCTATCTATGGATCTAGTTCCCCATGACATAGTCCCACTGCAGTTCTGATTTTTTTTTTGTGATTGTTTTAAGGTTTCTGGCAAGACCTCCATTTTTTCTCTCTATTCCTAGGTGTGTTTGTGGCCTTTGGATGTTAAAGCCCCCTTTACTTTGTGTAGTTTCCAAGTTCCTCCATCAACCTCTATCAATGTATTTCTTATCTTAAATATCTTCTGTATCAGGAAGATTGTTTGGGAAAGGGAAGGAGACCAACAGAACAGGAAAGGGGTAACAAGAAGAGGCAATATAGGAGTGAAAATCTTCATTGTACACACATGTGAAAGTTTCCTAATGAAATACATTATCTTGCACAACTACAATATGTCATAAAAGCAAAAATATGGAACTATTTGGATGATATCTTAGAATGTCAATCAATTTTGATTTGATACTCCTCCATTTAGTAATATTCTTTTGAATCAAAGCAGCTGAATTTACTTGGTAAAATCTTAGCTAGATACTGATTACTAAGTTATTTGATGTTGGAAAGTATGTCAGGGGGAAGGGGATTTAGCCTGTTGAACAGAGATAGTACCAAACTTTAAAGAAATACATTGTAATTGTCTATAAAAATTTAACAGCTTCTGATTTTTTGATTTGGCACTGTGAGGGTTAACTTTAGTTGTCAACTTGACACAACATCGATTCACCTAGAAGACAATTTCAATGAGAGATTGTCCACACTGTATTGATGCATGAGCATGTCTGTAGGGGACTGTCTTAATTAAGTTAATTAATGTTGAAGACCCAGCTCATTGTGGGTGGCACCAAAGGATCATGAACTGTATAGGAGTTGAAATCAAACTGTGCTTAAGAAAGTGATCATGTATGTATTCATGTCTTACTACTTTTAACTGTAGGTATGATATGACTCTTTGAAGCTTTTACCTGATATTCCCCACAATGATGCACTATAACCTGTAATTGTGTTTTGAAATAAACCCTTCTCCTCTATGTTCCATTTTGTTAGGTAGTTCATTACATCAACAAAAATAAAACTAGAATAGGCATTGATGGACATACTGGAGCTTTACTTAAAATCAAATGTATACTGCCTCCTTTATTTGAAATATCAAAAGTAATTATGCCCTCCCTCTTTCTTTCTCTCTTTTTTTGACACAGGGTTCTCTTCTGTGTAACAGCCCTCGCTGTCCTAGAACTCACTCTGTAGACCAGGCTGGCCTTGAAGTCATAGAGATCTGCCTGCCTCTGCCTCCTGAGTGAGTGCTGGGATTAAAGGTGTTCATCACCACTGCCCGGACAGCCTGGTCTACAGAGTGAGTTCTAGGACAATTTTCCTGATATTGAGTATATTTTTATCAATTGTATTTATAATTTTCTCAGTAGTCTTTATTACTATCTTACTACCTTATACAATTGTAAGACTTTTCTCTGTTATTGTTTAGATAGACATTGAGAGCTAGGTATTGAGTACACCTATTAACCTTTAATTATGAAGCTAGTGATTTGGTAGCTCACTTACAACATGTGGATCTTTTAGGCTTCTTAATTCCTATATCTCATTCCATATTGCCCTCAGAACAGTTTTCTCTATTGCTATTTTTACAACTCTACATCTAGTTATTTCAGATTCACTGTAGCAGACAGTTTTTGAGGTATGCATCTCTAAAAAGAGAAGAAAAATGCCCAAGGATAGACTATCAGTCTAGGTCTGAGCATCCACGTAAATAAGATAGGAAAGAAGAGGAGGGTAGGATGAGGGAGATAAGGAGGAAGAAGGAGGAGATGAAAAGGAGAAAGGGGAGTGTGAGAGGGAAAGGCAGGCCAGGAGTACAGAGAAACAGAAGATAAAAGGTATGGTATAGGTAAAACAGTTTTACTGGCCTAACAGTTTTATTTGTTTTGCTGAGTGTTCTGACACACTTTAACATATGGGGACTTGTCATGACAGAACATGCAGGCATTGCCAATTTTCTCTAGTTAGTGAAAGTCTCACTTTTTCCTCATAGGACCAAGTAATCTTGTAAACAGAGATTCTGCTTAACATAAATGATGGATCCCACTTTAAAATTATTGGTCATTATCATAAACCTTATAAACAATTAGTCCTTCATCCCAGGAATGTAGTTGAAACTACCTTTATTTGTTCAAAGTATTTTTGTCTGAGTCTATGGAAATTGAATATCTTGCCACCTCCCTTACTTCCTACCTATAATTCCAAAATGTTTTATTTTGGGGGCTGATAGTTTGTAAGACACAGCACTCAGCTGGATTTTGTTAGTCTTATGCTGGAGGATGCTATCTTCTCCAGTTGACACATGATGTGGCAGAAGCTTGGCTTAAAATATAACAAAAACATTCTTTCAGTTGAAGATTTGTTACTGTCTTCTATAAAGAGGCAGCAGATGACTTGACCAAAATAGCATTTTTAGTGATAGTTTAGAAGTGGGATCCCTAATGTATAAGGGGCAGGTTTGGGGAAGTTTTGAGTATTCCACTTCTGCTGGCACACCTAGAACAGACCCAAAAGTCTGGGTTGTCAATGACCTTTTCTTGATATACCCTCTCTACTCTTTACTTTTGATGATTTTTTTCTTCCTACCTCTCCATCTTTTTTTTTATCCACCATTCTCAACACACACACACACACACACACACACACACAGAGAGAGAGAGAGAGAGAGAGAAAGAGAGAGAGAGAGAGAGAGAGAGAGAGAGAGAGAGAAAGAGAGAGAGAGACACACACAGAGGGAGATAGATTGATGACAAATAGATGGATAGATAGATAGATAGATAGATAGATAGATAGATAGATGATAGACTGACAGAGACAAGCATCCACACACTGCTAGTCCCAAACTCTAGGGATCTCAGATATCTTTACCTAAGAAGTATGTAAGAATTGTAAAGAAGAACTCTTATTTCTTGTTAGTGAATATATTCAAATCTTGGGTCTTTTCACAAGTGACGAATCTTTAGGACAATTAACATTGGGACTTTAAATCCTTTCTAAAATGCTTGCAAGTGCTGTAATGTCATTCCTTTCTAAAGTATTTTGCATTTGATAAGGCTCTTTAGTTTAGAGAGGCAAGTGGATGAGTATATAGTGAGATATCCACTCTGTCCGCACTTGAACTTGTTGCAATGATCACGCCTATTGCGGCATGGGTACAGGTGCAGAGGTGTTGGGGGAAGCTAAGTCTGGGGGCCGGGATATCAGCTTGCTCTCTTACTTCCTGGTTGGATTGTGGAGAGCATCCTGGTGGCATCTTTAAAGCAGGAACGTGATGGTCATCTGTTTCAGGTGTAAGTGATTTCTCCCTGAATAAACATCATTCAACCTATACTGTGTCCCAGTGATTTTTTTTCCCACGCGATATGAGTATACTAGTGACCAGGAAAGATTGAATGCAATTTGGTTTATTTATCTCTTCAAATTCATCTTTTTAATTAAGAATGACATACGAGTTTCTCTACCAGTACATGAGAGTGTGAAGGAAAAGATTAGAAAGAAGTGAGAGTAAGAGAAAAAGGAAGGAGCACAAAGGGACAGAAGACATAAAGCAGGTGGTAGGAAACCTGGTTTTATTGGCCCAAGACAAATGTTTTCTTGGATGACTAGTTTGGTGACAAGTGATGGCCAGTTAGGACTCTATCACCCCAAATTTTAGGAGATCTTATTAGGATCAACTTTATGTATTTTAGGGATTTTCTGTAGTACTACATTTCCATATCATGCCTCAATTGCCCCTCTATTCTAGCTCTCTCTCTCTCTCTCTCTCTCTCTCTCTCTCTCTCTATCTATCTATCTATCTATCTATCTATCTATCTATCTCTCCCTACATTCTATGCCTTAACCCATTCTTCTGTTGAGGGACATCTATGTTGCTTCTGGCTATTATAAATAGAGCATCAATGAAATAGCTGAGAAAGTGTCCTTGTGGTAAGCTGAAACATCCTTTGGATGTATGATCAAGAGTGGTACAGCTGAATCTTGAGTTAGATTGATTCTCAACCAAAATAATGATTTTCCATAGTAGCTGTACAAGTTTGCACTCCTGCCAGCAATGGATGAGTGTTCCCTTTTTTCTACATCTTCACCTGCATGAACTGTCATTTCTATTATTGATCTTAGCCATTCTGACAGTTATAAAATAGAATCTCAAAGTAGTTTTCATTTTCATTTCCCTGATAGCTAAGGATGTTATTCATTTTAGTTTTTCTTAGCCATTTAAATTTTCTTTATTGAGAATTCCTTTACTGAGAATTTATTGAGAATTTATACTCTGTTTACATCTGAACCTCATTTTTTATGGGATTATTTGTGTTTTTGATATGTAGTTTCTTGAGCTCTTTATATATATATTTTTTATATTAGTCCTCTAATGGATGTGAAGTTGGTGAAAATACTTTCCTATTCTGTAGGCTGCTGTTTTGTCTGAATGATGTTGTCCTTTGCCTTATAGAAGCTTTTCAGTTACACGAAGTTCTATTTATTAATTATCAATCTTAGTTCATGCTCTATCATCAGTGTTCTGTTCAGGAAGTCTTGTCCCGCACCACTGAGGTCAAGGCTGTTCTCTACTTTCTCTTCTATCAAGTTCAGTATACTTGTTTTTATACTGAGGTTTGATCCACTTGAACTTGAGGTTTTGTGGAGGGTGATAAATAAGAATCTGTTTGCATTCTTCTATATGTAAACATCCAGTTTGCGCAATACCATTTGTTGAAGATACTGTCTTTTTCCCCACTGTGTATTTTTGGCTTCTTTATAAAAAAAAAATTCAGGTGTAGATTTATGTCTATGTCTTCAACTCGATTCCATCAATCAACATGTCTATTTTTTTATTCCAATGCCACATGATTTTTATTACTATAGCTCTGTAGTATAAACTGAAATTGGGAATGGTGAGACCTCCAGCAGTTCTTTATTTTTTAGGATTGTTTTAGCCATCATTAGTTTTTTTATTTTTTCATATGAGGTTGAGAATTATACTTTCAAGATCTGTGAGGACTTGCATTGGAATATTGATAGTGATTTCATTGAATCTGTAGATTGCTTTTGGTAGGATGGCCATTTACTATCTTAATCCTACTGATCCATGAGCATTGGAGATCTTTCAATTTTCTAAGATGGTCTTCAATTTCTTTCTTCAATGAGTTGACATTTTTTTTTAAATCATACAAGTCCTTCATTTGCTTGAATTAAGCGATTTTGTAGACAGAGGTAATACTTCACATAAATGATAGATCTTGCCATTCTTTAAAAAGCAAATACTAAAAACCAAAATCAACAATTAAGCTTTCATTCCAGGAATGAAGTTGAGACTGATTTGGTTGGCTCAAATCTTGAGACACAAATAGAAGCCAGATTTATTTATTTATTTTTGCAGTGGGATTGAACATAGAACCTCATGTTACCAAGCAAGTGTGGCACCACCAGTCTCCATCCCCAAGGATCTAGTTTTAGAAGAAAAAAAATATCATCAGTATTTTTTTCAAATGTGCTTTCTTTGTCCTTTTATTTGGTTAAGCTTTGGAAGCCTCTTGGAAGTCAGAAATTTAACATTCAAATGTGGGCGAGCTTCTCAATTAGCTAGTTATCCGCATTCCCTGTTTAAACTGCATCTTACAAAACCAGTCAATTTCATTGTCTGGCACTCCTCCATTTAGTAACACTCCTTAGGGTAAAATATCTGAATTTAGGTTATATATCAACTAGAAGCTGATTACTAAGATATTGACATTGGAAGTGTGTCAGGGGGAAGGGGATTTACGTTGGTGGGCAGTTTTACTCCCACCCAAATGCACCTACTCTGAGAGTGGGTTAAGTAGGCACTGCATACATAGTGAAGCCCAAGATAGCTCCAGAAGACTGAATGAATATTAGAAGAGGACCCAGGGCTTATTTTGTCCTGAAAATAACTCTCAGGATGGAACTGTATTCTCCTCTTGGTCGATGATCAGCACCGTACATTTGCCTATGGGAGTCCCTTTGAGTTTGTAACCTTCTCACATACTTAGGGCCATGTTTTTTCAATGGAAGGTGAAAAGTTCAGTGAGACAAGTGCTTTGTTTCCATTGACTTGAATTTGACTTTACCAATTTCTCTGTACTGAGTGTTTAATTTTGAATTCTCCCTTTGATAGGAAGGGAAACCACTTTATTGGGTTATTTTCCAGAGAGCTAATGTATCCTAATTTATTTAGGTGCAGAATGAGAACAGGTGGGAAGGAATACTCTTAATATATTAGCCACCTATTCAACCTGAGTTCAATTCTTGATGTTACTCAGATCAGGATCCCTACTGGCTTGCAATCTTTATCACTACATGTGTTTCTGGAATTATGGCACATAGTTTTCTCATTTGGAGAGAAGAACATGAAAGCGTCATGCAGAAACTAGGTAGCAGAGAGAAGTGAGTGTTGCCACTATAGCTTAAATTTTTTTAGAGTAACCTGGTCGTGAGGTTTCACCCCATATATTGGTAAGTATATTTAAAAGCACTGTAATTGCGCAGCTCCAAGTCTTTGTGTGCCATCACATTCTGGATACTCATATGATCCTCACATTTCCTGGTATCAGTTTTAACATTTCCCAGTATGAGTGTGGCCTTGTTTTTCTTGGTCACATCTGTACATTCGTCTACAAATAGTGTTTGGACTGTGAAGCAATGAAAGTGACCTTGACTCACTGCCCTTTAAATGTCATATCTTGATTCTGACAGTGTTGGGCATGCTGAGCTCTCAGGAGTAGTGCCAAAGTCCAGCACTGCCACTTACCCTGAAAGGTTCTCACAGTAAGGGGTTCTAATACACAAATATAAGAATATAATCAGGAGGGAAATTATTTGCATAACCCTTTACAAAAGGTTTAATTTCATGGTTTGCTTAAATAGCAAGTCCCCATGGTTAGTTTAAAATTATTTGATTTTGGAAAGAAAAATTGTCAGTTTTCAAGGACATTTATGGTACTAAATGATGTAAGCTTGTATTCACTCTGTAAATGCTACAAGGTATTGAATGTGTGATATTTGACTTCCCTTTACTAAAATAATGATTCCCCCTTTGAGTTCACAAAGTGCTGCATTCCAAATAAATAAGGCATTTGTAATTCTCTCATGTTATTTGTGTGTGTGTGTGTGTGTGTGTGTGTATTATATGCAAACATACATACATATATAGCAGGTTACTAGCCAGTTAGCCATTCTCCAAGGACCCCATGATAACTGGTAAGCCTCTGCATTCCTCTCTTTTGTGGGATTCCTTTTCTTCCCTACTTCCCCATCTCTTCATCAGTAGAAATGGCTGTACATTTTGGCTGTAGGATACCTTTCTGACAGAGGCTTTCAGCAGTTCTAGACCAATATTCTCCTACTCATTCTCGGTTCCCCTTATTGGCAGGCTGAACCCGACCTTTCCCTGCATTCTGATAATTGACCCATTTTCTTATTGTAAGAGTCAATCTTTTTATCTTGGGTCTGGTTATTGTTTTATTCCTTGTGCTTAAAACCTTATGTTGGTAACTGCCTCACATTTTTATCCCCTAGAACTGACCCCTACCTTGATTTTGTCTGCACTATCACCTGTCGTATCACAATTGAGTTTCAGCCCAGTGTCTGGATCCTGCTGGTGGCTAACAAACTAATAGACAGCATTAGAGACTATACAAATACTACCCTTAGATTTTTGTTTTCCAAATAATTTGAGGAAGGAGTTATGTCTCAGTTATCTCAATTTCCAAAGCACCGCAAGGTTTTTCATAGGCTCATTGAAGTTAGTTCAATAGGTAAGAAATGAAGTGACTAGATCAAGTAACTAATTGTGAAAAGTTAAACAGGTAATGGTGTTTTGGACACTGAAATCAGTTGATTATCTCAACTACTTCCCATTACCTGTTGTACATCCTGTCAGTTTTATGCTCTGCATTACCAGTAGCAGGCATAACCCTGAATTCTCTACTCAGCCTTAATATGTACATTTATTAATAGGCTTTAGCCAACCCAAATCTATCCCTTGTCCACAGGATTCTATAGTATATTATATTGAAATGTTCAAAACAGATGTATATCAATATGACTGTGAATGAATTTTGAGGAATTTCTGATCCATGTGAGGGAAGTATCACTAAAAGGATAATTCACAAATATTTTGGAACTGTTATATATTTGTCAAGATCTCACACAAGAGGGCATATTTAAATTAAAAGAATTCCAGAAGGGTTTATTAATTGAATAGGTATGGATGGGTTAGATAACAATGTAATGGAAAGTCAGTTTTGAAAAGAGACTATGAAACATTGACGAAACCACAAAAGACATAAATAAATGGCCAAGTATCTTGTTTTTTAAGGGAAAAGAATAAGTAGCTATAGCGATATTGTCACTAAACAATGAGAGTTCAAAACATGAGGGAAAGGCATGTACACTGACACTTGAAGGAGTGAGTTAAGGAAGAGAGGCTTTGCTGCGGGTAACAGTGACATTCTGTGTATGGGCACAGCTAACTTCATGCGATCTTTTAGAAGGAAATCTATGAGAATAAACAAGGTGGTTCTGATATTTTTATTAAAGATTGAGTTCTATGAGTATTAGATCCCTAGTGAATCAGTGAACAGATAGCCAGTACCAGGTCCTGATGAAATAAAACACAAATTTTTAACAGATAAGAATGCTGGAAATTGGCTAGTTCTCTAATTCAGAACTATAAAAATTAGAACTGTAATGCATTCAACTAGTCTAAGAGCACTGACCTACACAACTTAGTAAAATGCTGTGCAGGCCAACAAAGCATGTTGGTGGGAAGCCTCTGGCCTTCAGCTCCACATTTTTGCAAACTATCATCTTTGGATTTCGATTTGTGTGCTAGAGAAAGATTCCAGGCAGAGTTGCAGACACACTGGGAAAGTATTCTGCTACTTAGTTACTGGCTCTTGTTTTTCTAATTTGTAAGAGTGCATACTAAATGAGGCAAAAAAGGGGGAATGTGGCAAGACAATAACATCATAGAGAGCTAAAAGATCAGGAAGGGTTCTTAATACTCACTTAAGGAAGTACAAGAAAAATCTCCACATAATATAAGTGGCATGTTGTAAGCACATTCTGATATAAACCTAAGGTCAAGCTATAGCACTTTGTTTATTGATTCCTGAAAACAATTTACTAATGAACAATACATCTTTTGCTCACTTACTACACAGGAAATTTGTTATATCTAATCTATCTATCTATCTATCTATCTATCTATCTATCTATCTATCTATCTGTCTGTCTGTCTGTCTGTCTGTCTATTTTTGAGAGGGAGTGAGAACAGTCAGAAGATACCTTAAAACATTTTCACAACTGATTTTTAAAAAATATTTATTTATTTATTTATATGTGCATTTTTCCCCTGCATGTCTGTATGGAGGTGACAGATACCCTGGAACTGGAGTTACAGAGAGCTGTGAGCTGCTATGTGGGTGCTGGATATTATTGAACCCTGGTCCTCTGGAAGAGAAACTGTGGCTTTTAATCTCTGAGCCATCTCTCCATTCCTTTATGATTACTTAAAAAAAATTTCTATGTCCTTTCCTAGAGAATGAAATTTATGAGTTGTATTACTTGTGTTAGTTTAATATTTGGCTCAGTATTTATATTTGTAATTGATAATAGTAAATATATATTAGTAACCATTGTAAGGTTAACACTAATATGACGACAATATTGCTGTGAAGCAACATTTGTACACTGTAAATATGTATTACTCTCATTGGCTAATAAAACACCTAATTGGCTAGTAGCTAAACAGTTAGGGGTTATGTGGGAGAGCTAAACTGAGAGTAATCTAGGAAAAAGAAGGTTGGAATCTTGGGACGTGCTGGCAGGCAAAGAGAGAAACAAGAAGAATGGGCTGTGTTGAATGAAGGTACTGCCATGTGGCAGAAGGTCAACAAGTAATATTGGTTAATTAAAATGTTAGAGTTAACTAATGGTAAGCCAGAGCTATCAGCTGAGTATTTATAATTAATAATAAGTTCCTGAGTGATTATTTGGAAGCTGATGTCAAGACACAGAGAAACTCTGCCTCCATAATATGTTTAAGCCATTCAATTCTGTGGTTAATTCTAACAGGCAAAGATTTCCATTTCCTTCTTCAATATGCTCTCTTTACTGACTAATTGTATGTCTACCAACTCACTTCCATCCACACAATACATTTGTTAAATCATTTATATTCTAAAAGGCTTTGGGAGAATATTTGAAATTACCATCATTTAAGGAATATGAATACAGAAGAAATCAGGAAAGGCCTGTCAGAACTTGGAAGTGCCAATAGACACTTAGATGTTAAATACAGCCAAATAGAGGCATCTGACAGATTGCATAAAACTACAGAGAAATGGGATCAAGTCCAGAAAGGCCAACTGAAGTAATGAGGTAAAAGGAAGGCTCTACACTTTATGAAATCAGCAAAAGACTGATGATACTTTGCTATTTTTACAAATTTGAGTATATACAGAGATACCCTATTGGCACAGGATGTTGCTTGGTGATAGAGCGGTTGATTAATATACATAAGGCTCTGAGTACCATTACAAAAGTACTACACAAAAATTAGTTATTCCTATTACTATATGTAGTTTTCCACCACATGTGCCTTTGGTAGTGTGTTGAAGAATCCAGAGTGAAATACCTTACTCTGAAATAACCCCTTTACACTGTAAGAAAGTTGTAAAATAGGCAGAGTGTTGTATAGTCTTATGTGTTCATATCAATTATTCCCCAGAAATGAAGGAAATGTATTAAATTTAAACTTGACCTTGAGTGATCCTTCTCTAGGCATTCCAGCAAATAACTTTTGGGAATGACACAGCTGAGATTTGTCATTTTGTTCTGAAGGACTGTCAAACATAGACAACTTCTGTATTTTTAAAGAAGTTTACCTGAGGAAAGGAAAGACACTAATATTACAGAAGTTCATATGATACACCTAGGTTTTATTTTTTTCTGTACATTTCAAGCACTAGAATTCTATTTTGTGTCTATGCCTGTGTGGGTGAGACTGTGTATGCCTGTACATGTGTTTGAAGAAGCCAGAAGGTGAGGTTGGGTATATTTTTCTATCATTGTACACAATATTTTTTATGTTTTGGAGACAGTTTCTCTCTGAACATGAATCTTACCATTTTGGTGAAACTGGCTGACCAGGCCCCAAATGCTGGCTTACAGATGTGTGCCATTGTACCTAGCTTTCATGTGGATGCTGGAGAACTGAACTCACGTCTTTATGCTTTCACTGCAAGAACTTCACACACGGTGCCATCTCCACAGCTCTAAATGCCTTTTATTTGCTTCAATGGCATGTATTTGATTTATTTACTTTGTAAATGCATGAAAATAAAATAATAACCTAACATTTAAACATTTTGTATTGCATAGTTTATCTAACCACTGTCCCAGCAATCTGGTTGGGTCAAAACATTTTTGTCTTCATTGGAGAAATATAGCAACTGTGTCTCAGAGATGTCGAATGACTTTCTTAAAAGGTCACATAATCAGAAAAACAACAGAGCCCAGAGTGGAACTCTCATCTTGCTGTCTCCAAAATCAACATTCTTTCTATCACAATCTGTGTTCTTGAACAGATCCAATACTCCCACTTTCTGAATCCCATTCATTAACAACAAAATTTAACTCCTGTGGTAAGAGATTGTACTACTGTGTTCTCCAAATTAGAAAACAAGCAAAAGAAAACTAAAACAACAAAATCTTGATTGCTTTAAAATGCAATGTTTTTGTTAGAGTCTCTTAAATATGACTTCTTTTATAAAGAATCATAAGTAAAATAAAACATTCCTGAATTTTAATATGAGATTTCACCAATTGGATTTTAATTACCCTGTTTTACATTACTCTATGGTTCTTCTGTATTTAATAATCATCGGCTTTCAGTAACTCATACCAGTGTGTATCAATAATTTGCTTTGCTTTATGAATGAATTGATGAGTATAAAAGCCATCTTTTCCCCAAAGGAGATGTTAAGAATGTTTTCTGAGATCTAATGACATTAGTGAGTCTTTGAAATATAAAATTCTAAATATGGAATTTTAATCTGTAGACTGCATGTTATTTCACTCTGGGGAGAACCCTAATATTGCCTTATTATTATTTTTTGGTTGTTTTTTATTTGAATCTCAAGTAATGCTTCAGAAAATATGAGGAGCTAAATGCCACATTTACAATTGTTTTGGAAAGGCCTAACCTTTATTAAAGTAACTGGGTAAATACAATTCAAAAGGGTTTACTTCTCTTGTAAATTAAATGGTGTGTTTGTAGACTGAAAGGTCAATTTCTTCAGCAGAATCTGGTTTTTAAAACTATCACTTCTTTCCCCACAAAAAATCATGAAGGCTAATTTGTTCTACATGTATGATACATATGCCAAAATGCTGTTCATTCCGTTTTAGGCTCAGTTACTTGTAGCAAGAGAATACTTTTTGTGATGAAGTGTCAGTGTTGAATTCTGAAGACAGATGTGAAAGAACTTTGGGCTAAAATATTTCGTTTTCAAAATTTGAAGAACAGAATCCATATTCTGGGATATGCATGCCAATCATACTCTAAATGTCTTTTTGGTTTTCTCAAAAAATTTTGTATCTCTCTGTAGAAAATATTATTTCCATTTCTTCACCATTTACTGTTCATTATCCAAGAAATTCATTAAAAACCATAATGTGTTTTAGGATCTCCCTCTCCTCCTTGGCCCCCTTGACACACATACCCTCGTCACACATCGAGGAGTCCTCTTGCTGCTTTTGGATCTGGAATTCAGTTTTCAAACCCCTTTACTTAAGAGAGAAATGTACGAGAGAACCTTGCCTTGAGACCAAGCTTTCAGAAAAGCTTTCGTGGATCAAATGAAATAGAGAGGTAGGATTGAACTTGATTCATTCCTGAATTTTTTAAGATTCCTGCTAGCTTCATACAGATGAAAAGGTAGTCATGGAATAAGTGCTAGAATTACATTATGAAAGAATAGTAGTACTTACAGATTGTTAAGTAAATGCTAAACACAAAGGGTAGTAAACACTTGTTCCAACTACAGTATTTGAACAATTCTTTCAATATCCTATTTTTTTCGTCAGTGTAGGAGGTCAGCTCAGTTCAACATGTTATTTAAGCACTTATGTGATAGTCTTGTGCTCAGGATTTAGAGAAACAGGAATAAGGTACCAGCTGTCCTTTCCCCACTTTTCTTCTTAATTCAGTTTTTCTAGCCAATGAAGATTCATTTCCCCCTTTGCCTCCCCCTCTTTCCTTCCCTCCCCCATTCTCTTCTCCCCTCTTCTCCCTTTCTTTTCTTCCTTTCTTCTGTAAATCCAGCAAAATTTGTACAAACCCATGTTTTAGAATTTTAGCTTGGGAAAATGTTGATTTTGTTCCCCCATGCTTAAGCCTTGAGGGCAGATAAGCATGTACAAGTTTCTTATGCCAGTACTATAGATCATTAAAATTTAAAAGTATGATGAATAAATTGACTTCTCTGAGCCTATATTTTTAAGGGTTCTTATCTTGCCTTGTTGGCCTCAAATGTTTGATTTAGGTGCCTCATAATTTACCCTCACAACATATTTGTTGCAGCAGCTTTGGAGTTAATTTAACTCAACTAGTTTTGCAATGGCACTCTGCTAGGCCCTTTAGTCAATACAGCTATGAATAAGATCTGGTCTGTCCTCCAGGCTTGGCTAGGATAAGATAATTATGCAGCTAATTACCATAAGGCAGGGTGTATGAAATTCCATACCAGGAACGAACAAAATGCTGCGGTCCTGTGGAGGTGGGAGGGAAAGCACGGAGCTAGATAATGCTGAAAAGCTTTTCTGGGGGTGCTGCATTTGAGATGGGCTTTGGGGAACACTACGATTTAATAAGCAGAGATGCACAGAGGGCCTGTCTAAGCACAAGGAATAAGAACAAAAGCCTGAGACTGAAACACACACAGGGAATGTTTGTCTGCAGTGCAGGGTTCCTGTAGGGAGTAGTGGGAGGTAATTCTGCAAAGAGAATTTGGAATCAGTTTGAGGAAGACTTTGCATGCCAAGCCCAAGAATTTATGGTTAATTCTGTAGTTACTGTAGGGATGATGCTAAATATTTTTAAAGCATTTATTTATTTACCAGATTGACATGATCAAATAGCTTTCACAGGAAAACCTTCTAATGGTTTGTGTAAGTTAGACTGAAAGAGGAAAGCCAAATTTAAATAATCAAACGTGCCCACCTGATTACAGTTGTAATTCAAGCTTATCGGGGAATGTAAAGAGAAGTACACAGGAAAAATACAGCCTCCAGCTTCATCCTCCAGCTTTACACAGTATTTACTTTTTAATGTGTCTATTGTACTCATTTTTTTCTATGTGTGCATGATATTGCATGCATATTAGTTGCTGTTCTGTTTCCTGATATATCAACAACAATAATCCAGGCCATTGAAGTGAATGCAAAACTGTTTTGAAAAGGTAAATTATAACACTTTTGAAGGCCAACAGCAAGCAGCCAGCTTACAGTGTCATGGGATAGTGGCCCTACTAAGTGTGTTTAATAAACACACTTTATTTAATACCTATTAATCAGAATACCAATTATTTGGTTATTAGTGTTGCTATAGTACATATTTTTATAGGTAAGTAAGATTTAGTATTGTTATATTACTTCCAGTGTTGGCTTAGCAATATTTTAAAATTAATGTAATATTAATCTACAACTTTATGTTGTTGAGCTTTAAAAAATTCCAAACTATTGTATTTCAAATCAAGGATTTTTTTTCAGTATTATCCAGTTTATTTTAAAGATAACTTTCACTTCTTTTTTTCTGTTTGTTGGCCACTGAATTGACCATTTCCTGTAGTTTCCTTTTGTTGTTAGAACTTTGCCTCTTTCGAGAAAGAATTCTGAATTTCTTAACAATGGTACAATATTTAAAAGGAAAATCTGGTTTTGGTTGTGAGCCTAGCTTTTAATGGTGGAGCCATCTCTCCAGCACAGAAAAATCTGTTTTTTAACAGAAAAATATGTAGACCCTTTAATGAGACCCTTTTTTAATAACAAGATTTTTCTCAATGTTTTATTATTTAACTGACAAGTTATAAAAATGATTTTCCACCTCTTTTTTGATTACTAGTCTCTTAAATTGATGTCTAGTTCTCCCCTCCTTTCAAGTCATTGTAGAACTTTGATTGTATAAATTAGTGAGTTGTCTGTCATGGACTTTCAACCAAAGTGATGTTTCAGTGCTACATTCTTGGAGTGGCTTCTCTGCAGCCTTCATTGGTCCCCCATCTGTTTTATAGTCCTGTATTCATAAGCAGAATGTAACTCCACCAGACTCTGTGGATGACACTATAAACTGTGTTGTAATGGCTCATAAGATTAGATAGAGGCTATTATACATCTAGCTTGGAGTGCTAATGCTTAAAATTAGGCATAGAATTTGTAAACTGTAATGAAATGGAAAGGAATGACTTTCAGATGTATTTTGGCTCTGTGGTATGCAATCAGAACTATAATTTATGAAGAAACCCTGCCCTTCTCTGTCTCATGAGTAAATGCTGCACTCTTTCTTAACTAGGCTATTGAATTGTGTGTGTAAATCTCAGTGTCCCTTAAGTATTATTAATGTCATAAAGCTGGGATGCTCTAATTACCAATATTTCTCCCTTCTTCAATTATTTGGCCTTTCTGGACCGTTTCTGTGACTTCAGTACATTAGTCCCTGACCCCAGTCTCAGACCTGTAGCCTTGCCCCATCACAGAATGCTTTTTTCTGTTTAAAGAGGTGGTCAGAATGCATTTAGAACACTTTCCTTAAATGACAGGGTTGAGAAAATGAAGCCATTTCTACTGAAAAGGTCAGTGAAAGGTCTGTAAATCATTGGCAGGAAAACCCTTTACCAGAATTCAAAGAAAGCACGTGTCTGAACATAGGAATATACAAAGATAGAAGTCACACAAATTGTTGATTGACTTAGCATGCCCCAAAAGACATTACCATTTTACAAAAGGAATTAATGCAAAGTTTTTCAAGTGGGAAACACTTCTCAGGACATGGACCATTTTACCAACAGATTGTTCCTTGTTTGATAACCACAGGTAATTTGTAGTTAAAGTGTATAAATTACCTTACCTATCTATCAATGTGAGACATCTTATTTTTAAAATCACTGTATCAGTGGGGAATAGTGACACATAGCTTTGACCCAAGCACTCCAGCACTCCAGAAGCAGAGGCAGTGAGAACCATGTGAGTTGCAGGTCAGCAGGGATATATATGGACTGTAAAGTAGTTTCATAAATGAAACCTGAGGGTCAGGCATGAAGTAAGTAGCTACACTGATTCCAATTCATTTCTGCTTTCAAAGTGTGTACACATCTTAACAACAAAATGAATTTATTTAAGAAATCTTCATGAACATATATTCTTTTCTCAGACATGGAATTAGCATTTACAAAAGGAGATAATGTATTAGTCAATTAGGCTCAATGTTCTTCAAGTTCATTCAATACATGATCCAGGTATCTATTTCATCAGTCAATGTGGGAATTTTTTCTGACAGGGAGTATCATTTTCTGGGTCTAGAAGAATTCTGAGTTATTTGTTTCTTCTTTGGATTTATTTTGTCTTCTATTATATGACTGATTATATTTGACAGAGCACATATGCATTTGAGTTTTGCATTCTCTTGAGATGGCCACTACTTAGGAAACATTCTTGAAAACACTGTGGAGTCTAAGAAAATGGGCTTCAGAAGATATATTTTCCCTTTTCCCACTCACCAGTTATAAGACATTGGGAAAATTGCTTCATTTATCTGGGCTTAAGTTTCCTCTTATTGTCATCATTTCTAATTATTTTTTAAAAAGAGAACCCCATCAGTTTTCCTTAGATATTGTCATTTTCTGTAGTTTGAAGTTTTTCTCTGTCTTGCCTGGTCCCACTGGATTCGTTTCTCTCCTGTCTGATGGTCCCTGCAGCTGTTTACTAAATCATTATTCTTAATGCTTAATATTAATTATAATTGTTTGGCCAATGGCTCATGTTTCTTACTGGCTAGATCTGCATGTAAATTAACCCAGTTTTACTAATCTGTGTATCACCACATGGCCATGGCTTTCCAGTAATGTTCTGGCTTGTTACTCCTTCAGCAGCTACATAGCATCTCCCTGACTCCACTTTCTTTCTTTCTCTGTCTTTGTTTGGATTTCCTACCTAGATATATTCTCTGTCATAGGCCAAAACAGCTTTATTCATCAACCAAAAAAAGCAACCCATATATTCAACATACAGAAGGACATCTCAAAACAACTTCCCTTCTATCTTCACTCCCAGTCATAGGAGTGTTCTAGCTAATTGTATCCCTTGTTACATGGGTAGCTTTTGTGATAGATAAATAAGTTGGTTAGTGAGATTCACCTGCAAAAAAATCAGGAGGAAGGGACTAGAGAGGTGGCTCAGTGAGTAACAGTATGTACTGCTCATGTGGAAGATGCAAGTTCAGTAACCAGCATCCATGCTTGGTGGCTCACACCTGCCTGTAACACCAGGTCCCAATGAATCTGACACCATCTTTTGGCTTCTGTGTGCACTTGCAGGCACATGAGCACACACACACACACACACACACACACACACACACACACAGAGTTTAAAAATAAATCTTAAAAAATGATAAATGAATCTTGAGGAAGAAAACCCATTTTCACATGGATGTGAAACTGAGATAATATGAGTCTGACAAAAATGTGACAACTTTATTACTCTTAGAATAAATCAGACCCATACCAGGAATGATGGAATCATCTTGGTATCTTTTGAGTCTGTGAACCAAGATTAGCTTGGAGTTGGCAAGATTTGACCTTGAGGTTTGCATTTATATGACTCAACAAGTCACCAACCTTTTCTAAAAAATGTTCTTTTTGAATAGGACAGCATGGTATGGAGTCTTCAGAATCATCATAGTGCTACTTATTATAAGGTCTTAAAAGGCCGTGTCTATAAAGTGAAATGACATATCATTTAAAATTTCCTGGTCAGAATTCAATGTACATATCATATATTAAGTAAAAAAAAGGAAAGAAAACAAAAGAATGCGTAAGTATGAAGATGCCATAATGGCATCAATTGCTTTGTATTTTTTCATAAAAATTAACACAAAGAATCTTAGTGGCCAAAAATGTAAGAAATAAAAGAATATCCTCTTAATTTCTTCAATAGTATGGGACCAAGAGAAGGCTACTATTTAATTTCAATTTTACCCTTTGGTTTCTCTGTGTTATTTAGTAGACTTGAACTGGGATCCTTCACCAAGGATCAAAAGTTGGTGTCTAGCAATTTCTCTCCTGATCTTGTCTCAAAAGCCATACCCATCTCAATGAATCTTCATTAGTAGTCAAGCTGTAATGTGGACCTTTGTCTTCATATATGAGTTGCTTAGAAAAAAGTCTGTCCACTTCAGAGCATTGGCAAGATTGTTGTAGCTTACCAGCATCTGGGGGGCATAGAATTCAGTATTGAATTACTACTCATAAGCTTCTGTAACCATACCCTTGGGTTAATCATCTGTTAACATGGGAGTAAATGACTATTTTATAATAAATAAAAATAAAAAATAAATTAAAATAAGTCCACATTAGAGCTTGACTACTAATGAAGATTCATTGAGATGGCTATGGCTTTTGAGACAAGATCAGGAGAGGGAACTGCAATGATGGGGAAAATGAGCTAGAATCTTACTTAGTTTTAAATATACAGTGATTTCATCACAGTGATATCAGTATAGTGAAACTAGATTGACAACATAAAATCGTTAAAAGGCATAAAGCAAGTTAATGCTCTAAGAATTTAGTATTATTTTTCTGTTTCTTTTTATTTTGCTTTAACCTTTTTTTAAAAAACCATTTTTCATTTCTATATTTTGAAACCAGGATTTTCTGAATACCGCAGGATCATATCAACTTAGGGCAATCTTCCCATATCAGCATCTTACGTATTAGCATTATAAGTGAATGACACCCTACTTGGGTTAGAATGTAATAGTTTCTGTTTGTCTTAAGTTTGGTTGTTGTTAATGGGTATTTTTTATTCTTACAGAATTGTATAAATGTATACAATGACATACACAATATACTACCCATTTCTCCTTTCCAGCTCCCTCCTATATTTCTTCCAATGTACTCACATCCTAACTTCATGTCTTCATTTATTTGTGTGATAACCTACTGAGTCCAATTAGTGCTGCCTATATGTATCATCCACTTAATCATGGGTTAACCTGTGAGTGGCTACACTCTCAATGGAGAATAACTTTCATTTTCTAAGCAATTGTTACCTGCCATAGTATAGTTGGAGGTTTCTTGTCCCACCCATCAGTTCCCAAATTAACCCCCTAAGGCTTAATATTAATTATAATTGGCCTATGGCTCAGACATATTACTAACTAGCTCTCACAATTAAATTAACCCATTTCTATTATTCTATATTTTAGCACGAGTTTCGTGGCTTCGTGGTACCTTATCATCTTGCTTCCCTGGCAGATACATGGAGTTTCTCTGACTCCTCCTTCTTTCTCTCCACATCATTGTTTAGATTTACCACCTGGTTCTATTCTGCCTGGCCATTGGTCGATAAACCTTATTTATCAGCCAATAAAAGCAACATATATTCACAGCAAACAGAAGGGCCCCTAGCTCTTCAGTAAGGGATGGGTCCTGAAGATCATCTCCCGTCATCTAAACGGGATTTGAATGATGGGAAAAAGTGATATGGGGTATAGTATTTCTTAAAATATGCATTAAGAATATATATGTTCATATATACATATGCATATATATAATACAGATATATATATATATATATATATATATATATATATATGCATTTAACTAGGTATATTGTGTCGACTGAGTTGCAAGGAAACTGAACAAAACACTTTTCATAATGTCACCAAGAAGTTGTAGATTAAACACTCTAAATGTAAAAATTAAAATGAAACATTTTAAAGATAATATAATTAAGATAAGAATGCCCGAATTTAAATTCTAACAGGATCAGATGATATCTCTGTGATCTTTGGCCTGTAAGACCCTTAGAATGAAGTCTCCCCGTTTTGGTCGGTACCACCAAGAACTCAATGTTCAGTCCAGTTGATGCAACATGTGAGAGGCTTTAATGAACTGAAAACGGTTGCACAAACAGGCACCCTCAGCACTCAGGCTAGAGAGGGGCCATGGATATTTTTAAAGGAAAAAAAAAAAACACAAGCTTAGGGTGGGGCTGTGACCCCCTGTCCTTAGTGAGGTTCTCTTTTTGAGGCCGAATGGTCTCAGGTCAGCAGACCTCAGGGACTCAGGGTGTGCTAATTAATCTCGTCTAAGCAAACAGGAGTTGCAGCTATCTCTTTCTTAAGGACCCTATTCAACTGCTGACACACTGACAGGAGGGGCAGTGTGAATTCTTATCCGGCTATCTTAGGACCTTGTGAGTGAAAGTTGCTGGTGGTTAGCAAATTCCAGGGAACTGATGATAGTGGCCTGGGTTAGCTTTCCAGGTCAGACTGTCCTTCATTTCAAGTGGGGGGGGGTTTCCTTAACTCTATTTTTTGTCTTTCATTCCCCACTTTTTCTTTTGTCAATAATTCTAATCTTAGAACTGTTAGAAATTAAGAGACAACCTCCTCTTGCCTTGGGAGGCTCCCGTACAGTTGTCTAAATACCATAATCTGGACCGTACTCACTTGTTCCCTAACAAAAGTACAATTTTTCTAACAGTAAGCAACAAGACAGGAATAAAAATGAGTAGTTATAAGAGACTGTCCCTGGGTCCTATGTCCTCAAGTGGCATGGAGGTGGGTCCAGGGGAGGAGGAGGGCATATTCTGGACTAGCCACAAAGTGGGCCTTTTCATCAAGTCTCAAGGTTTTCTGTGTGGTCTCCAACTTGGAAGTTATGTGGAACTTCCAAGACTCCTTTCGCCGAGTAGGCCTCCCAGAGCTGTTTTCATGCTCATTGTCTCATCCACTCGAGCACCTTGAGCCTAGCAAACAGAGGCTGGGAGAGCAGCACATCAGCACTATGTACAGAGGCAATTTCCACCAGTGTAGGGAGCCCTCCATAGAGCCCTATATGGGGTCAGCCCAAACGGTCCAGGGGTGTTTTTAACCCTTTTACTTTTGGAAAGGTATGATATATATTACATTCATAAATAAAATACCACTGTATAAAGCATACTAATTTTTAAAACATTTGTTAATTCTTTAGAAAAATGAGATAATAAGCTCTACTAATTCATGCCATCCTTTTAAACTGAATTGCTTACTACTTTTGGTTTTTGTAATTATAAATAAGGGTGGTTTGTCAGTTTTCTTGTCCTTTCATTTGAAATTTAGTTTCTATTGCACATCAAACACTGTAATATACATGGTGCAGTCATTCTATTACTTTTCAAGACAGAGCTCTCATGTGTGTTAGGTAAATATGTAAATACAACATAGAGTTTTTAGAACTCAAAAGTGGGTTAGAATAGTTTATTTGCTTTTAAATTATTTGTAACATCTTAAGTAGGACAAAAATATGTATCACTTTGATGCCTGAGATAATGTATTTGTAACATCATCTTTAATTTTCAAAAGTAAATATTTTTCCTTTAAAAACACAATCTTCATTTATTTTATGTAACAGGTTTGGAGGTCTATTCTCATATGTTTTACTCATTTGTACGTTGGAGATTATCATTGTGATATTTAACATCATCTACTTGACATGACCTAGTGTCACCCTGGAAAGAGAGTCTTAATGGTTTGTATACATTGGGTGTGTCCGTAAACATGTTGTGGGGAA